>CM042880.1:3587322-4187322 GCA_023653495.1 Melastoma candidum
TTGGATCATGGTTTTCTCGTGGTAGTTACCGTGCCATCTGTAGTTGGATTCATCATCTTTCAGATAGGCTTTTTCTTGTGGTATCGTTGGAATAGTCCCGTGATAGGGCGATCCTTAGCCCGGTATAAACTTCTTGAGTACGTCTCTAGTGTACCGGTGCGGTTCACGTACAAGGAACTGGTGATATCGACGAAGGGCTTCAAGGACAGAGTTGGAGCTGGAGAATCTGGTGCTGTTTACAGGGGAGTTCTCTCTTCCCGTGACATCGTGGCTGTGAAACGGCTATATGAGAGCAATCTGGGAGAGATGGATTTCAGGAAGAAGGTTTCGACCATCTGCAGCACCCATCATTTGAATCTGGTTAGGATGATCGGTTACTGCTGCCAGAAAACTGAACGGCTGCTGGTTTACGAATTCGCGAAGAACGGTTCGCTCGACAGTTTACTCTTCCAGACAGAAGACAGGAACTCCCTGACATGCTTGAGTTGGGAGAAGCGGTTCAACATTGCCCTTGGATCTGCAAAAGGGATTGCATATCTTCACGAGGAGTGTAGAGAATGCATTGTACATTTGAATATAAAGCCGGAGAACATCCTGCTGGACGAGAATTACCACGCCAAGGTGTCAGACTTTGGCCTTGCAGAGCTGATGGATCCACGCGGCCATCACAGGCAAGAACTCTCCAGCATTCAACAGACAAGTAGCTACATATCACCAGAGCGGCTCGCAAATCTCCCGACGACCTCAAAGGCCGACATTTACAGCTTTGGCATGGTGTTGCTTGAGATATTGAGCGGGAGACGGAGCTACGAAGTTTCCATCGACACAGGGGGGCTTAAATTCTCTACCTGGGTTCGCGAACAATTCGAGAAGGGTAGCTTCCTCAGTATAATCGACCGAAGACTCGCGAAAGGCGACGTGGATATGGAGCAAGTTCAGAGAGCCGTGATCACCGCCTTGTGGTGCATAAGGAATCAACCATCCCAGAGACCGACGATGCGAAGAGTAGTGCAGATGCTCGAGGGACATCTGGAAGTTGAGCTGCCGCCGCCTCTGGACTCTGTGCACGAATTATCCTATCCCATCTCTCCGAATTCGAAATCTACCTTCAGTCACGGAGCTTAACGCGAACGATTTCATTTGTATCGTGATCGTTTGTGACCACAGATACAGTAAATCATATTAATATTATGCCACCTTCCCCTATGTTTCCCAAATCCCTGCTTTTCCTCCCTCTGGAAAGAACCAAAATATGCAGTCCTCCTTTGGTCTGCCATTGATGATCGCAGTAGCCCTCTCCACCTGCACCATTCTACCAGCGAAGGATCGTGGAGCTGTGTCCCCTTCCGCGGCAGAGGAGCTGCCTACCAATCTTCTTCTCATCCATGGGTTCGAGATACATAGGAGCCTCCCCAGTCCAAGCTCGATGAGCTCGGCATCTCCAACTGGCCGAAGTACGTCCTTCCAGCCCCGTGCAAGATAGCTGCCTCTTCGGTCTCATACTCTTCTTTGTCGAGTTGGTTGTGATACCTGATCGTGACGATGACGACAACGGGCTGTGATAGGTCGGGATCTGGTCCAAGCAAGATCTCATGGACTTTCAAGTCTACCGAGACAATGTACCTGCTCGAAGGGAGGGTGATCGTCCAGGTCGAAGGACGCGAGGGATTGTTTGTGATCGGAGGTGATCTAGCCATATTTCCTGAAGGGATGAAGATCGTCTGGGAGGTCGTCGAGTCTGTTAACAAGTATTACTCTCTTGCGGAGGATGATCAAGAAGAACAGAAAGCTCAAAGCAGTTGAACATGAAGTTCATAACTCGATTCTCTTCCACTCCAAGGCCTGTTCGTTCATCTCCCTCGACAAGTTCATTGCCTCGCCACGCTTTATGCTTGGCAATGTTCTCCTTTGATTTGAGCCATAAATATATATCGAACTAGTTGCTTGACCGATCTTCACGGTTTCATCTTTGCGCCTGTGGTCACGAACTCCGGATGCATTCTGTCCTGCCACCTTCGGCAGCAGCGACGACCTCGAACCTCAACGAACGGGTCTCAGCGATCCTCGGCAAATGCAGGCAACTCCGACACCTGCAGCAGCTACAGGCCTTTCTCATCGCTGCCTGTCTCTCCCATACTCACTTCTTTACCTTCAATCTCCTGCGCTTCTGTGTCCTCTCCCTCGCGGACCTCTGTTATGCCCGCTCCATCTTTGACGGCTCTCGCTCACCCAACGTCTACCTCTACACCGCCATGATTACTGCTTATGCCTCTGACCCTAGTCACTTCCCATCTGCGCTCCGCCTCTTCCGACTCGTGACCCGGTCCGGCAGCCCAATGCCCAACCATTTTATGTACCCCCACGTCCTCAAGGCTTGTGATGGGGCCTTTGCGACCGGCTCAGTTCACGCCCAGGTCATGAAGTGTGGGTTGGGGTGATAACCGGTTGTGGAATTTGCACTCGTCGACTCGTCCGCCAGGACAGGGGATAGTGTTAGGATCGCGAGAGAGATGTTCGATGAAATGTCTGAGCGGACTGTGGTATCATGGACTGCCATGATTTCTGGGTATGCAAGGATCGGACAGATTGATGAGGCAATGAGGTTGTTTGAGGTTATGCCGGAGAGGGACGTTCCTTCCTGGAATGCTCTCATTGCTGGGTGCACTCAAAATGGCCTCTTCCCCGAAGCAATGGATCTTTTCAGGAGAATGGTGAGTGTTTCGGAGGGCGAGCAGAGAGACATGAATCGACCTAACCAGGTCACAGTCGTCTGTGCACTTTCTGCTTGCAGCCATACTGGTATGCTGCAACTAGGCAAAGGGATTCATGGTTATGTATTAAGAAATGGCTTGGGACTTGATTCTTTCATCTCGAATGGGCTCGTGGATATGTATGGGAAGTGTGGTAGCTTGACAGAAGCCAGATTGATCTTTGATAGGGGTTGCAAGGATGGAATTCAATGATCAATTGTTTCGCACTCCGTGGTCAAACCAAAAGTGCCATTGGCATGTTTGAGGAGATGTTGCTAACAGCTGGTGACATTGTTACTCCCGATAGGGTTACCTTTATTGGCCTTCTCAATGCTTGCATTCATGGAGGTTTAGTTGACATCGGCCGTCAGTATTTCGAAATGATGTCTGGGGCCTATGGCATAGAACCCAGAATCGAGCACTATGGATTCATAATCGATCTACTCGGTCGAGCTGGACGGTTTGACGAGGCTTTGGCCGTGATTGGAGTCATTAAGATTCCACCCGATGAGGTTGTCTGGGGATCTTTGGTCAATGGTTGTAAGATACATGGACATCTAGATTTGGCAGAATTTGCTCTGGAGAAGCTCCTTGAGCTGGATCCTAATAATGGTGGATATGGAGCTATGTTGGCTAATGCGTATGGGGAGCTTGGAAAGTGGGATGATGTCCGTAGGGTGACAAAAACGTTAAAGGAGCAGGATGCTCATAAGACCCCTGGCTGCAGCTGGGTGGAGGTCAACAACAGACTGCACCAGTTTTATTCTCTTGATTTGTCCCATTGTCGGTCTGTCGAAATATACGCTATGTTGGATAGTTTAGCTGCTGTTGCTTAGGTTGCTCAGATGTTGGATAGTTTAGCTGTGGTGGCTGAGGTTGCTCGGATCCCTCGGTCATCCCTTCCTCTTCCGTTCGGGTAGCTGTGGAGGTCCATTGGCTCCGATTCAAACTCTAATCGAAGTTATCTCAACTGGAGAAGATGGAATAGCAATTGATTTTCCCCATCCTTGGTAGATCTAGGTAAGATTCCCTGGCATTGCTTGCTTTTAACATAAGCATTGGAGATTGAGCGGTTGATATTAGGATTGGATTTTTTACTTAAGTGGAAAATCTGAATCTGACTTTATTACAGGAAACTCTTCACTGCGTTATGATATTACAAGCACTCATTTTTACAGTGGAACAGGTCATTTGTCGATGTAGTAGACGCAAATATGCAGACATTGGGGTTGTCACAGCTCGCTTTTAAGCTTCTGGGGCTCTTCCTCGCCTCCGGCGATGCTGACCACTCTTGGACCCTTGATCTTCTCAGGTGTCAACTTTGACATCTTCAAGGTAAGCACACCGTGCTCGAGCTTCGCGTCCACATTCTCCAGGTCCACGTCATCGGGCAAGCGGAACTGCCTCCAGAACTTGCCAGAGAACCTCTCGATGCGGTGCCAGTGGTCCTCCTCCTTCACCTCCTCGACCTTCCTCTCCCCGCTCACCCTCAGAACCCTGTTCTTCTCGTCCACCTCGATCTTCACATCCTCCTTCTTCAAGCCAGGGAGCTCAATCATTATCTGGTGCCCATCCTTGGTCTCCTTCCAGTCCACCCTGGCGGGCAATGCGGATAAGCTCCGTTGTTGGTCTCTCTCAATTCCAAACGGATCATGCTCCAGGGCCCGAAAGGGGTCCGTCAAGAGGTCTCCGATCCAGTTCCCAGGATGAGGATCGAGGAGCGGCAACAGGCTCCCTTGGGAGGAACTGAGCAGGAGGAGGGCAAATGCCAGGAACACACCAAGTTGATTTCCAGAGACTGCCATGGTAGTAGAGCAGAGCGTGTGTCTGATCTGAACTGATATAGGCTAGAAAGGCAACGCAACGTTCGTTTCGATGGTTTGGAAAGGTTGCAGGGAGGAGGTTTATATAGTGAGGTGAAAGCTGGAAGCTTCGGGAGAAGATGAAGATGAAGATCAGAACTGGAAAGATGGAGAAGGTGCAAGCCTCTTCCAGCTTCTTCTTTTCTTGTTTCACTCAACGCATCATTGCACTATAACATAATTCGTGATATTGGGCCTAAGTGGGCCTCATCTCTTGGGCCTGATGACCCGGTTGAGTCCTCGTTGTTTTTTTTTGTTGACGTCATAATTTGTAAAAGAAGTTCTCCGGAGCGAATGGCGATGCCCGCAAAGAGTCCCGCCTCCGAAGGTGAGCTTCCGGTTCTCAACTAGCCGGAGATCAAGGAGAAGTAGCGGCAGTGGTTGTAGAAGGGACAGTACTCCGTCAATTACTTCGTCTCAGGCAATGAGTCGATTCCAACCCTCTGGGGCTCCTTGTTCATGGCTTCGACGCCTCCATTTCCCCGGCACAGGCCCTTCGAATTCATTATTTGACTTTTGGAAATTATTTGATAAATTTTAAAAATATTCTTATTTTAAAAGGAAATTCGAAAAATACGAGGAAAGCCAAGTCAGTCTCACCGCGAAGGATCACGATGTCAAAAGAATTAAGTAGTACTTATCTTCGAGAAAAATTAGGTGAAAACTACATCTCACGATGATGCCATAAATTCATCCTAACATATTGGAAAACCATGTCTTTCAAGATCTAACTGCCTTGGACCTACCTACTATAAAAGATACAAGCAGTTTTCTCTTAGTCTAAGAAAGCCTTTGTTATGTTGAATTTTACAGTGATGTTTTGCTCGTAGACTCACTCGAAAGCTTCACTCATAAACTCGTTCAGAAGGCTTTGCTCGTAGACTCTCGTCTATAGACCTTAAGCTCGTAGACTCTCGTCTATAGACCTTAAGCTCGTAGACTTTTTGTCGGTTCGCTCAGACACTCGAGTCTATGACTGTCTAGTTCTCTGGACTTTCTATCTTTTTACCATTTTTCTACTTTTTCCAGGCAGCTTAAGTGCAGTTTACTTTTCCTAAGCACGCGATTGTCAATTGTAGTTAATTTTAATTAGTTCCAATCTACTTAAAGCATTGTAACGTTCAAGATCATATTAGTATACGTTGCAAGTTTTTCAAGTGAAAATCCTTTTTGAATGTTACTTGACTGCATGGTTTACAGATCATGTCGTTTATCTAACATGATATCAGAGCCCGGTTTAGCCCAGGTGATGTTGGGAATTGATGCAGGGACAACACAGAATAGATGATTCCAATACCAAGACGAAGCAGAAAGTTACTAAGGGTGCAGAATGAAGTGGTGTGGGAAAGGTCAGAAATGGTAGATAATGAAATGAGATGGTTGAATGGATGGATATGAAAGGATATGTTGAGATAAACCTCCACGGATACAGATACACCACCGTGAAAGAAGATTCAGATAGAACTCGCTCGTCACACGGATACAGACACACCACCGTGAGCAAGAACGAGGGCGAGGAAAAACACGGAGGATACAGGTACACCACTACCAGTTGATACACTCTACTCAATCCGCACTTGGAATCCCCCAAATGAAGAACAATGTTGAAAGAGAATCCACTCATTCGGATAGAAAGACTAAAGTCTTATATGGGTTTAAAAGTCTAAATAATATGTTCTCAACTCTTACAAGGCAATGGCTTATATAGGCAGACCATAGAGAAGACAATAAAGAAAACGAAATAAAAGATACGGAAATAAAATAAAAAGATAAGGAAGAAAAATATTTAATTTTCCCCAAACAAAATCTGAAAAGATAGTGGAGCAGAGTAGTGGAGCATGGTAGTGGATCAGGCACGACTCTTTGGGTGCAAGTTGTCAGACCTGAACCGTCAGATCGTAACCGTCTCTTGAGTTGCTCGTCGCTTGATTGCCTTTCGTCTGAGAGACGGGTCGCTCAGTGCTCCTCGTCGCCTCGCTTACTCGATGACAAGCCAGTTGATACCTCCAGTAGGCGACGGTGATTGAGGTGTGAGCGAAACGACGACCGTCCTTGTATAATCCTCCCCTTGTTGAAGAGAATTTTCCTTCAAACTTATGTGGTCATCGTCTTCGTACGGGATGAGGTCTTTAACATTAAAAGTAACGGAGACTCCATACTCTCCTGGAAGGTCCACCTTGTAGGCGTTGTCATTGATGCGCTCGATGATCTTGAAAGGTCCTTTCGTTCGAGGCATCAACTTGTTCTTCCTCTTTGCATGGAATCGTTCTTTCCTCAGATGAATCCACACTAAGTTTGTGGCTGAAAAGCCTTTGCTCTCCTATCGCGATTTGCTCTTTCCTGATATCGTCAATTAACATTCTCGATCTGAGCACGAATATTCTCATTGAGCAATCTAATCTCCTTAGCATGTTCTTCGGCATCTCAACTGACTATTTTCACATTAGGTAGATGTATTAGATCGACAGGAACCATAGGGTTGAGTCCATAAACTACCTCAAAGGGTGAGGACTTGGTGGTCGAACTCGGTACTCTGTTGTAGGCGAACTCAGCATGGGCAAGCTTCATATCCCAATCTTTCTGGTTCTTCGAGATTAAGGTTCGAAGAATTGCAGCCATAGTTCGATTGACAACCTTTGTCTGTCCCTCGATCAACGGATGATACGTCGTGCTGAAGACGAGCTTAGTTCCAAGCTTGTGTCACAACGTCTTCCAGAAGTAGCTTAGAAACTTCACGTTGCGATCTGATACAATCGACTTAGGTACTCCATGCCACCTCAGCACTTCTCGAAAATATAAATCCGCTACGTTGTTTGCATCGTCCGCCTTCTGGCATGGAAGTATGCCATCTTCGAGAATCAATCGATCACAATCATGATTGAATCATTCCTCCTCTGCGTCCTGGTAGACCCAATACAAAAATCCATACTCACATGTTCTCATGGTCGCACATGGACTGGAAGTGGAGTTTATATGCCTTGTGATTGGACTCGACTCTTCGCTTGATGGCAAATAGCACATCTCGAGATAAGACTCCTCACTTGCTTCTCCATTTGAGGAGAATAGAAATTTTCTTACAGCATCGACAACGTCTTGTCGACTCCAAAATGTCTGGTGATTCCTTCTTCATGGACTTCTCAAACGAGTAGCTCTCGCGACGAACTCATGGGAACTTAGAGTCACGAAAGAGAAATCCATTCACCTGGTGGAATCGATCAATTGCCTGTGTGGAGCATTGGGCGAAGACTCCTCCAAAATCTTCGTTGTCCTTGTATAGCTCCTTTAGGTACTCAAAACCGATGAGTTTGGTCTCCATTGCGGACAAGAAGAACATCTTCCTTGAAAGGGCATCCGCGACTATATTCCTTGCTCATAGTTTGTGCTTGAGGACAAAAGTGAAGGATTGTAGAAATTCGACCCACTTCACATGTCGCCGACTGAGCTTGTGCTGACGATTGATGTATTTGAGAGCTTCATGGTCGGTGTGTAGCACGAACTCTCTAGGCAGTAGGTAGTGGCTCCACGTCTCCAAAACTTAAACGATAGCTAGGAACTCCTTGTTGTACATCGAGTAGTTGAGTTTTGCACCATTGAGCTTTTCACTAAAGTAAGCGATAGGTCTCTCTTCTTGCATTAGTACTCATCCTATTCCAACTCCGGATGCGTCGCATTCGACTTCGAATATTCTCTCAAATTCAGGTAAGGCGAGAATAGGTACTTCGTTTAAACACTCTTTCAATCGCTCGAAACTCGCTTGTGCTGTTGAAATCCACTCGAATTTGTCTCCTTTTAAGCACTTGGTGAGTGGGGCTGCGATCGAGTTGAAACCTCGAATGAATCTCCTGTGGAACAATGCTAAGCCATGGATGCTACGAATGTCATGGAAACTCCTTGGCGTTGGCCACTCCTTGATTGTTTTGATTTTGCTTTCATCAACCTTGATTCCTTCGCTATTACAAAACCAAGGAAAACTACACTGGGTTGGAAGAACTCACACTTCTTGAGATTCTCATACAACTTCTCATCGCGAAGTGTGCGGAACACTGTGCGAAGATGCTTAACATGTTCGTCGGGACTGCAGCTGTAGATGAGAATGTCGTCGAAGTAGACAATCACGAACTTCCTCATAAATGGTCGTAAGACATGGGTAATCAATCGCATGAATGTGTTGAGCGCGTTCGACAAACCAAAGGACATCACCAACCATTTGTACAATATGTACTTGGTCTTGAAGGTTGTCTTCCACTCGTCGTCTTCCTTCATTCTAACTGGTGGTAGCCACTTCGCAAATCTACTTTTGAAAACATCCAACATGTCATCTATTTGAGGGATAGGAAAACGATACTTCACCGTGATCTTGTTGATCGCTCTACTATACATGCACATTCTCCATGCGTCATCTTTCTTCGGCACCAATATAGGTAGAACAGAACAAGGGCTCAACTTCTCTCGTACCAAGCCTTTCTCCAGTAGCTCATCGACCTGCCTTTGTAGTTCTTTTGCTTCCTCAAGGTTGAATCGATAAGTTTGTCAGTTGGGTAGGGAAACTCGTGGAACCAAATTAATCTGTGGTGTTGGATACTTCGCAAAGGTGATAGTTCTATTGACAACTCTTCAGGAAATACATCCTAGAACTCCTTGATTAAAGCTTTCGCATGCGGATATTCCAACGATTAATCCTGGACTGCTTCGACCAGAGCCAAAAAGTAAACATCCTCGCTTTCGCACATCGCCCGAATCAACTTCATTCGTTTGATAACTTGAGCGGGAGACTAGTGGATGGCTGCTTCACCTGGAGGGGTGGTCAAAGGCATCAGGGTGATCTTATTTTCGTCAGCAATGATGGGATAGGTATTACGATACCCGTCATGTTATGCGCGTCAATCGAACTGCCACGGCCTTTCTAGAAGCAAATGGCAAGCATCCATCGGAATTACATCGCAAATGACTTCATCCTTATAGCTTTTTCCAATCAAGAAAGGGACTCGTGCTTGTTGCGTCACACGAACATCACTGTCCTTGCTGAGCCATTGTAGGTGATAAGGATGAGGATGTGGTGCTACGGGTAACTTGAGCTTCTCAATTATGGTTCAAGAGACCGCGTTGCTGCAACTTCCGCTGTCTAGAATCACCAAACAAATTTTATCCTTAACGGTACACCTAGTATGAAATGTGCACTGACGTTGGTTTTCCTTGCGAACCGGTGTTGCATTCAAAGCCTTGTGGATGACTAGCAACTCTCCTTCGTCCGGATACTCCTCGGTTTCCTCTAAATCCCAAATAGAATCAACGTTCTCATCAAACTCTTGTTCTTTATCAGACAACTCTTTGATGACAACATTTCTCCTTGAGGGACACTCCGACGGCATGTGTTCTATCCCTTGACATTTGAAACAACGACAAATAGGATCTCGCTTGTTTGTCTTAACTTCTGCCCTAGTAGTTGACGATGGGGTTCTTCTTGGTGTAGTTAACAGGGGCTTCGCCTGAGAGCTACTCCCCTTGTTGAAAGGCGGAGCCTTCACAAATGGGCGGGGTACTCGATCTCCTCGCTTGTTGCTGCTCAACCTTGTGGGCAGGCTTTCGAACATCGTCAAATGTCCAATATTGCTGAACTTCTACAGCATCCGCAATGTGTTGCTTAGGTCCTCGAAGATACCTAGCAATGGTTTGCTTGAGGGCTTCTTGGACATTGCACTGCAGCAAAAGCCTCTCGAACTCTCTCGTATACTCCGACACACTTGAGATCTGTTGAAGCGACTGCAGCTTAAGATAGAGATCTCACCAATAGTGTTCAGGCAAAAATCAATTAGTCATAGCCCTTTTCATTTTTTACCAAGTCCGGATCTTATCACGTTCTTTTATACGGCGCTGTTTATTGGTATTCTCCCACCATAGGCTGGCGTGCTTCTTTAGCCGTAACCTCAACTTTTCGATCTTCGGGTACCTCCTCATAATCGAAGATGCATTCGACCGTATGCATCCAATCGATGAATTCCTCGGACAATGGCGAAGCTAGGGGGGGATCGGAGGTAGCCATGGCCCCCTATATTTTAGAAATTATCAATTTTAGGCCTAAAATTTTTAAGTTTTTTAAATTTTATCATTTAAATTTTATTCGGCCACCTAGCCTTTGAGTAAGTTTACTTCGACCCACTAGAGAAAATATCCTGGCTTCGCCACTGTCCTCGGGATTAAGGTTTCCCTCAAATTATGAAATTTGGACACTCATCGTTTGGACTCTCCTTTCGAATGATATGTTCCGATCTAAGAAGGTGTGGTACTGGGTTTGAAGCGGGTATTAAAGAGTGCAAACCTAAATTCGTCTGTAGTTATTTAATTTTAGAGTGGAATTTCACACGAAGTTAGGAATTTTCGTGGTAAAGTTATCGATTGTAATGTGAATACATTTCGCATAATCAAATTTATTTCCGGTCGTTATAGTCTCGTGTCTTTGTCAGTAACCACCACCTGAATCCTTGCGTTCGCCGACGGTGTTAGAGAGGTTTCTTCGTCAAACAGACCGACCGGGGGGATGAGAACGTGGGTCAAATCCGACTCAAGACTTGGTGTATTTTCTCCGAGAAGACCTAAAATATGAAGAGGACTTGTCATCGCCTATCTACTTTTCTCACACCAACATTAATATCTCCGGTGCGACTTGGATTTATTCCTATTCTTTTTTTGTCAACATATAATAACTTTGGACTCATCGCTATTGCGTTACACCACCGCCTTATACAAAAAAATAATACCACGATTACCCATATTACCTAGTTTTGTTATTCTGATGAAATAATTATATTGAGACATGATGGGGAAAAATTAAAAAAGTAGTTTCTTATTTCTTTATTACGTTATCCTCCATATAACATGACGGCAGTGTAATAACAAATAAGCGTAGTGAAATAACAAAATAAGAGTGGAAAGTGGAGTTGGGTATAACATGACAACTTTGATTTGTATGTATGTGGCGTCGTGCATGGCGCCCTGTCGGTCGCGGCAACTTAGTGACCCGTGAGGCGGAGGAGGAGGCCATTGGCGAGGACCGGGGACGGGTTGTATGAGATCTTTTCGTTCGGATCCGCCTTCTCGAACTTAAAAGTCGTCACGAGGTTGTGCATGAAGGCCAGAATCTCCAGCCGGGCGTACTCCTTCCCCGGGCACATCCTCGGCCCTCCCCCGAACGGCACAAAGGTGAACGGCGCGGGGCCGCTCCCCTCGAACCGGGATGGGTCAAACTTCTCCGGGTCCGGGAAATACTTTGGGTTCTTGTGGGTGGTGTATACGGTCCAGAACGCCTGCGTGCGTAACATGATGAGGACAAGGGGACTTGGTAAAAAATTGGGATAAACATTTTTGAAGTTGTGGTATTGTGCTGGGATTACCTTCCAGCCCTTGGGGACCGTGAAGCCGGCGAAGGTGAAGTCGGAAACGGCCTCCCGGAACGCACCCTGGGCCGGAGGGGACAACCTCATCGATTCGCATGCAACGTTCCACGAGTACTTCATCTTCTGAATGTCCTCCCATGTTAACGTCTCGCCCTTGCGCTTGCTCTTTGCGATCTCCATTTGTTCTATGATCATGACAATAGGAAAGGACATAAGAACGAAGCGAGAGTGAGCATCCTGAGACGTTGATGTAGCCTGCTCTCCGTTTACCGTGATAGACGCGGTCATAGATGTTGGGGTACTGGGCAAGATAGTTGACGACGACGGTGATCGCGGTGCTCGTGGTATCATGGCTGGCAACCAGCAACCCTATTATCTTATTCGAGATCTCCATCTCGTTTTCTTCCGATTCCTTGAGGAGCCTAGTCAGCAAGTCCCTCGCGTTCTCGTCCTCTCCCCTCGCGATCTCTGCCTTCCTCTTCCTTATTACGTCAATAAGTTCCGCCCTTATCTTCTTCCCTCCCTCGACAGCCTTGTTGAACGGCGTCCCGGGCACGTTGATCGGCACGGATGCGAGACCCGGGGTGATGTTGGCGAAAGGGGTGGACAGCTTCCTAATGTTGTGGGCGTCCTTGATGTTCATGAAGAGACGGCACGCCAGGTTAAAGGTGTAGTCCTTGGCGGACGGGAAAACCCTAACCTTCCCGTCAGGGGACGACCATTCCCTCGCGAGGTGCTCCTTCGCCATGGAGTCCATGATGGGGACGTAATACTGGAGAGCCTCGGGCTTGAGGAAGTCGGGGAGGTAGCTCCTCATCCTCTTGGTGTCCTTCTTCGAGAACTCCTCGAGGGTCTCAGGGAAGAGGAGCGCCTTCTTGGTGGAGCTCGGCCACCAGGTCTTCACGTACTTGTTGTCACCCGAGAAAAGGAACTTGTTCCCGGGGGCCCCGCAGAAGACGGCGACATTCTCCCCGATGAGGGAGGTGCGGAAGAGGTCGGGGGAGTACTTGGAGGCGCGGTCGGAGATGAACCTCTCGGGGCAGCCGTCACGGCCGGCGGAGAGGAAGTCGAGGGACTCGCCGAGGATGGGCCAGCCGGGCTTGCCGGGGGGGAGGGGGCAGGAGGAGCCGGCTTTGGAGCCGTTCCTCCACCCGAGGACGAGGTAGAGGAAGGAGAGGGAGACGTAGAAGAGGGTGACGTGGAGGAAGTAAGGGGAGATCATGTCCATGGCCTTGACCATCATCTCCATGGATATTAACTCCATCCCCAAAACGAGGGGGAAATGATGATGATCTTGTCTTGTTTTGCAAGTGGGAAGTGTGTTGGAGGTGGTGAGGGTTAGGCTTCCGGGTATAAATAGGGCTGGGAGGAGTTCGTAATGTTTGACCCAGTTAATGATCCAAGAAAAAACTTTGCTAGGACTTTAAAGAGACGCATTTTGATGATTTCAAACGTTTGGTCCGAATGATCCACAGAGAGAGAGAGAGACAAACCTTCGAGATCGTTTCTTTTTCCCTTTCAGGGGTAGAACGTATTGACTCCGAAATAACTAAGAGAAACAATTTACATCCTGCTTTAATCCGACCGTTTCCTAATTATCTCCCCTTTTCGGTAATTAGTAAATATAGAAGATGTAATTAAGTCTTGGTTAATTGGGTAAGGATAAAATTCCGTGTTACGTACGAATACGTAATCGTCGAAGATCATTGACATCAACAATTATTTAGATATGTCGGTAAGCACGTTTACGTTTTTATTTCTATGTATCGTTTAACTGTTCATGAGAGTGCCGAGAATACAGGATTTTAGCCTCACCGCCTGGTTAGTTGTGGTTGCGATTACAAGATATAATCCGAGTAAAACGTTTCGTTATGTCATGGCGGCTGGTAACTTGGGGGTTTCCGAGGATATGCATCCAAAGGGTTTTCATCCGACCCCATGGAACTGGATCATTCTGTCTCTCTCTGTCAATCTAAATGTCGATGAACACGTACGTGAACGGTGAACCTAAGGCTCGATTGAACTCGAGATAAATTTTAAAAATAAAATATATAATGTATTACTCTTTTGGTGATGATTTGTAAAACAAAAGACATCATATTTTACTTTCTTCAAGTTTTATAATGGAAAACCCGCACAGCAGCCATCACTTTTAGGGTGACAAGAAGAATGGCATTCAGGGCTGCTCCTCCTACACAGTCAATCCGGGAGGAAGAGGAACCCCCGGGCCTAATCTCCTCATGTTGAAAAATCTTTGGGATAAACAGGGGATTGAATCGTCAAAAATAAAATTAATTTAAGATAAAGCCTCGTCTCTTTTTTCCTCTCTCAGTGAGATTGGGGGGTATTTTTCCACATAGGTAAGCTAACGAGTAAAGATTATCCTCCTCCTCCTCCTCCTCTGGGGGGTGAGCTAAGAAGAAGAGATGGGTTTTAATTTTTTTTTTTTAATAGAAGAATGGAATAACACTGCCATCACTTTTTTTTTTAATCGCCCGGGGAATTAGACTACTGGTGTCATTCAAAATTTGGGAATTGGTCGTTCAAAATCTTGGACTTGAATGACACAACATTAAGAAAAAGATATTATTATTATAAAAGAAGAAGAAGAAACAATTTTTCCATGTGGAAATATTAATATTATATTGTTTGCGTATCCAAGTTTCCCGTTACATCCAACTATTTATTGAGGGGTTGTATTTGGAAAGGAAAGGAAAGGAAAGGGTTTTGGGAGGAGGTCCGAGGTGGTGTGCCAAATCAAATAGAAAGGCTTTTTTTCTTAGCCTGCAGCATTCAGTTTTGTGGGGGAAAAAAGAATCAGGACGGCAAAAATTACTAGATTAAATTGAATTATGGTTTTCAAAGTCATCATCGTCATCAAGAGTGGTCTAGTTTTTCCGAACAAGGTGAATGTTTTAATTTAATAAAAAATAAAAAATCTGTTTCCTTAAATATGTTTTAATTTAGTGAACCCGTATGTTAAAAGGGAATTGCCTGATAGCTTCGCTTGTTTGAAATCTTCCGCATCAACCCATTTGGAATCGCCAATCCCAAAGATACTTATTAATATTAATAAATGTAGGCAAATTATCGATTTATGTCCCTAACTATAGGACAACTTTCTTTTGTGGCCCAACGTTAAAAAAGTTTTTAATTTGGCAAAATCTGAGATTTTATTTCATATTCGGCCTAATAGAAGACGGCCGTCAGGAGTTCGTGACGTGGCTTCGATGGACATTACTTACGTCCTACGTGGCCACCCGTCTTTTTTCATCGATTAACCAACGTGGCAAAAATCGTGAAAACACGATTGAATAAATCATCGAAAGGGGATTTAGGGTTAGGGTTCTGAGCATTTCGATTTGGGAACAATCGCAGCAAGTCCGATTTGAATAGCCCCTCCTCCGCATTGCTCGATTAACATCCATTGCGTCGTCCAGGTAGGTTTATTCTGTTTGTTTTTGTCTTTGTCGTGGTTCTTCCTGACGAACTTCATGCATGAGGGGTTCTGATTTTGGCGAATCGATTGACTGTGCGATACCACATCTAGCTATTGTCATTGTCGATTCATTCGATTTCCTTGGTAGAAGTTGGTTTATTTTTCTTGTTTTTGATGTTTTTTTTTAGTCGTCCCGACTTAGTAGATTACTGGGTTTGTAAGGGTTAATAATAGGGACTGTTGCGCAAATAGGTAGGCAGGTCAGAATGAAGAGGCTTTCCTTCGACATGCATGTAGGTGGTGTAGTCTCTGAGGGGAATCAGTTTGAGTATGTTGGTGGTGAGGTCAACAAATACAGTGATGTGGACTGCGATTTGATGGGTTATTTTACGTTGGTGGCCTTCGACCCAAGATGATGGTTGCTCTGTGAGGAAGATGTGGTATGATGCTGGGTCTGAGGGTGTTAAGGAAATTCGTACTGACAAGGAGGTGGTAGAGATGTGTGATCGGTGTCCAGATGGTTCGACTATTAAGGTTTTTTGCGATGGTACTATGATAGAAAATAGATCTGAAAATGATGATATTAGTCTGGACATTTCTTTAAGTTCGTCTGAGTCTGATAGTGAAATGGATGGTTCAGAGGCTGAGAAAGACTTAGAATTGCATGAGATAAATGTACAGGAGAGGGTTGGTGGAGTGTCCCAGGAAGTTGAAGCTGTAAGTGGTCCTGTTACTGTGGAAGTAGAAGGAGATGCTAGTAAGGTGGATGATGTTGATGACGTTGAGGAATCCGAGTATGAAAAGTCAGACGATGACATTCTTCCAGATGATGGAACACCCACCATAGGTGTAAAGAGGAGACATTTGCAATCTCAACTTAGTATGTATGATCCACAATGTGATCAAGTTAATACCTGGCTTGTATTTTGAGACTCCATGGCAGATGCATAGTGTTGTACAGAGGTATGCTATTGCTAATGGTGTCAATTTACGGTGGACGAGAAGTTCGAAAGTAAAGCAAGAGGCTGTATGTGAATCTGGCTGTCCATGGAGGATTTATGGGTCATGGTTGAAGAAGGAAGGATCCTTCGCCATTAAATCTGTGTTTAGCAGTCACACATGTGCTCGTAACATGCGGAATAGGCAAGCTACTACCAAATGGTTGGCTGAACAGTTAGTGGAAGGTAATATAAGAAGTGCTGGTGCCACGGCGAAAGAAATTCAGGAGGAGGTAATGAAGAAGTACACAACCGAGGTCGGATTGATGAAATGTTACGAGGCTTGTTGGATGGCAGAAGGCATGATGGTTGGTTCAGTGGATGACCACTTCAAAAAGCTCCGACCATATCTAGCTGCTCTGAGGAATAGATATCCAAGGAGTTGTTTTGAGTTGACGACTGATCTGACATTATCCACATACACACCACATTTCGGAGATTGTACATAGGATTTGAGGCTTTGATCAAAGGATTCCTTCTAGGGTGCAGACGGGTCGTGGGATTCGATGGTACCTTCATAAAAACCAAAGTCGGAGGGATTCTCTTGTCGGCTGTAGGAAGGGATGGGAATGATGGCATGTACCCAATAGCATGGGCTGTGGTCGAGGGAGAAAACCAGAATTCATGGACATGGTTCATTGATTTGCTATTCAAGCAACTTAATGTTGGTAGTGGTGAAGGATGGACATTCATTAGTGACCAGCAAAAGGTTTGTTTGTACATTAATTCAACGTTGGTTATAGCTATTTCTAATGTCAAATGTTTTATATTTTAGGGTCTTTGAATGCCATCAGCCTTCTGGCACCTGAGGCCGAGTCGAGACTGTTCAAGGCACATCTACCAAAACTGGAAAGTCAAACACAAAGGATTATTCCTGAAGAGTTGCTTCTACAAAGCCGTGAGGTCTACAAACGAAGTTGACTTCCAAATTGCCATGAGGGAGATGACTTTTGGTAGGGATGGTGTCCCAGGGTCCGTCCTGGCTGCTGAAGACTTCAGAAAACAAGGTCCCCACCATTTTTGTGTGGCATTTTTCAAGACAACAAGTAAGTGCGGTACACATAGTAACAATATGTCAGAAACATTCAATTCATATATAGTTGCCGCTAGAAGACTGCCTTTAATTGACATGCTGGAGCGCATTAGGCGTCTGTTAATGGTTAGGCAAGTAGATAAGAAGAAGGCTGCAGAAAAAAGGACTGATTTGTTGACAAAAAATGTTAGAGAAAACATTGAGAGCATGAAAGAAGGGGCAGGTAGATTTGTGGTTAAACCATCCCTCACGGAGAAATTTGAAGTGTCATTGCCTTTAGCCGACTCGGATCGCTTTATAGTGGATTTAAGGGCTGGATCTTGTAGTTGTAGAAGTTGGCAATTACATGGCATCCCGTGCACGCATGCATTGTGTTGTATTCTGTATATGCACCGGAGGGTAGAAGAATATGTCGATACCTGTTTCAAGATGGAGGCATATCGCCAAGCCTACATGCATGTCATGGAGCCACTGGAAGGTTGCAAATTCTGGCCACAGGTAGACGGCGAACCAATAAGACCACCACCTTATAAAAAGTTGCCAGGTAGACCAAGGAAACAAAACAGGAAGAAAAGCAATGATGAGGACCCGAAGACATCTCAAAGTCATTTGAATAGGAAGGGCCTCCAGATGACATGCAAACTTTGTGGCAACATTGGACACAACAGGAGAACCTGCAGAAGACAACCTTCATCTCAGCCATCATCATCATCTGCTCCATCTTCACAGCCCACAGCACTTGCGGCGGAACCTGCAGAAGCAGCTAACGCAGAAACCTGCACTACACGTCCTTATGGTATGAAATAACAACCCTTGGTGTTTTCTGGTTTTGGTCTTAATATTGACATATCGAAAACTTGATTTCTGGTGTTATTACAGGTTCTGGTGTTCACTGGAGAGTGAATTGCAAGTTATGTGGCCAGGTGGGGCATAACAAGAGAACTTGCTTGAAGAGAAAGGCTGAAGGTGGTTCCGGTGGTTCTGCTGGTTCCGGACCTACTACGTCAGCTGCAACAGGGCACACCATCCCTGACCTTGGACATAGCTAAACTTAAGTTAGACACAAATGTTCAGACCATTTTGATTTAGTTGGATTTATGGAGATTTTGGATTTCGCAGCTTCTGTATGGAGCTTATGTATTGATCTATGTATGGAGCTTATGTATGGATCTTATGGATTGGAGCTTATGAATTTCTGATCTTAGTATGTATGGAAATTATGGTGTATGGTTGGAAATTATGGTGTATGCCAACATCTGAACTTCTGAACTGAACTTATAAAATTATGGAAATTAAACACCAACTGTCTGACTGACTTAAACACCCTGAGCTATATATATTATAACGGTAATTACACCTAATACAAAAAAGGTCATTAACTTGACATTTCTAACTAATTTCTTCATCATCTCTTGATTTGCACGTTCTTCCAGCTTATGCTTCAACACTTGTGCCTCAAGCTGCTTGATTCGTTCTTCCATTGCAGCTTGGCTCTTCTGCATCAGCTCCACCTTACTTTCCAACAACTTCTTAGTCTCAACAAGGTGTGAAATAATTTCCTTTTCTCGAGGAGGTATCACATCGTCATACCAGCTAAAAAAACGACAATCATCATCCTGTAGACATGGTCAGAACACACAACAAAATTTAGATAATAACACAAACCAGAGAAGTATCCCTGGATCAACACAACACAAAGACATATCAAAACACAACGAAGTCACCTTCCACACTGGACAACGAAAGAAACGTCTCCCCGGATTGCTTCTACTCCACGAGATGTACAATACAGCTCGCATCCCATGTTTGCACCTCCTTTCACAAGTAACTGAGGGGGAGTTGGCAGATTCCGCACCCTCTATACAACTCATAGTAACTTAGCTCTGCAATTTAACAAAAAATTGTCAAAATATTTCGGAAACATTAACCCATACGGAACCCATACGCAAACCCATTTACAATACCCGACCCAAAACCCCAACCCAGAAACCCAGGCGCAAAGCAGCAAGGAACAACGAAGGGAGGAACCTCAATAGCCAAGACAAGAAAGAGCGACTAACCTTATGAACCTCAAGCAATGCGGAGGAGGGGCTATTCAAATCGGACTTGCTGCGATTGTTCCCAAATCGAAATGCTCAGAACCCTAACCCTAAATCCCCTTTCGATGATTTATTCAATCGTGTTTTCACGATTTCTGCCACGTTGGTTAATCGATGAAAAAAACGGGTGGCCACGTACGACGTAAGTGATGTCCGTCGAAACCACGTCACGAACTCCTGACGGCCGTCTTCTATTAGGCCGAATATGAAATAAAATGTCAGATTTTGCCAAATTAAAAACTTTTTTAACGTTGGGCCACAAAAGAAAGTTGTCCTATTGTTAGGGCCATAAATCGAGAATTTGCCGTAAATGTATACATTCATCTAAAAATTGATTTCTGTTATTCATGGGAAACCCCAAGATTTGCTTAAATTAAATTAAATATCGTCATTAAGTTATCACCAAACCAGAAGGGTTCATCTGGTCTCTTAAGTAGTTCTGTTTCATGGTTATGAATTCTTTATAAAATGAGAGCGCTTTTTAAGGATAATATTTAGGGAGTTTTCGATATTTCATATATTTTTTTCAAAGTGTAAATCCGTACTAAACGTAAGAATGTCACCATCATCAGCTGGGCAAGAATGGAAAGCCTCCTTTGCCTACTGACCGATTCACACAACCCCCGACACTTGGACGACATCTCCAACCTTTAAGTAGAAATATTATGGCCCTGATGTTCCATCCATTCGAGAGTTGCCCCTTCTCTCAGGGCTTCTGGAACTTCCCTACTTTCTTCCACAACCCAATACATATCTTACTACGAAACAAATTGTCAACTACAGACCAACATGATCCACGTCGTGTTCCAACTACTACTACTAACTAAAACTACTCCTTCCCTTCTTCCTTTCCACACAACCAAGGCAACTTTGCCCACTAAAGACTCCGTGTCCAATGTGGAATTAACACCAAAAAGTCATGAATTCCAACTACCAAGATCTAGAATCAAATGAACACCGGCTTAATGGGTAAAAAATAGCACTTGACAAATCTCGTACTCACGAATTATTCCAGGGATCAAACAGGGTTATGTCCCAAATACCTCGCGGGCAGACAGAAAAAGAATATCAGCTGTATACAGCAAATTATTACTCCGGTGCAGTTCGGGGAAATAAATAGCCATGCAGGACTATGAGCCACAAGAGTGTTGCCAAACGAGTCCGCGACAAGATGCTGGATACAGTGTTGCTACACATAAGGCAACCAGGAAACAAAAAACTCACGGGCGTTTTTTCTCTGCCTTAGTATCTGTTCCAGTAGGTTCTGCGTCTGAACCAGTTGTAGTCCGGCAAGCCTTGGATTGGCCCCATTGCAGCAATGGCAATGTCCTGCGTGTAGAAAGGGATCAGACACATGCAAAAGCTCACTCTGGCTCGAAGACAAACTAAGGCAGGTCTCTTACCCTGTCATTAAGGAATCTGTTGGCCACACGTTTGACGGTGCTTGCGTTAACAGCATCTATTCTAGCGAACAACTCCGCAAACGGGATCCTTCGTCCATATGTTAGGAGCTGCAGCCATGTATTTATTTAATTGGATTAGAAAACTATTCACTGCAGGTTTGTTAACAGCACACGCCTCCAGGCCTATATATGTGTGAGTGCAATTGTTTATCTTAGTGCACTCTCCAGTAATTATTTTCTTTCAAGAGAACGTTCCTTAAGTTCCGGCAGGGAGATACCTGGCGTCCAATATCTTCAGCGACGGGACTTGTTCCATCGATGTGAAGTAGAAGAGAAGATTTAAGCTGCGCCAAGAAGAAAAACTGAAACATGAAAAAAGCACAAGTAGAAAAAGCAAGCAAACATTTTCACTACATAGGCCACAACCTCCAAAATCTTAGAGCCCTTCAAAATGCATATCCAGGATACCCAAAGCACGGGAAAATTATCTATCAATCACTGTTCGATTTACAGTTGCACGTACTCTATAAAATCAACTACAGGAATAAGAAACACTAATGTATTCAAAAAACAAATTCTAAGGATAGGTTTCTAGTAAATTAGAAAAGAGGCCTTGTAAGTCTTAGTTCCCCACTGTTCCACTGCTTAAGTGCGGGACTGCTTAGTCCAACAAAAATCACCAAGATAATGAGAAAACAAAGCTCGAGAAACATGCAAAGAAAACTATCAGTTGTACCTGATTTCTTGCTCGTGTAACATCTTCTTCTGACACACGATAAGCCAACTTGGTAGTCTCATGCATTATAGCCCATGCTAGATCATCCAAACAATCCGCCTATTAAAATACCAAAAGTACCATAAATGTCATATAACTCATGACCAAATCGGTAGACCAATAGTCGAAAACAACAGCCTCGTAGTAGAACAATATGCTTTTTCAGATAATATTTTCAAGAAAATGCTTGACAGTGCATAGAAGAAACATTTCCATTATTCTCTCGGGCAAGTCGCCCACCATGGAAGAACCGAAACATCCCATCATAAGTACGATTTTTGTAAAAACCCCTACACTGTAAGATATTCAGTAAAATTTCTGTTTACACAAGCATTGTTCGCTACACTAATAATTGTATTTGAAATAATGCATTAAGTCAAACTCAGATTCCAAGACTGGGTTTCGATTACTATATATCTACCCAGCCAATATAATTACTATACTATAAAAAATGTTAAGTTCCTTTAGATGGCATAACAGGATTACCACACCATTATAGCAAAAGAAGATCACTGACCTTCTCATCCTCTCAATATAAAAGTATTCTCTCTTTCCGAACTGAGGTCCCATTACTCTACCAAAAGTCAATAAAAAAAACAATTTTAAAAAGTCAGCTCACCTTAGCAACAGCATAAACACCAAACAGACCAGTGTCCTTGTAGTTGGTATTGAAAGCCATCATACTTTCTGCAATTTCATTGATGCCAACTCTTTGAACTAACTCGGAACTGTCCCAGAATTTGCAAGAAAGTACTTCGTCAATTGACGGTACAAATAATACAAAATGTGACGACCCAATTTCCAGTAGCATGGCGCTCACCCCATGTGCTTTCCACCCCCAGCACTTTTGTTCCATGAACCCAACATAGCTTGCATTACCATCAGAGGAATAGCATCTGGATCTGTCCAAGATGCTCCTTCGAAAGCAACTGCAAACTGGGCTATAGGGACATCATCATCAATCATCCTGACCTGTCCGGATGACAGAGATAATAATAAGAATACTTTCACGTGGAGAAATCCATAAGGATTAGAACAGATTCATCGAGATAGGCAAGTCTCGCTTACCTCTGAGCCGGTGAAAATAGCAGGCTCCTTGGTTACTAACTGGGTTGCAGTGGTCGGATCATCAGAAAGTTTGGTAAACAACTTTTTAACTTGGTCCACGACATCCTCGTGCTTCACAGCTCCAGATGCAGCAATAACCTACACAAAAGTACACTATTTTGTGAAGCCTTGTGGTTAACAGTTAATAGCCATCAGTAATCACCAACTGTTCACATTAGAAAAATCTAAGCGCGTGTTTATTCCTGAAGCAAAAAATGTCACAATGATTAGAATAATTCCGGGTGCAAACAAGCACAAGAATGGGAAAAGGCTCTAGATCATTACCATTCTAGGAGCTGTGTAGTGAGTCTTTATGTAGTTTTGCAAGTGTGCCTTGGTAATTGTCTTGATGTTCTGAGCAGGTCCAAGAATGGTCCTTCCCAAAGGGGAATACTGAAAAGCTGTTGCATGCAAGTGATCAAAAATCACCTCCTCAGTCTGACCCTCAACCTGAAATAAAAATTAAACACCAAAATCGGGTATAAGTGTCCAAAGATATGGAATACGAGCAATAAAACCACACTAATAAATTGGATGAGCGACACAAGTAATCAAATAAATTGCTTTAACATTACCTTACCAAGAAAAAAAACTATCATCCATTGAAATATATCCAAAGAAACACCAGAAAAGTAGTCCCAAATTGGCAATGTGTATTGACTAATCCATTTAAGACCATACAGATATGTTTAGAGTTACCACATTAGCCAATGTGGTCATCAGTGAAAACAGCTCTGACAAGAGTAACAGGTTCAGAACCACCAATAACAGAAAATAAATATAACTCCAGAAAGAAAAAGAGAAGTTACCTCCTCCATTTCACGCAAAATGACATCTCGCTCGCGGGTAATGCGATTCTCCTCGAACCTAGAGTTCTGCAAGATGTCTGCCAATATATCGAGTGCTTGGTTAACGTCCTTATCCAAAACTTTTGCATAATAAGTAGTCTGTTCCCTCGAAGTGTATGCATTCAGGTGTCCGCCCATGTTCTCTATTTCCTCCTCCAACTGCCTCGCTGTCCTCTTCTCAGTACCTGAATCATCAACAGTAACAAAGAAAGACATCAAACTGGGGAATCCCGCATATACCACGAACCCATCACTAGATTCCTCATGCAAACACATGATTTCTCTCGCTGCAACCCTAGGAAATCAACCAAAACAGCAATTGGATCTCCTTTCAATTTATCCGAACCACCTGAAACAATTACTAAAGCACAGCCCTACAAAACCCTAATTTAAACAAAGCAGCGACCAACCCTTGAAGATCATGTGCTCGAGGAAATGGGCGGTCCCGTTGGTCTCCTCGGTCTCGAACCTGGACCCGGCATCGATCCAGACCCCAACAGTGGCGGTCCGAGCGGCAAGGTTAGACTCGGTGGCGACGCGGAGGCCGTTGGGCAGGGTGGTGACACGGGTCTCGGGGGCGGCGAGTATGCGGGTGTGGTCAGCGATGACAGGGTGAGGGGAACCGTACTTGAGGAACCGAGGGTCGGGGTTCTCGAGCTGCTTGAGTTTGGACTTGACGGCCTCGGCAAGGCGGTCGTAGATCATGGCGTTGGGCGGGGGAGGGGATGCCGGCGGAGACGATGACGGCGATGTCGCGACGGCGGTGGATGCGGATCGGGCGTTGAGGAGGAGGCCACGACGGGGCCGCCGCGCGAGGCCGAAGAGGCGGTTGGTGATCGCCATCTGAGCCGGGTGGATTAGGCGGCAGCGACACGGACACGGACGCAACCAACTGCGCCTGTCTGCGGACGATGTTGTCTCGGCTGCAGCTCGACACCGAAAGTCCGAAATCGAAGTTACAAGTTCACCCTAACTTCGGCCCACGGACCAACAACGCGAGCCTGATTGGGCCTTGTATAGCCGAGTAGTGGGCCCATTATGGACCATCTCCCCCAAGTAGAGAGTACCTTTGTTTTCGTTGTCGTGGCGTTCCTTGTCCGGTGTTGTCTGTTGTGGGTTTGGTCGATCGCAGTCCGATGGATTGATTTCTGGGTAGAGTATCTCGTTTGGATGCACTTTTCAGGAACCTCGGCTGTGGAGGCCGCTTCTGTTTTTGTTCCGAAAGATTCGTCTTTTTGGGTGAATCGTGTTAATCTTTGATTCAGGCAGGAGTTTGTTGTTGTTGGGAGTAGCTGTCAATCATGTTTGGAACGGCGGTCAGGCTTTTCGCGAAGAAGCCGAAGCCACCGATGAAGCCCATTGAGTTGACGATGCCGCCGGAGCAAACCCAGACCATCACCCGGGTCATCTTCGACATCTTGAAGGAACATGGTCCCCTAACTGTTGGGGATACCTGGGAACGTGTCAAGGTTCTTGCTTTTTCTCTTGATTGCTGGGTTTTCCTTTGTCCTTTTGCTGTGCGCGCCATGTGTTTGTTGATATGCTTCTACTTCTTCCTTTCTTTTAATAGCTAAGTAGATCCTTCTGTCTCTTCAATCTGCCTCATTGCGTGAAGTTTTGCAATGTGAAAACGTAATTTCAACGAGTTTCCTACTGATTACGGCGTTGTAGTTATCCATCTTCTGATCAGAAATGGAGGGCAATGGTGAAAGGGGTTTGATATAATTGATCATGCCCGGCGAGGTGAAAAATCTCTCGTGTTTGACTAAATGATGGTAGCTTGGGTTAGGTTCATCATATTTGAAGTGAACGGAGTAGTTTGTTTATTGAATTTTGATAGTCCTAGAAGCGTAACTTCTGCTGAAAGTTGATCTTGCTTCACTATTCTTCTCCCAATCGATCAGTCTAAGGTACCTGTGAGAAACCAATGGCCCATCCCGACCGGAAGCAGTTTCCTGGTTGCAGAACCCACTTCAATGCAACCGTTCATACTCTCCTGTCTGGAACTAGCCCTTGATGGTACCTCGAATGACCCTGCTCGTAGGCCTCAGACCTGCCATGCCTTTAGTGGACTATGCTCATTCGAATGCCTCGTTCGCTTTACTTGAAGACAATCTGTGTTTGTTACAATTTATTAACATCACGTTCCATCATTGAAGCAATTAATAAATTACCCTCCATTCTGCTAATGGTGACTAGTATCAGATGTTCGACACGCTTTTAAAAAAACGGAATTGTGAATACTCATTGACCTAAACTTAGTCCATGTAAATCATGCCAAGATAGTTTGCTGTGTAAAAACGTTGCAGGTGGTTGGTTTAAGAGGACTGACGAGCAAACGGCACATGAAGATAGTAATGAGATGGATGAGGGAGAGACAAAAGCTGAAGCTGATTTGCAACCATGTTGGCCCTCATAAACAGTTCCTGTACACAACATGGTTCACCAAACCACAGAAACCAGAGAAGAGACCAGATACTTCGAGGCCAAATCTGCCATGACACTCTTGATGATATATCCTCCCGCATAAGTTTGAAAGGATCTGTTTCATTCAAAGTCGTGAAGTTGTGCTTTCCTGTCGACCCATGAAGTTTCAATGATTCCAGCAAAAGCAGTATATCTTCTTGGGCGATATGCCGATGACTGGTGGGAGTCCTCCTCACGAGAAAAACATGGAGCTGGGCGGGGATTCCGCCGCCTGCATGTGCGGGCTGGTTTGCAAATTTCTTTCCATGGAGCATGTGCAAGCTTGGAATATACATTTTACATTGCGTAACACAAGCCTAAAGTGATAGTATTAGGGTGTGAAGTCATTTGTCAACTGTATGCCTTTTGTTTGAATTTATCATAGTTCACCCACCCCAATCTTGTTCAAATTCATCATAATTATTGGTCTGTTTGAACGCAAAGGCAGGTTTCTCCCATGTGAGTGTTGGCGCTGGGGGAGGGGGGGCGGGGTGTTATCCCCATACCCATCAAATCTCCAATCCCACCTCATCCTTTTCGTAACTTGATCGTGGTATGTTGGGGGTCTTTTCTTTTTTCCCTCATCCTATCTATAAAGCAAAGAGTTCACAAGTTTCAAAATAACTCGGCGGACAAAATATTTAACAAAATTTTAAAAATTATTATATTATTTCACACGATATTTCCTTTTTCTCTTCAAACTTTATTTTTGGTGGCACCAAAGGTCAGGAGTAGTTGCCCACCAGATAAGAGCAGACCAACTTGCCAACTTAAGTCTTCCCCCCTGGAACAAAAAGAAAAACTCGTCTCACGCTTACACTAATGCTGTGTTTGGAAACCTTGAAAAAGAAAAGAAATATTTAAATTTTAGGAGGGAAGATTTTAACTGGAACTTGTGTTTTCTTTTCTTTTTCTCTTGTTTTCCTATGCTTCCAAACACAACCTAAATGAAATTGCCAAACACCGGGCACAAAAACACCCCCCCCCCCCCCCTCCCAACATTGTTTTGACACCCAATAATGATTTGGGTATTTAACTTGTCATGTTATTCGAGAGGGACAAAAAAAGTGGTGGTAACTTCGTGGAGAGTAGAGATGGGGGGATTTAGGAGTAAGTTGGGATCCCCCAACTTAAAATTTTCTAGTAAATTGACAGGAAGAGGTTAACGTCCTCTGTAGTCAAGTTTCGTACATTGTACTAATTTTTTAATTATAATTATACTAATCGGTACAAAATTAAATTAATATAATTATAATAATTATAAAATGTAATAATTTCATTTGGTTGTTTTGCTTTGAGATAGCCAACCGGAGTTCGTTCCTTGAATGTTGGGAAATTGTGGTGTGATGATGTGATAACACAGGAAGAGAGATTCTCAGATCAAATCACACGTTTTGTCCGGCTCTGACCCACCAACAACATATCCACATGGTCCGTTTGATGGAATCACAAACCCTGTGCTTTTTTTTGCTTTGGTTTGTAATGAAAAAGAAAGAACTTTGGAGCACCCCTCCTTCTTTCCTATTCACATTCCAATCAAATAAACAAACAAACATAAGACAATGTCTGTCAGCCGCTACTTTCATTCCCCGACAAGCAAAAAAACCACGATCCCCAGTTCCCACAATCACCCCAATTTGTTTCATTGTGTGTGAGACTTGGTTCTGAACCTGTGAAGGAGCTTCTTCTTCTTGTAGGACTGGTTTTCGACGGTCAGGACCACCTTCCCCGGCGCCCCCATCTTGAAGCTGCCAGTGACCACAGCCTCGTCTGCCGGCCCGATCTTCCGCGGCTTCTGGATGATCACAGTGTAACTTCCCTCTGCACTCGGGATGAATTCCGCCCCGTAGCTCACCTCCCACCCCACGACTCTGACCTCCCAGACTATGACTCCGCTCTGAAAATCCCGCATTGTGGAAGCTTGTCAACTATTATAATAACGCAATCAGCTTTTGGATGAGGCTGTCTCGCGATGATACCTCGGTTACAGGGACTTCGACGGAGTGCGTGCTTGAGGGCTTAACCGTAACTATGGTGGCTGGGTCGGCTGTGGTGAATTCCTGATCCCCTTCTCTGCTCAGCCCGCCATATTGAACGGGCACTTGTTCTGGAGCTATGTACCTGCCACGAGGGGTCGGAAAATTACTATGGACTATTGCTACTACAGCCGCATAATCAAACAAATGTTGCCAAGAATGACTAACTTGAAGAGTGCTTCGGTGGATCGTGAAACGACGAACTTGCTCTTGGTTCTCTGAGTCAGGAAGGGACTGATTAGGCTGTACAATGCCAGGTACCACCACGGCACATTGACGAACATCTTCGATCGTGGAGAATTTCGGTCCTTCATCAGGATCAGGGTGAATTCCCGAAGACACAACAAAGATTATAGTATACCTGTTTGGCGAGGAACTCGGGGTAATTGTCCTGGAGGAGTTGGAGGGCTTGGCTGGTGGCCTGCCTCAGTTCCTTCTTGGTGATCCCGGGGAAGTTCTTGAGGTCGTTCACCTGGAAGATCTTACAAATCCCGGTGGGGCCGAAATCAAGCTTCTGGATGCTCTTCTCAAGGAACTGGATCCTCCACTTGAGGAACTTCTGCCGCTTCTCCCTGTCCACAAGGGTGTTCTGGTACAGCTCCTTCTTCTGGAACTCCCCGTAGACGTTGTAGCAGACAGGATGGCCTTCCCTGTCGACCCCGTGCATGAAAACCACCTTGTCAAGCTCGTCCCCCAGGTATTCCTCCAGGAGGGACTCGATCCCAAACTCCTTCCGCCAGATCACCGTGTTCTTTATCATCGCGAACGCGTCCTTCACCTTGAAGTCCCGAGCTCGGAGGAACTTGAGGAGGATGACGTCGCTCCTCTCATCGGCCAGCAGCGGGATCCCCCATAAGAACACCTCCTCTGGCGGATCAGTAACCACCTCCGCCTCCTTAGTCTGAGGCTCAGGCAAGGCCCCCGTCGCCTCCTGGGGCGGTTCAGCGGGAGCCTCCGCCTCATCGGCGGCAGGCGGATGAGGAACAACCTCAACGATGGTCTCCTTGATGGCCTCAACAGTCTTGGCACCGTCATCGTCCACCTCAGCCACCTTCTCCTCGACCACCACGGCAGCCAGCGTTTCAACCTTCTCTTCCTCCTCCTCTGCCGCAGCAGCGGGAGGTGCCTCGACCACGTTGGTCTCCACTGCCTCGACGCTCTCCTCCTCGGCCTTTGGAATCTCTTTCTCTTTCTCCTTCTCCTCGTCCTTGGACGGCAAGTTGGAGAACACACGGTTGTCGAGAGCCTCCCGAACAAGAACCCTGAGTTCCTCGAGTGCCTTCTTCTGAGAGTCAGGAAGGTCGGAAACAACGTTGGTCTCCTCCTTGAAGGAGACGGACTCCGTTACCTTCACCTCCTCCTCCTGCTCCACATCGACGGTAACACTCTCCTTGTCTTCCACAGGGGGAGGAGGGACGTGGGTGACGTCGACGAGCACCACCTCCTCCTCCTCCTCCTTGGGTTTCGGGATGTCTTTGGCCATGACAACCGAGAGAAAAAGAGAGAGAGGGAGAAGATTGGTCGTGTAGGACGAGACTGTTTAATAGTGGTGTGTGTCTGGGCCACTTCCGTGTTAGTAGTTAGTCGTGGGTGATACGTGACCCGACCCGACCCGACCCGATTTCATCATCTTTAATAATTTTGATGGGTCCTTCCGTGTTTAATTGTAATTTAATATCCTTTTTTTTATGAATTCTCTATTTAAATTAGGAAAGAAAATCAATAACTGTAGCTCCAAACAACCCCTTAAGAAAAAGGAAGGGGGACCAGTGTCTAGAGCTAACCTCTTAAAAGCATTCAAACTCTGAAGCCTCATTTAATCCGTAAATTCCCAAATTTATCTATACTCGAGCAAAATGAATATGAAACATTTAGGTAATATTATTAACAATACCATAACCCAATAAATGCTAAAACTAATGTAAAGGTGATCATAAGATGTATTATTAAAAAAAGGTTTGTATCTGTCATAATATACAAATACGCTAAGTGGTCAAAGCATTAAATATGTAGGTTAATAACAATTAGAATTAAGTTAATGATACTTGAGATAAAATGCTTGCTCTAAATCCTTTGTATAATTTTAATATCATTTTCCAAATCATGTTATTTATAAGAAAAACAAAAAAATCTAAATTATCCTCTTCGAAAACTTTTTTTCTTATTTTCATGATTTGGTTGTGTCACAGTAGGCTACCTCTCCCATCAACAAAAGTAGAAGTGAGTTAATGACTTAAAAATTATAGTGAAGTAAATGACCGATCTAGATTCCTAACTTTTATAAGGAGTAAATCATGTAAACTATTGAAAAAGAGAGCCAAGTTTCTTAATTAGCAAAAACTATTTTCTTCAAAATTTTTATTCCTTATTTTGAGTATGCGGTAGTTTACCAAGCACTTCTTATGATATAATAAAACACCGCATTCCAAACAACTTAACTCACATGCCTTCGTCTTTAGACTCGGCAATTTCAACATATCCTCCTCAACGATCCTCCACCACGTCCTTGGCCCTCTCCGCAAAGCACGCGACACAGCCTCCTCAAGCATCGAGATCCCATTCACCGCCAGGCTCTTCCTTTGGCCTTGCCGGCTCGCTATCTTGTGCCTTTCCCAAAAAAGCATCGCATATCAACTCCATGGGATGTAGGTAAATGTCTCACTCGCCAGCACAACCAGCCTCCACAGTCGTCCTCCTTGGATGCAACAACTTTCTTGGAGTAACGGGAGACAGAAGGGCACGCCCGCAGCGGCCTTACCCGATGACTTGGCGGTAACGGTACTCGGACCGGCAGGCGTGGTGGATCGGGCCTACAGGCTAGAGGGACAAGGATCATGGTAAATATTGGGCCTTGTCCGAGAATCCACTCTTCCCGATGGGGATTGGGTATCTGCGTCCGTCTCCCCCTTTCCTGTTTGTCAAAAAGTTGGTTTTGGGGAGAAGGAAAAAGGAATATTCAGAAAATGGACAAAAAAAAAAAAAAAAAAAGTGGGAGATAAATGGTGCTGGGAATCCCACCCACCTACAAAACCTCTACAACTGTAAAGCGCCCCCCCCCCCCCCCCAACCCTAATTGGATTGCTGGAATCATATTTAATTGGATCTCCGTGGAGCGGGGGATACGAACAAGTCGCAAAATTTTTAAATTAATATTAAAAATACTGAATAAGTAATTCAGTGTTAATAACATGAAGTTTTTTCTTAAAAGATATGTAATAATTGAGAAGGGGGGTGGGGTTGGATGACGTGCGTGCGTGGTACCCTAGAGTAGGCCTCTAAGACCACCTCCTCCTCCAATAATGAATGGCCTCCCTCCCTCCCTGGGCACAAGTGTTTCTTTTCTTTGTTTTTCAGTTTCTTACTTACTGTAATACTACTACATATGATAACAAATTATATAGCAACAATCCACATATATCACTGCTTTTTATAAATCATTTAATTTAATATTTATTTTGCTCCGTCCAATTAATTCTATTTTTACCGAAAGTGTAAGTGTGTGGTGGTAGTGGGAGTGGGAGGTGGAGCAACTAAAGATTATTTAACAGTATCTCAAATTCTTTCTGATCCCAAACATCGTCCAATAGTACAAAAATGGCGAACGGACATGGACCGACCACCTAACCGACAACCCCTCCCGATCCCCAACCATGACTAAGCTTGCCGTCGAGGTCCTCGACGCTTCCGACCTCAAGCCCCTCGATGGTGCCGTTTACGTCGAGGTCGAGTTCGATCGCCAGCTCCACCGCACCCACTCCCTCCTCCACGACCCTACTCCCCAGTGGAACGACAAGCTCCTGTTCGACGTCCGCGACCTCCGGGATCTCCACAAGAAGACCGTTGATGTCTCCGTCTACTCCGATCCCCGCGGCGGTGCCTCCCGCAAGCATTTACTCGGCAGGGTCAGGATTTCCGGCATCTCCGTCCCTTCGTCTGAATCCGACGCTCACCCGCAACGCTACCCCCTCGAGACTCGCGGTATCTTGTCTAGGGTTCGGGGCGATATCTCCCTTAGGTTGTACTTGTTGGCGGCAGACGACGGTTTGTCGTCGGGTTTCGTGCCGCCGCCCGTCGATGTCTTCGGCGCTGGCGCAACGGTTCGTGAGTCGTCATGGGATGTGGAGTCCCCTCTGAGAGAGCGCGACGTGAACGCTGGCAATCTTGGTGGTGTCCGCGAGGAGCCCGTTCGAGTGGATGAAGGTGGGAAGAAGAGGGACAAGGATAAGGAAGTGAGGACTTTTCACTCGATTGGAACTGAAGCCGCCGCAGCTCCTCTTCGTATGCCTGCCCCTGCCCCTACCTTGTTCTCTTCTCTTCCAGAGGTCAATCTCATGAAGGAAACTGCGCCTGCTGTTAAGGCCAGGGCTGATTTTGCCCGAGCTGGTCCGGCCGCCGCGATGCAGTTGCGGGTGCCAACACAGAACCCGGAATTCTCACTGGTGGAGACGAGGCCGCCAATAGCGGCGCACCTGCGTTACAGGGACGGGGACAAGACAAGGTCCACTTACGACCTTGTGGAGCAGATGCATTACCTCTATGTGAGGATCGTGAAGGGCCGGAATCTCCCAGACATGGACGTGACTGGCAGCCTCGATCCCTACGTGGAGATTAAGGTCGGGAACTATAAAGGGATCACGAAGCATCTTGAGAAGAACCAGAATCCCGTCTGGAACCAGATCTTTGCCTTCCCCAGGGAACGGCTGCAGTCCAATTTCATCGAGTTGATAGTCAAGGACAAGGATTTCGGGAAGGATGATTTCGTCGGGAGAGTTGTCTTCGACATCACGGAGGTGCCGACAAGAGTCCCACCGGATAGCCCATTGGCACCCTTGTGGCACAGGCTGGAGGGCAAGAGGGGAGAGAAGTTGCCGCAAGCGGAGATCATGGTTGTCGTGTGGATCGGTACGCAGGCAGACGAGTCGTTCCCCGAGGCGTGGCATGCCGATGCACACAGCATCAGCCACACCAACCTCCATAACACCCGGTCCAAGGTGTATTTCTCACCGAAGCTTCATTATCTTCGGGTACAGGTGGTTGAGGCTCAGGACCTAGTGCCCTCCGACAGAGGCAGAATGCCTGACACGTATGTGAAGGTCCAGGTTGGGAACCAGATGAGGGTAACCCGTCCTGCGAAGACCATAAATCCGGTGTGGAATGACGAGCTGATGTTTGTCGTGCCTGAGCCCTTCGAGGATTTCGTGATCGTGTCAGTGGACGACAGGGTGGGACCAGGGAAGGACGAGCCTTTGGGAAGGTTGATAATTCCTGTAAGGGGAATACCGCTAAGGGCTGAGACTAGTAAACTCCCAGATGCTCGTTGGTTTAACCTCCAGAAGCCATCCATCATCGAAGAAGGGGAAGATAAGAAGAGGGAGGTGAAGTTCGCTAGCAAGATCTGCATAAGGTTCTGCTTGGATGCTGGGTATCACGTACTCGACGAGTCGACCCATTTCAGCAGCGACCTCCAGCCATCGTCGAAGCACTTGAGAAAGACCAACATTGGGATCCTCGAGCTCGGGATCCTAAGTGCTCGTAACTTGGTTCCAATGAAGGGTAGGGACGGGAGGACTACGGACGCCTACTGTGTCGCTAAGTATGGGAACAAATGGGTCAGAACGAGGACACTCCTTGACACACTCAATCCGAAATGGAATGAGCAGTACACTTGGGAAGTCTACGACCTGTGCACCGTGATAACGGTTGGGGTCTTCGACAACCATCACTTTGACGGTAGGGAGGGGGCCCGAGACATGAAGATTGGCAAGGTCAGGATCCGTCTCTCCACTTTGCAGGCCGACAAGGTGTACACACACTACTATCCTCTCCTCATCCTCCATCAGGGCGGCCTGAGGAAGCACGGGGAGCTCCATCTCGCTGTTCGATTTACCTGCACGTCGTGGGTGAACATGATAGCCCAGTATGGAAGGCCGTTGCTGCCAAAGATGCATTATGTCCAGCCGATATCAGTGAAACACATCGACTGGCTCCGTCATCAGGCGATGCAGATTGTAGCTGCACGGCTGTTGCGGGCCGAGCCACCACTTCGGAGGGAGGTCATCGAGTACATGCTGGACGTGGACATGCACATGTTCAGCTTGAGGAGGAGCAAGGCGAACTTCTTCAGGATCATGTCACTTCTCTCGGGCGTCGCTGCTGTGTACAAATGGACCCATGATGTCTGCCACTGGAAGAACCCCGTGACGACCTGCCTGGTTCACGTACTGTTCATCATCCTCGTCTGCTACCCTGAACTCATCCTTCCCACGATCTTCCTCTACCTGTTCGTCATCGGCCTCTGGAACTACCGTTTCCGACCCAAGCACCCGCCCTACATGGACACCCGCCTCTCTCACGCCGAGAACGCCCATCCCGACGAGCTTGAGGAGGAGTTCGACACCTTCCCCACGTCCAAGCCTCCGGATGTTTTTCGATACAGGTACGACAGACTCCGTAGCGTGGCTGGCAGAGTACAGACGGTAATCGGGGACATAGCAACACATGGGGAGAGGGCTCAGTCGATACTGAGCTGGCGTGACCCAAGAGCCACTGCAATCTTCATCATGTTCGCACTGTTGTGGGCTGTGACGATCTACGTCACCCCGATACAAGTGATTGTTGTGTTGGTTGGCCTGTACACACTCAGGCACCCAAGGTTCCGGGGAAAGCTACCCTCCGTGCCAGTGAATTTCTTCAAGAGGCTGCCGGCGAAGACCGATATGCTGCTATAACGTGGGAAAAAGCACGATCCCAGATCGCCGATTATTATTACTATTCTGCGTTAGCAATCAAGATCAATAAAAAATAAGATGATGGCAGGGGTGTGGGTGGGAAGTTCATATGATAAGAGATGCGATAATAATGCTTACTTCCCCCTTAAATAAGTTAGCCTGTGGTTGTTTAATGGTGATTATGATGGTAATTTTGGTGGATGAGTGTAATTGAATGGGTCAAATATATTGATCTGCGTTAGATTTGGCTATTCTCTTGGGTTGTTATTGCCGTTGCTGGGATTTTGTTTTATCTATATTTATGTGATGCAATTTGGGCAATTCTCCAGTGAAGCTGTTGTGCTACGAGATTTGGCCGCAGTATTTTACGTTAGCATTTGTGTCGGATTGCTGTCCTCCATGATGGAGTCGATGAAAGCGCAGGGAGGTATCCAGTTGTTGCTAAATGCCGAGCAGGAGGCCCAGAGTATCATTTCCGACGCGAAGAACTGTGAGCTCTTTTTCCGATTATGCTGTTGCTGGGTTTTTTTTTCCCTGCACAGTTTTGTTGCCGTGGTTATTTTCCTCAATCGTGTCTGTTTGGGAGTTAGTGAAGATGGCGAGGCTGAAGCAGGCGAAGGAGGAAGCCGCGAGGGAAGTCGAATCTTACAGGTCACAATTAGAGGCGGAATACCAGAGGAATATTTCCGAGGTACATTCAGTGGTTGTTCTGAATACGAGGGTGTCAAGATTCTTTGTTCCACGAATCATAGGAAATTGTTCATTTCCTATGGGGAATGCAGTCGAGCGGGAGCTCAGGCTTGAACGTGAAGAGGCTGGAGGAGGAAACGGAAGCTAAGATTAATAACCTGAAGGAATCATCGTCCGCTGTCTCGAAGGACATCACCAACATGCTGATCAAGCATGTCACGACGGTAAAAGTTTGATGGTGAATGGAGAAGCATGATTTCAGCGGCTGCAGAGGCGAGAGTAAGAGGAGTTGTTTCGGGATTCTTGTTCGAATCAAGATTATTAGAACGCATCTCTTAATTCAGTTTTTTCTAGGTATCGTCCCTAAGCTAATAGCGATGATACTAAAATCGAATCATTATCAAACGCATTCAATCGTGATCGACAAAGGTTGTTTTGTTGACGGGGTGTTCCGCTACGCGAGAATCCGAAATCAACTTCACCATGCTGAATTATTACAAGGGGAGAGCTCTCCTAGCTATTTATATGACAGGCAGTAGTTCCAATACCCTCCCTGTTCCTTTGGTTCTAAGCCACGTGATTATGTCTTGTACTAAATGGATGACACCCAGCCACCAAATTATTGTCCTTTTTAAAGCCCAAAATGATCACAGGAAGCTCCTCTGGAAATCCCCGGAAGAGAACCTGGAGGAAAGGCCCTCCGACATCTGCTCGGAGTCGAGCTTGACACGCTGACGTCCCGCTGTTAAGTCCTTCTCCCTGTCCCAGGGCTTCCATGGATGGTTCCCCTCCCAATCTTCTTTCTCCGCTGGTTGCTTCTGCTTCGACTTTCTCTTCGACGACTCTTCCCGGTGCTTCTGCACCAACGACTTCGATCGCTTCGCTTTGTTGTACATCTCCACGAGGTCTGCCTCTGTTTTCATCTTCTTCTTCTCCTCTTCGTTCGAAGCGAGAGCCGTCGCCTCATTGTATGCCTCTAGATAACTGCGAGAAAAGGTCATATTTAAGGTTAAGCCACTAAATAAGGTTGCAGTGACCTTCATGATACTGCAGCTACATACTTCATCTTCGCCTTCTGGGCCCTGTCTAAAGGTGTGTCGGTCCATGCACTAGTGTCTCCGCGTCCCTCTCTTGACGTCTTGCTGAAAGTTCTCGATTGCATGGTCATCGTGTTAGGCTGTCAAGGGAGATGACCCAGGAATGAAGTATATAAGTTTCCCATTGCTCAATCTCCATGGCAAAACAAACCGCACAAAGACGATGACATAAAATAGAAGGGAGCCTTACATTCCTTTCAGGAGGCAGAGTGGTCATCCAATCATCTCTTTTAGGAGCAACATTCTCCTGTGGAACGGCTAATAGCTCCTCATCACCCTCCATTGATATACCTGAACAAAACATTAAACCGTCCCTTCACTTGGATATTAAAGACCCTCAAAGAAAGGATATATTATTACAAAGAGCCCCAATTCTAGCCCCCAGAAAACACAATGAGTCAGCCACCTGCATCGTCCAGTTTAGTCTAAATGTTTTGGGGACATGACCTAAATAACAACTATAAGTCTAAACTACACCATAGAGTCTTCTTCCTCCCAGATGAAGGCTAGAGTGCCGACTAAGGTTTATAGACTAAATAAAAACCGACACGATGCTGGTTTAGCCTTTTCACTGTCTGGTAGAATAAGAAAGAAAGATCTCCTCCCACCTATACATGGCCTAAAGAACAAGAACTAAATATAATTGCAGGAACATGTTCCCAGATTCTTGAAGTATACCCAAATTCTAAAAAGAAGCATGTTTATGCCACTTGTACTATCCAAAAATGAAGTTTCATGCAAATTCCAGTCCATCAAGAGCTAGCCGGTTGTTAAATCTGTTTAGATAAACTCCAGGAAACCTTTTGAACTGAACACTTAAACTATGCTTTGCAACATGAAGAACATTGTTTCGAACTTCCAAAAGGAGGAAGTGTGCAATCAGAAAATTCAGACCTTGAGATCTTCTCCACTGGGCAGCTTCACGCATTGCTTTTAACTCAATCTAAAAGAATGTGAGATAATTTTAGCACGAAGTTCCGATGCAACACATTAAGCTCTTGATTACACTTAGTAGAGGTTGCATACCTTAAAGGCTTCTCGTTCCTCCTTTTCTTTGATTTTATCATCCAAAGCTTTGCGCTACACGAAGAAATGAAATAAAATTTTTGAGAAGGAAGACAATCCGTGGATCCTTTTTAGATGACAAGAGGACACATTAAGATAGGACCAAACTTATAATATGTCAGAAAGGGCACTTATAGAGCATTTAGCATTTAATGATGAAATTTACCTACCTAGTTATAACATTGTTCACATGCACAAACACATCAACATGTTGTGAAGGAAAATGGAAAGGAACAGACAAAACATAATTCAAGTATAACAATTCATACATCAGACTTTGAGGTAACAAATACCTTGTCAGGATCCTGTACGTCCTTAAATGCTTTATTCAGTTTAATGAATGACTGATGAGCTTCTGGGTGAGAACATTTGTCAGGATGCACCAACAAAGACAACTTCCAGTATCTAAAGGGTACACAAAATCAACAATACAATGATCATTACAATATACCCCACCTTTGAGTTTAAGCTTAATCTTCCAGTCAAAATGGTAGAAGGTTCGCTAGGCATAATGGTCTAAAAATATACCTTTTCTTCACATTCTCTGGAGACATCTTATGGTTGACTCCCAAAATATCATATGGATTATCGGCATCAGCTCCCATAATTCTCGTTACCTTTCGACCAAATTATGAGAAGAAAATCAAAATTAATAACTATTATAGAATTCTTCATCGAGAAAGTTCTACATCCCAAGGAAATGTCCAAGTAAAACCTACAAATTGAGGTTTTCTAATTGAAAACAATAAGAATCTTTAGAGAAATCAACCAAATGACAGAAAACATAACGATTCCAAAAATACAGAGCAGCATACTTCTTCGAAACGCTCAGCTTCATTGGCACTTTCTGCTTCAGCAACCACAGCAGGTGGTGCAGGTCCAATAAATAATTCAGTATCATCTTCCAGTTCAGCATCCCTAATTTGTGCATTTGATTAAGTTATGCACATGGTTGAGAGGCCAAAACATTAAAAAGTAAAGAAGGAATCTCTTACCAGGGACAGAACAGAAGGTATCATAAATTCATGCAATCAATGCAACACTGAAGACTAAATACAGAATAACACAATGGAGAATGAGATTTTGTGGTGGAAGAAAGGACCTGAGCTCCTCCTGTGCTTCGGTCAGTTTAGCTGCTGCAGCAAGCAACTCGGCAGATGGCATTGCCGGGCCTATAATTCTACAGAGCACTCAATAAGATGCAGCACTGGAATTTTGAAAACAGAAAATTTCGAACAAAACTGCTTAATGCACTACCATTCACAGCATGATTGCCTGATGCAAACCTCAATTGAAAGAAAAGGAACAAAAACCACAACAGAATATTCGTGTTGATGAGTATAGAAGGGAATATGACTCCTAGATAGAATAGAATGACCAGAGATTGAAGTGATTCTTTATCAGAGTGTCTTCTGGGATAAATATGGGTAACCAATATAGGAATTCTATCATTTTGATGATCTGATGGGTCTCTGTAATGTTAAGTTAGAGGTTAGAAATTAACAATTTAAATGGGGGCTTTCTATGGTCTCCCGAAGATAACAGAGATAGTATCCAATCCATGTGACCTTAAGATAGGTTTGCTATGAGCATCCTATTTCGCCACTGCAGTGCAAGAAGAATGAACCGAAGAACTCCATGGAGCCTTCCCCATAAAAGGGATGGACTAAGTATTTATTTACCTTCTGCGAATTGGAGGATCTTCAGTAGGGCCAACATGAGTATTTCCTTCCATAATGCTAGGCTCCACTTGAAAGCCTTTATCAGGCTCACTAGGCTTGGGAATTGTGTCTCCAGAACCAACGTGGCCTTCAATCAAAGGTCCCACAACCGCCATCACAGGCTGCCCATCAGCCGGGAGCAGGTAAACCCCATTACTCTCCTTGAGATTGAGCGAACGAAATAGCTTCCTCAAGTGAGAAATCAAAGCCTTTTCGGATATCCCCTTGATGTCGACTGCTTGACCATCGTCAATCATTTGAAGGAGCTACATCAAAGTAACAATGCCAAATCAGAACCACCAAATAAGATTTCCTCTCATTTCCTAGCACACATCGAGCTAAACCTGTAAACTATTCGCGAAACAACGAAAACCCAACCGATCATCGCAGCTAACAAATGCCACCTGCTTCAGATCATCGCAGACGCCTGGAAACTCCGCGAGCATATCCCGTACCACGACCTCCGGCCTAACCTCGACTCCCCCGGAATCCGACCTAAACTCGCTACTCTCCTCCTCCTCCGACGAATAGCCTCGCCTCCGTTTCTTCCTCCTCCTCCTCCTCTCCTCCTTCCTCGAACTCCTACGACTCGCATCCCTATCTCTTCGTCTCCTCCTCTCCCTGTCCTTTTCCTTTTCGCTCCTCCTCCTCCTCTTCTCCTTCTCCTTTCTCTCGGCCCTCGAGCCGCCTCCTCTCTCCTTACGGCGGAGACCGCCCCCGCCTCCCGAATCCTCCGAACGCGACGAAGGGTCCGATTCCGACTCCGACTCCGAATCCGTTTCCGATTCCGAGTACTTCCTCCGCCGTTCCCCCATGCTCCGGCGACCGAGGGGCTTGGGAAGTAGGGATGGGAGATAAAAAAATCCTTTCTTTGGAGTGGGCCTAATAATCCCTCCTATTAATGGGCCAGCCAGTTGCGCTCTTTCAATTTAGTAGTTTAATACTTTATTTTTCAAGTTTATATTTGGGGCAGGAATTGCCGGACGACGTCGTTCTCCTGGTATTAAATAACAAAATTACAAGATAATATCTACAATCATAAGATCATTTGCAGACCCAGAAAATGCAGAGGAGGAGGAGGAGGAGGAGGCCTTGTTTTTCTTTCTGGGGTCCTAAAATCTTGTTTGTGTCGGAGGATTGCTGCTATCTCGAGTGAGTGACTAACAACAACTTTGGGAGCCTGTAATTCCTCTATATGCTGTATGCACAAAGAGAGGGACACCGTTCCTAAGTGCTAAGGAATCACCGCTTTCCGCGATGCAGTTGCAGCTTGATCGAGCCATGACAAGCGGCGATGCCCCCCGCGGAGCAGGAAGATCTTCCTCAACGCCTTCGCGAGCGCCATCGCCCCGGGACTCTTTGCGGGGAACGACACCGCCCCTCCCCTACCGCTTCCCTTGGACGAGCCCGTCTTCCCTCCTCCAAAGGACTCGCGGCCCCTCTTCTCACCGGTCGAGGAACTCCCCCACAACTCCTCGTTGAAATCCTCCCACAACATGTCCATCTTATCCTCCCTGGAACCGTCCCTGACGGGGTCTCGGACGACCTCCTCCTTCTCCTCCACCTCTTTCTGTTTGACCCTCGACTGGACGTCATCCCCAAGGGACGTGGGGGGGTATAGCCAAGAAGGGGAGTCGATGGAGCAGGGGGAGTTGCAGGGAAAGCTGAAGTCTTCTTCTTCTAGTACCGGGGCTTGTGGTTCCACCGGATCATCCGCCATGGATGAAGGAACCAAAGATGAGTTGGGAAGAGAGGAAATTGTAATAAGAAAAAGAGCAGGTTTTCTTCACAAAAAGGGTGGACTTTGTTTTGCTCAACCACTAACTACAATATTCCCCACCCCAATTCTTACTGATTCCTCTGACAACACCTAAATGAAAATTGGATGGATAATAAATGAACAAGTTGTACCGGTTTTAGACTAGAGGGAGACGTGTGGGCGTCCAGCACACGACACGTTTGATTTCACGAACTAACTCATTTTTTGGAACCAGCCGGATTGATAGGCGTGAGAGGGTGGCTGGCTGGCTGGCTGGGGATTGTATTGTATTTGTAAAATTAATCTCTTTAATAATTAAAAAATTAGAATCCCATCACCAAACACACTCCCCCTCTCGGCAGGTGCATCCTGCTCCATTCCCACCCCCAAATTGAATCCATGAACACGCATTTAGAAAAAATAAGTGGATATTTAATTTAGAGGAGAAAAAAATAATTGTTTTTATGTAGAAAGTTTCCTTAATACAATTCTTTTACTATTTACCTTTTTTCAAAATTTCCACTTATTAAGTCCCAAAACTTTGTTAAAAAAAAAAGCTTAAGTTCCTAAGAAGGAAAATATTTTGAATCCTAGTGCTTTTTTTAGACCTTGATTGAGAAAAATATATGTAAGGTAAATGATAGATGAGTGGTTCGAATGACTGGCTCCACTAGAATATTATAACCCGGATAAGTCTAAAAATTATGTGCTGCAGCTAGAACAATGTAAAAATATTGGAAATTTTTGATGGCACGTCAAGGAATAAATTGATGATTAATTATTGATGACATATTAAAACGGTAAATTATTTTCTGGACTATGAGGAAAATTTTAAGTGGTAAAGTACGGGATGTGAAAGACATGCGTTGCTTTCCAACCTGGACAAAAGTTGTTGTTATCAGATTGAATAGTCTAGAAGTGATAGTTATGATGCTCTAGGTGAATCAAAGAGAACAACATACTTTTATAAGAAGAGAAAATTTGTGAGATATAATAAAAGAAAAATATGACTGAAAAAGATTCCCAAAGACAAAGTATTGTTTACCAACCCAAAAGGTTCGTAAATGGAACCATTGAGTAGCTACACTTGCCGCTAGTTTTGTGGATCAAAAGATCACAAAGATGATTCATGTTCTCAAACGAATCAAAAGTGATAAAAACTTTGCTTAGTTTTTCTAGATGACAGAAAATCCTAGGAGAAAGTTCTTGCTTATAAACCAATAGATGGGTAAGACATTTCCGACATAAACTCGGAAGTATAATTTATCTATAAAATAGATTATGATGATGACTTTGATATTTAGACTTCACATATATTCATGATGAGAATAGAAACGAGTGGAGATGATGAGTTGGGTCCTTTGAAAGCAATAAATCATATACGGGAAAAGCTCGTAAAAAGATCAATCCAAGACAATTCTGGAATGAATGTTGTCTAATACAAATGTGATAGAAGTTTATAATATCTTGAGGTTTAATTTTAAATCAATAATATATATTTCACGTATATATTGAATTAATTCAAATAAGATTAGACTCGTTATTTCATCTATCATCGAATGATAACCGCGGTGAAACGTTGGAAGAATTCATTAATATTAAGGATACAATCATTAAACATGGATATAACAGCCGCCAAATTCTTGACATATCATACTAGAATTGTTTACATAATTAAAAATATAACCATACTTGATGCGATAAGCATTTAAAGAATCCCTAAGTTGTTTGAAAAATGTCATAACAATTAGATGCAATTTATAAGCGAGAAATAAATCCATTAAAACTAACACGGACACGAGTGTGGGGTGGTGGCCAAAGTTAATAAATAGTCCAAAAGTCAAGGTCCGAGGGGGGGGGGGGTTTACTCTTGACTTCATCATAACTTTGGGGTTTGGTGCTGAATCATTCAAATTTCTTTTAAAAAAAGGGACGTAGAATTTTGGTGATCCAAATCCAGAAGCAACGACACTGTTAGTGGAACCGCATACAAGTCAAGTAAGTAGTCGATACACTTCAAAAGGAACATTATATTTTGTTCCAAGTATCGATTTTTTTTTTTATTTATAAACTAAGAAGAATACCTTCGTGTCGTGTCCGGGTGTGGTAAGAGAAATTAACGGACACAACAAAAATACACACGCACACACCTCCTTCTCCCTCCACCATAATAAAGACCGACGAACAACTGTCTGAAGTCAACGAAAAGTCTTACGGTCAACCCACCCCCATGAAAACAATTTCTTTCTTTCCATTTTCTCCTTTTCTGCAACCCAACGCTCACGCCAACTTCTTCTTCTTCTTCTTCTTCTTCTTCTTCCACCCAGCAAAAAATAAAGAAATATGGATGATGATGTCCCTTGATTATTCCCCCGCTCCCCTTCCTGCGACGACACCCCCCCACCCCAGCCAGAATGACTCTCGTAACGCCACCCTTCCTCTTCCTTCTCCTACTCCTCCGGGCGGTGTCCTCCCTGTTGCCCCCCGACCAGATCGCCATCCTCACCAACGTCTCCCACCTCCTCAACTCCACCTCCTCGGACCCCTCCTCCCAACCCAACCCCTGCCTTTGGCCCGTCGTCCAATGCTCCCCCTCTTTCTCCTCCGTCCTCTCCATCTCCCTCTCCGGTTTCTCCCTTCCTCCCTCCTCCCAGCATCTCCTCTTCCCCCTCCTCTGCCGGATTGATTCCCTCCAGTCCCTCGACCTCTCCGACAACCGCCTCTCCTCCATCCCCCCCGGGTTCTTCTCCGCCTGCGGGGTTTTGTCTGGACTCAAGCTCGTCGATTTCAGCAGGAACGTGTTGGAAGGTAACCTGCCTGATTTCGCCGGTTTCCCTGCCCTGGAATCGCTGGACTTGTCTTTCAATTTGTTGGATGGCCGGGTCGGGACGCAGTTGGATGGATTAGGTCACCTCAAGAGCTTGAACCTTAGTGCCAATAACTTCACCGGCTCTGTGCCCGTTAATCTCGGCAAGTCCCTTCTGTTGGAGGATCTTCAGTTATCCATGAACAATTTCGGCGGGGTTATCCCCGCAGAGATTGCCAACTTCAGTTCATTGACGCTAGTTGATCTCAGCTATAATTCGCTCACGGGAAACATCCCGAACTGGCTGGGACAGCTGCAGTATCTGCGCACCCTGGTCCTTTCAGCAAATAAGCTGAGTGGGGGAATCCCCGCAGCCCTTTCCAATATCAGCTCGCTGTCTCGCTTCTCAGCTAACCAAAATTATCTTGATGGAACTATACCCAGCGGGCTTACCGCACGCCTCAGGAGCCTTGATCTCAGCTACAATGGCTTGAGCGGTGTGCTTCCTAGTAGCCTTTTGTCGCCACTGAACTTGCAGTATGTGGACTTGTCTGTTAATCAGTTGGAGGGTCAGATTCCAGAAGATATATCTCCCAACATGTTAAGGTTGAGGTTGGGGAGCAACTTGCTTCGCGGGGTAATTCCCTTTGCGCAGCTGGAGACGCTTCAGAAGCTCACCTACTTGGAGTTGGATAACAATTCCCTGACCGGACCAATCCCTCCTGTACTGGGGAACTGTCAAAGTCTCGCACTGTTGAATCTGGCCGATAACCAGCTGTCAGGTCCTTTGCCCCCACAATTGGGAAACCTTTCCCATCTTCAAGTCCTGAAACTTCAGCAAAACAGTATTTCGGGAGGGTTTCCGGAGGAGGTCACAAGACTGACAACCTTGATGCAACTGAATATAAGCTGGAACCAGCTGAGTGGTCCTATTCCGTCTTCCATATCCAAGCTGCGAAATCTCACCACGCTACATTTGCAGAACAATAATCTGAATGGCTCAATACCTGATAGCATTGGTGCAATGGGTGCTCTGATGGAGCTTCAACTCGGGAAGAATTTGCTAAGCGGAAACGTCCCAACTTTGCCACAGTCGCTGCAGATTGTTCTTAATCTAAGCAATAATCATTTTGAAGGGCCCATCCCCAGCTCGCTTTCTCACCTAGTCAACCTAGAAGTGTTGGATCTTTCTGACAATCAGTTTTCTGGTCAGGTTCCTGATTTCTTGTTGGGGCTGTCAGCGCTGACACGAATAATTCTTTCAAATAATCAGCTTTCGGGAGTCATCCCTAATTTCAAGGAACAAGTTGTAGTTGATTACCTTGGGAATAAGGATCTTAGGGGACCATCCCCAAGTCCTCCCTCATCTGCAAAGAAGAAACCTGTCGCTGTGGTCGTCCTTATTGTATTGTCTTCTGCTGCTCTTGCCGTCACAGTGGCTTTATTGGTCGTTGCTGCTGTTTCGAGGCGTTTCTATAGGATCAATGACGAACAGCTCTCTTCTCAAGAAAACCTTCCCCTTCCCCAAGTGGTTGAAAGTAATCTCTTCACTGCAAATGGAATCCACAGGTCAAGCATCGATTTCACCAAAGCAATGGAAGCAGTTGCTGATCCAGCAAACATTGTCCTGAAGACGAGATTTTCAGTATATTACAAGGTCACTATGCCATCTGGTGCCAGCTACTACGTGAAGAAGCTTGATTGGAGTGACAAGATATACCAGCTGGGTAGACATGATAAATTTGGGCAGGAGTTAGAAGTCCTGGGAAGATTAAACAACTCAAACATTATGACCCCTTTAGGATATGTATTGACCATTCACAGCGCATATCTCTTCTATGATTATCCAGAGAAGGGGACACTCGCCGATGTTCTGCATGGCTCTGATCAGTTAGACTGGGCGAGCCGTTTCAGCATTGCAGTGGGAGTAGCTCATGGTCTTGCATTTCTGCATGATTGTTCATCTGGTCCAATTCTCCTGCTTGACCTCTCAAGCAGAACCGTCTTGCTGAGGTCTCTGAAGGAACCCCAAGTAGGAGACATTGAGCTTTGCAAGGTAATTGATCCATCAAGGAGCACCGGCAGCCTCTCTACTGTTGCAGGGTCGGTGGGCTATATTCCTCCAGGTAAACTCGTGGATTTATCCTTTTCCATTCTTTATACCTTCTATAGTTGGGTGATTTGATGACTACTCCATTATACTCACTGCATCATTTTCCATTTAGAGAGACGAATACACCTGAAAACCACCAATGCTTCATCAAATCATATGAGTTCATTTGGCTCACTATCCTTGGCGTGCTTTTCTTTTAACAGGAAAATGAATAGCAGGGATACTCTACATATTATGAGGTGGCCTTGAGGATGTGCATTTTCTAAATAAACTTTTGTTTTACTTTTTACAGTGCATTTAACAGTGACAATCATCTGTTGTCTTAGGATCACTCTTGGTCATTAACAAAGCCTTTCTAGGGAAGTACCTTATTAAACAATCGAAAGATTTCCATCTCTTAATTCTGTCAGGCTCGCCAATGAATAGGTTAAGGTTCAATCAGGCAGTTTTGATGGAGGCCTTGCTTTGCTTGGAGAATTTTTGCTGATCCTTGCATTTTTGGAAGTCTATAATATTTGCATGCGTGTAAAACCTATAGGTGTTACAACTTCCTTGTTTGGTGGTGTTGCAGAATATGCTTATACAATGAGGATAACCAAGGCGGGCAACATCTACAGTTTTGGGGTGATCCTGTTAGAACTGATCACTGGGAAGCCATCCGTGAGCGACGGGAATGAGTTGGCAAAGTGGGTGTTAACCAACTCCTCCGAGAAAGATAAGTGGGATCATGTTCTCGATTATCGGGTGAGCAGGGCATCGCAGGTGGTGAGGAGCCAGATGGTGGCAGTCCTAAAGATTGCCCTCGCCTGCGTTAGTACAACCCCCGACGCAAGGCCCAAAATGAGGAGTGTCCTATGGATGCTTCTGAATGCCAGGTGAAAGAAAGCGGGAGTTTGATCAGATGAAGAACTGGCCTTAATGAGGTAGATTACTGTTTTTTTTTTTTTCATTTTTCTTTTTCTACAGGCGTGTTTGAGACGAAGGTTGTCATCGTCTTGCCGGAAGTGTCCTTTTCCCAGTGTATAAATTCGCCTTGTAATGTTGGGATGTGTTACAATTTTGGCCCTGTAATGAGATTCTGCCTAAAGTTTAATTACTCGTGTGTTATTATGTAAGGGCAGATGTCTGGCACAAGTTGGTTAGAGAACGAATTGGTGGTTCTTGAATCGATCCATGTAAAAACCCACTTTTGTTTTATGAGATCACCCCAACTGTTAGGACAGAAAACCGAAACAACATCTGCAGCAAAGATGTCCAATCAGTGCAACAACATGAATGGCTGCCAGTTTAGGCTCCTCCAGGCTTCCCTTTTGATATTTATGAATGAATTGCCCCGAAACTGTGTTGATCTGATACAAAATGTCAAAATTTGATGGTCTTTTTCGTGGCTACAAACTCAGCATTAGAAAAGGAGATGATGCAGCAGAAGGTGCAGAAGAAAATTGCATGATTAGAAGGTGAGATCCTTTGGATCCTCAATGATCTGGGCCAGAGTTTGCAAGAATGCAGCCAGATCAGCGCCGTATATCACCCGATGGTCGGCCGTAACATTCACCTGTGGTTCAAACACCAAGAAACAACATCCACGTTACGACGAAACGTCAAAACCAAAAGACTTCTACTAGGTGTAAAGAAATCGGCGTCTTTGGTACCTGCATCTGGCTTTTCATGCCCATACGACCATCCTTGGTTGCTACGACAGTGGGCTGAGATGCACCTACGGCCATGATTGCTCCCTGCAAAACACAATCAGTGTTGGCAAGTTGATGCAAAGAATAAAATCTGCCTCAAATGAACAACACTGATGAACTAGGGTCGCAATACTCACTGTTCCAGGTGGCAGGATGGCATCGAATCGATCGACACCAAACATCCCTAGATTAGAAAGAGTAAAGGTGCCTGCAACAATGGAGATGGAGAATAAGTACTTCAGATAAAAATGCCAAAGCTCCACAGCAAGTCAGTACCATAATGACCGTTTAAATAACAGCTTAAAACTAAATCCCAACATCTGAAGGCTTGAACCAACCCTTTTCATGAATACATTGATATCAGTGTGGACAACCAGATTAACAAGACATATATAGCAGTTTCGCTCAACCAACAAAAGAAACAGAATACAGTTACCAGATACATTGACACCTGCAACAATCTTTCTGAAGTAAAACATAATCTTCAAATGATCAAACCACAGTTCTAGATTTTCCTGAAGATCCTTACAACTGAATCTCCTCATAAATCTATGAAGATGAAGGCCCACAGTTCAGAAAAAAGGACTACCAGTGGCCTCTAAAAAGAAAGAAACATGAAAAATGACGACACACGTGGCGTTTAGTATGCGGAAACGAAAATGATTGTAACAGAATTATAAGTAGATTAGAATTGGAATTGTTATAATAGAAATGAAATTCCAATTCTTAGGCCTGGTATTAGCGTAGAAATATATTTCTAGTTTATGAAAAGTTCCCCCCTCTAAATAAAATAAAAACAAAATTATTATAATTTATAGAACGGTAAATGAGAACAAACAAAAAATCTATCACTGGAATTGGAAGTCCCAATCCAATTCCATGTACCAGACATAAAAATACTGAATATGACATACTTCAATTGCATTTGTCAGTAGAAAGGCAAAATACATTAGTAAAAGTTTCTCCCCATAGAATGTCCTGGCATAACTTATACTTCAATCTAATCAGAACAATTTTGTATCTTTCGACGATGGCATGTGAGTACATTCCACAAAGTAGTTTCACGCTTCAATGCCTTCAAAATAATACATCTTACTTAAACCTCAGATCACCAAGGATATAAGACAACAAAGCGATCTCTAATACTTCACCAGAACATTTACGCATTGAATCCAATTTCCAGATAGCCATCTGTTGTCTTGCAAGACAACAAAGAGAATGCACAAAGGTGGCAAATATTTACTCTTTAGACCAACATTTCATCTTTCTCCATTTTCATCTTTCTCAAAAGGCTAGCAATTTACTCTAGAGACTACTAACATTTCATCTTTCATAGAAATGATGTAATTTGGATTTCTTTGAAAAAGCTATTCTGCAGCTGTAGTCAACAGAAGAAAGTTTCTGCCCCAGGAGAGCAACACAACAGCTGTCCAGTGGGTATGCATATTACATAGAAAAAGACAAGCTGTACTAAAATGGGTAATAATTTCAACAAAAATTTGATCGCCGAAAGACGAAAAAAGAAACGGCATCCTAGCCAGACATACCGGAATTATATTCCTGGGGTTGCAGTTGCTTGGCTCGAGCCTTGTCAACCAGCTCCTTCCACTTCCTTGACAAGGAATAGATGTCCACCTGATACATAAATTCAACAACACTTCATTGCAAATCCCTGGATCTAAATCAAATAAGTCCATATTGAGTTTTGTTCCATAATGACGTTATTTGGCGAAATATTTCGCCAAATGACGCAGTTTGAAAAATATTTCGCCAACTAACCCACCAAAGTCGGCCTTAGAAAGGCCGACTTCGATTTTGGGGAATGAAAGTCGGCCTTACAAAAGCCGACTTCCTCAATTATCTCTTTTTTTTTGTATAATTCAAAAGAAAAAAAAAAAAGAAAAAAAAGCCTAAAAAGGCCGACTTCCCATTCATTAATTTTTTTTTAATTCAAAAGAAAAAAAAATTGAGGAAGTCGGCCTTTGTAAGGCCGACTTTCATTCCCCAAAATCGAAGTCGGCCTTAAGGCCGACTTCCTTCATGCAGCGTCCCAGACTTCGTTTGCTAAAATTTTTTCTAAGTGTGGTGAAGTCGGCCTTTGTAAGGCCGACTTCCATTCGCCAAAACCGAAGTCGGCCTTATAAAGGCCGACTTCCTTGAGGACCAAAGTCGGCCTAAGGCCGACTTTGGTGGGTTAGTTCGCGGATTATTTTCGTTAGTGCGTCATTTGGCGAAATATTTCGTCAAATGACGTCATTATGGAACAAAACTCAGTCCATATTGCATTAACAAAACAAGCCACATCCCAAAACCAGAGTTTTGTTCCATAATGACGTCATTTGGCGAAATATTTCGTCAAATGACGCACTAACGAAAATAATTCGCGAACTAACCCACCAAAGTCGGCCTTACAAAGGCCGACTTAACTCCATAATGACGTCATTTGGCAAAATATTTCGTCAAATGACGCACTAACGAAAATAATTCGCGAACTAACCCACCAAAGTCGGCCTTACAAAGGCCGACTAAAGTCGGCCTTTGTACTTATCAAAAAAAGTCGGCCTTTGTAAGGCCGACTTCGGTTTTGGCGAATGGAAGTCGGCCTTCACTTAGGAAATATTTTAGCAAACGAAGTCTGGGACGCTGCATGAAGGAAGTCGGCCTTTGTAAGGCCGACTTCGATTTTGGGGAATGAAAGTCGGCCTCCTCAATTTTCTTTTTTTTTTTGAATTAAAAAAAAAATTAATGAATGGGAAGTCAACCTTAGGCTTTAAAAAAAAAAAAAAGATAATTGAGGAAGTCGGCCTTTGTAAGGCCGACTTTCATTCCCCAAAATCGAAGTCGGCCTTACAAAGGCCGACTTTCTTAATGACAGAAGTCGGCCTTTCTAAGGCCGACTTTGATGGGTTAGTTGGCGAAATATTTTTCAAACAGCGTCATTTGGCGAAATATTTCGCCAAATAACGTCATTATGGAACAAAACTCCCCAAAACCAGATTACCTTGTCCGCATCTTGAAGCACAGGGGTGATCAAACCACCATCCATGGCAACAGCCACAGCGATATTGATGCTGCTATTGTAAGTAAAGCTCTTGCCATCCCTGCAGCTAGAATTTACAACAGGATGTTTCACCAATGCAAGGGCGGTTGCCTTAGCGAGCAGCGCGGTCATTGTAACTCCCTTGGACTTGATCTTTAATGCATTGCAACAAACAATATCAGAAACACAACTAATTGAGAGCTGAAACAATGGAACAGCCATCCATGGAAGGACGCCAAATCAATTCACCTTCTTGTAAAGAGCATCGAGAGCATCTGTGGTGATTGTGTATCCAACTCTGAAAGTAGGCACCTTCAGGCTCTCCACCATATTCTTCGACACGGCTCCCTGCATTGTGGTGAAAGGCACGACACTTCCCAGTGGCACAGCTGGGGATTCTGCCGCCGCAGCCGGGGTGCCCGGAACCTCCCCAACAGCCATGGCAGAAGCAGCATCCTCAACATCCTTAGCCACGATCCTACCCAAGGGGCCGCTCCCAGCAATGCCAGCGAGGTCCACCTTCAACTCCTTGGCCAGCTTCTTCGCATAAGGCGAGGCAACTATCCGCTTCCCACCCTCAGAAGCCGGGTGCACGGCAGAGCCCATCACAGAAGCGGCGGGACGAGGGGAAGGGCTAGGAGAGGGGGACGCAGGAACAGGGACAGGAGCCGCATTCTCGGCAGGCGCAGGTGCGGGAGATGACGGGGTTTCCAAGGATGAGGAGGCACGGGCCTTGGCATCGGCTATCTCAGACTCGGACTCAGCAAGGAGGGCAATGGCAGATCCCACAGGGGCAACGCCGCCCTCCTCGACCATTATTGCGGCGAGATAACCATCATAGAAGGTCTCGACGTCCATGTCGGCCTTGTCCGACTCTACAACGACGACGCTCTCGCCCTTGGAAAGCTTGTCCCCCTCGGATTTAACCCAAGACACGATCTTTCCCTCGGTCATGGTGGAACTTAGGGCCGGCATGAAGATCTCTCTAACCTTGGCGTGGATTCGAGTGCCACTTGGCCTGGCAGACAGGCGAGTGGTGCTGCTGCCGGAGTTGGTGGGTCTGCGCAGGGAAGGGTTGGCAGTGCAGGGGACGAAGGGGGTCTGAAGAAGCCGCGACATCGTCGGTCGTGGGATCGGGAAGAATGGGAAATGGGGGGAAAGCTTTCGACGCGGGTCTGGTCACGCGAGTGGTTATTTGTGATGGGGTTGGTTGGGACAAAGGAGTAGTGTCATGTCATCCTCGGAAACATCGAACAGTTGGGCGAAGGTTTCCACAGTCATCACCCTCACCTAAAACACGTCCTTCGTAAATCTTTCCGTATGTTTTTGTCGGACGCCACTCTATCCGAACACATTTTATGCCCGCGAATTTGTTTGGGGGGAAAATAATTAGTGTTGGGGCAACAGCGGGAAGGGAAATGATGATGACAACGGTCAAGTTCAGCGGCGTCGATGATGGCGTCCGCTTGCGTCCCCCGCTATTCCTTCATTTCCCTGTCAAGTGTTCGTTACTCGTAGCGACGGCGAGCGTCCCGACTGGCCGAACGAGGAGCACGTCTGCGCTTCATGCCTCTGATACTTCGCGTGCCTTTGGGGCATTTCATCGAGCAGGCGACGAGCAGAAGCTGGAGGGAGGCGATGATAGCATCATAAAGAAGAGGAAGAGGAGGGTCTTCTTCCTGGACGTGAATCCCCTGTGTTACGACGGGAAGACGCCGAGCTTGCGGTCGTTTGGGTATTGGATTTCCCTTTTCCTCTCTCGGGTTGCAATTGAAGACCCGGTTGTTGCGGTGAGTCCTCCTGCTGAAGAGCGACATGTGTTTGGGCTGCGGATAAATGATGTGTCTGATGAACCACTGTAGTAGAGGAGAACTGCCGTTTATAGGGATCCAAACACGGTAGTAAATGGTAATTGGAAAATTTCCCGTTCAGAGTTCAAAAACGGGTTCAAGTTGTGAATACTGGCCATTTAAAGATCGGGCTTGAGAGAGCTATTTGTTGGTGCTTTTGTGCGAAACAATTAGGCTTTTCTATCAACACATCTGAATCAGCTGTTGTTCATGTAATCATCTGTAGCTTATGTCCTACATATTATGCTCGATGCTACTTTGGTCAAGAAATATATTCGGGCAATATATCTTTGAAAATATTGGTGTAACTGTAGGTGATGGATGGAGAAAGGGGTTCAGAGCCTCGGAGGTTGTTGCTACCTTCTTATAAGGCCAATAGGGTACGATTCACAAGACCTGCATCTGCTAATCAACCTTGGGGGAGCAGTAGATTGCACCAAGTGGTCAACGATGTTCTTCGGGGCTGTGATATTCCGGTTGGCCATCTTCCAGCTTCTCTTCTATACTCTGTAGTTGGAATTCATTCTCTCCCGTGATTCTCAGCAACAAAATTCGTGTTGAATGATATTTTATCAGGAATGCTGTTGCAGGTATTATTCTTATGCAAAGGATGTTTTGGCATTTAACTGACATTTCAGTCATCCAGGTCGTCCAAATTGAAGGCCAGGAAGCAGATGATGTCATCGCCTCGCTGGCCGAGCAAGCTCTCGGGAGAGGATACAGAGTAGTTATTGCCTCACCTGACAAAGATTTTAAGCAGATGATTTCTGAAGAAATCCAGATTGTTATGCCTATGACTGACCTAGGAAGGTGGTCCTTTTATACGCTGAAGCATTATATTGCACAGTACGATTGTGATCCCCATTCTGACCTTAGCTTGAGTAAGTACTGTATCCTTAACGCAATTCTTGATTGCACACAAATTAAAAAGGAAAAAGAAAGAAATCCTTTGATGAGCAAAGTCATGAAATCAAGCAAGCACGATTATAATGGCCAGCTTGTCATCTCATTAATACTACTTCTGTAGGATGCATCCTTGGAGACGAAGTTGATGGGGTGCCAGGGATCCAACATCTGGCTCCAGCATTTGGCAGGAAAACGGCTTTAAAGCTCTTGAAAAAGCATGGATCGCTGGAAAACTTGCTCAATGCAGCAGCTGTAAGGACGGTGGGCAAACCTTATGCTCAAGATGCCCTCACAAAATATGCAGACTACCTTCGCAGAAATTATGAGGTTCTCGCACTCAGGAGGTAATCTTTTCAACCCTCTGTTTATGCAAACCAGTGGAAGCTTTGCCATGAACATATTTTTGAATCCAGGTTTATGCTCCTGATAAGTTTCATGGTTCAGATTCCTAATGTGTTTGAAGCTTGTTTTAGTAGGTTTGCAATGATATTTAGTCTTCCACGAATAAATAATAAATGTATTACTGCCTTGTCCATGCTGATTTTCGGTATTCCTCGATCCCTAATTGTAGGAACTTGGATGTTCATCTTCAAGAGGAGTGGTTGGTCAGTAGGAATGCTTCCAGTGATTCCAGAATTTTGTCTAGATATTTTAATCACTTGGATTGTGAGGGGATGTTTCTCCATCAAAAGGAAACTCGGCCAGTTGCTAGGGTTCCCCTGGGAAAGGCTCCTTGACTTGCAGATAGTGGAAGGGAATGGATAAAGTAGAATATTATAGGATTTAGATGGTACAATCCACTCATTCCTTAGGAGAATTCTTGAATGGGGTTGCAGCATCGTGGCAGTTTCTTCAGCCCATGTTACAAGCATTAGGACAGATGACTACAGAAAGGTCGACCTCCCTGGGTGTACCCTTGCTGCCTTTCAAGAAACGAAATCTGCACTAGCTGCTGCTTATCTTCTTCTGTTATATGTACCATTACCATATGTGCAGACTAAGCGCGTACTAGGATTGAAACCTCAAGGGCATATTGATATGTGTTGAAATCAGCATCCTCCAGATTGCGAATTGCGAAGTCTGGAATCTGCATGCAAATAGAGATCGGCCCTGGAACAGATGATAGGCGCTGCTTTGACAGGAATACACAGAAAACCAACCAGAGTGAGATGTAACTAAGGGAATTGTGTAATTCAGTTTAGTTATGCTTGTATTCTGCTAGAAGGAAGAATTATGATGAGGACTGATTAACATGGATGTGTAATCTACTGTCCCAACACACCTTTCTGAAACAAGATCTATTTCTCACATCACTTTCATCCTGTCAAAGCCGCCCAGAAACAATGTGGTTTTAGTAGGTTTAGTACAGCAAAAATAACCTCTACCTAGCTTGTGTCACTACAAGAGAACTCGATGGTATGTGAAAAAACGCCTAGCTTTCGTGAAACATGTAGAAGTCACTCCTGCTTCTTCTGAGACAGCCTTGCCCTGTGCCGTAGCTCTGCCGTTTTACATCTCACTATGAGATGGCACAAAGAAAGAGATGGCATAAAGAAAAGAGTGTCTTAACCTGCAAAATAGCCAAAAACGCCATGTTGCAATCAGGACGTGGGCGACCAGTTCAATGGAACCCATTATCTCAGGCAAGAGTAGTAACAACCGTCTTGTCTTCCCTACCAAAATTATGATAGCAATGACAAGCGGGGGCCCCAACCAGAGGGTCGAAAGGAAAATGCCATGCGGGTCAAAGTAATTCTGGGTCGCAAAGCTCTTCCAGTGGTCTCCCAGAAAACTGTTCAGCCTCTCAGCTAGATATATGCCGGCCACTGGAGGTTATCATAAAGAGTAAGACTTGAGTGCAACAAACATGCATATGCGCGCACATGAGCATATTCACAAATGATTATGCACGCATTCATCTTGCAGTTACAGCTCAAGACCATATTAATTCATCTTAATCATTTGCCTCGTACTATACTTTGTCACTCTTTAACCACAGTATCACTACTTCTCTATCACGTCAGACTACTGGACCTGGAGAAAAGTGTATCACATTACAAAATAACAAAAATTAACTGTTCTCATGGGAATCAGCAGAGTAAATACAGATATCAACAGATTGTTCAGTGTTTCTGTTTCTAAACAATAGTTCACTCACAAGGAAATCGTCAGCTATTCACTCCTCAGTCCAGACGTCTTCGGCACCCGGTGACTTTTTTCCTTTGCTTCCGTTTAATTTGGTGAATTTATCTACTTTGATTCTTTTTATTTTTTTCACAACCAGGTTCACAACAGCCGTATTCTTTTCGCTGCTATCTTCCTTCCAGTGGATCACTTTGCTGGAGCCGGGCTCGTCCACAGTAACCCACGACACGATCATGGCTTCCCCCAGGAGATCCCCTTGCGTTATGTGAACCTACAAGCCAATCCCATCCATCCACAACAAACGAGGCTCAAATCAACAAGAATAAAACCAGAAGCATGGAGGATGAACAGACTCCCCAGGAGGAACCGCGAAGACGTCAGCGTCCAGGGGCACATCAATGGTCTTCTCCACCTTCCTAATGAACAGACTGGTCTTGCCGCCTCCATGGCAGAAGGCAATAGGGCTACCACCGCGGCAGCGACAACCAAGGATGGAGGAGGAGGAGGATTGGGCATTCTAAGGTCCCCAGGAATTCAAGAGAAACACGGACAGAGAAAAAAGGAGAACAGCACCCCGACAACGCTCTTAGCTGCAACAGCGCATTTCGTCCATAACCTACTCGATCACAGACGCAACAAGAACCTCGTTTGCACCTGTCTCTGTCCTCCCTTACGCGACGTCGGCAACCAAGCCCTGGCTATTCTCCCGGCAACGGCCACCGGCTCCCCACCATCCTGGAGTACCCATCTTTGTATGACACATCAAGACGATACCTCAACATCAACGCAGCAACAACAACGCCTTGTCCAAGTCAACCGTCTTTCCTCAGCACCAACGGCAGAATCTTTAGGAGCTCACCCGACTCCTCAGTTGCGGCAACGTAAGGATCGCCCAGATTAAGGATACTTCCTAGCAGCGACTACCTTCGTATCAGCCGCCGCCGAGCCGACCCAGCCGTGTTCTTGTTTCCCCAAGCGCGGATTCCCCTGATTTCCGTCTCCCGGCATCAGTAAAACCCGGCCTCTCTTCTTGGCACCTCAGCCTCGGCAACGACCACATCTTTCAGCGTCTCCTGATCCCGACCCGTCATGCTTCTCATCCCGACGAGTTCACCCCGGCTGACCCACAGATTCAACTTCCCGGTGCCTTCGTCCAAGCGTAATCATTTCCAGTTCCAGATTTGAACTCTCGCAGCCAGTTACCGTCCTTGCCTGGCGTGTCCACGCCCCTGGCGCCGCGTCAGCCACCCTGCAGTCACCTGGCTCGGATCTACACCTTCTCAAAGTTTCAGCCCCTGACAAACTAGAATCAACCCTTCTCAGACGATTCCTGTGCCAAGGATTCCTCCGGTGCCGCCATCACGCCTCGCTCAACAATTGGGCATGCTACCGACGGGGTCTTCCGATTATGCCGATGGCGATTGGGGTGTCGGTCAGGGCGTGATTCTCATCGAGGTAGGAGGTAATTTTTTTTAAAATTCTAATTTGTTTATTTATTTGTTTGTTTGATTTCTGTCGAATGTTTGAATTGATTGTTTCGCTTAAATTTTTGATTAATTGTTTAGACATTGGAATTTTAAATATTTACAATATCTTAAACTAAAATAAAAATCAAAGTCAAAATTCATTTTTTATCAAATAGATATTATTTGCAATTAATATTTTGTTTCTTTCGTTCCGAAACCTTATTTGAACAGTTTACTTCGTTGTTTTGATTTTTATGTAGGTAACCGGGGCGTGCCTTGTGGACAACTAATGCACGCACCCCACTCAACGTATTCAAGACAAAGAAGTCATATATATTCGAAGGATTATTTGGATTATCGAAGATTAAGACCCTCTGAAGATCGCTTCGTATTCACCAACGTACGGTATTAACGGCTCGTTAGGTTCACCGTAAACCTACTCTAAAACGGCACCGTGAGGTATAAACGCGAACGTGGACGTTTTATAGAGAGGGAGAAATGGTACAAACATTCGGTTCTCCATTTAATTTGTTTTTGGCTTAGAAACTGTTAAGGGTATTAATAAATTTATGTTTGTCAATTTGGAATCCAATTCGGGATTTTTCATAGGAGGTATCGGGAAGGAATTGGAATGGAATAACTTACATTTTTGCCCCAAAAATCATTTAAAAAAAAATTCATCAAAATGATTCACATGGACATTTTAAGCAATATTGAACTCGAGATTATTTTTTTAAATGTCAAACAAACTCTTTTCTAAAATCGAGCTCCAATAAATCGGACATCGGAAAACACATGATAAAGACCTGCCCTTTCTTTGTGATGCATGCGATTTAGTAGTCCCTAATTCCCGAACCTTAACAAATGTCTATAGTTTTTCTAACTTGAACTTAAAATAAGTTAGTGGCGACTCCGACACGTTTTCAAAATCTAAAGCCTTATCGTCAATGGAGTATATTCATTTCAAATGGAACCGGAAACGGGATCCACCCGCGACAGATTTGGCGACTCCGCTGGGGACACTTGGGTAATTTTCTAGGGAATTAGGGTCGAAAAACGATTTCAAAATTGGGAGGCAACCTAAGCTTTGTGTGGAGTGTGTTTGCGCTTTACTTTTCCGATTGTCTCTGCCATGCATATAGTGAGTCGTCCTAAAACCTAGGGACACCTAAGTTTAGGGGTATACCTGCCATATGGGAGAGGTTGTCTACCTCTTTACCTGAGGCATATACCAACTCACCCTTTTGCCCGAGGGTGAGTCAAAAGCCAGTCTAGATAGGCATGTGTGTTGAATATGTTTTGATGATGAGCCTTGACTTTCTGTGTAATAGAAGTTAAACATCTACTCTACAGAAGCTACTCACGTTGAGAACTTTCTGTAAGAAATATTTTGTGATTATATGATTGTTTAATCATTAATTGGTCACGAAATAATTAGGCTTTGATCAAGATATTAGTTTGATCAAATTAAAAAGATTATGTTTCCAAATAACCCCATTAGGGATTATATTTTCCATAGAAGGAAATATAATCTTCTATTTATGGCAAGGTTCTGTAAGGTTGTCTGCAACCTCATGTGGTTTCATACGACCACTAAATGACCGTTATTTGGGATGCCAATTATTACCATATGTCTAGATACATTCATTTGAGTGTGCTGAACATAATGGTATCGGATAATCTTTGATTATTTCCATTTACATAAGGTTGCTGACCAGATACAGCCACAACCTTCTATAGCGCAGTATATATGGGAATTATATCATATCTTAATCCTAATTGATATGATTTGATTACCTAAACGTATATATGCATGGGAGTGACGTTTTTGTTAATTATTAATTGTATTATTACCTGATTGACTGTTTTCCTTGTTTTACAGAAGGCTGATCGTGAAGATTACCTTTTATCTTTCACTTAGGCTTTCTTGTATAAATAAGACACTTAGCCACGACTTTATTTGTAACTTTTGATTATTCATTTCTATAAAATCCTGAGAGCGTGTGCTGAGAGCTTGTATCCTTTCGTTTCGTTTGAGGTAAGTCGCACACGAGGAGCGTTGGCTGCAGAAGGCTGTATCATTGGTGAAATCTTCTAGGAGGGTGATTCGAGGGCCAAGAGGGACTCGGTCGGAAGCTGTAGGAGACGTTTGTGGGAATCGTGCGGCAGGTTGCTGGTGTGGCCAACGTGTAGTGGGCCGGAGAGAAGAGTAGATACCCAGGGAAAACAGAAGGTGGGGGACTAACCGGCTTCTGTGGTGTAACGTTCTATGTGTGTAGGATAACCTTGGGCAGGAGTTTTTTGTCTGCTTAGTCGTAGTCTTGAGGGACCACACAGGAGAACCTTGAGCGAGGGTTTTGTGTTTGCTCAGTCGGGATCTCGAAGGATCGTGCACGGGAAGTCGCAGCGGGTTGCTGTGCAGGTGGAGACGCCGCCAGAGTGAAAACTCTCGGAAGAAGTCACGGCAGGTTGCTGAGCAGAAGAGGACACCGCCTGAGGGAAACGTCCCACAACCGGTTACATTTGTTAGTTACTGTAGTACAGAACATTATGGTCCGTCCAGTAGAGGGTTGACATCATTGGTACAGAACCTTACGGTCTGTGTTGTGAAACCAAGTCATCTTTGGTACAGAACCTTATGGTCTGTACTGTGAAACCAAGTCATCTCTGGTACAGAACCTTTTGGTCTGTGTTATAGAGGGTTGACATCTTTGATACAGAACCTTACGGTCTGTGCTGTGAAACCAAGTCATCTCTGGTACAGAACCTCTTAGGTCTATGATATAGAGGGTTGACATATTGGGTATATAATCTTTTGATCTGTGCTATAGAGGGTTGACACATTCGGTACAGAACCTTCTGATCTGTTCTGTGCAACTTACTCACTCTAGTACAGAACCTTCTGGTCTGTGCTTTACAACTCAGTCTTCTGTGGTGCAGAACCTTCAGATCTGTACTTTGTAACTCAGTCTTCTGTGGTGCAGAACCTTCTGGTCTGTGCTATAAAAGGTCTATTATTAATCACCTTCTGTAATTGTTACGAAGTTAAGTCTGAGTGAAAACCATCCAAATTTTGGGTGAAGAGTGGATGTAGGCAAGTTGCCGAACGACTATAAGGTCTTGCATGTATCAAACAAATCGCAATCACATTCGTACATTCTGTCTTACAGAAACCTGTCTATACGGTTCTGTTTTACGGAAGCTTTTCTTCCGCTGCAAGGTTTGTCGAAAAGAAGTTAAAAATCCTTAATTGGACTTTAACACTAATTCACCCCCCTCTTAGTGTAACAATGTGTTTGAAGGCCATATAATATGTTATGACTCTAACCATTTGCTTTGGCTTTATCTAGCAGGTTATTTCAGGCTCAGTCGACAGGGTTTTTCGTTTTGCACTACATTCATATGGGTCCATATTTGGCATAGTCATAGCAAAACAACTAACCTTTTTTGCAGGTTCCAAAGATGTCTACTTACATTGGATTGAGGCCAGATCAACCTCCGATGAAGTCCTTGAGGGATTGGTTCAGTAGCCTTCCACCTAGCGAGAAAAGGTTCGTGGATTCAAAGCTGAAAGATATGGAACTCATCAAGGTGGAGCTGGACTGGGCTGTTTTACAGAATCTCCTGTCTAAATGGAGCACGGACACGTTTACCTTCCACTTCAACAATTTCAAGCTGGCTCCCACTTATGAAGTACCTTCAGCCGACGGGTTTCAGCCATAAGCGAGGCATCCTTCCCCTTGTTTGGAGAGGATCAGTATGCGACGAGTTGCCCTTGTCGTTCAGGATGGAATACGCAGCGGTTCATACCTAATCGTACAGACAAAGTTGGGTCACATTCCAATCAAAAGGATTCTTACCTTTCGGTATGCACCATACTTCCCAGAAGAAGGTGACGGACAACCATTCGCAGGAGCAATCGTTCTCCTCTTTGTCGGAATGATCCTTTAACCGGGCACCAAGAATTCAATAGGCACCCGGGCAGTCTACATTGCAAGAGGCATCTTGGAGGATCGCCCTTTTGTACCAAACCTACTGGGAGAAACCTACTATGGATTGACTAGGATTGCCTCTCAAGCTAAGCGTGGAATCAGACACCGCACCGCATCTTTCTGCCTGCCGCTATTGTAAACATGGTTCCTAACACATTTGGGAATCACAGGATACGCATTGCGTCCTAATCACGCTCCGAGCTTGTTAAATTATATAGCCAACTATGCTATCTTCCCGAATAGGAGCTTCCATCAAGTTCATGACTTCTTTGAGGCCCTTACAAACGCAGACTTCTACCCCATGACTCGTTGTTTCAAAATGGACGACGTACTCATTGACTCTAAGAAGGGCGCATACATTCCAATACTGGGAATCAGCGGGTCATCAAATTACCTACTAGCTCGTGTCGCACACCAATTTGGAGGTAGCGTAGAAATACCTATCCTGTGGAAGAACTGCAACCACCAATCGAGTCAGATTTCCTATACCTAGGCAGGGGCATTGACGACATAAAGATGAAACGGATCGTCAGCCTATGGTATTTAGGACATATTCGTCATCCTTTCACTCCACCAGAAATTGAAGCAGAAAGGCTCGACGCGGAGGCCCACTCGTTCAAGCGTCGACGTCTTTGTCCTCGGCCTAGGTTATCTAGATTTAGAGGCTTGCACGCCACTTATGAATTCATTTTCTGAATTTTATAGACTTGCTTTTTTTAGGAATTCAATTATGATTTATTTAAACTTTGAATTAGTTTTCTTTGATTATGCCAAATATGGAATATGCATCACATCCAAAGCATTCATAAATCATTAAGCCATCTTCCTCTTACATTCCTTCTTTTCATCTGTTAAAAGGTACCAAAATTAATCTCCCAAGGACGCGTCCGTTCGGGATTTTGGCTTAATGATTTAATTTGTCTTTGGCTTAGAAACTGTTAAGGGCATTAATAAATTTATGTTGCTTGCATTTTTGCCCCAAAACTCATTTTAAAAAATTTCATCAAAATGATTCACATAGACATTTTAAGCATATTTGAGCTCGAGATTATTTTTTTAAATGTCAAACAATCTCTTTTCTAAAATCGAGCTCAAATAATCGGACATTGAAAAAAACACGATAAAGGCATCCCTTTTCTTTGTGATGCATGTGATTTAGTAATCCCTAATTCCCAAACCTTAACAAATCTCTATATTTTTTCTAACTTGAACTTAAAATAAGTTAGTGGCGACTCCAACATGTTTTCAAAATCCGAAGCTTCATCGTCAAGGGAGATGGAATCCACCCGCGACAGTATAGAACAACACATTCAAGGAAAAATGCCAGCTGCCGAACACAACAACCGCAGTTCCAAATACCAAAGCAAGCCCAGAACCAAATCAGCAGGCCTGTCCGGGAGAAAGAAACAGAAAACATACGGGAGAGAAGGAAGAGGCACATCTGAAAGTTGAGGCATTTCCTGGACAGGACGACAGTGATCAGCAACAGACAGTGGAAGGAGATGAGCCTGATCAGCCATGGCTCCTACACATGGGAACACACGGGTCTAGATCCGATCCCAAGCATGCGGACGCACCGAATCGAAGGAAAGAACATAAGGAATTGAGGGGGTGGAAACCCCAAACCTTCCAGTCGATGGCGTGGAAGAAGCCGAGGAAGACATCGAGGGCTGGCGGGAGTTGGGAGGAAAGTCCGAGGATTAGATCAGAGAATTGGCCCACGTGAATCTCCACCGCCTTCTTCATCTCCTCCATCTTCCCTGTCACTCTCTAGTAGACTAACAACACCCTCTTCGGAGACCATCAACTTCTTTTAACCTGAATACATCAAATTTTTAAGAGATTTATTAACGAATATTAATTAATTAAAAAGTAACATATGGAAACAAAATATCTTGAAGATAAGTAAGAAGTTCCAAATAACGATTTCAAATAAGAACGATACAAACAAGTTTCAAATAATGATATGAGAAAACAATGATCCAAATAAGTAGATGGATAGTCATTTCGTGGACGCAATATATTTCTTTGTGTATAGAATCGTCGGACTGGCGGTCGTTCCTCTAATGTGATCTGCATCAACTGTAAGATCATCATATTATCTGGGTCATGTATAAGAAATTGAAAGTCTTTCATTTGCTTCGATGGAACTAGTGTAGTGTTCGAGATGATGGTTGGCAAAATTTAAGAGTCATAGGGACATCGCATGTAGTCAGCTCTTGAATGACGTGTGGCGTGTATTCCTCGGCTTCATCAAGAAGAATATCGTCTAAAACAAAACGAGACTCTTGTTTCTCATCCTCATCCTCATCTTCAGCATCCTGATTCAGAGCCTCTTGTTCACCAGTATACTTCCCATCATGTTAAAAGTTTAAAATTTTTGAACATGTCAAAAATTTAAAACGAAAGTTTTATTGAAAACATGACATGATTAATGTTTAAAAAATCATACTTTAAATATAGAAATGCAAATTTCGTGCATAATATATCAAAATAAAGCTTGTTAAACATAGTTTCTAATGAAATAGTTTTTAATTAAAAAATTCTAAAAGAAATAGGTAATAATTGTTATTTCAACATATTGAACTTAATTGTAATTAGCCAAAGACATGTCAAAATTCGACCAAACTAGTTCAAATTTTATCATAATAATGTTAATGAGATAAATAATCATACAACCTGACATCAAACAAGAAAGTTTTGGCCTTCCGACTGACCCCCTTGCGTTATAGCTGACAATAAGCTACTACGTCGAGGTCGCTTTCGTATGCCCACGCACATGCAATTAGTTCAACAAATGAACAAGGTGGTCAGCTATACTCTAAGGTGAAAGAGAGACTGAATGAGTATGGGAAAGAGGGCGGAAAATAAATGTGTAAGGTGTTTAGCTATGCTCTAAAGTGAAAGAGGGGATGAATGAGTATGGGCAACAGGGACATAAATATATGTTGAAGGTATTCAACTATGCTCTAACGTGAAAGAGGGGCTGAATGAGTATGGGAAAGAGGGATGAAAACTTATCGAGGGACGTCAAGAAGTTTGTTGGAGCGGGTCCTTATCCAGCTTGGGTTGTTAAAGGTCAGATCTGGGTTGGCTACTTAGAGGGTCTCCGGGTGCACTGCGATTTACCTTTGTTTGGCTGGTGCTAAACGATGGAGGAACCATGAGAGGAATCCGAGATGTGTTTTCTTTATCGGTCGTACATCTGTGTAATATGTTCCCTTCTTATTTTGCAAGAACGAGGATTTTTTGGGTCTCGAATTAGAGTCGTATTTCCCTTTTCGTTTTCTACCTAAAGAAGGCTTATACCAATCGATGATTTGTGTCCATAATATTGATATCGTCCCTGTTAGGATTTTGTGGCCCGAAGTTAGATATATTGCCATTTGGATAATATATGATTCGTTCGTGAAATATACAGAAGGAGAGAGAATATATCTCTTGAAGAAAATATATTGGATGATATTATATTATATATCATAATATATTTATCTGCCACATTTTTGATATATGTGGGTATCTATTCTATAAATAGGTGTCATCGAAGCGAAGAAAAAGAGACGAAAGAGCAAATTCTTATAGCATAGAAGAGGGATACATGAGTGTAAAGAGTGCGATGGTAAAAAAATGGTGTGTGTTGGGGAAACACGGGAAATTTTTCAGGGTTATTTCTTAACGAAAAAGCGGGATCTTGTACTCAGATATGTCGGAGGGTTAGAGAGGGTCTCAACCTAAAGTTTATACTCCATAATTATAGTGAAATCTTCTTTTCCATCTGGGGATGTAGATCGATTGACCGAACTACATAAATTCTTTGTCTCCTTATTTTTCGTTAACTTCCGATCAAGAAACACATCCAGTTTGACTCGCTTATGAGGGCTTCTGCGTGCGCCAACAATTGGTATCAGAGATTGGTTGTGTGTAATCGAGATCCATGGCTGGTGGCAAGTTCGAGATCGAGAAGTTGGATGGGAGCATTAATTTCGGCTTGTGGCAGGTCAAGATGAGGGCGCTATTGGTACAGGGCAGATTGGAGAAAGCTCTTACTGACTAGTCGAAGAGCCCTTTGAAGTTGACTTCTAACAAGTGGGAGGAGATAGATGATCAAGGAGACGACATCGGCCGTCCTTTAGAGTAGGCTGGAGAGTCTGTATATGACGAGGACTCTGAGCAACAAACTTCTTCTCATACAAAGATTCTTCATGCTTAGAATGACGGAAGGTATGCCCGTTAAATCCTACCTGGATAATTGGCTGTCTTCATCTTTGGATTTGGGAAGATCGGCGACAAGATCTATGAGAAGATCCAGGCGATGCTGCTTTTATATTCGCTGCCCACTTCATACCAGAGCTTCAGGGAGACACTCTTGTATGGGAGAAGTGTTCTCACTGTTGATGATGTACGGTCTGCCCTTTTATCAAAAGATTTGATTGATAAAGAGTTGACGGGTGAAGTAGGAAGACCGATGGCGGAGGCATTAATAGGCAGGCAGGGCCAGATCCAAAGGTAGAGGCGGGGTAATGTGCTTTCATTATGGTAATAAGGGACACAAAGAAAAACTACAGGAAGCTAGTAGGGAAGGATGATGGATTGCAAGCGTCAGCGACGGTTGCTGTGTATACTAGCGACCATAATGCCAGGAACGGAGATGTACTCATGCCTAGCGAGGTGCAGACTGTTGAAACTGAGTCGGAGAGATCATCAGACGAGGATTGGATTCTCGGCTCAGGGAGTACTTTCCACACGAGTCTTCATAGGACGATGTTCACCGCATACTGTTCCACTGCAGGTGGATAGGTACGCTTAGGCAACAATCACAAGTGTAAGGTTGCAAGTGTGGGAACGGTTTGACTCAGAATGAAGGATGGAACCGTGAGAAGGTTAGCAGGTGTTCGACATCACGAGAAATATTATTTCCGTGAGTGTTCTAGAAGCCAAAGGGTACGAATTTTCTGCTTCAGGTGGAGCCCTCAATGTTCACCGAGGAAGGCGGTTGTTGATGACTGGGAGTCAATTGAAGGGCTTGTATGTTATGAGAGGTGTCGTTGTTGTTACCACTGTTGGGTCTTCTGGAAGGCGTCATGAACCTTTCAAGAAGAGTATTCAGTCATCGGAGAAGCATGGTAATAGGTTGCGAGCGCGAAGAAGCAAGAAGATGTGGGTAGTCAACTCCGTCGCGGATGGGCTTGGATGTTCTGTTGACTAGGCTCGGAGCCTGGAAGAGAATAAGGGAGATTTTCACAGTTAGTTTCGGGGGAAGACTAGTACAGGGAGTGACAATTCCTCAGACGTTCTATGGACATCGACCCAAGGTGGAATTTGTTAGGATTTTGTGGCCCGAAGTCAGATATATTATGATTTGGAGAATATATGATTCGCTCGTGAAATATACGGAAGGAGAGAATATATCTCTTGAGGAAAATATATTAAATGATATTATATTATATCTCATAATATATTTACTTGCCAGATTTCCAATATACGTGGGGTATCTATTTTATAAATAGGTGTCATACGAAGCGAAGAAAAAGAGACGAAAGGGTGTGTATTGGGGAAATACGGAAAACACTTCGAGGTTATTTCTTACCTGGAAAGCGAGATCTTGTACTCAAGTACGTCGAGGGGGTTAGAGAGGGTCTCAACATAAAGTTTATACTCCATTATTAAAGTGAAATCTTCTTCTCCGCCCGTGAACGTAGGTCGATTGACCGAACCATGTAAATTATTTGACTCCTTATTTTTCGTTATCTTCCGATCAAGAACCAGATCCGATTTGACTCGCTTCTGAACCCGCCTGCGCCAACAATCCCCTTTGAAGATTTTGTTCTGTTTTTTAGTAATTTTAATTTGATTGATATGATTGGTTAGGATTGTCATTTAAGATTTGGGGTATTACATGAACCACTCTAAAATCACTCATTTCTGCATATTGTCAAAGAAGAATCATACGCCCATTCCCTAGAAATCCTACCTAACCACAACAATCGGAAAAGAAGAAGACAATTTTGCAGACTACTCGAATCTCTCCTTGGGAGATTTTTGTATCCCTTCCCCAGACTACCTTTATATAAAAATACCATCTGGACAAAAGAAAGGATCCACGATCCCCTATTTCAATTTTTCTGTCGATCAACGGTCCCTCCTCTTTCCATTTCCCCGTCACGCCCTCTCGATCAATTTTCTTATCCCGAAGGAATCTGTTAGACGCTCATCTCCCTTCTGTCGTGCTCTCAATAACTTCACATCATTCGTTGACCGATGCTATTTACGAGTCATAGCCCTCTTAATATTTCTTTGACGTCACATGAATTCATCTGAGCACTCCTCGAGCAAATTGGTGTGGCCTTGTTGGGGTTAGATTCAATTAACGTCAATGAACAAATGCTCCAAATCAAGAAGGCCGAATACCAAACATTCGAAAATATCCCTTCCCAAAATACTCATACAAAAATGCTAGATAATGTTTACCATAGAAAATAAATAGTTGATAATTGGGCTAAACCCACACTTCTTAAATGATTAAATAGCAAATAACTAGAATAGGTCACACTTCCTAAATATGTTGATCCACGTTCTGTAACAACTCTTTCCCCATCGACAACCCCCTTATCCCTAAGGCGCTTTATCAATGTCTATCCACGTTGCATCATCTTGAATTTGTCCATGTCAACAGACCATCTTCTGTCGATTGTCACCCGCTGATGTCTGCACTGTACGTTGTTGGGCTCGTCATCATTGTCCTTGTAGTTTCTCTTTAATGAGTTGTCTTGTCCAAAACCTCCAACAGTAGGATTATGATTGGATTATCGTTTGCCTCCATCGAATCCCATCACGTGTTCTCCATCTAGTCCACAGCCCGAGAAGTTGCTTTCGTTGGTGAGGCCGTCGCTACCACTGACATCATCTGTGGCAGAGTTATAACTATCTTCAAACCCTACAGATCCACATCCAGTATCAGCACTATGGCTGCTAGGATTGTTGCAACTGTCACTTCCACCATAGCCCTGGCCACTGACGCCTTTGTATCAAACTTTGTTCAAGAAGGCCATGTCGATGACCCCCCTCGAATTCTCCTTCTCCTTTTCCTTCCTCTCCCGACTAGCATAAAGCGCTGCTCTCAGCGGTAGGATTGCCTGTTGTAATGTGGCAAGAGCTAGGGTGATTTTTTGAAATTGTCGGTTGGGGTCATCCTTCAAGGTGTTCAACTGCTCCTCAATTGTTGAAAATCTCACCTCCAACTCGGAAATTCTGGCAATGTTAGTCGTCATCGTCGCATTTCAGGCAAGTTAGACCAATTGTTAGGGTTAGATTCAATTAACCCTAACGAACAACAAATCAAATTACGCTCCAAGCCTAGAAGGCGAAAACCAAGCCAAGATGACAAAAAATATCCCTTCCCAAAAGATTCATAAAAAAACCCTAGATAAGGTTTACCCTCGAAAATAAAGAACTGATAATTGGGCTAAACCCAGACTTTTTAAATGATAAATAACATATAACTAGGCTAAGCCCACACTTCCTAACTATGTCGATCCCTATTCCGTAACAAGTCTTAGTGCGATTTAATTCCACAATTCAACAAACACCCCATAAGTAACTCTTATACTCAAAAATTTAATTCCAATTTGTCCAGTAAATCTTAATTGGGATTTTCTGACCTACTTTCTTGTTGATTTATATGTAAATCAACGATGACTTCGAGGAGTCGACAAAGGCTAATCGAGTATTTCGAGGAGTCGACAAAGAATAATCTTGAAGACTTGAGTCTTTGAAGACTAGAGGCGTGCATGAAAACTCATGGTGGAAGCACATCATGAAAGTGGCCCAACAGACGAGCCCGACCGATGTAAAGCCTCCTGGCCAGGCCTAAAGTACAAAGGGAGGTGCGGGTCTCTCGACTTTCTTTCTTTCCACTTGAAACGTGTCGTGGGTCTAGGTACATAGACCCACGGTCCCTGCTTTTCCCCGCTCCCTTGATCAAAATACTTTATCTTTGGTTGTGGTGCATGCTCTTTGGCTCATAAGTTTTTATGTCGCATGTTGTTTACTAATCAAACAAAAGTACGGACCTAAAGCGCAAATAAGGCTCAACGCCCATAAAACAGAAACATGAATCTGGATCGAGGCCAATGTCCGCAATAAGAAACAACCTTCTTGTGGAGAAAATGTCACCTTCCTTCGCATGTTAGAATCTAGGATTTACTAAATAGCAATTCTCGAACCAAACAGGCTTTCCCGACTTAAAATGGTTTGATAAAAATAAATCGTTTGCAAAAACTTTACGAGGTTTAACGATAACATATTTTTACAGAGCCATTTTGGATGAGGAGAAAGCGACATGAGCTGCTTTACGTTCTCATTGAACGATCCTAGATGAGGCGACCCGCAACCTTTTGTCCATCGTCTTCTATTTCTTCATAAGCAATTGGGGACGATCAAAAGAACACCCTTGTAGGCCCGTTTAAAAACCAAGGGAGGATCCACCTTAATTTCTTCCGTCATCGATGAAAGATCCTAAGGTTTCCCTAATTAGCTAAACTATATTTGCGGTTTCGTCATGCCGATAAGTGATACATTATTCGTACAAAAATTAATTTTAAACGAGTGCTAATTATAGTGTTTGGTCTAAGTAAATGAAATGACGCGTGAAAGCTCCTTTATGACCTGAAAACATACGTATGAGTTAGTCAAAAGAGACTAAATACGACTCATATTCCTATAACGAGAATACATTTGACTATTCCTTTGTATAGCTCTCAAACCGAGCTTTATTTCCCAATTCCGACACAATTTCACACACCCTGTTAAGTTCAAACAATTCTTTTTATATTTCCGTATCTTTTTGCGATCACAGACCCTTTCGGTTCGAGCATGTTACCCCGATTCGCTTTCCTTTCCAGGCAAATTCCCAGCCTCATTTTTTTTTCTGCCCGTAAGGCAGTCCACGGAATCATCCGAGTTCAGAATCTCTTCTCCAAACTTCCCTTTATTTTACACTTTATTCGGCTCCGAAAGGAGCTACAAGCTGTCCATTTAATCCAGCTTCCTAGCCAAGTATACTCCTCCATCATTTTTATGTTACCCGCACAACTCCTCACTCCTCTTCTTTCAGGAGTGATCCTTCTTTTCTCCACACGTCAAGTGTCCTCATTCAGTCACAATTCTTCTTCATTTCAGCATGTGCACAACCACACACGTGCACTAGCATCCTCGCATAGTGCAAGTACCACCATCACGGTGCATTTTCTTTCCCAATCACTTTCCCAAGGGGACCAACCAATTTCGGCTGCCCCTTGTTCGTATTCTTTTCAGCCCACTCACACATGGATAACACACTCAATCTCACTCGCCACGCATCACATAACAACACCATGAAAACACAACCAATTCATCCGAATTTCTAAGGGAAGCAAGCCTTAATTCGGCTGTTCCCTATCCAATAACGTTCGGCCCCGTTTCGGGCACTCATTCATGCCTCATCTTAAGCAACATCACCTTTCATTACCATCCCTATTTTGCAACAAATCAGCCGGTCATCCTATCACTCCGTCCATTATGGAGCACTCGAAACAATTGGGGATTCGAAGAGCCATTGCCTCACGTTCCAGGGAACCGACCACAGTTTCTTCCCCAAGGCTTGGACGCCCTTCCGTGTCCCTACACTCCAAGAACATGCAACACAGAAATTACAGCAACCACCACGACCATCACGAGCATTCGTCTACATTCGAACTTCCCAAAAACATGGCCTAATTCATCGGCCCTTTCTCTGTTCTGTTTCAGCCTCATTCCTCAAGCAAGAACGTGCATGACCGCACCCGAAAAGCACAATATATTCAAGTAATAATGCAGCAACGTTCGCTCCAAATTTGTCCGTGGATCCGAAATGCCATTACCTCAAACTCCGAGGAATCCGACCACTTCTCCACCTCAAGGGGAGGACAGACGTCCATCCTATCATCCCGAGGACTCCGGCCGTCCTCCTCTCCTTCACCACACACACATCGAGCACGCCAAGACAAATCGCAGCCATAACGATACAACAAAACTACCGAGGTAGCAAGAAATACATCCATTTAAGGTAAGAAGAAGCGAAGAGGATAAGGGAGAGGTGAACCTTTCTTGCTGTCTACCACTGTCTTCTTCCTCTTCCCCGTCAAGCTCTTCGGACAGCCTTACCAAGGAGGAATCCTTCGCTATCTTGCCGTCTAGCTCCGAGTCTCCTCCTTCCTCTCCCTTCTTCCTCCTCCGTCTCTTTTTCTTTCTCCAAGCAACAGAGATTAATTTTCGAGTAGACACCTCATCCTCCGGAAGTCGAGTCATCGTCTTTATGTCTAATCAATTTAACCCCACCGCTTCCTTTGCAAAATATAAATAGTAGAGGGCTTCACTATTCAAGTACTCTTGGGCCTACATCTCTCTACGTTCTGGAGGCGGGTCAGGCCACAACATTCTGGGAGCATGAAAACTATAATGGGTATGCTCATTCGTAAATCCCCATCAGCATTATACTGCTAATAACGTTCACAAATTGTATTTATACATTTCGAAACTACAAATTCACGAATCGTTACAATCGAGGTGCTAATTGGAGTACAAAGTGGGAATGGACTCGGATCTTCGTGATGCCTTAACCGCCACCTGCGCCGCAAGGTCACGGAAGGGTGATTTATTTGCTTCAAAAAATCAATGTTTCTAACATCGACTTCACCTTTCTCCCATATATAAGGACTTAGATTTTGGGCTTATTTAAAATAATTCTTGAACTCCCGAGATTAGGCGATAGACCGAACATGAGGTTAAGAACCCCGATTTCTTCATTTAGCGAAACTTGAGGTTCCAAAACTCGATTTTATGGTTGTCGCCATAGACACATGAATTTCACGTTTCCTACTTCGACTTCCATTTTCTGGACAAGAAATCTATGTTAAAATATCGATTTCTTTGTAAAACGAACTCGGGGTTAGCAACCTCGATTTTTTCGACATATTAGGAGAATTTAGAAACTTTGTGTCGTAAATGATAAATTATTTTACGGACTAACTAACAATGTAAGCTCCCCTTTCCTTAGGGCTTGGTTGGCTCCTTAACTTGTGTCCATTTTCGTCGCCCATGCATTCTAAGTCTTTCGAACTTTGTACGAAATTGCCTTAATTCTCAAAAAGAAAATTCCGAAATAGAACTTACTAATCACATCTCCTAAGTCATGATAGTATTTTACGAAGCTTAAATTTCAAAATGTTTTTGTAATCATTGGACTTCATACGAGTTGGACATAAAATTCTTAGTTTTTTTTTTTTATATTTGGGTTGGCTAAACCACCTCGTTTGGGAATAGAAAGTAAACGTATCCCATTCATAAGCTTAATACTTTTAAGAATATAACTTCTTTGAAATTCAAAGTATTAAAATTAAATAAAAACTACACTTATTTGATAACACTGATATTTTCCCCATTTGATATTTATAGATAGTATTATTTGGAATACGTCGACATCCTATACACAAATATATTATTATAAAAGGACAACGAAATCATTTTATTTTATTGGAATCATAAATAAGAATATTTTTAACAAAAGGTTGAAATTTTATTACATGTCAAAAAATTGTTTTATCAAAGACAACGGCGGAGTCCCTAAAAAATTGTTCTTCACTTTTGGAGAGCGAGCGACGTTACGAGCTATGGAAATGAATAGGGAGGGGGCCTCCCCCCAGCACCGCGCCATAAAAGCTGTTTGACTGTGAACGCGAGTGCGAAAGATGGAACCGGTACGTTGGACCTTCAGTGTCCCCCTCCGGCGACAAAATCGGCGGGGTTGTAATCGGAGGGAGGGTTGGGGAGCACGAACACGGCCATGAGACCGCTTATGAATGCTGCGATGGCGCCCATCACAAAAGCGGCCAGGTTTCCTCCTCCGAACAGACTGTCGAGCCCTCCACTAACCACCGACACGATCATCTGCGCAGTTCAGGGTGAGACCACCGGGCGTTATCTGACAGGAACGAGGCTATATTGTTGGGGTATAGATGACCGAGATGAGATGAGATGTTCACCTGTGGAATGACGATGGCGATGTTGAGAAGCCCCAGGGAAAGACCTTGGCCTCCCCCAACGGAGGACGAGAAGATCGAGGCCAAGGCGAAAGGAATGCTGTATGTGACCTGAAGGAATGGTGAAGAAACGATCCCGTGGTCAGTTTGTATTTCGGATCATGTCGATCGGTAAATAGGTGTTAAGAACAGAGGTAATTAATCTGCGTACCGCCAGCGGGACGCCCAAGACGGAGAATATGGCGAGCGCTGCATTCCTGATGCTGCTCGGAGGCCCAACTAGGCCGTGGATAGCCCTGTAAGCCTGAGCCGATTTGGTGACGGGAATGGTGAGGACGAGGGCGAGGGCAAGGATGAAGTTGACGATGCCCCACCACATCTTCACTCCTCCTACCACTCTGCTGACGGGCTCTACAATGATTGAAGCGAAGGCCAGCACCACCGAGTTGAACATCAGGCCGAGGGATCCGACGTGGACACCCCTGTCATAGAGGTTCTGCTCTGCATCGGTTCCTTGAGCCTTGCCACCGAACACCTCGGAGCCCATCCAGTCGGTGTCGTAAAGAGTCCAGGCGAACCACCCGAGCCAGTTGATGGCGGTCACCATGTAGAGCAGCCAGATGGACTTGTCGAGGCCCTTGAAGGCAGTGACAAAGTTCTTTTTGAAGGGGGTGATAGGCTCGTCGATTCCAAGATCCTTCTTTGAGGGCATCGGGATCTCCTTCACCGAAACAGTTGCAATGCTGACGATCACTACCAACAGCACCACGTCGATCAGGAAGCATGACTTGAGGTTCGCACAGTAGACGTCACAGGCGGTGGTCAGGGTGAAGGGCAGGAACTTGTAGAGGGCCGGAAGGGACCCAGCAGCATACCCGAGGATGTTGCCGACGGCCATGAAGAATGAGAAGCAGCTGTTGGCGATCCTCATGCGGCCGTGGTCGCTCCCGGACATATCGGCCAGGAGCGCCCTGCATGGCCCTTGGAGCATGTTATTAGCCACGTCAAGCATCCAAAACCCCAACACAAAGAGCCCAACCGCACGCGCCTTCATCGGCTGGTCGAGGCGGTCACCTAGAGCGTACCCTATATCGGCCGCAAAACCGATGAGGAAAACCGCGATGATGATGAAGCCTGCGCCCGCGAGGATAAATGGGCGGCGACGTCCCATGCTACAGGAAGTGTGGTCACTAAAGTAGCCGACAATGGGCTGGACAATGAGACCGGAAAGGGGACCGCACAGCCAGATGAAGGACGCCCACATGTGGGGGACGCCGAGCTGCTGAACGTAGGGGGTAAGCAAAGACAACTGCAGGGCCCAACCGAACTGAACACCAGCGGCTATAGACGCAACGAGGATCATCTTCCATACTGGCTGGACCAACCCGGACTTGGCTCCCTCCTCCATGAGGTGTCCCTTTCTCGAAACAATGTAGGACCGCTGTTTGGCAATGCCAGTTGGGTGGGCTTCAGCAGAGCCGTGGCTTCCAGACGAAGCCGGAAAAACACGCGGAGAGAAAAAAGAGCGCAGTCCGCACTTGGACCAGGAGACAAAGGAAGGTCGGGTGGTTGGGATCGGAGGATAGGACGGACGGACGGACGCACGCGCGCACTCTTTCGCTCCGGGAGGGGTTCTTCCTCAACGCTCGGGTTGAAACTCCTTGAGACGGATTGTGTTTGGCCTTTGCGGGAGCTCGTAATTTATAGGAACTCTTTTCGGGGTGGAGGGGACATACCAAACACACGGTGTTCCCTCTCAATCGCCTCTCCTTTTTTTATCCTTCTCCATTTCCATCCTCAGGTTTTTATTTTATTTTTATTTTTACTAATTCTATTTTGGTGATTAAAAAAGGAAATAAAAAAAAAATAGAGTTTTAAAGTCCTTTCCCATGTCGTTATTCTAATTGAGATTTTAGGGTTGATGGGTTGGTAGTGTAATGGGAATGGACAGATGTGTTCATATATATCAAGCTTTCAACGAGAGGACTGTAAGCCACAACAGCAATGCTCGCGATATAAGAAACCTCTCTCTGCCTCTTCTTCTTCACAGCATTCTCAAGGTCTGTAGATTGTAGCAGATCAGGAATGACCCATAGATCATCCCGATTGAGACGGTAGAAGGCCGGAAACAGAAAAAGGAAGAACTAAAAACCATCTTCACCTCCTTCAGCGAGGCCCATAACCCGATTTCCGACCTGGGGACCGGGAGAATTGCAGCCATAGGTAAGCTGAGTAGCCTTCTTGTTCGCCCATTTTATATCCTATAGTTCCAGCAGATTAAAGTCAAAACATTTCATTGAATCATCGATACAATGCACAAAAAAAGATGAGTTCCGCAGATTAAAGTCAAATTGTGGCATGCGAGTTTGCGGCACTGAAACAAAGGCAACAACATCTTCTATCATCCACAAGTAAATGATAGGGAGATTCGAAGAACGAAGGAACTCAAAAGTAGCTAGAAACAAATCTGATCAAACTGAATGAGGAGAAAGAAAACACCTCGCAAGGCCCTCATGGCGGTGGCAGAACATGCGGGGTCAGCAAAATCCACGAAACAGAGGATAACAGGGTCTCCACCTCGCTGAAATATGAACATTAAAAGAAATCATATTTCACAGGTACTCAATGAAAAGCATAGACAAGCACAAATGGCACGGAAAGACTTGCGTCCTTTGATTCCTTGGTCACCGGTTGGGCGTCTTTGTATCCCATGAATGAACAGAAAATATCTAGACTTAAGTCAAGGGCCCAAGCAGATAAACGATTCGCCTCTTCCTTGTCGTTAAGGAGACACCCGTGCTAGAAGAATTAAAAAGGATACGAGCTACCTCTCTTCTTGTACTATTAGCGGGAAGTCCCTCGACATACAAGGTACTAGTGGCACCAGATGGTAAAGGAGCTGGTTGATGTCCGGGCCTCAACGTTGGAGTCATGTGGAGATCTTGGAACCCATGTCTCGTCCATCGACCAGGCCACGCCCTCCAGGCAGACCAACTACACCAAGACCAGTCCCAGGAAGGTGAGTTATCCCCACATCGCGGAGTCTACTTAACCCAACCGCCCCCCCCCAATCCATTACCTTCTCCAGAGGTCATATGAGAAAGTTGCTAAACAAAACATAAACATAGTTATTCACAATCACACCTATGAACCAGCATGATGACAGCCAAGACAATGCAAACAACAAACTCGTGCAAAAAGTATTGTGCTCTGGAGGAAGCAATCATATGCCAATTCACTGTTTGATGCTAAAACTAATAAAGTCCCGGACAGTCCGTAGTTCATGAAATCTCGAAGAGCAAACTTTCTGGGGGCACCCATTGCTTTGTTTGACACACAATTTTATCTGATTAATAATTTAAAGCGCGGGAATCTCAGGTAATTCCCAACAAGCATATAAATAAGTCGATCGAGTACCAAGAGACGGAGTGAACGTGGTCAAAATTACTTCCACCGATACACATTACCAACGTACAAACGCATAAGCCTTTTTTTATTTTTTTTTTGGAAAATCTGGACATCAGCTCCTTGTGATTCAAACCAAAACTCTCCAAAACCACGTCAGTCCCAGAAGAGCCCCACCACTCTACTATTCCTTCCACTACCCCTAAACCTAGCAGAAACGAAAGGGGGAATCCTGTCGTTGGCAAAGGAAACCCTGATTCCCAAAAAGTCGGCATGAACGGGGAGTACCGAAGTCGGGGCGGTGCCGTTTGGAGAGTCCCTGAGAAGAGAGGACCTAGGGCTGCTGCCGTGGAAGCTGCTGGTGGTTCCAATGATCGTCCGTCATTGCCCCAAAACCTTAACCTTCCCCCATGGCGCTCGCTTTCCGGTGAGATGAGGATGAAGAAGAAGAAGAAGAAGAAGAGGGAAGACGAAGACGATGACCGGTTAGCATTTATTGGGCCTATGGGCCGATAAATATTGGGCCTTACTACGTTTTGGATCCATTCGAGGATCAGTCCGTAAACAGGCTTTGAGACGAAGGTGGAATCAAACCAACCAAACCAAACCGAAGTGCCGGAGGGGAGGGTGGGTTAGGACGATGGAGACGAGGCTGTCGGAATCGCTCGGCCTCCTCCCACCGACCCAACCGCCGACGAATCTCCCCCTAACTCACGACTTCCCGTCCCTCCTTGCCGCCACCGCCTTCCCTCGCCGGAAATCCCCCGTTTTCTCCTCCACGACGACCTCCTCCTCCCTCAGATGCCTCAACAGCCGCCGCTCCCCCAAACCCAATCTGAAGACCGTCATGAAGTCCCTCTCCGTGCTCGAGCGTTCCCTCGTTGGGGCGGCCGCCGGGGGTATCGCCGGAGCATTCACCTACGTCTGCCTCCATCCCCTAGACACGATCAAGACCAAGCTCCAGACGAAGGGAGCCTCCGAGGTTTACCGCAACGCCTTTGATGCCATCGCCAAGACGTTTCGGTCGAGGGGCGTACTGGGCTTCTACTCTGGCGTTTCAGCGGTTATTGTTGGCTCGACGGCATCCTCGGCCGTGTACTTTGGGACTTGCGAATTTGGGAAGTCTTTCTTGGCCGGGATCGGGGGTTACCCGCCTCTGTTGATCCCTCCCACTGCTGGGGCCATGGGGAATATTGTGTCTTCCGCTATAATGGTTCCTAAGGAGCTGATTACCCAGAGGATGCAGGCTGGCGCCAAAGGGAGGTCTTGGCAGGTTATGCTCAGGATTTTGGAGAAGGACGGTTTGTTGGGGTTGTACGCGGGATACTCTGCCACGTTGTTGAGGAATTTACCCGCCGGGGTGTTGAGTTACTCTTCTTTTGAGTACTTGAAGGGTGCGGTGTTGAGTAGGTCGAATCAGGCTCGTTTGGAACCTATCCAGAGCGTGTGTTGTGGTGCCCTTGCCGGGGCTATCTCTGCGACGCTGACCACACCTTTGGATGTTGTGAAGACTAGGTTGATGACACAGGTTCATGGGGACACCGTGAACCAGGTAGCCGCTGTTATGTATACCGGTGTGCGATCGACCGTGAAGCAGATCCTTAAGGAGGAAGGGTTGGTAGGATTTACCCGCGGGTGGGGTCCCAGGGTTGTCCACAGTGCATGCTTCTCAGCTTTGGGCTACTTTGCATTTGAGACTGCTCGACTGGCCATATTAGATCAGTATATAAAGAGGAAAGAGGAGGCTGCGGAAATGGATGATGCAGCTTCTACTTAAACGTGATACCCGCATGCCATAAAATTTTATGGTGATCTAAAGACCTTGAATTGAGTCTGATCTTTTGTAATCAATGTACCTTGCTTGATACATATGGTTTTTCTGGCGATGAGATAATCTGGCTTCATTTTCTAGGCAAGAAGTATGATTTTATTTGTTATGCACAAGAAATCAAGGTTTATTAATTATGTATTGCATCGAATAAGAAGTGGTTCTTTGGTTATATCAAATGTTCAAAACATTGTAATAGGAAGATTTTGTGAATTGGAGAGGACAGGCTGTTGTGCGAATCTTCTCTTCTTTCCAGTTTATTGATGTATGTTTTCAAAGTAATCATACAAATGGAATTGTGTTGTCCTGAGCACAGGAAAAGGAGTTGAAATAACCAGTACTTGCAGAATTAGACTTGGTATATTTGTTTTGTGCTATCTTTCATGCAGCTAATCAATCCTTTTATCCTGTATATTGTGAAAGGCATCTTTGTTATGTAATGCGTGTGCAATGCTAGTCTGTGGAGTCATTCGAAGCATCAGGCAATAATGAGACTCTTTGATAAGTCTATGTAGGTATTTTAAGAATATCATATTAGATTTCTTTTCTACTATAAATAAGGTCTAAAGTTTTCTAGTCGTTATTTTTACCCTATTATCTGATTTTAAGAATTTCTTGAGGTTTTACAAATTCTAGAATTCTCTATCGTTCCCTTAATTATATTCGTTTTCTCCTAGATTTTCTGTTATTTCTCCTATTTCCGCTACGCTACTCTATCAATTGGCACCAGAGCTTGAGGTCTATTTGAGGGTTAGAGTTTAGGATTTTACAATGGTTAATCGTGGTAAAGGTCGTGAAAGGGGATGCAGCATCAATAGACAAAACTTGCTGAGATGCGAAATATGCTTGAATATCTATTGCAAGCAGTCCAAGAGTTATGCTTGAAGTATGCTACTGCCGATGAGAACGATTGGGAGCCCAAATGGAGATTCCAGAAGGCAACCACAACCCCTTAGACATACCGGAAGGTACAACTGAGGATGACTATGATGAAACCGAAGTCAATTCTCACCGTGAAGCCGGACTGGTAAACAACATAGGAGGAGGCGGATTAGAAGAGGGATGTGCCCTAGATCTCAACGATGGTAGGATCGAAATTGGAGTTGCAAACTTTGGGGAGAAGGTGCACGCTGATGAATATCGAGACTGGAACGCAAAAGAAGAGTTTGGTGAAAAAATAAAGCCTTTTTATGATGAATATCCTGATGAGGATGAAGATATCGATGTGTATCTGATCGAAGAAGAGTCGGTTGTCATTGAGGGGGTCATGTCTATTTTTCCGATGGAAGTTGAAGTTGGCATAGGTATCAGATGATCAATGCTCATGAAAGTGAAGTTTCTGACGTTATAGCTTGTTGTGAAAGCTCACAGATTTTTATTGTCACATATGCAGAAAATATTATAGCAAAGGGAGTCAATCTTGCTCTGGAACAGTGATGGCAGTTACGCGAAATGTCAGTTCATGCAAAGATTCCTCTCCTGCTGTAATTCAACAGCTAGTGGAAGTTCAAGAGTCTGCAAGGATATATGTTGACATTTTAAATGGAAGTACGCACGATGTGAATTCTATTGCTGGTGGACTTGAAAATTTATATGTAGATCTGAAAGATATTCTTGAAACCCTGAAACAGAGGATCCCTAGTGAATGGGATAATATGTCTGTTTGGTATGATCTATTATAGTGGAGACATTATGCTATCTAAGATTATCTCTTCAAGAAACATTGCTATTTGTTTGCTTTGGTGGCTAGCAAGCTGAAGAGTAGAGATGATTTCTTTGTTACTCGTTTTGGTCGTAAAGTCAAACTCTGAATCTGGACTCCCGCACAAGACATACCTAAGATTGCACATGCCCTGTATTCACTGAAGGCTGCGATGAAGTGGAATGAAGAAGTCTTTGATTTCAAGTGTGACTTAGATCTTTTCAACATTTATGTTGTTCTAAATTTTAACATGGGCACTATGAAAAATAAGAGTCTCCGTATTTTCAATTCTAAACTTGTCATGGCTTCTCCAGAAACATCTTATTATGGGAACTGTGCTGCAATTTTAGGCGTTATTGGCCTCGAGTATTTCCACAATTGGACTGGCAACAGGGTTACCTATCGTGACTGGTTTCAGCTCAGTCTAAAGGAAGGTCTCATGGTTTTCAGAGATTAGGAATTTTCTTCTGACATGTGTAGTCAGACTATGAAGTGTATTGTTGATGTTTCAAGGCTTCAAATTTCTCAATTTCCTCAGGATGATGTTGGGCCTATGGCTCATCCTGTGAGACCCCATTCTTATATCAATATGGACATCTTTTATACAGTAATGGTGTATGAAAAAGGGAGTTGAAGTCGTCAAGATGTACAAGGCCTTATTGGAACCTCAAGGCTTCCGAAAGGGAATGGATCGACATGATGGACAAGTGGTTGGGGTTCCCCTCATAAGAGTATCTTCTCATTACAATGTCGAGGCCAATACTTTCTCCTTGAAATTGAGCCAAGAGGTTCCCCGACCCCAGGGCAACCGGTCAAAGAGTATTATGTTTATCCCTATTGTTATTGGTCTTTTGGACTTCAACGGCAAGGACTTGCCATTACCTTCAATATATCACGATGGGACATTGGAGTCTCATGAAAAAGATGGTTAGGTCCTCTCCAGGAAACTTATGCTGAAATTGATTGGCGACTTCCAGCACAAGGAGTTGGTTCGGAATCCAAACAAGGTGTACTCACTCATCGGAGCGTTTTATAGTTCATACGTGAACTTTCATACCAGGGAACAAGCTCATTATACTAAAGAAGAGGCAGATGAATGGGAAATGAAGTATGATAATAATGTCAGAGAAGCAAAGGCAACCTTGGAGAAGGCAGTTATTACCCAAGAACGCACCAATAAGGAACCACAACTCATGAAAGATGCTTTAAGGGCTGAATTTTCAAATAATTTGGTAGCTAAGGATGAAGAATTGAAGGATGATGTCAAAGAGTTGGGAAAGCCAGCGATGCAAAGTATTTGGATAATTGATGAAGAGTTGAAGAACACTGATCCTGATTATTATATCAAGATCATTAAAGATTTCGAGCTGGAGTCGCGAACTTTTCCAACCCGGGGAGTGCAAGAGCATATTATTATTTTTAGATTTTATAATATTAGGGGTATTTTAGAAATATCAAATTATATTTCTTTTCTAGTATAAATAAGGCCTTAGATTTTCTAAGGATGACAATTGTTATTTTTACCATATTATCTGATTTTAAGAATTTTTTGAGGTTTAGAAAACCCTAGAATTAGCTATCATTCCCTTCATCCTATTCGTTTTCTCCTAGTTTTTCTGTGATTTTTCCTATTTCCGCTACGCTACTCCATCACGATTGATGATGACTTTCGAGGTAGTGCTGTTGTGGTTGATCATGTCATGAAGCATCATTTTCCAAAAGAACCGTAATGTTATGGGCCCCTCTTATTGCACTGAATGAATAACCGATCACATGGGATGGATCTACTAATGCGTCCGTTCTTTACAACTTTTTGTTTTATGATTATTGATAACTTGTTCTAAATATATATTTTCATTCCTCTAATTGGGTGATATTAGGCGAAATCCTTGAGGTATATGGTGTATATTACTTAGATTGGGGTACTGTTGATAGTTTTATTAATTTTGTAGCTAAATTTGGAAGGAAGGAGGGCGGATGGAGTTTTGCAGAAAGTTGGGGCAGCTGCACCAGATTCCATTGCAGCTGCGCCACCGAGTCAGAAAGTGCTTAGAGAGTTGGTGTAGCTGCACCAGAAAGTATTGCTGCCGCACAGGGTGGACGAAAATTGGACAGAATGTCTAATGCAGCTGCACTAGATTTTCGTGCAGCTCATTGTACGAACGCGAGGAAATATTTTATTTCCTAGATTCTCTCTACTTGCCAGATTTTAAAGATTTCCTAAGGTTGCAACCCCTGGGGGCATAAAAGGACGACTTGCTTGAGGGAGAGGGGTGTGTCAAGAACAAGAGATCACGTCGGGCCGCACACGAAGACATTCGACAAAGCTTCGGGCGATGTTTAGGATGTTTTCCATTTCTTTAGTTTTGTGTTTGATTATTTTCAGCATTCTTTTCTAGAAATATGATGAACTTGGTTGTGGAGTTACTTTCTTAGTGAATTCCTTTGAACTATCTCTTTTTGTGTTTCGTTTATTTACTTCACTTGTTCTTAATACTTACATGCGTGTGGCCGACGTTCGTATTGATCGCTTGTGCTTGGGTGAGCTCGAGAGATGATTTTAAGAGAAGACGCAGTGGTGAAAGTAGCCTGGTTTGTGTCGTGAGAGCAAGCGGACTTAAGGTGATATAGAGATATACACTGAAGGCAACCAAGGGAAATCGAGACTTAACGCATCTAATTAATTGTGAGCCTAGAGAAAGAGATCGGTTATTTAGGTAGTTCGGCGGATTTCGAGAGGAGCACGATAACTAGGGATTTCGGTTAGTAGACAAACACGAAATTGAGATGGGGAGAGGGGAGACACGGGATAGTAACGAAACAATTGAGATTCATAGTCCTAGGTTTTCTTATTATTGATTTCACTTGCCTTTACTTTATTTACTTGCTTTCGTTTTTAGTTTTAGTTACAATTCTCATTACTTTCGAGTTGACTTTGAAAGCGTTGGCACCGGACGATAGAAGAGATTTCCTAGACTGTCTCCTCGTGGGATCGATATTTTACTTACTCTATATTACTTGACGCGACCCGTGCACTTGCGGATTTAGCGAACAAGTTTTTGGCGCCATTGCCGGGGAGACGGCTGCAGACTATTCTTTCTACTTTCGGTAAGAACGATTTTAACGATCAAGCCACTGATCTTCTGATCAATTTTGCAGGTTTATGCACCGCACTCGACGCGGTGAAGAGTTTGAGTTTGACCCAGAGATCGAACGGACATTTTGAATTCGGATAAGGGATCAACGACGAGCTATGGAAGAACAGATTCACAATCAGGTTGTTGATCAACAACCAAGGAGGACCATGCGTGACTATTCTCAGCCAACACCATTAGAGAACACGCCATTCCTTTTGCTTGCAATTCAGTCACATAATTTTGACATGCCTTCGATCTTGAATATGATTGAAAATAATAGTTTTGGAGGTTTGCTAAACGAGGACCCTCATTGGCATTTAACTCGATTTCAATATCTTTGTGACACTTTCAGGTTTAATGGAGCAACCCCTGATGCAATTCGACTAAGGCTCTTCCCGTTCTCATTGAGAGACAAGGCACGGGCGTGGCTCTATTCACTCCCGTCGGAGTCAATTCCTCGTGGGAAGATTTGCATGAGCATTGTTAGGAAAATACTTTCCACCGAATAGAACTATGAAGATTCAGAACGAGATCATATCATTTCGCCAACAACCGGTGGAGTCCATGTACGAGGCCTGGGAAAGATTTAAGGAGCAGCTCAGATTATGCCCACACCACGAGATCCAAGATGGATGCTCGTTCAAAGTTTCTATGACGGATTGACAGATTCTCTCCAATTTATGGTGAACTCAGCGGCAGGAGAAACCGTCATAAATAAGACACCCGACGAGTCGTGGGACCTTTTCAAGCAAATAATGAACAATGGCCAACGGAGAACACCTACCGTAGATTCGATGGAAAGCATCAAATCGATACATTAACATCACTAACTGCCTAGATGGAAGCTCTAACGAGAGAGGTAAATGCTCTTCGATCATCACCACGTACATCTAATAATGTTTACTCTGAAGTGCAGGCTATGGAGCTACAGGAGGACATGCACGAAGTCAATTATGCGGGTGCATATAAACAAAACAATGCATATGCCAATACATACAATCCTGGATGGCGGAACCATCAAAATTTTTCTTGGAGGAACAACCAAGGCCAGCAAGAACAAACGCAATCAAGGATGGATCAACCTCTTGGTTTCGCTGGCACATCACAACAGCCCGCATGTGAGATTAAACCTAACGTGGAGGATTTGTTTAAATAGTTTATCATAGGGCAGGAAGAAGCGCGAAGGCAATAGGAAGAAGCGAGAAAACAACAAGAGGAGTTGAAGAAACAACAAGAAATAATCCTCAAAGATCATGCTACTTCAATCAAGCAATTGGAAATCTAGATAGGCCAGCTCACAAACTCTATGACGATGAGGCCACAAGGGACCCTTCCGAGCAACACAGAACCAAATCCAAAGCGTGAATATTGTAATGTAGTAACCCTTCAGAGCGGCCATGATTTGAAGAGGCCTTCGAGAAAATGGAGGAGGAAAATGAGCAGGCTCGTGAGAAGCGTCGTAGCCATAAGGTAAGTAGCTCGGAACCTGTCGAGATTGATAATGTTGTGGCCACGCAAATACACCCCACGTCGTCGCCTTTTGTCCCTAAGGTCCCATTCCCACAAAGATTAAAGAAGGCAAATGATGAAATGCAGTTCACGAAATTTCTGGACAGGTTCAAGAAGCTGCAGATCAACATCCCTTTTGCAGAGGCATTGGAGCAAATGCCAAAATACGCTAAATTTATGAAGGAGATGTTATCCAAGAAGCGTCGGCTAGGCGATCACAAGACCATTGCTTTGACTGAAGTGTGCAGTGTCATCCTTCAGAAGAAGCTACCTCCGAGACTCAAAGATCCAGGTAAATTCACGATTCCTTGTAAGATTGATAATGAATTTTCTGGACAGGCACTTTGCGATCTTGGGGCAAGCATAAATTTGATGCTATATTCGGTATTTCAAATGCTTAACATTGGCGAGGTACGTCCCACTTTCGTGACTCTTCAATTAGCCGATCGATCACATACTTATCCAAAAGGTGTGATTGAAGATGTCTTAGTTAAAGTGGACAAGTTTATATTCCCTGCTGACTTTGTGGTCTTGGAGTATGAGGAGGATCGTGAGATCCCGATCATTTTGAGCAGACCATTCCTTGCAACTGGAAGAACTCTCATTGATGTGCAAAAGGGCGAACTCACCATGTGCGTGCATGATCAGGAGATAAAGTTTAATATTGGTGATGCATTGCATATGCCTAACGACAATGATGAATGCACTTATATGGACATACTCGAAGACATTACACACGAATACTTCTTGGAGATGTATGCCAATATTCTGCTTGATGAGATGATGAATACGGTGGATGTACAAGTAGTAAAGGAAGAACCTTGAGGCATCTTACATCCATCGCATTCCAAGAGTGGAACCTTTAGATCGTGTGGCTACTCGAGCTAAACCATCTGTGGAAGAGCCACCCGAGCTTGAACTCAAACCGCTTCCAAAGCATTTGCGATACTTCTTTCTGGGTAAGTCCAACATCCTACATGTTATAATTTTAGCTTATCTAACCAATGAACAGGAGGAATCGTTGCTACAAGTACTACGACAACATACAAAGGCAATTGGCTAGACTATCGCGGACATCAAGGGGATTAGCCCGTCCATCTGCATGAATAAAATCATCTTGGAGGATGATAAGAAGACATCAATAGACAACAACGGAGTCTAAACCCTAACATGAAGGAAGTGGTGCGCAAAGAGATCATCAAGTGGCTCGATGCGGGCATTATCTACCCAATTTCGGACAGCTCATGGGTCAGCCCTATCCAGTGCGTACCAATGAAGGTGGAATGATGGTCGTGGAAAATAGTAAAAATGAGTTGATTCCCACAAGAACTGTGACCGGATGGAGGGTATGCATGGACTACAGAAAGCTGAATGCAGCCACAAGCAATGATCACTTCCCATTGCCGTTTATCGACCAAATGCTTGATAGGTTACGGGTAAAAGTTTTTACTATTTTCTTGACTGGTATTCAGGATACAATCACGTTGCAATAGGTCCAGATGACCAAGAGAAAACAACCTTTACCTGCCCGTACGGAACATTCGCATTTAGGCGATGCCATTTGGCTTATGTAATGCACCGGCTACATTTCAAAGGCGCATGATGGCCATCTTTTCAGTCATGATTGAGCGTAACATCGAGGTATTTATGGACGACTTCTCAGTGTTTAGAATTTCATTTGATAATTGTCTGAAAAATTTATCTGTTGTTTTACTACATTGTGAGGTGATAAACCTCGTGTTAAATTGGGAGAAATTTCATTTTATTGTCCGAGAAGGTATTGTCTCAGATCACAGAATCTCCGAGAAAGGAATCGAAGTGGATAGAGCCAAGGTTAAAACTATTGAAAGGCTGCCCCCACCAACTTCGATCAAGGGAGTGCGAAGCTTCCTAGAACACGTGGGATTCTACAGACGTTTCATCAAGGATTTCTCGAAGATCATCAAACCATTGTGCAATCTTCTGGGAAAAATATACAGCATTTATCTTCGATAGTAAGTGTATGGAGGCATTCTTAGAACTCAAGAGGAGGTTAGTTTCTGCTCCTATAATTGTTGCACTAGACTGGTCTTTATCATTCGAGTTAATGTGCGATGTAAGCGATTTCGCTGTGGGAGCAATTTTAGGACAGAAACGAGACAAAGTCTTTCATGCCATTTATTATACTAGTACGACGTTGGACGGAACACAGGTAAACTACACAACCACTGAGAAGGAGATGCTCCCAATAATCTTTGCTTTCGATAAGTTTCGCTCATATTTGATTGATTCCAAAGTGATAGTGCATACTAATCATGCAGCTGTCAGGTACTTGATGCATAAGGCGGATGCAAAGCCAAGGTTAATTAGATGGATTTTGTTGTTACAAGAATTTGACCTTGAGATTGTAGACAGGAAAGGAGCAGAAAACGAAGCTGTCGATCATCTATCACACTTGGAAGGTAATGAGGGATTGCGGCCGCAACGATCATCAATGATACTTTTCCGGACGAGCAACTTTTTGCGATTGAAACAATAGTGCCCTGGTACGCTGATTATGTCAACTACATTGTGGCTAACGTAATTCCTCCTCAGCTGACATCTCAACAAAAGGAAAAATTTTACATGACGTTCGCTTCTATTTGTGGGATGAACCGTTATTATTCAATAGATGTGCAGATTAGATGATCCGCAAATGCGTACCGAAAGAGGAGAAGACATCAATTCTTCAGCGGTGTCATGCATCCCCTTGTGGTGGTCACTTTCGAGGCCACAAAACTGCACTAAAAATTCTAGAATGAGGTTTCTTCTGGCCCACACTGTTTAAGGATGCTCATAACTTTGTCACCCACTGTGATCGATGCCAGAGGATAGGTAATATTTCGCGCTGTGATGAAATGCCGTTGCAAAATATTTTAGAGGTTGAAATATTCGACGTTTGGGGAATCAACTTTATGGGTCCGTTTATTAAATTATTTAAGAACCGTTACATACTTGTGGCTGTTGTCTACGTTTCTAAATGGGTGGAAGGCACCGCCCTGCCAACTAACGATTCTCATGTAGTGGTCAGATTTTTAAAGCAGATTTTTGTAAGGTTTGGAGCTCCAAGGGGAATCATAAGTGATGGAGGATCCCACTTCTGCAACTTAAAGTTCAAGGCCTTGATGAAAAAGTATGGTGTGATGCATAGAATCGCTCTGGCCTGTCATCCACAAACAAGTGGGCAGGTAGAAGTGTCAAATCGTGAAATTAAACGTTTCCTGGAGAAAACCGTGACTCAAAACAGAAAGTATTGGGCAAGCAAGTTTGACGAGGCACTATGGGCATATCGAACAGCCTATAAAACTCCTAAAGGCACTACTTCACCGTAGAAGTTGGTTTATGAAAAAGCATGTCATCTACTGGTGGAAATTGAACATAAGGCTTATTGGACAATCCAAAAGCTGAATTTTGACCTAAGGGCCGCGAGTGAGCAGCGAATGATGCAACTCAACGAGATCGAAGAATTTCGGAATGAGGCCTATGAGAATGCACGAATGTACAAGGAAAAGACCGAACGTTGGCACGACCAACGAATCAAGGAACGATATTTTGAACCATGTCAGCTTATTTTGCTATTAATTCACGACTAAATTGTTTCCAAGTAAGTTGAAGTCAAGATGGTCGGGACCATTCAATGTGTCAAAAGTATTTCCCTATGGAGCATTGGAGTTGGAGAACCCGAAAGGCCACACAAGGTTTAAGATTAACGCTAGTCGGGTCAAACATTATCATGGAGGAGGTGTCGAGCATGACATATCGACTCTGACATTGAGTGAAGCATAACAACCGAGGAACGTCAAGCTGAGGACATTAAACCAAGCGCTTGTTGGGAAGCAACCCAACCGCAATAAGATCGGCCACTCAGCAGGCAAGTTTCCCATTTTTCTTTTCTTTTCTTTTTTTTTTCTTTTGAATAAACATCGAGACGATGTTAGATAGATTTAAGGTGTGCATCGCCTATTTACTGCTGCTGCTTTACTTTAGCTGTCGTGGGTGTTGCTGTTGAGTGTGTTTTGTTAAAAAAAATTTTGATTTACCTACTTTTAAAACTAATCTTGAGAAATTATTAAGAAGATTGTGTTTAATGATGAATTAAGTCGGCTAACACTTGTGTTAGGCAGTTTTAAGTCCCCATCTCATGCTAATTTTGTGTGCGGCCGCAACAATTCGTAACTCCTAGAACCGAATGAAGAAATAAAAAGTAGGACTTTTTTAGCATTTTGAAAGAGAACCTTCAGAAATTTTGAATAAAAAGAAGAAGATAAAATCCTACCAAGGCTCTGAGTACTGCTATTTGGGTGTAAAAAAAAGAGTCCTACCGAGGACACCCAAGTGGTGTAAGGTAGGTGATGGATGTTTGAAACCTTTTCATAATCCCTAGTTCGAACCCCACCATGCACACTCTACTTGGATTTACGGTTGGTCTCCTAGGTGGTGGCTAATAATGCCCAGGAGTCGCCCACCTGCTGAGCCTTTGGGCCTCAATTGAAATTGGACCGACAGGGGAGCAGGCCTCAAGGCCTAAGGCTCGCGGGCTTATCAAAGAGCCTCCGGGCCTCGTGAGAGGGCTTGCAAAAAGTAAGTCCGCCATGAACCCCGCTGATATAAAAAAAAAAGAGAGAAAAAGAATAAACTGACAAAGTTAGAAAAACACCCGAACATGTGCTTGTGGTGTGAGTCATAGTGCGGTAGCTCGAGTTAGTAAATCCGATGAGTGCTTTATCACCCGGTGCCTTGGGCCATCTGGTTCGAGAGACACCGATTGAACACTTGATACATGAGCATTCCCGTTATTGATAAAGCATTTAGAGTCGCGTAGGGAACAAAAGAAAAGAGAAGAAAAAGTGCTTTATTGATGAATTTTTGATGGAGCAATCTTAATGCTAATTAGTCCTATGACATGGACTTAAGTAGGTATGTGGAGTGACATAATTGTTGTGGCTTGTATATCGTGTGAGCAGAGCATGTAGGTATAAAAGACTGCCGAAGCATGAGTTGAGGGAAATGGTTGAAATTCGAATGTATCTGTGTATGATGGCTGATATACGAGAACATATAATAAATAATGATTCCCCGGGTTATTGTTTTCTAGTAGTATTATGTGCTTGTTTTTCTCGGGACTAGCAAAATCTAGGTTTAGGGGTGTGATAACTTGTTCTAAATGTATATTTTCATCCCTCTAATTGTGCAATATTGGGCTAAATTGTTGTGGTATATGATAATATATGAGTATATTACTTAGATTGTGGTACTGCCGGTAGTTTTATTAATTTTGTAGGTAAATTTGGAAGGAATGAGGGCGGATGGAGTTCCGCAGAAAGTTGATGCAACTGTAACAGATTCCATTGCAGCTGCGCCACCCGGTGAGAAAGTGCATAGAGAGTTAATGCAAATGTACCAGAAAGTGTTGCAGCCGGACAGGGTGGACGGAAATTGGACAGAATGTTTGGTGCAACAGCACAAGATTTTCGTGCAGCTCATTGTACGGACGCGAGAAAATATTTAATTTCCTATATTCTCTCTACCTTCAAGATTTTGAAGATTTCCTAGGGTTGCAACCCCTAGAGGCATAAAAGGATGACTTGCTTGAAGGAGAGGGGTGTGTCGGGAATGAGATATCACATCGAGCCGCACTTGAAGACATTCGAAAAAGCTTCGGGCGATGTTTAGGATGTTTTCTATTTCTTTAGTTTTGTGATTGATTATTTTCAACATGAATTAAATCTCTTTTCTAGGAATATGATGAACTCGGTTGTGGAGTTATTCTCCTACTGAATTCTTTTGAACTATCTCTTTTCGTGTTCCGTTTATTTACTTCACTTGTTCTTAATACTTGCATGCATGTGGCCGAGTTCGTATTGATCGCTTGTGCTTGGGTGAGCTCGAGAGAGGATCTTAAGAGAAGAAGTAGTGGTGAAAGTAGCCCGGTATGTGTCGTGAGAGCGAGCAGACTTAAGGTGATATAGAGATATACACCGAAGGCAATCGAGGGAAATCGGAACTTAACGCATCTAATTAATCGTGAGCCTAGAGATAGAGATCGGTTATTTAGGTAGTTCGGCGGACTTCGAGAGGAGCATGATAACTAGGGATTTTGGTTAGTAGACGAACACGGAATTGAGATAGAGAGATGGAAGACACGGGATGGTAATGAAACAATTGAGGGATTCATAGTCCTAGGTTTTCTTATTGTTGATTTCACTTGCCTTTACTTTATTTACTTGCTTTCGTTTTTAGTTTTAGTTACAATTCTCATTACTTTCGGGTTGACTTTGTAAGCGTCAGCACCGAACGATAGAAGGGATTACCTACACTGTCTCTTCGTGAGATCGACATTTTACTTACTCTATACTACATGACGCGACGCGTGCACTCGCGAATTTAGTGAACAATTATGGAAAACTTTCGGCTGAGCTCAATTCGGCTGTTAGTTGTTGTCGTTGTTCTCTCGAAGCGACAGCTAATCAAAGCAGTCGAGTCTTTGGACAGGGACAACCAGCTGCTTTCGTCGTCGTCTATGTCAAGGCTTAAGTTTTGTTGTTTTGTCCCAGCTTGCAAATGATGAATGTTCCTCCAGATCTACTTGTTCTTGGTGGATTAGCCTCATGCCGGCAAGATCTCCAATGAGAGTTTTTTGTGATGTCAGCCCAAGAAGGCGATAACAGTATGATCCCTTGCACAAGCAAGAAAAGGATGCACACACGCTCGGTTGCATCACCCTCAGAGCGATAAAAACTAGACCAAAAGATCCAAGGTTTGAGGATGGTTTTGTTTGGCTGATGGGAACGGACTGCAACTTCTATGTAAGAAAAAGGAAATGGGAGAGGGACGGCAAGCATTTTTTTAGTAGTACTGACCTTGACATGGTTTGTCTTGCATCATTGGATGCAGACAGACAGACAGACAGATGGGATTTGAGTTGTGTGAGAATATCAATGGTGAGCATTGACATCAGCTAAACATATTGTCGTTTCTTTAAAGCCAGGTAGCAGTGTCAGCGACGAGAACTTTGAGGCCAGAGTCCTTCCAAGTTCAGGAATCCGCATTCGTTATTCAAATGTTATTCTGATCCGGCTCGTTGTGTGGTTACAAGTGTCGGGTGCTGAGTAGGTGAGGCCAATATGGCCTGTCCAACAGGGGGACATTTTCCGGCACTTGGGGTTATATAAGTGTGTCTCGACTGGGTATACTCGTGTGTCTGAGGTGGACGAAATGGACATGAGCCTAGTCGCTGTGTTTGTTGTGCTGGTTGTGGTTGCAGCTTCGGCATTTTTTGTCAAACCCATGTTGAGTTCACCAAAGGCGATGGAAGACATACCTGGAAGCTTGGGTTGGCCTGTCATCGGTGAAAGCCTGTCGTTTCTGTCCGAGTTCTCGAGTCCGCCGGGCATCTACAACTTCATCAAAACAAGGCAACAGAAGTTAGTGGTTAATCTGAGATCGGTCTTCTTTATGCAGAAGTATTTCGGTCTTCTTTATGCAGAAGTATTTTGTTTAACACCTCTTCCTTCGCATGCTTGTGATTTTACAAACAGGTATGGGAAAGTGTTCAAGTCATTCGTCTTGGGCAGATTCACAATCTTTATGACTGGCCGAGAAGCGGCGAGGACTCTGTTGACAGGGAAAGATGTGAGCTTGAACTTGTTTTACACTGGACAGCAAGTACTTGGACCGACGAGTCTGTTGCAGACCAATGGGGAAGAACACAAACGGCTGAGGCGTCTCATCGGAGAACCACTTTCAATCGATGGCCTCAGGAAGTACTTTGAATTCATCAACATGTTGGCAATCCAGACCTTGGACAACTGGACGGGACGAAAAGTGTTGGTCCTCGAAGAAGCGTCTACAGTTAAGTAACGATCATTAGTCTGCTAACTGAATAGTTGAGACATTGGTTGTTAGGTCAGGGTAAACATTCTTGTGCCTTCTTGCAGTTCACTCTTAAAGTGATCGGCCACATCATAATGAGCTTGGAGCCGACCGGCGAAGAACAAGAGAAGTTCCGCTCGAACTTCAAGGTTATCTCCTCATCATTTGCAGCCCTACCGTTGAAGGTGCCCGGCACCGCTTTCCATCGCGGCATCCAGGTAAATCTTCAGTATACAGAGAGCTGCAAATTAGAACTGCTATGTACTCATCCGCATTCTGTGTTTTTTACCAGGCACGGGACCGCATGTACGAGATGTTAGATGACATAATACATCGGAGACGCGAGGGGAAAGACTTCCATGACGACTTTCTGGAGTCCTTGATCATGAAGCACACGAAAGGTGCAGATCAAGAAGCCAACAACGAGAAACTCACTGACAAGCAAATGAAAGACAATATCCTGACTCTTCTCGTAGCTGGCCATGATACGACGACCGCTGCTCTTACCTGGCTGATGAAATTTCTCGGAGAAAATCCCTACGTCCTTGAACGACTCAGGGTCAGCCGCGGTCGCTCTTGCTTTCTTCCTGCTTCTCGTGATTAGACGACAACCTTGCTCGAAAATGATGGATTCATCTTCTGATCGTAACAGGAGGAACATCAACAGATCCGGGAATCTGGTAAGGGTGGAGAGAATCTCTCGTGGTCTGAAATTAACAACATGCCATATACCCTCAAAGTAAGTAGAACCTTCTCCTCGAATTGAATCAAAACCAGTCTTCTTTCTTACCAGCACCGAATTTCAGGTGATCAGTGAAACTCTAAGAAGAGCCACAATATTGCCTTGGTTCTCAAGGAAGGCGACCCAAGACTTCGAAATCGATGGTACACAGATTTATCCATTCGCAGTCCAAGATCCATAACCAGCATCCTGCGACTGAATATGATTTCCTTTTGCAGGATACAAGATTGAGAAAGGGTGGTCCCTGAACCTAGACGTTGTCTCCATCCACAATAACCCCGAATACTTTCCTCAACCCGAATTGTTCGATCCATCCCGATTTGATGTAAGCCATCCATTTCTTTTCATGAATTCATTTGTGCTGAAAAGGTGGTAACACGCCAATCACTACTCCAGGAGCCCATGAAACCTTTCAGCTTCCTTGGATTTGGTAATGGACCACGCATGTGCCCCGGAATCAACCTTGCAAAGCTGGAGATATGTGTCTTCATCCATCACGTAGTCGGCAAGTTTAAGTGAGAACGGAAGAAGAGGATTATATCATTCTGAGAAAAAAGATGTACTGTCATAATGTCAACTCTATATGCAGGTGGACTCCTCTCGAGAAAGACGACTCTGTTCAGCCTACATTAGTGAGGATGCCGAAGAACAAGTATCCAGTTCTCGTGGAGCCTCTGTGATCAAAGTCGACGCTTGATTTCCCAGATTCCCTGCATCAAAAGCCGAGCAGAAGACCAGTAAAAGGAATAATACCAAATAGGCGTCAGAAGTTGGAGATGGAAGAAAATTTGGCAAGCCAGCTGCTCATACCGGCTGCAAACTATGGCCAGAGAACAGTAAAGAGTCTGATTAACTGAATGTTTCTCTCTTCTTCTTCCCAGACATACCCAAAAAAAAAAAAAAAAAGAGTGAATCCAAGAAGAGAAGCTTTAATGACTTCCAAGTTCCAACCAAATCTACACCATAATTACAAGTCAATCTCTTCCACTAAGCATATTACAAACGACGGCTATCTGACTCAAACAAATCCAATAAATCCTCGCAATACAAGTTTTACGAATATGAATGTTTCCTCCTCGGCAAGTACGACCCCTCAGTGTGGCCCAAAGACGAAAAGGTGAGCCTAGCCACATTGCACATATAGGGGTTGCCCAAATGTGATTCCTCTCGGATCAGGAGGGATAGCCATCCTGATCTAGTGTAGAGGTGATTTAAGAACTTGTATAACCTACACTTTGGCCTGATGTAAAAGATCAAGTTAATTGGGAGAACTTTCGAACAATTTTTGACTCAAGCAGAGAAGCTTCGGCCAGAACCGAAAATCGAGTTATAAAAAGAGGTCATAAGTGTGGAAGTCGAACTATAACACCAAGAGATTTATCGGTGGCTATGAACTTTCTCAAGGCTGTTTGAGCCAAGGATCACGGCAAAAAGTAGCACACTTTCAGATCATTACTTGTTATCGGCTGAACCCCGTCAACAACGGCCATGTCCCTAATCACGGGAAAAAGTTAAAGTTTATTCTCCCCAGAGAATTAGATGTCACACTTCCCTAAAGAAGTTCTTTCTTACGAGCTCACATGTTCCTTCCCGATAAAGAACCGCACATGTTATCCCGACACCGTATCAGGCTAACTCATGTCATTGCAATTCTCTTCCTAGTTTACAGGTGGGCAGATAATACGATATCATGGAAACAACACAGTAATCGTACAACAGAGCACCGGAGATGGGCAAAAAGTTTCATGAGAGCAAACCATGATCCAGAGGTAGGAACTTTTCCTGTGATTGGTTGAGCCGTCGATGATTTAAATGAGTTCTGTGATGAGAAAAGGTTCGGGTATGTACAGTATGATTCATCCTCGATTGAGGATGACCTCTGATAAGCAATGGTATCAGAAGGGTCGGGGGGATTGGAATCTGGCACATCTCCATCGAACTTCAGTGCTTGAATAGACCCGTTATTCGGATAGTCTGTTTCCTCGCGACCAATGCCTGTATCTGTGGGAGCAACAATTTTGTCCTGATAATCCGAAGGGATCTCATGATCCTCGCGATCCATAAGTCTGCCAGTGGCTGAATGATCTTGCGTATCAACATGGAAGGAGTTATTATGACCACGATCAATGCCTGGGTCTGCAGGAGTGATGACTTTATGGTGATTATCTGGAGGGATCTCATAATCCTTGCCGTCCTAGTTTTTGCTGTCAGATGAATGACCTTGAGTATCCATATGAAAAGGGTTACTGTAAACAACTTCAGCACCGGCTATTGATTTCTTCTTGTTGAACTCGGATATTCTCATCTGTTCAAGACGAGCTGCAGCACGAGCCGCCGCCGCTGCTCGTTCTGCTGTTTCTGCAGCAGCTTGAGCAGCAGTCAAGACATCTTGTAATTCCACTGAGGTTGCATCGCTTTTTGTCCTCGAAAAAGAGGAGTGAGGCGCAGCCAATCCAGCAGAAAAGGATTCAGGAGCTTCCACATACGATTGAGCACCCAACCCGACAGTAACAGATCCCTGAGAATCTGCAGAGGATTGATGAGTATCCATCCCGACAGCAACAGATCCAGGAGAGTCTGCAGAAGATTGAGGACCACCCAACCTGAAAGCAATAGATCCTGGAGGTTCCACATATGATCGAGGAGCACACAACCCAACGGAAACAGATTCAGGAGAATCTGTACAGGGTTGAGGAGCACTCAACCCCACAGAAAAAGATCCAGGATAATCAGGTGGGGGAGCAATAAACGGAACAAACTGCTTCCCCTCTTTAAAAGCAACTGAAGCATTGGTTTGTTCATTTTGGTAATCAGTAATATTCCCAAGCACGACTTCCTTGTCTTCATCAAGGGCTTTTGCATTCTTTTCTGATGAATCACAACCCAAGCTTGAACAATGTTGCAATGATTCATCATGTGCCTCACAGTCAGCTGAAGTTGACATAAAATGGGCAGTTTCTGGAGCAGGAGCATCATGCAGATTTACCCGGACTGATTCTTTGGGAACACTGGGGAAATCCAACATCTCCAAGCTTATTTCAGAACCAGGTTGCTCATTAAGAGTATGATTTGATACATTATGGAATGATTCTTCGTGCCTCTCTTTTGGAAGGGGCACTACAGATCCACTTACAAACGTTGTTGGTCCATTCTGCAAAAAAACAAAAGAGTTGCTTTCACTCTCCAAGCATAATCAATCAAATTTACACGAGCTAGCGCTTACAAGCAAATCGTCATGAGATTTCATTAGCTCGGCTTCTGATAAGGCCGGATCCCATTCTAACCCATGCTCTTCAGCAATGTCTTTCAGAAGCTTTAGTTTTGCTTCAGGAGGCGGCGCTCGAATTGATAGCAACTCTATCAACTGCAGTTTCAGCACAGGACGGGGTAATGTACAATAATTCAGCAGAGAAGAGAAGTTTCATACAAATGCATTGACAGAAAAAGAACCTGGCGGTTAACACCACAATCCGGCATAAGCTCAGTGGCAGCTGCGACGAATTCCTTTCCATATTTCGAAGCGAAGGACATTTGAACCTGCTGTAGCTCCGGTAAATCAGCACATCTGGGGGCAGCAAAGCACACGCTGGAAATAGCCTCTTTGAGGTCGATAGGACAGTCCCTAGAGCAAACCAAAACGAAAGTGCTCAGCATTTGCACTGACGTCAAGTGTTCAAGTCCAGGACATCAAACTCTAGAGATTGGGATGCAAATCAGGGGATCAAAAGAATCCTAATTATTGCGGCGAGAAATATTGTATGGATGATCCAAAGTCATAACACTTGGCCAAAAAGCAGTACCTCTGGGCCTCGATGATCGGAAGACGCACGGCGATCAGCTCACAGAAGAGCTCGATGATCTCCTGAGCACCCATCATCTTCTCTTCTCTAATGATATGCTCCACCTAAGCAACAATCAACAAAAAGAGAGAGAGAGGAAACGCCAGACCTCTTTCAGAAAACCCAATCCCATTAAACACAAACAAGAAAAGGCAAAACCCAGTTCTGAACCCCGCACCCGAATCCGAGCAGTGGCTTCCTGGCCGGAGCCCAGGAGCTTGGCGATATCCCGACGCATCTGCTTGATCTGAATCTCGCGCCGATTCCTCAGCAGCTTTATCCTCGGGATAGTCAATTTCAACAAGGTTTTGCTGCCCACATTCAATTCACAGTAGAATGAATAAGAAAACCGCTCCCCCTACCCAAAATCCCAAATCAAATCAACGGGAAGATCCCAGAAGAAAAGAAGAACAACTATTTTACCATTTGGAGGCCATGAACCGCTTGGCGTAGAAGGAATCCATCGTCATGTCGATGCGGCGAAAAACACAAAAAAAAAGACGATCCGATCCGATCCAATCCGATCGCCAAGAGGAGGGGCGTTGCTACTTAAACATGTGTGAATGAATGGAGGAGTCCAACCTGCAGAAGCTTCTTCCCGCTTTTGCTTACCGGGGAAGAAGGGAAAGACGGAGGACAGCGGACGTGGGGGTAGAGTTGTGTGTCGGGCTTGATGGACGTGGAATTAGGGCAGGCCCATAGCCTTTTACTACTATGGGCCTCATACTCCAGCTTAGCTTCATTCATATGAGTCACTGCCAAGACTTGGAGGAGCGAGGAAAACGACAAACTCAAGCCTAGCCTTATATAAAACACTCACTCTGACAAAACCTAATCCCTGGACAAAAGATTCGTGATAATTAACAGAGAGACATATAACCTGCGGCTTCCAGACAGGCCCCCTTTCCAATGTGTATGGGCAAGGCGGGTTAGTTTTTTTAATTCCCAGTCATAATAATATTTGGGACAACCAGAACTCCACCCCGCCATGTCCGTTGAACAACAAACGACGTCGGGGTAAAGGAGTTTTCCTCCCTTCCCTCCCTCTGCATTTCTACCTCACTGTGCTTTACCACAAGTCCAAGCTATAAATCCTTTTTCGTTTTAGCTTTCCATCTTCTCAATTGAAAACAGGCAAGAGCGCGAGAAACTGATGCCCGGGCCGGGCATGGGCGTCGTCTCTGTCATTGTCCTCGCCAGGTTCCTCGCCTTCGGAGGTCATTGCTCGTCAGCCAATGCCGAAGTCCATTACTTTGATTTCGTCGTAGGTTCCCGCCACAGACAATGCTTTCCTTCAGCTTCTGGTTTACCATTTTTATATGGCTTTTCCTTTTTGGTGATCGGGGGTCCATCTTGCCGTTTCTCTATATGTTCAGGTGAAGTCGACAAACTTCACCAGGGTGTGCACCACGAAGAGCATGCTGATGGTGAAAGACAGCTTCCCGGGGCCGACGCTCACCGTCCGAAGGGGAGATACAGCCTACGTCAATGTCTACAACCAGGCCCCATACGGCATAACCATACCCTGGTCGTGGGTTTTAGGAAGTTATTTTTGCTTCCTGCTATTGGAATATTGTCCGGCATTGAGCTTAAAGAGTAAACATTCTTTTTCTGTAGGCATGGTATCGAACAGCCTCGGAATCCGTGGTCCGACGGGCCGGTGTATGTGACCCAGTGTCCCATCCTGCCTGGCACCAACTTCACTTATGAGGTGATATTCTCCACAGAGGAAGGGACATTGTGGTGGCACGCTCACAGCGACTGGTCACGGGCCACGGTTCATGGTGCCATCATGATCCTTCCAGCCCTCGGTACCACTTACCCTTTTCCGGAGCCCGACGAGGAGAGGGTCATCGTCCTCGGTACTGACTCGGAATGAATCGTTTCAGATACATCTTCTGTGATTGTATTAGGGACAGGATGGAAAAGATGGCGTCAAAATGATTTTTCTGTGTTTGTCTTCTGCAGCATCTCGGTACAATATGGATGTGATGACATTGATGACTACAGCCCTTCACGAGGGCGGATTGACTGGTCTGTCTAATGCTTTCTGCATCAATGGGGAGCCTGGCGACTTCTACAGCTGTTCCAACAGTAAGCACAGCCAGCAGTCGATTGGTAATTACGACTCCCGAACCTTCACCAACTGATTACTGATCTGCTTGTTTTCGCGATCGTTGGCACAGAGACGACATACCACTTATCAGTGGACTATGGAAAGACTTATCTCCTGCGTATAGTCAGTTCCGTGCAGAACACGAATATGTATGTTGCGATTGCAGATCGCAACCTCACTGTTGTGGGTTGGGACGGCTCCTATGTCAAGCCCCTCGTCAGTTAGCTACATTATGATAGCCCCGGGCCAGGCCATGGATGTCCTGCTCACCGCCAACCAACCGCTCGGCCGCTATTACATGGTCTTGAGCCCCTATTTTGGTGGGAAGGCTGACGATTTCGATCAAAGCAGAGCAAGTGCCATAGTCCAATACAACGGAAACTACACCTCTCCTTCAAAACCAGTTTACCCGTCGTATCTTCCCGGGTTCTATGACATAGGCCCTGCAACGTACTTCATAACAAACCTGAGAAGCCTGGTCACACCAGAACACCCAGTGGACATCCCACTGGAGGTCTCTCATCGGATGTATGTCACTGTTGCTTTGAGCTTGCTTCCTTACCCAAACCAGTCCTGTGCCGGCCCTGGAGGATACAGGCTCACCTCTGCCTTGAACAATATCAGCTTTGCAAACCCTTCATTGGACGTTCTGGAAGCATATTACAGGTACTGCATTTAACGATCCATATCAATCGACCAAGTGTTTGCCATTGCCTTCCGAGCGTAGACAGCAAATTCCCGATCTTCCTCTTAATCAGGAACATATGCGAATACTACACGACAGAGTTCCCGGACCGACCTCCAGATGTGTATAACTTCACTTCTGAGACGTTGGAGACAGACAATGTAACAATATCGGGCCAGAGGACGAAAGTGAGGGTGCTCAACTACAACGAGTCGATGGAGATCGTGTTCCAGGGGACTAACAACCTGAATTCCGGGGAGACGCACCCAATGCACCTGCACAGGACACGGTTCTACATAATCAGGATGGGAGCAGGGAACTTTGACAATGAGATGGATCCCTAGACGTACCTGTATGATCCCCCAAGGGCGAATACCATGGCCCTGCCGAAGGACGGCTGGGCCACCAATCCCGGTAAATGTCTTAAACACTTTCAAGAAGCGGCTTAAACTATGCAGCTAGCTCAAAAAACCATCGAAATCCTGTGCAGGGGTGTGGTTCCTGCACTGCCATTTCGATCGACACATGACGTGGGGCATGGACATGGCCTTCACAGTGAAAGATGGTGGGACGGCCACCACGAGCATGAAGAATCCTCCGGCATACATGCCTCCTTGTGGGCCCGATACGAACTTCACATTAGAGCGCCTTGCACTCCTTCCTACAGCAAGAGACTTAGCATCAGGCCACCCTGTGGACGGGCTCGAATTCTCGCGGCCACGAAAATAACCAAGGTTTTAAGTAGCAGCAAGGCAATGTCACAAACTCTTTTTTCCCATACACAATAATGTCCTTTGTTTGGTGTTCTCGTCCTAATAAAGAATTCAAGACTTCATTCAACTGAATAACAATATTCTCAAACCATTGTTCTTTAATGGATTACAATAAATTCCAGCTTTTGCCTTCGGCAAACTTTCCGGCAGAACATCACTCCATGCAGGTACAGAATCTGAAGCATCCTCGGGAATAAAATTAAATTACTGTCATTCTAGTTCGGCTTGGCTTGGTTGGGTGGACCAGAGATCCAAGGACAAGTTTAAATGTCGATTGGCAGAGAGATTCCTGTTCACTAGATCTGGTGTAAACAATTGTAATCCCTGAATATGGATGGTAGATGAAGTAGTCGTCAGCAGGCTCGTCGGAATCCCGATTCAAAATTTTCGACCTTATCAATCTCACTGTTTACGATTCTACCTAGTTACACTCCATCGTTTGATAAACTACGTTTCGTTAAATCTTTTCTTCACTTCACGAGGAAAACAACGCCACCTTGCAACATTATGGTCATTAACTAGTAAGGATAATCATATGAAACACGACCCCTTTAGTGTCGAAGCGTCCATAGAATCATAGCGGCCCAGTGATGAAAAGAGCCACACTTTGGATTCGAGGAGGATACTACTAAGGCCTGATACCACGTCGCTCCCCTTTTGTCCAAAACACATGAATCATCATAGTCTATTGCATTGCATTGCACTTCAATTTTAAATACTTCATTTGAAATTACAACCTTAATTTGTTTCTTTATACAAAAACGGCGATTTGGACATGTTAGAAAATGCTGCAGAACTGGTTGAAGACGGAGAACATCTTTCAATGTCTATTTCGGATGCACCCGAAAATACAATCGAACAAGAACCAGGGCATATCATCCAATATCTACTTTGAACGTACTCAAAAATACCCCTGAACAATACGAAGTGGTGGTAGACGACCCAAAGTCCCTAGAAGGATACTACTTTGATATATGTAATAAACCTTATGAATATATTTAACTAATTCGATCACTAATTAAATTATTCATGGTAATTAATTATGAGACAGAAGGTACAATGACGTATGAAACTGTCCGGATAACCTTTTGCAAAGCGGAAACTTACCTTGTACGTAACAAAAGCTTACTTTCTATATGATCATCATCAAAACTATACTATCGGTAAAGATCCATTTTTTTTTATCTTGTTTCTCCGCCATAAGCTTCAATGAAAGGAGTATGTTTGACTCGATTGCTCTTGGTCATTAAGATGGTTTTGGGATTCTGCCTTCACGAGGAAGGTATCATCCATATTGTTCTTACATTGTTAAAAAAGTGTTTAAAATAATATTGGAGTTTGAATGTTTCATTACACCTGCTGGAAAATTCTACGAGGTGGTGGATTTCCCACGCCAGTGTTACCTGATCACATGGAGTGTTCGTGTGATACTGTTGTTCAGGAAAATAATTACTTTGTGATCTGATAGGAGGCATTACGTGTCTGAAAATGCCTATTCTTCGAAAGCTTCTAGACAGTTGCTACAAAATGCCTTCATCGACAAAGAGCCAATGACTTATTAACTTTCTCTGCCCCCATAAAAACCAATGACAAGGCCAATCAACGACCCCTTTACCTTCGATTTTTTTTTTCATTCCATTGTATTCCATGCATTTGAACTTGGGGATTATATCAATCGATGTTTCATTCAATTCTCAAGTATGGGAACATCGATGCAGGCACTAAAAACTTATTACTAAGCAAGTTGATGCCTTCTGTTCTTCATGTTTCTGGTGTAGCAATGGGTCCTTTCCCAGCACTATCTTGTCTGAGATTTTCGGCCCGGTAAGTTATGGGTTCCAAGCATCACCCCCCCTTATTCATTGTCGTTCTCTGGGATACAAAAGCATATATAGTCGGTCAATCGTGGAAACATGATGGTGACGAGGTTCTAGTTCTGTCCCCATGTCTGGAGTTTGCATGATGCATGGAACCTTGGGGACCTGTTCTCTGATTTGTCTGAACCACGTCTTCCTTTTTGTTGCTCAACGCATTATTTTCACCATCGATGATATACAGTAGGTGGAGAATGCTAAAGATGTTTCGATATCTGTCCCGTCTGTTTACATTTCATAATCAATTTAATTTGTTAAGTTGTTATAAGCATATCCAAAAATACTCATCGTCGCAAGGTATTGACATGACAGAAATTTTGGGCCTAATTATGAGTAGCCCATAAATCTAGGCTAATTTTATGATAAACTCGTAAAGTCATTTCGTTGTTCCACGACAAGTTTACCAAAATAATGATAAAAATTTTGGGCCCATTTTACGGGAAGCCCATAAGCCAGGGGTTTTTAATAGTGTTCACAACCCCATCATTATGCGAGCCCGTGAAGGAAAGTACTAAGTCTACGAAGGAAAAATTGCCAGGGGCACAGGAAAGATCTTGACTTCGAGATTTCAAGCAAGTGGTTATGGGACTACGTTCCCATGATTTGAAACAATCTTTTGGAGAAAAATATGGAAACACTGGTTATCTGATCTGATATAAAATAGTTAAAATTCTTCAAAACAAGATAAACATTCATATCTAAGGCCAAAGAGCATTGTTTGTCTAACAACTTTCTATTCTCAGTCCTCTAACGCTCAGCTTTCCAGTTTCCTGTTTACAAACCTATGTACAAACCACCCCTTTATCAAACCTCCGTCCGCATCCACATCCACACCCAATCAGAGATCAGATTCCGCCGCATCACTTCGCCAGTCTACGACGTCTCTACTGTTTCCGTTTTCAGTTCTTTTGTGTTTTCTTCATCATTTTCATGGCCGTAAGCTTTTCCTTTTATTTGTAAGACGTCATTTGTTATAATTTGTTAATACAATACATCCGCATTTCTTTTACTATTGACCACATCCGAACCCGGTTGTTCATACCAAATATTTCCGATGTGCTCCGTCTTCCGACGTTAACACACAGCATCGTAACTTCTCAAAAAGTGTAGCTGCTTAGCTTAGCTCACAGTTATGCCGCCTTGTCTGGAATTTGTAAGACCACTACTCTCCTTAACACACTTCTTAAATGTCAATGGTGCTAGTGAGCTAAGAGGCTTAAAAAATCTACCACCAACCTTCCTCATTCGTCTCCATTTCACCCAGAAACCCTAATTACATTCTTTTGTTCTGTCTGGCTGAGGTGCCTTCTATTTTGTACAGACGGCACGACTCCTCAAGATTTTCCCTCTAATAAACTTATGGGAAATTACCTATTAACCCTTATTACAACATGGATTAGCCCAATTTTATAAATGTATTATTTCATCGGCCCTTCTCCTTGTACTGTCTTTATGTCTGGGCCCGCTTCTATCACCTTCTTCTTCTGCAGAGCAGTGCAGATTTGTTTCCTCTGCTCACACTCCCCCTCAAGATGGGAAGTGTATATGTCTTGCAATCCCATCTTGCTCAATAGGAAACGAAACCTTGTTGGATGCAGAGGTTTTGTCATCACGTCTGCCAACTGATACTCTGTCTTCATGTGCTTTGTATCTATCACTCCCTCGAGAACTTTGTCTCTAACGAAATGAAGGTCAATCTCCAGATGCTTAGACCTCTCATGGAATACTGGGTTCTTGCTGAGATATATGGCCGATTTGTTGTCACAATAAAGAGAAATTGGCAGACTCAGCAATACGTGGAAATCCTGCAGTAATGCTTTTAGCCACAATAATTCTGCAGTAGCTGCTGCAATTGCCCTGTACTCTGCTTCCGTAGAACTTCTGGAGACAGTTGTTTGCTTTTTCGACTTCCAACTGATAAGCGAATCACTAAGAAAGACACAAAACCCCGTGGTTGAGCGTCTTGTATCTACACAGCCACCCCAATCGCTGTCTGCATAAGCTTGCAGCTGGAGTTGTGATTTTGCAGAAAACATGATCCCTTTCCCAGGCGTACCTTTCAAATATCTGAGAATGTCCTCTGCCGCCTGTAAATGTGTCATTCTCGGCTGCTCCATGAATTGTGCTAGCAGATACACAGGATACGCTATATCAGGTCTTGTGATCCCCAAGTAAATCAACCGTCCAATTAGATGCATGTACATGCTGGAATCAACTAAAGCCGTTTCATCTGTCTTACTCAGTTTCAGATTTGGGATCATGGGTACTGAGGCTGGCCTTGCTGCAAGCTTCCCTTGTTCTTCCACCAACCTAATAGTGTATCCTCTTTGCGAAATAAAAATCCCTTGTCTTGATCTTGCTATCTCAAGTCCAAGAAAGTATCTCAGCTCTCTCAAGTCTCGAACTTTAAATGACTCTTGAAGATACGCATGCAACTCACTTATGATCATTTCACTTGAACCCGTTACTGCTATATCATCTACATAAATCAAAACCGCAACAAAACCAGCCTTACTGTTCTTAACAAACAGGGAATAATCTGCCATGGATTGTTGGAAGCCATTGTCCACAAGGCACTTAGTCAACTTACTGTTCCATTGTCTTGAGGCTTGTTTAAGGCCATATAACGACTTTCGTAAACGACAAACCAAACTCTTCTCAGATGCACACTCCCCCTGAATGACAAAACCAGGTGGTAGCTGCATATAGACTTCTTCTTCCAAGTCACCGTTCAAGAAAGCGTTATGGATGTCAAATTGCCGTAACAACCAGCCATTGACAGCAGCTAGAGCAAAGAACGTTCGTACTGAGGTATGCCTGGCAACAAGGCTGAATGTATCCTGATAATCAAGGCCTTCACACTGAGTATATCCTTTAACAACCAGCCTAGCCTTATACCTCTCTATAGTCCCATCAGCGTGCAATTTCACTTTATAGACCCACTTGCAACCTATTGCACGCTTATTTGCAAGTAAAGGCATCAGATCCCATGTATGGTTCTCTTCCAAAGCTTGCAATTCAGCTGTCATGGCTGCTTCCCAATGTGGAAGGTTCTTAGCCTGGTTGTAATTTTGAGGCTCAAAGTTTGCTTCCAAGGATAGGGAGAAAGCACGAAATGGCTTAGAGAGACGTGTATAAGAGATAAAAGGCTCAATGGGAAAAGTGACAGAAGGGTGAGAAACACAAGACTGATGAATAAGAGATGTGTATAAAGCTGACCTGGAAGAGTTGGATGGCGAAGGAGTTACTTCTGCAAGGGAGAGACGATGGTGATATTCCTGTAAATAACCAGGAATCCTGCGAGTTCTAGTGCTTCTTCTCAAAGTGGGAGTTTGTTGGTCAAATAAAGGTGCTTCAGATGTGTTTTCTACAACATATTCAGTATTGTCTATATGGTGAGACTCAGAAACAATGGTGGGTGAAGAATCTGGCTGTCTAGGTATGAATGCATCATCAGAATTATGCAAAGAAGGTAATGCAGATGGTAAGAATGATGGAGAGACAGGTGTGTGTGTTTGATTTAAACGAAATGGAAAAACAGACTCATGAAAAATGACATCTCTAGAAATAAAAACATGATGCTGATTCAAATCATATAAGTAATATCCCTTAACACCAAATGGATAGCCAAGAAATATGCATTTCCTAGCCCTTTTATCCAACTTCTTTCTACCGTGCAGCAATGTAGTAGCATAGCAAAGCGAACCAAACACTCTCAGATTATGATACTTGGGTGCTGTTTGATAAAGTGACTCATAAGGTGATTTGTTATCTAGAATTCTAGTAGGAAATCTATTAATCAGAAACACTGCAGTAAGTAGAGCATGCCCCCAAAATTTTAATGGCAAACCAGCTTGAAATAACAAGGCACGAGTAACTTGTAGAATGTGCTGGTGTTTTCTTTCAACCACACCATTTTGCTGAGGATTTTCAACACATGTTCTCTGATGTAAGATGCCTTTTTCATTATAGAAATCTGTTAGGAAAAACTCGGTCCATTGTCACTCCTAATTGTCTTGACCTGTGTGAGAAACTATGTTTGTATGAAATTGCAGAACTGTTTTATTAAAGCTTGGGTGTCTGATTTGTGACGCATCAAATAAACCCACGTTACCCTTGTAAAATCGTCTACTATAGTGAGAAAATAAGTAAAACCTCCTAAAGCTGGTTGCGAGAATGGCCCCCAAATGTCACAATGCACAAGATCAAAAGAACAGGCTGTCTGATGTGTCCTTGAAGGAAAAGATAACTTTCTTTGCTTAGATTCATGGCAAACTGTGCATATGTTTTGTGACAAGAACTTGATTGAAGAATCTAATGTTTCTAAAACTTTGCTCTTTTCTGCAGAAACATGTCCTAACTTGAAGTGCCATAAATAAAAAACGTTTAAAGTATGCCTTTGTGTATGTCCAGACGTGCATGCTAAACTTTCCCTTATCTGAAACTAACTTGCCAATTTGAGAAGTCGCACCATCACTCTGACTCTGTTCAGCCATCACATATAAACCTCCCCTTGCCTTAGCTTGTCCAATCGTCATCCAAGTGTCCAAGTCCTGAATAAGACAATTTGTTTGTGAGAAAATTAAACAGATATTTTTTACTGCTGTCAATTTGCTAACAGAAATCAGGTTGAAACGAAAAGATTGAACAAGAAGGACATTTTCTAACACCAAGAACTCGTTAAGCTGCACATCACCAATGTGTGTAGCTGTAACTTTGGTGCCATTAGGAAGCTGTATCAACAAAGGTGTAGTGAGTCTGAGATAAGTACGAAATAAGGTAATATCAGAAGCTACATGATCTGTAGTACCAGTGTCTAGGAACCAAACTTGGTTTGGATGGTTTTTGTTGTCCTGTGTATGGACAGATAAGATATGAACAAGATTATGTGATGGAGATTTACCAGAAGAGGAAGGGAGGTTTTGGGTATAAGGAAGCGAATTTTGGTTCTTGTTGTATCCTTGGTTAGCCTCATTACCAGGCCTTGATTCCTCCACATTAAGAAGAGCCACAAGCTTCTGAATTTGCTACTTGGTAAGTCCCAGCTGTGATGAAATAGTCCCCTGATGCTCTTTATCTCTTGCAGTCTCTATAAGATTCACTGTTCTTCGCTCAGTAAAACCTGATGGTTTGTCAGAGAATCTTCCTCTTCTTCTTCCTCTGCCAAAGCCAAAGCGGGTATTAAGAGGAAAAACCACCAAGAAGTAACACTATTCCTTGAGGTGTCCTCGCTTTCCACAATGCTGGCAAATCCATTCCATCCTGTCAGGCTTGTTATCCACGGCCCTTACGGCAGAAAATTTGTTGTCCTGCAGCTGAGTCCTCTGCTTCATCCCAGTTTGTACAGAGGCTGCCATCATTGGCGTTTCTCCAATAAATCCATCTGTACACTTTGCCTTCTTTTGCAGCTCTTCCCTCTGTATCATGTTATACACCTCTCCCAGGGTAGGAAATAGTTTGCGCATAAGTATCTGGGATCGCTGGGCAGAATATTCATCACTTAGCCCAATAAGAAAGTTAAATACCAAATCCTTCTGGTATTGTTCTGAGAATTGTCTCGCCCATTGACACTTGCACTTTCCACAGTCACAGCTCGGTAAAGGTCTATAAACTCTCAATTCCCTCAAAACGGAAATTATCTCATCGTAATACTCGGACACTGTCCTCGCTCCCTGTTCCAAGCCAAAATAACGTGACTGTAATTGACGGATTCTTGTGTCATCCGGTTCCGCATACCGCTCTCTAAGTTCTTCCCAGATTTCCAGTGCTGAGTCCAAAAAGAAAATTGTCGACGCTATCGGTACAGAAACAGAACGTTGCAACCAAGCCTTAACCAGGTTATTACACCTTTTCCACGAAGGAAACAGAGGATCCTCAATCTCGGGCTTCGGTATGCTGCCATCTATAAACCCCAGTTTGTTTCTGATAGACAATGCGAGCTCGAAGACTGCGCTCCAAGTTCCATAATTCCCTTCATCCAATTCGGGTGAAACCAGAGATGTTACCTGGTTTTCTGTCGGGTGGATGTAAAAGGGAGACTGCTGACTCTCCAACGCAGCAAGATCCATCTTCCTTGCCTCCATAGTCACTGGCGTCGCTCTGATACCATGCTAGTGAGCTAAGAGGCTTAAAAAATCTACCACCAACCTTCCTCCTTCGTCTCCATTTCACCCAGAAACCCTAATTACATTCTTTTGTTCTGTCTGGCTGGGGTGCCTTCTATTTTGTACAGACGGCACGACTCCTCAAGATTTTCCCTCTAATAAACTTATGGGAAATTACCTATTAACCCTTATTACAACATGGATTAGCCCAATTCTATAAATGTGTTATTTCATCGGCCCTTCTCCTTGTACTGGCTTTATGTCTGGGCCCGCTTCTATCACCTTCTTCTTCTGCAGAGCAGTGCAGATTTGTTTCCTCTGCTCACAAATGGGACCTCTTTGGATTTGTGGATGAACGAGCTCCGTATCGACAGATGCGCGTGTTCCTCGTGTTCTTTATCATCATAAAGAGGTGGGAAAGGACATAGAAAGGCATTAGAATAAGCTCCAATTTTTAATTTACTTTTCAATATATATCTATATACTGGGAGCATTCATGGTCTATAGGATAGGTTTGAAGGTGGTTTAAATTTCAGGGAATGAAGCACATGATCTATTGGGGGATGTCCCTGAAAATGGGTTTGTTGGCCTTGAGAACAAGATGAAACCCCTTTTTATTACATCCACAGAAAGGATAACACAAAAAAACAAAGCCTTCCCAGCCGTTGGAACGAAGAAGACTCGAGCAATCTAGGCCTTATCCACAACACCATTCCACTAATTCCCAATTTCCCAGCAGATGAGGAAAACAGCACAAGTCAACAAGAACTCCCTTCATCCTTGCACAGGAGAAAAGGAGGGAAAAAATGGCAGCCTCCTCGTCCTACATGGCGACCACCAAGTTCTCCATGCTTGGGTGGCATCCCCATCAAAAGAGCCCCAAGAGGAGCAACCTCGTCGTCTTTCCCGTCTCCTCATCGGCTCAGCAAGAAACCCCGCAGCTCGAACAAGAGTCGCCGCCGCCTACCACGACTGGCGAGAAGGAGAACCCGAAATTGGGAGAAGGGCCAAGGTTGAGGCCCGTTGAGCCGCAACTCAACGTGAAGAGTAAGAACATGAGCAGGGAGTACGGGGGGCAGTGGCTCAGCAGCACAACCCGACACGTCAGGATTTACGCCGCCTACATCGACCCAGAGACCTGTGAGTTCGACCAGACCCAGATGGACAAGCTCACCCTCATACTCGACCCCACGGATGAATTCCTGTGGACGACCGAGAGCTGCAACAAGGTGTACGGTTACTTCCAGGAACTTGTCGACCACTACGAGGTACGATATCTCTGAATATATATATGGCTTTGATGCGCCGCCGCCTGTGAGGGAACATAACTTACCATGTGGCTGCTTGCAGGGGGCGCCCTTAACGGAGTACACGCTGAGGCTGATAGGTTCAGACGTGGAGCACTACATAAGGAAGCTGCTGTTCGATGGGGAGATCCAGTACAACATGAACGCGAGGGTCCTCAACTTCAGCATGGGGAAACCTCGTATCATGTTCAACAACTCCCCTCCTCCCGAGGCTCTGGCTTCAAAAGAACAGGAAAGTGGCTCCAAGGCCTCACCAGAGTGATCAGGGTTCTTCCCACCCTCGTTCACATGTTCAAAGTCGTATTGTCCCGTGGAAAAGGCTAAGTGTGGGAAAGCAGGATGATGCGTCGCAGACTCAAAAGGAAGAGAATGTCGTCCTTGTGCAGCAAGTTTTAAGACATGAAATACTGGGAGGGTTGTTACTACACGAATTATTATGGCATCGTATCTTTATCCTACCGAGGTCTTTCTTTCAAGACTAAATCGTAGGAAAAGGGCTTCTTCCTCTTCGAGGGAAATCTTATTCCAGCGCACAGTAAAAGGTGCAAATGATGAGATGAGACAGACGTTTTTTTTTTATTATTATTTAATGTAATTAAAAGGTAATTAATTTCCAAAAAAAAAATCCCTAAAAAGAAAAGCCCCACCTGCCTCCCTCCCTTGGAGTGGAGAGGACCTGCATCCCCTTTCCCCAAAGGAAAACTTTATCTGGAAGGCCCCATCATCATCGTCCTTTCTCTTTTTTGGAGGCATCCCCCCACCTTTATCTCTTTTAAAAAATATTATTATTATACTGGCAATCCAGGCCATATCATTATTTATTTCTTCGTATTTTATTTTATGGGCCTTTTATGGGAAATTATACTCTGGTAATATTTACTTTATCCGGAAAAACATTTATGTATTGGATGGATATATCCAGTCTCTTGTTTTACGGGGAACGATAGCTTGTTTTTAATGGTGTCGTCTGGAGAGACGTCGACGAAAAAAGAAAGGGAGGTTCCTTTTTCGGCAGTAATTTTGGAAATTTCCTTATTATGTTAAAAAAAAACACAAAATTAATTTTTTTTTAAAAGGAGTTTTTTGAGTACTAACTACATTATAAAATCACACCTTTTTAAAATCACATCATCCATCTGATAATATCTAAGAAAAGAATCCTATTCTTGCGAGTGGATGAATAATAATAATAATAATTACGAAAGATTAAAAAAAATATGGGATCGGGATCATCCATCAGTGATGATGATGATGATGATGATGATGATAATTACAACAACCAGCAGAGAAAAAGCGGGGAATTTTAGCCCGAACAAACTCAAACACACGGGCCAAGCACATAAAAAAAAAGGCACTCGATTCCCCCACATCTCAGTCGAAATCCCAAATCTCAGCCTAGACAAATCTTTTCTTCCTCGTACGCTGTCCTCTCCCTCTCCCTCCCTTCATTCTTTCCGTCAGTCCTCGGCCTCCTCCCGTTTAACGAACGACCATGTCATCGTCACTCCCGGAGGATCTCTCCAAACTCGGCATCCATGACTCCTCCGCCCTCTTCACCCCCAGCCAGGTGTGTTCTGTTTGAACAACCCCCCCCCCCCCCCCCCCCACTCTCCCCGTCTCTTCCCGCTTCCCAACGAAATTGATTCCTTTTCAAAATTGTAATGGAATAGGTTGGGCTGGCCAAGATGCTGGTGGAGATGGGGCAGGCTCACGTTTTCCGCCATTGGCCTGGTCCCGGCGTCGACGACGGTGAGAAGATCGCCTTCTTCGATCAGGTCTGTTACCTTAACTGATTGAATTTCGTTGATGTCGGATCCAGTCTTATTTGTCGGTTTTTTTGCCGTCATTGACACCCGGCTTCGTTGGAGGTTGGGCTGGCGATGGCCTACCTCTCCTCCTCCCCCGGGATTTGCTGGACCTGTGCTTATCGATGTCGAAATTCGTCGAACGATCTCTTGTGGCTTGTTTGATTTACACTGGATTTGCTCTGCCATATGTCGTTACCGAACGCCTGGTTGTTTGGATTGACTAGAAAGTTGGTCGGTTTTGCCGTAACTATAGAGGCTTCTGTTTCTAATTTCATCTTTTCTTTCAAGATTGTGGTGTCATGATCATCGTCAAACTGTCAAGTCAGAAAGCATAGATGGCATTCTGTCTGTAATAATATATGATTTTAGTTCGCTTTGTGTTCCGATAAGATTATTCTCTGCACACAACCGCTTTATTCGTTTGATTATTGGTCTCTGACTGGCCATGAGAGATTTAATCATCCATATGAAATGCTGTCCACCTCGATGTAAGCGTACCATGTCGCTGTAGCAGAATGCTCAGTTCTTTTTCTGCTCAAAGTTATTACTTTTTCCGATTCCTGCTGCGTTTCACGCTCATATTTTATGCATATGGGTGCTGTACCTGTTAAGATACTACTAACAAAAATATACTAGATAGTAGCTGGCTATTTCATTGCCGTTGATTTTTGCTGCATCTTTTTCCCTACCTTTTCTTGCCTTAATAAAGATGTCAAACTTTACATTTGCAGGTGGCCAAACTGGATTCCAGTTACCCAGGAGGTCTGGCATCATACATAAAGAATGCCCGAGAACTCTTGGCAGATTCAAAAGCAGGAAAAAATCCATTTGATGGCTTCACTCCTTCAGTATGTAATTGCAGTCATAACTTAATATGTTATTCCTGGGATCCAAAATTATAGAAGGTTGCTCTGTATCAACACATCTAAAAGTGAAATTGCAATCTTAACATGATGTTTTAATTGTATGATGAAAACTAATACTTCTTCTATGTCATTAATGAGATTTACCTTTTAGGTGAGGACATGGATTTGTATCTCAATCCCTGTTTTGCTAGCAGGTTGATTAGTTGTAATTTGTTAAGATCATTGGAGATGTACTTTGTGCTGTTGTATTGAAGTTGTCCTTTCCTCATTAGAAACAACATCTTCTCTGGCCATTATATACAGCAACTACTGTCTTGCATCGGAAGGGACAACTAGTAATGCATTTTTTTTTTGTATCATATTTTTGGCTAAAGACAGTCTTAAACTGACATGTATATCTCGATAGCAGATCTTATCTTGCAAGTGTGCTTGGCTGGCGAATCATGAGGCGCCTCACAATTTTCATACTTTTTCTGTCAACAAAGATGTGCCTGAGATTTTTTTTTAAACTTGGATAATAAGGATTTAAATAACTCATTAAGGTATTTTTACAACTTCAAAGTTGGACAACGGCCATATGTAATTGGGAAATGAACTTGTGAGTTTTGTTGATGGCAGTGGATTTGAGAATTCTGATTTTAAAACTTGTTGCCCTTCATAAATCTTGCATACAGTGTAATTGTTTTAGCCTCAGACATGGATGTAGTGATGTGTCTCGGTCATGCCCTTTTACAGGTTCCAACAGGGGAAGTCCTAACATTTGGGAATGAGAACTTCAACAATTTCGAAGAGATTGGAGTCAGAGAAGCTCGGAAAGCTGCATTTGTCCTTGTTGCAGGTGGCCTTGGAGAACGCCTTGGCTACAATGGAATCAAGGTTTTCAACTTATCTATAACATGGTGTTTTCTAGTCCATCATCCCTTGAAGCATAAAATTTCCACCCGGAAACTATGCATGCTAAGATATTCGGTTGTCACTTAGAAAGCACATGGAGATCTCCTGCATAACTTTCTAGTGGTCGATGTTGATGGGTGTTTTCTATTTGATCTGTATCTTTAGGTTGCTCTTCCATCACAGACTACCACCGGGACATGTTTCTTGCAGCACTATATTGAGTCCGTCCTTGCACTGCAAGAAGCCAGTTCTAAGCTGGCTGAAGGTTCATCCTCTCACTAGAATGACCTTTCTTTTTTTCCATTTCTAGTGTAGTGCCTTTAAAAGAAAACTCCCAGGACATCTATTTCCACCATATAGCTTTTTCTACTGAAAATCTGTTGGTTTAGAATGTTCTGTTTAGTGCACAGTAATAGTAGAGTGGTCAGTTCGGAAATATAGAGAATGATGCGATCTTGGGCCCACATCTCTTTGAGTGACTTCGATTACCTTCTGTTCAGATGTTCAAGCCCAGATTCCCTTTGTCATAATGACATCTGATGATACACACGTGCGGACAGAACAACTATTGGAATCCAATTCATACTTTGGGATGCAACCTACTCAAGTAAAACTTCTAAAGCAGGTATCGTTATTAGCGACTTGTGTTTCTTTGATTCCCTGATTTTTGTTCCAGTCCTTGTAGTTCAGTTGCATGTCCCAAAGCAATGGCTGTTACCTCCACCTGTAGGAAAAAGTTGCATGCTTAGAGGATAATGATGCCAGACTTGCATTGGATCCTAACAATAAATACAGAATCCAGGTGATCATGTGTCTTTACCATTTTGTGATTATTTAATTTGTGAAGTACTCTTATTCTTTGAAGTTGATTTTTAATCATTATTTCTCATGATTCTGTGCTTGTTTTCCCTTATGTGTTAGACAAAACCTCATGGCCACGGTGATGTGCATTCTCTTCTTTACTCCAGTGGCCTTCTGAAAGAGTGGTATGCATTCTCATTCTTTTGACTTCATTTGGTAAGAAACCGAAAAACAGTCAATTGTGCAATATGTTGGAGATCTTTCTTGCACATGCTACCACCAGATATTAGTCGATGCACGCACGGAGTGACTCAACTGAGAATCATGGTCATCAGAATAATGAATGCAAATACTGTAAATCTGTTGTTACTTTTGTGAGTAGCAGGATAAAAACGGACCAACTATCAAGAGTGTGGTTCTAACTTATAGTTAGAAGGAGATTATTATTGATGCCAAGGGGTCTGCATTTCCTTTTATGACTATTTTCCTTTTTTTCAGGCAGACGGCTGGTCTGAGATGGGTCCTCTTTTTCCAAGACACCAACGGACTTTTATTTAAGGTTTATGTCTATATATTTGCACTTCTCCAGGATCAATGTTTGAGACACGGCTGATATATGAATAACTTAATTAGTGGCCATTCATTTTTTTATTGATGTATGACTTTTGGTTGTTCTTGAAATCCAGGCAATTCCTTCAGCTCTGGGTGTTAGTTCTGCCCGCGGGTTCCATGTCAATTCTCTTGCTGTTCCGCGGAAAGCTAAAGAAGCAATTGGCGGGATTACCAAACTTACGCATGAAGATGGTAGGTCATAGTTGAAGTACTTTTTAAAGGGGAGACCATTCCAATAGGTTTCCCAGCTTCTTTACTAGTCTTGAAATATATGCATGAGTTTATGCTCTGACATTATCGTGAGTTTGAATATGTTGGCCTTCATCATGCAAGATGAATTCATCTGTGGCTCACTTTTTTGGGACTTCTTTGGCATTTTCTGTTCTGGGTCGCTATTGCAATTGATGTCAGGGGCTTCCAACGATCAATTATTCCAAATTATGGCTAATGGAAGACATTGGAGACTGGTGTTTTGTTCTGCTGCAATTGCTTTCATTTATATGCCCCTTTTAATCCCATCCAAAATTTCTGGTTCATTGGTTTGGATTCCATCTTCATAATAATTATTATCCCATCTTTTCAGGGAGGACGATGGTGATAAATGTGGAATACAATCAGCTGGATCCCCTGCTCAGGGCAACTGGACATCCTGATGGCGATGCCAATTGTGAGACAGGATTTTCTCCTTTTCCAGGGAATATAAATCAAGTGAGTTTCCAACACTAAATCTATTGGGCAAATGTTCTGCCCGAGAATCCGTCTAAATAAAAGGGGATGAGTTCTAAATAGAATGTGCATCAAAGTGGAAGTCAATGGCAAAATTAATTCCCAATGCAATACTCATTGAAAAGGAAGTCACTAGAAAAATTAAAATTTCCATTCAATTGTTGGCCTGTTTCTTAATGTACTTAGTTTACCAGTATGATCAATGCGCAATTCTATGGTCTTATCAAATCTGAATTGAATACTATGAATCCGAGTGATTACATACTTGTTTGTAGTTCAAGTAGGCTACATTTGTCCGATCAATACTAACCAGGTTTGCCTCATGACTAGCAAGTAAGATAAGGAAAACCGTAGGTACAGGAAATACATATTTAACCTAGAAATTTATAAGAGTTGGGGCCCTTCTGAGTCCATGCCAAATTCTTTGGATGACACCTTTTATGGTAGAGATGTTCCAAATTTCAGTTGTCTGATTTAATGAATTTCATTTCATCTTGTCAAATTATCTGTTGTTTAGCCAAAATCTGAGATTAAAAATCATTTCGCAGTTGATATTGGATCTCGGCCCTTACATTGAAGAGCTCCAAAAGACAGGAGGAGCTATAAAGGAGTTTGTCAATCCGAAGTACATACACTGATTCTTTGCTCTATCTAGAGATTTTATTTTTTAAATAATAAATGGATTTATTATATGGCTTCATGAGTTTTAGTTACATAAGAAACAAAACCATCGAGTCCATCATGAAATGATATTGTGTAAGGTATCTATTCGACCATAATGACATCATGTACTCCATTAGATAGTCTGTCTACTGGTTTAAGTGCCACACTTTGTTTCTCTGAAAGAAATGGATCCCTCATATTGGATACATGAAGAGAATAAATTTTAGTGTGTTGTGTTATGTATGACACTGTCGATTGTGTTAACGGAGATAATGTAGGGTCTCTTTGAAGGTATAGCAAATCAGCGTCCCTTTTCGTATTAGACCTTTATCATTTTATATGCTTTCTAATTCTCAGTTACAACCAACTTCCCAATTGTCTCAAATGCAGGTACAAGGATGCTACCAAGACTTCTTTTAAGTCCTCAACCCGTCTGGAGTGCATGATGCAGGACTATCCAAAAACATTGCCTCCAACTGCCAGAGTTGGTTTTACAGTGAGTTTTTTTGGTCTATTGATTTCTGGAACTTCGAATAAAACACCAAGCGAGTGTTTCAATCTTTTTGTATTGCTAGTTGCTTGATCTGATCATTGTACTCCTTAGGTCATGGACACATGGCTGGCTTACGCACCGGTCAAAAACAACCCGGAAGATGCTGCTAAGGTAGTACAACTTTTCCATTTCATGTATCTAGTTTATGATGTTTGTATGTCAATGATGCTCAACTTTCTATTTTATTTAAAGCTTATCTGCCATATTGAAGCACAATATTGAAGTCCTTTAATTGTGTCTCTATCTGGTGTCTGAATCATGGAGCGTTTTAAAATTACTTAATTAAACGAATGCACATTGAATCGTCGGGAGCCGTTTTTTTCCCTTTACTGAATCATGAAACTGTTCCTTCCCTCTCTTGTTGGTGAGCTGAAATGGTTTGCAATAATTACTTTTCTGTCAAATGAGTTTTTCATTGTATGCATTACACTCGCGGATTCACAATGATGCCCATGAAACTGTTTTTATCAAATTTGAAGACCCCATATTTTTTTCTTCCATGGCTGACATACTCTTGGCCAGAGTCTTTTCTCGCCTTTCAGAGGTCTACAGCCCTAGTTCTGGATATCCAATTTTGAACTGTTGTTCTCTGTTCATTGTAGGTTCCCAAGGGGAATCCTTATCACAGTGCAACTTCTGGAGAAATGGCAATCTATCGAGCAAACAGTCTCATTCTTAGGAAGGTAGTTTCCTCAACTTTTCTGGTATGTTGTTGTTTGAAAGTGATTACTGATCAGACCTAGAACATGCAATACTCTGGTACTTTACTAATGAGTTGGACTATTATGATTAGTCTTCCCTTCATAAGTTCACTCTGAGCGACGACAATAAATTCCAAATGCAGAGAGCAGATAAACGATGAGCCTACATGTCATATGATCATCCCCTTATCGCTCTTAATCTTTCCGATACAGGCTGGTGTCCAAGTTGAGGATCCCGTGACCGAAGTTTTCAACGGGCAAGAGGTGGAAGTATGGCCTCGAATCGTGTGGCAACCAAAGTGGGGATTAACCTTTTCAGAGGTCAAGAGGAAAGTCAGGGGGAGTAGCTCCGTTTCCCAAAAGTCGACCCTGGTGCTTAACGGGAAGAATATAGTTGTCGAGGATCTGTCTTTGGACGGAGCCCTCGTCGTGAACGCAAGGGATGACGCTGAGGTATGCTTCGACAGGACTTTGTTCGAGGAATAATCCGGTTTTGTACAGGTGAAAAACATAAGGGAATGAGATTTGTGTGCAGGAGGTTAAGGTGGAAGGGGTGGTTAAGAATAAAGGATGGAGGCTAGAAAGTGTGGATTACAAAGATGCATCGGTGCCAGAGGAAATAAGGATAAGGGGATTCAAGATAAACAAAATGGAGCAATTGGAGAAGAATTTCTAATGAAGGAGAGAGAGAGAGAGCCCTGTTCCTGTCCATTATACGGGGTGAGTGTTGGCGATAATTTTCCATTTATTTCTTTTGCTAGTCCTAGAGTGGAACGAGAATGCTTTCCTTTTCCTTGGGGGTGGTTTAGTCATTTTATCACGGAAATAAGCATAGAAAGCCAACATTTTTGTGGATCATGTCCCCCGTTTGTCTTCAACAATGAACACAATTCTCATCCAGTAGAAGTCATTTTTAAGATAATTTGTGTTTGTATGCTAACTACTAACACGTTGTAAAAGATGGATTTAAAGGAAAGAACGATGAAATGTAAGCAAGCACTTACAAAGTTGACAAATAGATTCACTGCTTATTACTGTCGTCTCATCGCCATAACCTTTGCCTCAATGAGCACGTGCACGTTAATTTTGGCTCTGGATATGCCTCGTCGACCGGTCAAGCTTCTTCAACTTCAATGTTCGACTCTCCGTTCAAAACAACATTCTTTGTCTATCCCATAAGCTTATTTCGTAGACCCATGATCAGTTTACCATGTAACTCATTTATTCCGATACTCCAAAGTCGAATAATGCCATAATTGGAGGCATGTGATAACTCTATCAAAGTAGAGTTAATTGATACTCTCAACGGGGCTTTACAAGTCTAGTTAAGTGAGTTCATGTTAGATTTTTATAGTTTTTATTGTATTTTTAGTTTAGTTTAATTTAGTGTTAAGTCAGCCTTTATTATTTTATTAGATTTTTAATTTATTTCAAGAAGAATAGGGATAGTCATTGATGCCTCTTGTATTTGTTTTGATATAATGTAGGTAAATGAAGAGAATTATAAGTTTGGGCAACTAGAAAATGGATGAAAATTGACAAACTGTAAAATTTACAGAATAGCGGAAAACGCTGAACGATGCGATCTTCTAAAAAATTGACAAACTGTTTTAGACGAAATACGTCGCGATATATCGGGGATTCTAAGTGTTGAATGTAGATGTGGTCGCTAATAAAGTAAATGAACAAAAGAACAATCATAAATTTACTAAATGTAAAAAGAAGAACTTACAGTCATTGCACGATACTTAAAACGATTACGGATAGTTAAGTTGACAATCAAGCAGCCCTTCGGGGTCATGATTGTCTTGTTGTCCTCTATTGTCGTCAACGCTGCTCCATCCTTCATCGACGCTGCTTCAGCCTTCACCGTCGACGCTGCTTCTACGCCATCCGTCGATGGTGCTGCTTCTACGTCAGTCGTCGAGGGTGCTGCTTCTCCGCCAGCCGTCGATGGTGCTGCTTCTACGCCAGCCGTCGATGGAGCTGCTTCTACGCCAGCCGTGGATGGAGCAGCTTCTACGCCAGCCGTCGATGCTGTCCAGTATGTCCATCAACGAACCATGGAGTTCTCCATCATCGATAACGTTTCTCTCTAAACTTGCTGTTACACATAGTCTAGTCGATGTTAGGCTCGACGTTGTCCAAAATATCATTTTACCTTATAAACAGACAAGTGCTTGGAAAATCTATCGAGTGAAGGACTCGGTCCGTCAGGAAGGATGTGACAAGGAGGACGTTTCCCTGCCCATGTAAAATTCTTTTGGGAATCAAATTTCCCTACGCTTACGTGTGACGGTCGTCTCTCTCGCTACCGGAACAAAAGAAGCTTCTGAACGCGTAAAATTATTCATCCGGTCATGTGTGGATGGGATGACCCCACTTGTCATTTGTACATCAATCCTCCAAATTATTCGTAAACGGAAAAAACAATCATCCTCCTCCAATGTCAAAATTATACGTCATCCATCCATGCCATGCATCTCCTAACACATAATTATTACATAAACGTGCTTCATTCGTTGAAATACCATTGGATGAACTGTTTGTTTCTCTTTAACATTGGCCCTGTGGTTGTCACTCTCTCTTGCCACGCCTTGCAAGACAAGGGTCGAGACCTGGGCCCATCGCCCCTGCGTTCACACTCCCGCTCATATTGTCTTTGGCCCCAAGCATCCATCCCCTTCTCATCGGTTCTTGTGAAAAATATGTACAAAAAAAGAAGAAGAAATATATGCACTATTTTTTACTAGTACTATGCAGATGAGATTATATAAAGGTGGGTTGGGTTTGGGGGGTCCTTCGTACACCTTATCCCTCACTCAAGTTTTCTCTTTACCTACTAGTAAGAAGTGAGAAGGGGATGGAGAAAGAAGCAGGAGGTTTCCTTCATCCAAAGATGTGTGTTACATCTGCAGCAGCAACAGGGATGAAGGTGAAGATGAAGATGAAGATGAAAAAGGCAGCGGTTTCTCCCCCACTGGCGGTTGCCTTGCCGGTGACAGCTACGGAGCTGAGGAAGAAGGCTAAGCTAGGAGGGGTGATCCCTGCCGAGAGGAAGTCCGTGAAGAGGATGATGTTCAAACGGCTCATGGGTTGTATGGCTTCTGCTGTTAACGTAGATGGGTAAATCTTCTCTTCTCTTTTGGAGGTTGACGGCGGCGATGACGTTGTCGAGGACGAAGATGATGTAAAACCCACATCCAGTCGAGAGAGAGGAGGGGGGTAAAAATTCTTTATCCTTTCGGAACGGATTGAATAGTCCCGAAGAAATAAAATCTCGCTGGGGGTGGAGAAAACCTTCGTTTTCCTGTTAGGCCTTTTGTGGATTACGCATGTTCCGTGTTTTGTTCTCTTAGAAACAATAATTCTGGGCTTGTCTGGACATGCCAAGTGATGGAGGGAGGTGGAATACAAAACACAAGGGAACTGGGTGGAACGGAGCATCATCCCCTGCTTTTCCCGAGGGTGCACACATTCCTCTTTACCATCACTATGTTGATCCAGTTCAGTCAGGATAGTGATGACGACGATATATGCATGTGTTCTTATTCTTATGAAGTAATTAATTACTTATTAGTGAATTTTTTCATCTTCATTCTCAATGCACTTTTGCATTCACGGGAGGTGTAGAGCATGGATGGGATCCCTTCCTTATCGAGCCTATCCGACCTCTTGGCTATCATCCCCCTTCCTTCAAGACATGTCTCGAGAATCGGATGCGACAAGTGAAGAGTGAGGATGGTGCCCCAACAACATCGTCAAAGACCCCCTTGTTTTACCAAGTGTTTTACTTTGAAAAACATTTCAGGAGTGCCACCGACTTAATCTTAAAGTGTTAGGCTAAGTTGGAAAACCGTGGTTAGGTTGGATATTTTGAGTTTAATAGGCTTTGGACCTATGTTAAAACGATAGGCTCACATCACAGATAAGATATCACAAATACTATAGATAATGACGAGCTTTGTTGTAATCAACTTCCCATCTCCATGATCTCCGTCAGTAAATCAAGAGAAACGTGAGGAAAAAGAAGAAAGGATCCATACTTGTATTAAAAGAAAAACAGAACATAACCAACAAGTGCTCAAGTATCTGCTATTTATATTACAAGTTTACTTAGGCTGAAGTAAAATACATGAAGCCCAACTCGCAGCCAAACTCCAATCACCCTGTTTCTTTTATTTCCTCATCTTCAGACTCCAATTCTCCATTCACAAGCAGTCGCACATCTTCACACTCTCTCTCAAGATGAGCATATAAATTTGTCATGTTCATCTTGCTTAACAACCAATAAAATCTGGGACCATGAAAGCTTTTAGTAAAGAAGTCTGCTACCTGGAGTTTAGATGGAACATATGACAGTTTAATGATTCCATTTTGTAGCTTTTGTCGAACAAAATGAAAATCTATTTCAAGATGCTTGGTTCTCTCATGAAAACAGGGTTCTTGGTAAGGTGTCCGACTAATTGTCACAAAATAAAGTGACTGGCTCATACACTTTAATTATGCATTCATTCAACAGAGATATGAGCCAAATCACTTCAGATGTAGTCATATATTCAGCCTCTACTGAACTTCATGAAACCGTGAACTGTTTCTTTGAGTTCCAGCAAATCAATGATTCTCCTAAGTAAACACAATATCCTGTCAAGGATTTTCTTGTGTCCGTATCACTATATGTTGTCAACTCATTCGATTTCTTTGAATTGAAGAAGATTCTTTAACCCGGTGAGTTTTTGACATAGTTCAAAACATGTAGCGCTGGCTTCAAAATGCAAGTTTGTAGGCCTTGCCATAAATTGTATTAGAACTTGAACTAAGAACATCAAATCTGGGCTTGTCAAGGTTAAATACAGCAGCTTTCCCGCAAGTTGTCTGTATTTTGTTGGATTACTGAGTACTTCACCATCTTCGTTTGAAATCTTATGATTTGACATTATATGAAGCAAAGCTGGCTTAGCAGCAAGCATCTTGTGCTCTTGCATTAGCTCCAATGCATATTTCTTTTGACTAAGAGCAATTTCAAAAGCTGATCTTGCAACTTCAAGTCCCAAGAAGAATCTCAAATTCCCTAGATCCTTAATTTTGAATACAGATCCCAAATAAGTCTTCACCTTCTCAATCTCTTACATATTAGAACTCCCAATGGCTATGTCATCTACATACACCAATAACGCCACAAAATCACTGTCTTTTCCTTTTACGAACAACGAATAATCCAACTTTGATTGCATGAAACCACTTCAACGAAGCTGAAACAAAAGTAGTATTTCATTGTTTTGATGCTTGTTTCCACCCATATAATGACTTTTGCAGTTTACATACTATCTGTGATTATTTCTCCCCCTTAAATTGCAAATTAGTAACATCCAAACCTTGAGGAACAACCATGTAAACTTCTTCCGTAAGATCACCATTCAAAAAAAGAATTATTGACATCCATTTGACAAAGATGCCATTGATACATTGCAGCCAAAGCCAGAAAATTCCTTACTGTGACGTGTTTTGCAACCGAACTAAAAGCCTATATATAATCAATCCCTTCCTTTTGTGTATAGCCTTTAGCTACTAACTTGGCTTTGTGCTTGTCAATAGGCCCATCAGTAAGATTCTTTATTTTAAAAACCCATTTGCAGCCAATGGGTACCTTTCCTGGTGTCAGTTCAGTCAACACCCAAGTCTGATTCTCACCAAGAGCCTGCAACTCAGCATTGATTCCTTTATACCAATGTGCATGCTCCATAACCTCCTCATATCGAACAGGATCAACTTTGAGACATACATTGACAACAAAAGCTTTATATGAAGGTGAAAGATTAGAATAAGAAAGATTATGTTGAATAGGAAATGACACAGAATGACTCTAAACTGGAGCTACAGAAGAAATACAAGAAGGAGAAGAACTTGCTAAATTGAGAGCTAGTGAATGATGATAATCCTGTAAATAAGTAAGAGGTTTTCTGTTTCTAGTACTCTTTCTTGTCTGATTTAAATTGTTAAATGCTGGATTTGATTCCAAACTGTCTCTTATATGTTCGGATGATGAATTTGAATCTAAAAATGACATGCTCTTACTTGTCTGTGTAAATGGATATGAATCCAGAACATGTCCAATATCTTGAACTAGTAAAGGAAAAGAAGATGAATGTTATGGAGATGCTTCTATTGTTATCTTTTGATCTTTGAAAGGAAATGCATGCTCATAAAACACAACACCACGAGATATTGTGTTGAGTTTCCAAGTCAAAAACTTTGTACCCTTGAACACCTATTTGATATCCAATGAATATGCATCTGGTTGCCTGAACATCAAACTTTGACCTTCCATGTTGTAAATTTGTTGCAAAACAAAGACTACCAAATACTCTCAAATGATGATAATCAGGTCGTTTCACAAACATATCAAAAGGTGTTTTGTTTTGCAAAATGGCAGATGGAGTTCTGTTAATCAAATGTATTGCAGTTAAAGCAGCTTCACCCCAGAAACTTAAAGGCAAACTTGATTGAAAAAGTAAAGCTCTAGCTACATTAAGGAAATGTTGATGCTTCCTTTCTACCACCCCATTTTGTTGTGGTGTCTCAATACAGCTAGTTTGATAAAGAATGCCTTTTTCTTGATAGAAATTTATGTAACATAAACTCTTTGCCATTATTAGATCTAACAACTTTTACATATGAAGAAAATTGAGTTTCTAACATTACACAAAATTGCATGACAAGTGCAGAAACTTCAGATTTAGTTTCTAACAGATAAACCCAAGTCATGTGAGTGTAATCATCTGCTATAGTAAGAAAATATTTATGATCTCCTAAGGAAAGAACTGAGCAGGTACTCCATATGTCACAATGCACTAAATCAAAACTCCTGATGAAGTCGTATGATGAATAGGAAACGGTTGCCTCTTTTGTTTAGCATAATGACAAACGGAAAAAAACATCTTTATTCGAAACAAAAGTCAATTGATTACATTTTTGCATGAAATGCAATTTGTCAAATGATGGATGTCTCATTCTAAAATGCCATATATCGAAATTAGATTCAGTTTTAACTGCACAAACATCAGCCGTAGAATCAGAATTCTCATTAAAAATTGGCTGCAGGATGTAAAGACCAGCTCTCTCCTTAGCAAGTCCAATAATCTTCCATGATGATAAGGCCTGAACAAAACAAGAATTTATAAGGAAGATGACATAATATAAGCCTAACTTCATAAGTTGCCTTACATAGATGAGATTGATATTGAATGAAGAAATATACAAAACATTTTGAAGAAGAAAATCATCAAGGATTTTTACATCTCATATCCCATCAATGGAAACCTTTGTCCCATTAGGAAGCACTACTGACATATTTTGAACGGATTTTTGTATAGTGATGAAATTTGGATTGCAAATAATGTGATTAGTAACCTCAGTGTCAATAATCCATTGAGAAGAAAGATCATTTAACTGAACATGAAGACTAGAAGCAACAAAGATACCTGCTGCATTTGAATAGCATTTCGAATCTGAATGAGAAGATGAATCTACAGCAGGTTGTTGTGGTGACTGCTCTGCATGCACATTGAGTAATTTCATCAACCTTTGCACATGCTCCTTTGCTTCATCAAATCTAGGAATGTCTGAACCACCAGTAAGTTTTTCATCAAAATTTTTTGCAACATGAATGTTCTTCTGATTTCCAGGATATGACATTCTGTTTCTCTTTATATTAGCACCACTGGGAAAATCGATAAGATGAAAATATCTTTCCTTTGTGTGCTCCTTCTTTCCACATAGGGTACACATTAAATCTTGCCTTCTTTGTTTCCCCTTCATTCCAAAAGAAACAAAATTTGCAGGAGCATTTGCAAAAACATGTACACCAGGAGTATGTGTTGCTAAAGCCATTGATTCAAACTTCATTCCAGTTCTTTCCAATTGAGCTTCTTTTCCATGCCTATAAGATTCCTCTTGAACAACCATGTTATAAGTTTCGTCCAAGGTAGGAAACAACTTCATTGCTATAATTCTACTTTTCAATGCATCAAATTCATCATTCAACCCAAGCAAAAACCGATATACATGATCCTCCATTTGTAATTCTGCATAGCTTATAACACACTCATCACTGCATCTACCACACTTACAATGCGGTAAAGGCCTGAGACTTGTCAATTCCTCCCAAACTACATTAAGTTCTGAATAGTATGTATCCACGGCGTCAATTCCTCCCAAACTACATTAAGTTCTGAATAGTATGTATCCACGGCTTTATTTCCTTGAACAACAGTCATTAATAAGTACTGCAAATGACTTATCTTTGTCTTATCTTGTTGTCCGTATGTCTTCCTCAAGATTTGCCAAATTTCAGCCGCAGTGTTTATGTAAAACACATTACTTGCTATAAATTCAATCATAGATCTAAGCAATCAGGAGACTACAAGTGTGTTACATCGTTTCCAAGCCAGGTAATTCAAATTTGCCTCATTAGGAACAGGTATACTGCCATAAGCAAAACCTAATTTATTCCTACAAAGTCGAGCCACTTCAAACGATATTGCTCCAAGTGTAATAGTTCAACCCATTCAAAAGCGAGTAATCACCACAAATCCAAGACTATCAGACTGCTGCAAGTAATATGGCGATGTTGGATCATTCATGACATTCGCGGACCTATTGGAACTCATCTCATAAGGCAAATTTATCACCTGTCCTGTTTCTTCGGCGATCGCAACCACCGATCGTCACCTATCATCTCCTCCGGTCACTATTACGGCGAAGGTCCCGCGCTCTGTTACCATATCAACTTCCCATCTTCATGATCTCCGCCAGCAAATCAAGAGAAACGTGAGGAAGAAGAAGAAAGGAAGACTCCGTAACTGTATTAACAGAAAAACAGAACATAACCTACAAGTGTTCAAGTATATGCTATTTATAGTACAAGATTACTTGGGCTAAAGTAAAATACATGAAAGCCCAAGGCCAATCGCCTGTTTCTTTTATTTCTTCATCTTCATACTCCAATTCTCCGTTCACAAGGAGCTGCACTTCTTCACAGTTGTAATAACGTGATTCTAAAAATATTATCAATAACTCGACTTTAAAAACATTCATTAATAATGAATTAAGTACACATATGTATTTGAACTTTTTAACGCCTATTTTATGACAATAATCAAGAAATTTTTATTTGGCTGAATAATTCACTGACAGACGTTATCGAGGAACAATACTCTGATAACAACACAAAGGGAACGGAATTAGCTAATATGCACAAACCCATGTCTCTTACTTACAATATATTTATATATGTATGTAAAGGACGGAAAAATGTGACTGAAGGTGGCGAAATGTAGTCATTGTACACTCTGGTGGCTGTTCAAAACGGACGATTGGGTTTGGAGGAAGATGTGGATGACGCAGACTTAGCTTTCGCAAAATCCACTAGATCCTTGAAGAGCGCATCCTCCTGCTTCGACTGGGCTGATGGATTGAGGGAGAGGTTCTGAGTCTGACCAACTACACTGTCGTAAGATGATCCCGATCCACTGCCTGAGTTAGAGTTCCCGTGATGTTGCTCAAAGAACTGCTGTCTCTGGTTGTACCTGGACGGTGGTGGAGGAATATCAGGATAGTCCCATGGTGCAGCCGGCATTCGTTCAGCAGACTGGCTCGATGGAACCACCGGGTCGTCGTAAACCGGCTGCCCAGAGTAGAATGCTGGTGATTCCATGCTTCTGTTGGCGGTGGGGGCAGATGAGGGAGAGTAGCTGGAAACAGAACGATCTGGCCCCAGGAAGGGTGAGGGCCCTGATTTAACACGAGATGACTCGTTTCTGAATGCATCCCCGCTCAGATAGTTAACCATGTCACCCGACACTGGCTTCTTCAAAAAGGGAGGGGGTGGCGGCGGAAGAATTGGGCTTTCTTCATCTGACGAATCACTTTTTTGATGCTCTTGTTTCCTGCCGTGCCCATTGTCTCTAGACCTGCAGAAAGGTTCCAGCAAAACAGACAAGCCAGGATGAATTGTATTATAATTGGATTTCTATTAATGAACAAAATATAACATGCAAATCTAACCGTTTGGTAATAAGAACGATAACAGAAGAGCAGCAATCATTAGAGCTTTTCGTTTTCATTCCACAAGCAAGTCAACGTAAATTGTTTACCTATATGCCAGCTGAGCAAAATCATCAGAATCATCATCCTCGTGATCCACATGCAATGTTGGCACTGACATGGATGATGCACTTTGAGTCACGGGCACTGCAGCAGTAGTGACAGATATGCCTCTAGAAATCTCATCGTGCCGGTCAAGCACATGCTGCAAGCTATCATTCAGCGCTAGACCCTTACATAAGAGTTCCTCATCTCTGTACGGAAAATAATCCCAATAGAGTTTAGATCGGCCAAGGAAATAGGAGGCAAAAAAATTGTTTCAAGAACTTAGAGGAGCAAAATCATATAAAAATTTTGCTTTCCACCGGATTTTGCATTAGACTATCCATTACTGTGCAATAGACCAATTTCTATTCAACGAACTTCCTTTCTACCAACAAAAAATATAGAACTTACGAGGTCTCATTCACTAGAAGCATGACACGCTTTTGATAGGAATGGCACTGATCGACAAGGTCAACAATCACTTCCTCCTTTAGAGCCTGACAGGACATAAGAAATGGAGTTTGAAGCTTTATTTATTATAGGCATGGGAAAAAAATACAGATTGCAAGGCTGGAAAGGAAAATTAAGATTGACAAGGGGCTTCACAGTTTGGTGGCAAAACAAACTAATGAAAAGATATTCACAAAAGAATTATGCTCCAAAGGCAACGGAATGAAGGGTTGGAGGTGTTGAGAATGGAACAGAATGAATCTTGTCAAGGAAGGGATGAATTTAAATTCCTTCTTTAATACAATTTATTCCATTTTTTTGCCATTGCCCAACCAAACTCAGTATGAAAAAGCACAGCCCTTACTTGGAGATTGAGCAAGAAGTTGCCAGTTTACTTTCTTAGCACGGGCATAATTAAATGTCCAAATATATCATATTTAAGTAACTTCCAAGGAAAGGAGAAAATCTTGCATCACGGTTTTGCCACCCAATATTCAAAGTTTTAGAAGTGTATCCTTATATAGACATTGAGAGTGAGAACATCCTCTTTTTTTATGCAAGGATAAACTTACAAACATACACACCAACCCTTCCCCATCCATTTAACTATGAGCATTCTAGGAAATGATAATGCTCAATTCCTAATTTAGAGTAGGATAGCGCCATGAATCAATTATTATCTTTCAATTGAGAAGGATAAAGAGGGAGACTTATGGAGGGGGGGAGCCACTACGAAGCTTCATCCCCAACCAGGGGTCGAGAACTACATGGATCTGAGACCTTCCCCCTTGGTCTGGAAGGTACTTGTTCACTTGCGGCATAGAAAAGGTTTAGCCCAACCCACCCATTATATTGATGAGATCATCCATCAAATATCCGAATTACAATCACAGAATAGAAATAAGAACTGTGTTTTTTTCATTAAATTGTTTATGGAGAAAAGTTATTACCTCAGGTCTCTTGGTATCCAAAGCCCCGAGCATTTCCATCAAGACATCAGCTAATCCCTGAGCATTTTGGATCTCTGGCAAGCTGATGACGAAAAATATCCTCAGGGTCAAGTGAGGTCAAGATTGTCAACTCACGTGTGTCACACAAGAAGTCCGGTCTATTATTTTTATTTCAGAGAGTCCAAAGGAAGATCCTCATTCCCTTCCATTTTCATTGAACTCCAGTTTGGACCAAAACAATAACAGAAAGTAACTGTCAATGCCAACTAATTATACTGAATGCAATTCATTCCCATGTTTGAACATGACGAGACAGCCAGTTTTGGCATCATGGTATATTTATTTGGTGACTTGTTGGTCACCTATCAACAATGACCTGGTGTTAATGATTTGACAACCTGTTGTTCACATAATGAGGTGTGAAATGACCACTTCACTAATATTTGCAAAGGTGAGACATAAATGTACGTTCATCCTCCATCTATCCCGTGCTCAATGGAGTTGGCTGAGATAACAAGTACTAATAAATCATTCCAAGTAGGCCAAAGCAGCAAACTTCCAATAATCTCTATATATACTGCTCACTCACCCGAGTAAGTTCAATTAAAAATAAGATGTTAAAAGAATCAGAGAGAAGAGAACTAATAGTAATGATGTCAAAAATCACCTCAAGCCAGAGACATCAGTTTGGAGAGATTCCTGAATGGCAGCATCCTCATAATCTGTATCCTGGTGTATTGTGGGTTGAGTTTGAGGAGGAGTAAACAGCAGGATATTATTATCTTCTCGCGGCGGAAACTCAACTCCTGCAGCCTGCTAGTTATTATTGCTTAGAAATCATCAGTTATTGCTGCCAAATGATATGCACCTTTGGGACTAACCCATAGATGAAAGTAGTTAATGCCTTGGCTGTTAAAATAGATTGATAAATATTTCAAAGACGCGAGATCACAAAAGTGATGCCACTAAATGGGGGAGAATGTCTCAAAAACTGAGAACAAGCTGAATCTTCTGCTTAATATTGTAATGAATGGGTTTTTAATGAGGAATGGGGGTAAGGAAGGGAAGATAAATAACTTCAATGATTCACTCTGATGAATTAGAAGGTGCAAAATCAAGTCACTTACCCTCAACTCATTATAGGCAGCATAATACTGGGGATATATTCCTCTTGGCCCTTCACATGCTTCTTGCCAAGCATCAATTAGTGTCAGTATCTTCTCCCTCACATTGAGGTCCGGCTACGAATGAGAAGTTCAACATTCAATTTAAGATACTTTCTTTTCAGAAAGGAGAATACTACTCGGACCATAGAACACAATACCTTTTTCTTCACCATCTTCACCATGTCATGCAGGATATCTCGCTCAACAATTAGCTGGAAAACATTTTCGCCACAGTTTTTGCTAATGGCCTCCAATACCTAATCCAATAATTCCCAGTTCAAGAATGGGCATGATAGGTAGGACTGCAGATAAAAACAAAGATAGGCAAGAGCATCAACCAGAAGCATAAATGATCCTATAGTACATAGGAACTCACAAAAAGAGCCAGAAGCTGTATTTTGGGGTTTTTATTGCCAAGTCGCTTTTTCAAAGCCTTCAAGGCATCCTTAGCTTGCCTGTAGAACAGGTAGATCGTCAACTGAGAGACAAACTGTTCTAGAGTTATAGACAAGCAGGAAGAAATCAAAAGAAGACTTTGAAAAGAAGAAAGGAAGGAAAGAGATTTACACAATGTCGTCGGGTTTGATCAACCAAAAATATAACAGAACAACCAACTTTGCTTTTTCTAGGGAGACCTCTCTACAAGGAACCACTGGGTCATTCCATCCAGACCACTTCATTTTAATATAAATTGTGAAGTGAACAACCCGGGCATGATGGCTCCACATTACTTTGGGACTTAACACCTCCCCTTCCCTCTTCTCTTTATGGCAGAAAACTCATTATTTCTTTTACCCAAAAATTGAAAATGAAAGAAAATTCTGCCCTTAAATAAGCTTAGAATGATTGAAGACATAATTAACCATGATTGCATGATATAGACAAAAGGAATTAGCCGCAAAATAGTTTGTGAAATATTTTCAAATTTCCAACTTTTAGCTTTTCCAAAACAGTATATATAATATAAAAATTCATAAAATTTATTTCTTAAATTTTCTTCATGGGAAGAAAAGAACATATATTTTTGAAAGAAAACTGGACTCTCTAGAAACTTCTTCCTTGCACCATATACAAATAGTGTCATTACTCTGATTTATTGACTGTACCAGGACATATTTCCGACCAAAATGCAATTGAAGGCGGGGAAGGAGCAGGGTAAAACTTCCTAATAAAGTCTAGGGGTTGTCAGACAATATCAATAAGGGACCTTCTTACAAATAACCATACTATATGCTCTTATATATTATCTCTAGTTTAGATAAACTGAAACTTGAACCTCCACACAAATATTTTATAAGACCCAACAAATATTAATGGCATTCATAGGTTGGCCAAATCAAGACATTATAAGTTGGACGATAATAACAAGCATATAAAATCTTAAAGATTTAGCGGAGAGTTTGAGCGTGACTATAGTCGTACTCTTGTCGGTGAATATTGCCAAGTCGAGATGGCGAACTGTTTCCATAAACTTGCAGGAAACGAAATGGGGGGCATGTGTATCAACATCTAGGCACCCGATATAAAGCTCAAGCGGGAGATCCAATCCGATACAGAAAGTATAAGCAAATTCTTTTCGTACCGGGGATCTACATTGATGATGTCGCACAATTCCATGTTGATCGCCCAATCCGGCCCGACCAACACATCACTGGTCGCCCTTTCCACACAAGCAGATGCGCTACCGGCCATGCTTATCGGTCAGACCTCAAACTCGGAGCAAAGTTTCCTTATTCCACTTATCCCCTACATCTCCAAAGGAAGGTCACTCGTCAATTTTCCTGAAAATTGACAAATCCCCAGATTTCGAAACTTTTGTCCAAGGAAAACCCTAAAAGGGGGGGAAGAAACAGTGTTGACCGGCAACGGTCAAACAGCTCCCAGAATAATGACAATGCAGGAGGAGGAGGACGATGGGAAGCAGTAGAATAAGAGGGAAGGAGTCAGATCTACCAAAAACAGAAACAACTAACCTGGATGGATTGTGTGGGGGAGGGGATGAATCCTCGAGAGGAAGGACAAAGAAGACGACGACTAGGAAAAAGGTAAAGGGAAGGAGGGTATGTGGGATGGATTAGGAGGAATTAAAGGGGGAGGTTGGATGGACACATTTGGCTGTATCCCAAAAGTCCAAATACTACTGTGTGGGGAATATATTTAAAAATAAAATGTCCATTTTCCAGTAAACATTTGCCCAGTTGTTGTGATTAAAAAAAAAAAAAATTACAAGGACCAGAAGTTTCTTCTGGTTGTTTGCTGATGTAAGTTTCTTGACTGTTACCGCCAAGAAGTTGTTGTTAGGCATGTCCTGGATACATAAAAGTCGGTATTACTAACCGCGACTTCTACTTTCTTCACCGATTACTCTAAGTTATGAGAAAATTATACGCATATGATTTTTTCTAACAGACCGGAAGTCGCTTTTTTTTTCGAAAACTCAGTAAGTATTCTCGAAAATCTTAGTTTCTTATTTTCGAAAACTGTGATGGGTTTAGTGTTGATGAAGTATGTTATTATTTCCGGAAATAATTTAGGTTTAGGTCGGGGAAATACTTTATGCTTAAGTTTTATGAAAATGCATTTAGTTTAGGAAATTGTAGCTTAGGAGGATTATGTATTATGGATTACGACTAGTTAAGTAACTGTGTTTATGTGATAAACGTCATCTTAGGCTTCAAAGACTGGGCCTCGGATGAGAGCTTCGAAGATTGGAATATCAACAGTGAATTTGTATCGAAGAGGGTTATCATCACCAACAGTCGATGGAGCTATCGAAGCATTTACAATCGAAACTACAAGTGGAGTTTATCGATGACCAGTATATCAACAGTTTTGTTGAAGACGATGAAGACCGTTTTATTGATGTCGTCGAATACTTAATGGTCTACGGTTAGTATCAAAGTAATAATCACGTGTTTAAATGTGTCTAGGATGACAGTTACTTAAGTTCGTGTCTATAAATAAGTCGGCCTTGATCAATTATAAAACACAAACAATCATCCTATGACCCCGAATGACTGCTTGATTATCAACCTGACTGTTAGAAATCGTGTTAAGTGTTGCAAGATGGCCGTAAGTATTCTTTCTTCGTACTAGTGAATCTTTTTACTAACTTTTGTTTACTTTATTATTGGAGACCACATTCAACGTTTTAGTCCCCGTTATATCACAACGTGTTTTTCACGTAAAGAAACTAACTTTATTATTTTCTAGAGTAAATATCAACTTATTTGGCGGATGATTTTGCGTAAGGATCGACGTTTCTTCGATTATTAACTTTTACGAATGGTACTATAGTTGATGGAGTTACGTGTCAATGGGTTTAGTTTCATCGAGGAGGTTAATAGTTGGCCATCGTTATCCAATTGTTGAATTTAAAAATATGATGTTACCTTTAATCCACATTAGCTGTTGGGGAATCATCGACTGCGGAACGTATAAACATATAGCAAACTAAGTAATTTACAAAACATAAAGATTTTCAAAAGTTTCAGCTATAATAGTATATTTTGCCAAAGAGACTAATTACAGAAGAAGGATTTAATTTTTTTTGTTTTAATTCGAGTCTAATTGAAAAAATAAATCTAAGTACAAAGCTATGATTTCAATACTTTTAATTAATTTTACGTATAATCCTACTTTATTTTAGCCTATTTAAGTAACTGAATCCCTGAACAGAGACGTATATAAAATTTCGTACTGCTAAATTAATTATACTACAACCATCTATTTGGAGAGAGAGATATGCAAGGAAGTCACTGCGAACGGCTCGTGATTACACCACTCGAGCAAAATTGAATATCACACCAACTGGAGAAGAGTGTGAAAAGGGGACGGGACAATTAATAACATCATCATCTGGAATTTGTCTCTTCCACCCAAACAAAAATCCATCTCAACTCCCCATCATTTGACACCAAATATACAAACCTTGAATCAGTCAGCCCAGGAGCGATGCCAATTCCTCGTCCTAAAAAAATCCAATGAAACAATAATCTTTTAAGTCACTTAAACTTATCTAATTTATCTGCAAACAGTTTATGCTATGAAATTACATTTTGCGCCCATGTCTGACATAAACAGCAGAGACCTACAGGAAGGACACCATTGCTTTTCTGATTTTTGTATGAAAGTAAAAGCTAGGACCCTTTTTCATAATGACTATGAATCTTCGAAGAAAACTGTAACAGTGCTTTTGGTTCAACTAGTCAGAACACGTAAACAGCACGATATTTAATTTCTGAATTCCTAATTGTGTCTATGACAGCTAACTACTACTACACAAAATATCCATGAACCAACTTGCAAAAATGTCCTGCAGAAACTTGCACACGCATGCCATGACACCAAGTTCTACCAATAAGCAGTTAAGAGGATGAGAACGAAGTAAAATGTTCAGTTCAAGCAGCTGTCGCTCTGGCTGAAATGCCGGCGTTCATCATAGGTCACAACAGAGCGACTGGCGATACAGTCACAAAGTTGCAGAATATATATATATCACAAATGGGTAGGTAACATATGTACAGGCCAATGGAGTCCAGCACTCCAAACATATTGGATATAAACTGGACATGCCACTTAAGAGACCCCCTTTACCATGTGCCGCTTCTGCATCATGAGAAAGGCACCTCATTCTTTAACCTAAGCAGAAATCCCCTAGCCCCAAACTGTGAAATACAGATGCATTAGCTTGAATATTTCATGATGCAGATGCTCCCCATAGTCTCAAACTTCCTACCAAGACCCCACACAAAGCACCTATTACTCCCAAAACATACAGGATAAGGAAACCACGCCTGCTTCTTCCAGCCCTTATTACTGCGGAACCACTACCATTACTTGAGTTCGCTGCTGCGGAGTTCATCCTTACCCTACTAAAGCTAGACATTCTCTCTAAAGCCCGGTTGACCAATGTGCTCTCTGAGGCAGACGCTGGAGTAGTAGGTATGGACTCCACGAATGCCCAGAGTGCATAAGATAATCTACTCACTGCACCAGTATCATCATTCCCTTGAATCTGACTTGATTCATTCAGCAAATTAGTTGTATCACTAACAGGACCTGAAAAACAAAAAGAAAGCGGATGTAACACAGAGTCAGCGCTGATGGCGCCATTTACATATTCCATATCAAGTGCTTGGTGACAACAGCAAATGCGAATCCGGGTGTCTTCACAAAGGACAACATGATAAAAGAATACTTGTTCTCACAGAGCTCTCGGCCCAAGACCAATGTCCTTTCAAAGAGGCTTATTCCCTGTGGATTGTGACAGTCCAACCATCCCATCCACTCCCCTTCGGAGCTTTAAATGGATGGCCAATGGAGAGAGAGCCACTTTTATCCACTTTGGAAACAAAGGCAGAGGCCTCAGTTGCAGCAGAGAAGAGATGGTCAATATTCAAGCTCGGGATCATTTTACCTGATTGCAGTTCACAGACAGGTTCAGTTGAAGCATAGGAGCTCAATCTTTGCTCATGATCCCACAACTGACTGCAACCTTGATCAGCATCGTCAAATTGGGGAGGCTGCAGGCCATAATAACCCTCGTTGCTTAAATTATTGACAAAAGAATGGCCAGCAATGTTCCCCTGATCCACAGATCCGATGTCACGAAGAAACATGGCAGCGTCCTGAAAGAGGTCAATGCCCCCAAACCCATCCGGCTCCGCGTAATCAGCCTGCTTGTCAGTACTCTCCAAGTTCTGACAGAAAGCAAGGTCATCAATCTCCAGGAAGTCTTCATTGCGCTGAGGTTCCAAGGTGCAGTTTTCAGCAGCATTTGTAATCCCAGAACTCCCCTTGACTTGCCACTCAGAAGAGCCAAGTTGGTCATAGTTAACTATGGGAGGCATTTCATAACACCCAGCATTGGTGTTGACAGAACAAGGTGGCTCGGAGAGGACCACTTCTCCAGGTATGGGTGGTGGATCTGCCACAGTGCTTCGTGATTCTTCCTCTTCTTCCAAACAAATCTGCAATAAAACCAAACAGTCAAAAACCCGGTTTCGCAACTGAACCAGGCCCAGTAACAGAAAACAAGCCAACCCATTTTAACTCCTGTATTGGTTGTCTATTTCACACAAACAGATTTGCCAAGACAAATGTCAACCTGAGCCATACATGAAATGGTAGTTTGCAATAAGAAAAAAAAGGAAGGAGCCACAGAAAACCTTCACTCGAATAATTTCCAAAAGTACTACAGGAAAGACATTTTCCCCCTCATGAAAAACACAGACAGGAAATTGACTAGATGTGGCCAAACCACTGATTTTCTTCCTCCATGGCATTTATTAATTTTTAAAGGAAAATATCATGCAGACATTTATTCTCTATTAAGGGCATTCACCAACCTGCAGTGGCATGAAACCATCACCCAGCACTTGATCAAGATCTTGTAGATCTTCTAAGTCATTGAAGAATTCCTCAATATCATTTACTGGAGGATCTAATGGAATTGGATCCACTGCCTTGGCAATGCAACTGATGACAGGTGGTTGTTCGTCAGGGATTTCCCTATCAGCAGTCTTTACAGAATCAAAGCAGTCATCATCGGCCCACTCTTCTTCCCTGAATGGTGCCCCATACTGCTCTCCATTCTTAGGGCCAGGTCCACTCTTCTTGAACACTTTGTAAAGAGCATAGTAATCCTGTAAAAACAGCAAATGAGAACAATTCAACAAAGAACGACAGAAAAGAGCACAAAAGATACTAACAACAAAAACAGCAGAATGACTCATACCTGAGCATTTTGGCACCTTTTTAGCTCCTCTTCATCCAAGGTATACTCGTGCATAACCCAGTCAGTTCGTTCACCATGGGGTGCCCGGCCTTTATAGAAGACAAGGGTCTTCTTCACTCCAACAGCTCGGCTGCACGATGAGATGTTACGATCTTTACCAGTTGCCTTCCAGTAACCCTGTCGGGTCGCCCTATTTGACCTAGCAGCATTTGGGTATTTCCTGTCCCTCGGACTGAAAAAGAACCACTGCCTATCACCAGTCTTCAGCAAAGATTGACCTGCACCCAAGTTGATTTATGCAGGTAAGCACTTCCATACAGGCACACAAAATATCCAATCATAAAAATCGGGGGGTACATAAGACAAAGACCGATGTAAACAAACAGATCTTTTAGAAAAGAAAACATAAGATACTCAGGATCACATAAAGTTTAAGTCTCAACCTAATCATCGCTAGGATGGCTACCATCCAAAACGGAAGGAGCCCTTCATAGGTCGTATGGGCATGTAGTCAAAAGGCAACTTACTACACAATCAAAAGTTGGTCTTCTGCCCAACAGAAGACCCTTCAAACCTGACCTCGACTAGGGTATATTCCGATAAGAAACCCATCAGTCAGTATTAGTCAACACCCACCCACTAAGCACATGATCAAAGGAAAACATCCAACCTCAAGGCAATAGAACCTACACACCAACAAGCAGACACGACTAACTACATCATGCCGTCCTCAGTCGGAGGCAATCACGATTTCACGAGTGGGAAGTAATCCGTCGGAAATTGGGAGCGTCGGAACCAGAAAACAACGCCGAATAACAAAGGCAAACTGCAGTCCGCAGTTGATCGGATCAGACTCAAAGGAAACGCTAAGTCAACGCGTCAATCACGTAACACCACAAGAACATCCGAACGCGAATTTCCAAAATCGGACAGGAGGTGAAAGTGAGGATTGCAAAAAAAAAAAAAAAAAAAAAAGAAAACAGAAGAGAAAAAGAATACCGGGCAGTTCCTGGGGATCCCACTTGTACACATCGAGTTCAGAGATGATGTTGAGTCGGAGGCGGCGTCGGCAGATCTTCCTCTTGAGATAGTAAAGGACGAGCTCCTCGTCGGTGGGGTGGAACCGAAACCCAGGCGGCCATGCTGAGCAGTCTGCTGCTGCAGAGGGGGAGGAGGCGATCGCCGCAGCCATCAGAATCGCTTGTTTCCTTGGAGGAAAAGGGTTTTTTCCCTTTCCTTCGTCTTTCTTGCTGGTGGGAGGAGGGGGAGAGAAGATTTAGACGAGGTCATAAAAAGTGCGGATGTGAATGGATTGCGAGTGAAGCTTCGTCGAAATCCCACTTTTTGACTATAGTCAAATCAAAATATATCCTAAAATAGTAATATTTTTTCGACAAAATATCGGATTTTGACCTCAATTATCGGGCTATTTTCATCTACGGCCACAACTTTATTTTTTTTTATTTATAGCCATAACTATGACATTGATTTTGTTTATGGTCTCGACGTAATGCCGTTGGGGAATCTTACCTTCGTGGACTAACGGTTAAAATCGTGGCAACAAACGTGGCCATCCTGTCTTTTAGAAAAAAGACAAAATATCGGATTTTGACCCCAATTATCGGGCTATTTTCATCTGCGACCCCGACTTTATGGCTATAACTATATCTTTATTTTAGAATTGTCACGCAGGATGGCCACGTTCGCACACTCCTTCAGCCGTTAATCCACGTAGGCAACGACGTTACGACGCGGCCACAAAACAAAACGAAGTCATAGTTATGGCCACAAATAAAAAAAACAAAGTTGTGGACACATGAAAATGTGTCGATAATTAGGGCCAAATTCCGATATTTTGCATATTTTTTCAATATATCTTGTTTCTAAAAAATATCATCATTGACACTACGTTAACTTTATCCATACGCGGTAAGTACTAATTGGAGTGGCACGAACACGGCGACTAATTATGTTTCACTATTTTACAGAGATAAAATGATTTCGAAAAATTAGGTAATTACATGATTGTCCCACGCTCATCTCCGGCATTCCTCTGCCCACACCCCTCCCCTTGTACCATCCCCGCATTCATCCGCACACCATTTCCCATACCATCCGTCTTCATTCCCCACCTTGGCACCCATTCTGCTCACACTTCTCCCCCACCCCTCCTTGTCTTCCATTTGGTGTTCTTGATGAGATTTTTGGGATTCAATTATGTGTTTTCTGAGGGTCATTTCTGACTTGGTAATACATTTAACGATTGGATGCGGCCAGCGTACTTATATGAAGATTTTATTGCTTGCTCTATTACTTGTTTGAGGAACTATTATTTCAAATTGGCATTTAATATGCAAGTTGTTTGAAGTGTATCCGCACTTGAAAAGATATGATAAAATAGTCATTATTTTCCACTTTGAAACCGGTTAAGATAATTAGGTTGGAAAATGTGTTAACCAGACTTGACATTGTATCATATAGTTGTAGAAATGAGTGGACATAGAGAGTATTTCAAGATTGCACAAATTGTGAAGTTATAATAAAGGTAAGAATTATTTTGGTTATCCTTGTTTTAAAGATAAGAATTATTTTGTTTTATAGCGAGGTGTCCTACCCGAATCGAGTCCGGATTAGTCGAAGCAAAGCTCCGAAAACCGGGCGAGCAACCAAAAAACAACTTATAAAAAAAAAAGACCTGACGTATAGAATATGAAGCAATAACTTAGTTGCATCAATTAAGGAAACTGAGTTTTTGACTGGATTTTAGATTGCGACAGGGCACGGTGGGTTGTTGGGGTGTAGCTAAAATATAAAAAAAGCATGGGGTAAAGAATTCTGGGTTTGATAATTATTTCAAACTCTGTCTTCCACTTGCGAAAAACCCTAATCGAACTTCGGACTGTATTTTAGAAATTTCAATACTGATTTCACAAATTTCTTTCAGACTTACCTGGTTTCGAAAATTTTCCTCGTGAGATTAATACATTGCATTTCAATTTAACATCGAGTAACTTGCAATTTTTCTTTTAACTTGTTAAGTGTATAATATACTCTTTTCGGGGGTGAGGAATAAGTCAGCCACGCAAGCCAACAATGTCAAGAACCATCACTTTCAACCCCGTAAGAACCACCATCGAAATTATGCTGAATTGATTTGTTTAAGCATTTCATTATCCATCCACCATGCCACATCTGATAAGAAACAAAAAGGAACCAAATCCACAAGTGAAAAGGAAGGGAAGGGTCCCCCACCTGCTCCTCCTACTGCTCCTCAAAGGTGCAGCAGTCTTGGAGGATATCTCATGGAGTCCGCTGCCATAATCTGCTCGTTTGGCCCGAGGTCATCTATTGGTGGCCTCTGTTTATGGTGATTGGTTGCTGCCTGGTAAGCCATTGCCAATGCCAAAGCCTAGACGTCCAGGCGCAAGCAGTAAACAAACAAGGTCAGTATCTAAAAGGCGCTAAACCTTTCGATTCTTCTTTTCTTGGCAGGAGTGGCCTTCCCAAGGTATTATAAATTTAGAATGCGAAACTTCAGTCAGAGAAGACTAGGAACAACCACAGGAAACAAACTGGAAGTGAAGACTGACCAGATGATCTTTTTGAGGAGGAGCGTATATGCCAGTGGTAATGGTCTGCCGCCTCTTGGTGCCGCTTGGTGGGGGATCCGACACATTAGCGTACCCCGTCGGGACGACGATGACAGGCATGCCCACCAGATTTCCCATGCAGACCTTCTCCCAGTCAGTAGCATTTCCGATGAATGCGTCGACAGTGAAGCTCTCTCTGACTTCCCGAATCAAAACTCCTCTAGCTCTCTGTGCCTACACGAATGAGGGACACCAGTGATTTGTTGTTCTTTACTCAAGAATTCTTCCTTCCATTAAGGCAGCACATACAAAAGCAACTTCACATATGAATTGACTCTTCTAGACCACCACAGGACTTCGATCAACAAGTAGGAAACCACATTCTGTATGATCACGTATTAATAGCTTTCAGAGACGTCCAACAGAACTTGTTAAAGCAGAGGCAAAAATTACCAAACTGACAACGGTAAATGATACAGTTGTCAACATGCAGGTACAGGATGTAGCTAAATCATGCAAACCAATACCCGAATTTTGCTATAACATTCCTTTCGATTCTCATCTGTGTGAGATAGTCACATTAACAGGGGCCAGAACTAGCCTTCATAATATAAATTTGAGAAGGCATTACTAACAGACCTGGAGATAGTCGACAGCGGGAATCACACGCGTTCGGCGTAATTCGGTCGGCCATTGCTCTTGGGCTTCATAATCGTCATCCTTGCCTGTTCGCTGCCACTTGTCAAAATGGGCTAGCATATCAACATCCATAGTGAAGTTAAGAATGCCTTGAACTGATTGAACCGTGTATGGTAACTTAAAGGGGACCATTTTGACACCCCTGGAAGAGAGAACATCGACAACCTGAGACAACAGATAAAAAATAATTAACTTATATTTCCAGCTTCAGTGATATGTATTTGAAATTTGGACATATGACAAAACTGTACTTCCTATGTTAACTAAAACAAGCAATATAATGACTAACATCGCTCTCAGCATCGTCAAGATATCCAACAGTGAGCTTTGTAATGTCCACCGCAAATGGATCCTCGAAAGGCATGTCCTTTGATGAGGGATCATGCGGATCCCTTCCTCTTATGATGTCGAGAATTACTGCACAGTCCACAGCACTCCTACAGAAAGGACCAAGCTTATCCTGATGAACCAACCAAATGGATAATATTACCTTTTGTCCTGAAATGGTACAGCATTAAAAGAAGTGCTCATAGCATAATAAGAGTTAAAGAAGGGGATTGCAGTCAAGGACTTAAAAGATGTTACCAAGCTTTCTGATATACTCATCACCCCACTTCGACCAACAGTGCCAAAAGTTGGGCGTAAGGCAGTAACACCACAACGAGCAGCTGGATAGGTAATTGAGCCTGCTGTTTCAGATCCAATAGCAAAAGGGACCATACCTGAAAATGTAAGATCGTGATGCTTTATAAGATCTTCTATTAAAATTTGACGAACAGAAATGACAAACAGCTGATGCTTGACTTTCAATTTCTTCGATTGAATTTTTATGGATCTGGATTTATCTTCAGAGGACATCCCTATTAAATAATGCCTCATATCCGAGGAAACGGTTTGACAACAAAGTTGACCAGAGGATGAATTTGTAAGTACCAGCAGAAGTGCTAGCAGCTGGACCCGCTGATGAGCCAGTACTGAACTCTTCAATGTTCCATGGGTTTCTTGTCCTACCTCCAAACCATATATCATCATAAGCCAGTGACCCAGTTGCTAACTTAGCAACAAGAACCGCCCCGGCAGCCTTCAACCTACGACAGAAAAGATAACATCATTAAGCATCATAATTCATTCAGCATCCGAACAAGCTATTCTCATGCAATCAGAAAGCCTCATTACTTTATGTACACCCAGGCCTCCGTATTCAGAACCTGATCCTTGTAAGTCCCTGAGCCCCAAGTCGTCTTGTAGCCTGGCACTGAAATTATGTCCTTCAGCCCATAAGGAATCCCGTGGAGTGGACCTAGAAACAAGGAAAAAGCCATTGAGTATCAGATTGTTAGATATAGAGGGAAAAGCTGATATATTTTTGGAAAATATAGGACTAGCCAATATGAATGATAGTATTGGTTAGAAGCTATTTGAAATCTTTGGTCTTGTTCCGAAAATTGTTGACTCCGTACAAGACCAAAGATTTCAAACCTAGTTTTTCTGTTTTAGTAAAGGTGGCAATAGGATCAGTTTGCACATACTTCGACTAAATTTGCAACCTAATGCTTTTATCATGCGATCGTTTAGATTTAGACAGGCATGCTACCTGTGGTTTTCACTATAGTTTCAGGTCTTTCATATTCTCAGACCGATTAAAGTTTTCAACATTACCTACAATTACCTGAAGTTGGGTTGGACACTCGTTTCAAACTGCTATATGCCGTTCTTGATTGATCAAAAGCATGAACAAAGGAAAAAAAAAAAAATTCCATAACATCAAGATTCATACCGAGATATGTCCCTTTTGCCAGCAATTCATCAGCCTCCTTGGCCTGAGCAAGTGCTAACTCTTCAGTATACGAGACCACAGCTCGAAGTATGTCATTGTATCTGGCATATCAACAACATCAGAACAGAGAAGTAATCCCATCCGGATACCATTTTATATACGACTCGACCTCTTTAATCTCTTGAGAAAAACCCCAGTAAGTTCCTGGGAAGTAATTTGTTTCGTCTTGATAAGCTCCCCCAGTTCAAGCACCTGTTCATGCCGACACCATTTAATTTAATTTCTGCTAAATAACAATGTGAACCAAATGACACTCACTGACGAATATATCCTTCGAGACTTCTGGTTGTACGATATCTATAAATACAAATAATCCACAAGATTTTAAAGGGAATAACAAAAGCATCAACAGGGAAGGGAACCGAAACGTACACTCATAAATGCAATATCTTCATCTTTCCATGGCCGTTGCAAGCCGAGGGGGTTGCTGAATCTGAATCTGGTAACTGAACTAGACACATGTTCACGACTCCAACTAGCATCAAAGACCAAACAAGATGGATTTTCCATGCCCCCATCGACAGAAGCAACTATATTCCTGTTGGCTGTCATCACAGGAATATTGAACTCCTCCGCACCTTTCTCAATCTCCAGCATCTTTTAAGTAAAAAACAACACAATGAGAATTTCACTCAGCATATGAGATTCTTCGCTTGCCTCAAACGCACAGCTGGTTGGACGTCACAAAGCATAAGATCGACCCGACAAACAGGTTCCACAACACACAAAGCAGGATTACAACAAGTAAGCAGGTAAATTTGTTTTCCTCCCCCCATTCAGAAAATGCCCCATTACCTTACTCTCTGAGAAGAATCCAGCATCCAACATTCGAAACCCTCTTGCCAGGGACGACTCATCTCCGTCACTTGCGCAATCAGCCATACTCCTGTCCTGAGCAAGCAAGACAAGACACAGTAACAGGTCTTTCACACATCCATTGACACTCCCAAGAATTGAAAAAGATAAAAAAGAAACACACACACAAGAGTCGCATAACATTTGTCCCTCCTGAAGAAAAGCTACTCTTATTCCTCCTTTTACCTGGAACCAAAGTTTCTAGGAAGCAGCAGCAGCTTCCGGATTGTTAAGCCACTGATGCCTCTCATTTCAGGTAGCTGCTATGTATGCTCTTATTGTGCAGGGGCAAACACAAAGTAGGGAAAAGAAAAAAAATCATCAAACCTTTGAGGGGAAGGAAAGAAGAGGCGACGTGGCAGAGCTGTAAGCATGGGCACCGCTACAGAAGCACAAGTAGGAGTAACAGGTGGAGGCAATCAGGATCGCCGTGGTGAGGCGGAGGAAGCTGCTCAATCGGAGGGCCACAGACGCCAAGTGGATCGCCATCATCCCCCACCCCCCCCTCTTACCTCGTTAACTGCACCTCCGTTCTTTTACTCAATCGGAGGACCTAATTTATCAGGCATCACACAAAAGGGCTTGTTCCCAGTCGCCCTCGAGAAGAAAAGAATTTTTTCAATGCGGCGATCGGATGCTCTACCGTTCCTTTACTCAGCTTTGTTTAATTACCAAATAAGTAGATGAAAAGTTATATTTTCTTGATTAATATTTAAAAATTATGCTATAAATATAAAAATTAATTCATAAAGAACTCATATTTTGTAACCAATAGAACTCGTGTTAACTCGGGTAAACACCGAGTTCATGAGACCACATGAATTCTCATAAAATGTGTCTTATTCCATTTTAATGTTATTTGGAAATTTCGAAAATAATGCCTGACATTATTTTCATGTTGACTTTAACTATAGACGATCCCACTTGATAGGCCGCTAGGGCACTAGACTCTTTTCTTAAAAGGTTATCGTACTTAGTAGCTCTCTAGAAGAACTCATAGAGATCCTCGAAGGTTTGGCCCTGTATATTCTTTTAGAATCGAATGTTGAGATCATCTTGGGTAATCTTCACGATATTATCCGTTTACGCTTAAGGCGGGCTTTGTGGAATCTTTAAACAAAGGTTGCCACAAGTTCTCCGGATTATTGTCTCATACGAGTGAGTTTGCCGAGAGTAATCGCTGAATCCAAAGTCACGAAGGCTTGCAGGAATTGGATTTGCCCCTAACAACCCTAGATTGAGCTAGGAGGATATGAATATACCAGGAGAAGGTTGTTACAATCAATGAATTCGAAAGTGAATGGAGTTTCAATAATCGTTGTTTGAAGCTTCTCCAGCTTGGTGGATAAATTTGGGAATATGTTATATAAGGGTCATGTCGTCCGCTTCCGAAAAAATTAGTGAAGTCGAGAATTTTATACCTTCTTAGATACGGGCAATCCCTGTTAATATACATGAGATAGGAGGATCCCGTAAAGGTTCATCTCTTCCCTTCATATTGCCCTAAGGACTAGCTGGTCGACAGTTCGAGCAATGTACTCCTAGTAACGAGGAGGATCAACAAGAGAAGCTTTAGGGGCTTCTATATCATACATTTCCCTTTAAGTGCCTTTGATGAAATGTTGCCTTCTCTGTGCGGTAATTTCAACTGGGATGGCCCCGTCATCCACCATCGATCGAGTATGGAAAATCTCATGTCGAAGATGATGTGGAGTATAAGTTTGACGCCTACAATTTTCCTCGTTCTCATCATCCAAATTGACACAACTTGTGTCGAACCAAGAATTTCTTCGAATATGGATAACATACCGGCCTCGTGGACTTTGAGTCAGCTTTATTCACATGGGCTCCCTCGGGTGGCCCGGTAACGTAATCGATTGGCGTGAATTCATCATGGTCGGGGTCTGTATAAAACCCAACCTTGCGTTTTTCATATGGCAATTGACGCCTTTTGGCCATGCTCGCAGAAGAGAATTTCCCTCTCCTGAGTCGAAGAATCGAGCTTTGTATGAAGGTCGTGAACATTCCTTTCGAAATTCATTGAGATATCCTTCGGGCGTCAGTTAATGTCCTAGTTTTTGAAATATTTCCTCAAATGATTAGAGGCTTTTTATCGGGGGAGATTAGAGGCCGACCATAAAAAAAAAATAAAAAATGGAAATAGGAATGGGTCGGTCGGAAATGTTTTCCGATGAGATGATACATAAGTGTACGTGCGTGGCGGCTCGGGCGACACGAGGATCCGGGCCCGCTCCCCGGGGCCCAAATCCGGTCGACGTCGCGACTCGAGCGTCGGACGCTACGGAAGGGCATCGGGTTGAATCCTCCCTTGTTTCTTAAGCGGATCTGCTAGACACTTCGCCGACTGTCACCAGTCCTTGGAGGCGACGGGCGAAGGGTTGCGTGCGACCTCGCTTGGGATTTTTGGGGAGGATTTAAGGAGCGGCTCGTGCCGCCGTTACCCATCCAAAATGGCTCCGTTTTGTAAAATGTTTTTGCTTAACCTAGGTAAGCTAGAGTCGCCACCTACTTTTTATTTTAAAACTGTTAAGTCGGAAAAACAGCTGGTTCGGGGATTTCTATTTACTAGTCCTTAAGCATGAAAAGAGGTGGCGTTTGCACCAAAAGAGTTTGGCTTTTGATTAACAGGCGTTGGACCCGATCCGGGCATGACTCCGGACTCATGTCACTGTTTTACGGGCGTTGGACCCGATTCGAGCCTTTTGGGCTCGAACTCATGTGTATTTGGCAAACAGCATGCGACGATAAACCTATGGACCTAAAGCATGCGAACAATCACAACCAATTATTGAGATCAAAGGGAGCGGGGAAGGGCGGTGATCGTAAGCCTATGCACTTGGGCTCACGACCCAATACATGTGGAAATAAAGAAAAAAGGGAAGCCCACACTTCCCTCATGTATCTGAGATGATGGTTGATGCCGCTTTACTTCGAAGCTAGCGCCTTCGAGCTTTCTGTCTTCGAAATATCGCTTTTGTCGGGATTCCATGAAGCTCGGTTGATTTTTTTAATGCAAAATCAAATCCAAACATCACAGAGAAGACGATATTCAGAAAATTCCAAAATACATGGGATAATTTTGGAATTAACTGGTGAGTAATAATGATACTCACCGGGCGTTGTGTGGCCCGTTGATGTTGATCCTTCATGATGTTGAAAGATGATATTCTCTTGTTGTTTTAACATGCAAAACAAAGAAAAAAGAGAGGCAAAGCCGAGCAGCAGCGAACGATTAAATCGACGGATATTTAATCGTATTGAGGAGTAAGGCATGACTTACCGTTCAGAGTGGTTGGAAGATTCGTAGCCTGCCGATGTCGGTCTTCCAAAAATTATATGCGTGTATAGTAATTTCGAGATTGCTCGAGAATATCCACCAGGGTCCCGCCGTGTTTTCATGAAAAACAAGGAAATAGACATTAGCGACGCGCATTAAAAAGAATTCTCGTAAGCGAACGAAAATTAAACGTTTCTCCCATGATGGTCACGTCCCCTTGAAAATTTTCATTATTATTATTTTATTATTATTATTATTATTATTATTATATTTTTTAAAGAAAAAGACATGGGGGACTTACCTTGGCGTGTGCTCACTGATTTGATTTTGATTTTGATTTTTTTTAAAAAACAATAAAAAATAAATAAATAAATAAAGAAATAAAAAGAAAAGAAAAGGAGGGGGGATAGACTTTGCTCTGACAAGCCCCCCCAACGCTCATCCCCTCTCTAATTTCATAAAAAAAATAAAAAAATAAAAAAATAAAAAAATAAAAAAATAAAAAAGATAAAAGAAGAGGGAACTTACCGTGCGGGATGCGGGGCTTCCCTTAGCTCAGACGAAAAAGGGGGTTTCAGCTCGTCGCCAGGAGGGGGGGTCGCCGGTCGAAGCGCATGGAGGGAAGCTCGCCTCAAGACGCCGGAGTTATCGGTCGGGGAGGGGGGTTTAGGTTCCCGAGAATGGGTCTAGCTCCGGAGTCCGTCAGTGACCAGGTCCCGCCGTGGTCGGGAGAGGCCGGGCTAGCCGCTGCCTAGCCTTGGGGATCTGTTGGAGCTGAGCAAAGCAAGGGTGCCATCTTGGCTGCTGCCTCCGTCATGGTCGCCCGCAGACCGATTGCGGAACTGGTTCCGCAGTGGCCCGCTTTGGAGTCAGACTGTGGGCGTGGTTGCTGCGGCTAGCGGAACGGCCTCTGTCGCTGGTCAGGAGAGTTGCGGTCGTCGAGCTTGCTGCGATCGCTAGGCCGACGGGAAAGATGGGTTACTCTCCCTGCAATCTGCACATTGAAAGGAAAAAGGTCAGAACGAAGGGGCGATCCCTGCGATGACGACGCGCGCACACGGGGAGCTCGGACGTAGTTCTCCCCAAAATGTAGCAGCGACCTTTTTGTTAGGTAACCTAAGGGGATTTGTCCCTGTTATCGCGGTGGATGAGGCGCTGTCCACCAAAGGTCTGCTTTGGTGAGGCCAGGGTCGTCGTCAGGAAACCGCTAGTGCCTTGTCTAGAAGAGTCGGGGACCGCCGCAGCTGGGAGCCCGTTGATCTATCCGCTGCGGCCGCTGAGTGTCCTTCTTGGGTTGATCACCAGGGGGGTGTCCTCCTAACACCTATCATTGCCTACCTTGGGCAGGGTCTGCTGGAGGGAAGGAGGGAAACAATCGAGACGACATGCGGGAGTTACAGGTAAGTCTTCCTTTCTTTCTTTCAGACGGGGGGCGAGGGAAAAGGTTCAGCTCCGTTCTATCTTCCGTCCTTCTGTCCCTTTATAGAGGGACCCCTCTCTCTTTTTTTTTTAAGCCATTATCCGAGCCGGCACTCGCATCAAGGCAAGGGGACGTCACCATCTGAGGAGGTTACTAGGAGAGGCGGGAGGAGGTCGGCTTCTGCTTCTCCTTCTTCTTCTAGGGTGTCGTTAGGAAGATGAGGTATAGGGGGGCTAGTTGGGAGGTTCCCCAAGGCGTCGTCGCATCACCGTTGCTGTAGGCAGGGAAGTCTCGCCAGGAGTGGGTCTTCTGGGCGGTGCAACAGGGAGTCCTCGTGCTACTGCTGTCCTTATTAGGTAGATTATTGAGTGGGGAGAGTGCCACAGTTGCTGCTGTGATGCTGTGCTTCTGTGCAGCAGCTTTAGGGGGAAGCACTCATCACATAGTAAGTGGGGGATCGTTGCCGCTTGGCGTCTGTAGGTGACGAGACTGCTGCTTGCGTGCAGGTGGAGACAGCGGGAATGGGCCCCTGAGCAGCGCAGCAGGGCGATGTCTTCGCCAGAGGAGGAGGGATAGGGGTGGTGAAAGGATCGTAAGTTCGACGAATTTTTAAAAACTTAATTTTATTGCTCAACACTCACAAGAGTCCATTACAGTACGGTTACAATTCGACCTTTGAAGTAAAACCCTTATAACCATATCCTGTATGTTGTGCATATCATGTAGATACATCCAGTCCTACACAAGACTTGTACTTATCAAGACATGTACTTATCAAGACATGTTCAATCAAGCAACGTAGAGGAAGAATTCCTCAAATTTGGACCTTAGTACATTCAACACTTTCCTATCACACCTTCCATCCAAACCGCCCCACATCCGACCTTTCATACTCAGCCTTTATGCGGGGTTGTACTAGCCCATTTGGGCTATCCCCTCGCTCTCCCAACAAGGTAAGAGTCGATGTCTCTAAGCCCTCTAGAGCTCCCTACAAGGGTAGCCCGAGTTCACTCGAAGCGTCCGCTTCGTTCGCGCTCACTTCGTTTCGAGCGTCACCACTTATCACCACATCCATCCGCTCCCACTCAGCACACATTAGCCGACACTTGCGGGGTCCTTCCAGCCATGTGGCCGTCCCTTCCGCCTCCAACGAGGTAAGGGTCGAGGTTTCCTAACCCCTCTAGGGCGCTCTTCAAGACAGCCCAAGCATCGCCCGAAGCATCCGCTTCGTTCGTGTTCGTTTCGACCGATTATTTGCGTACTCCGGAGATCAGCCTTTTAGGCTCTCTCAAGACCCCATCCGGGTCCCTCGTTCCAGCCCCACGGCCGACTTGATTTTCCGAGACTTCGTCTCGCGATCTCGCTCTTAAAGCGCGTGTCCGGGTCCATCCATAAGGGAGGCTTTCCCCTGCCTTTCCCCTTCTCGGATTCCATCCCATTTCCGGCCCCATGGCTAAGTTCTAATCTCTCAAGGGTTGCGCACGCTTAGCTTTCCGGCCCCACGGCCGCTTTGCTTTCCGAGACCTTCGTCACGCGATTTCGCTCTTTAAGCACGTATTCAGGTTCATCCTTTGGGAAGGTTTTTCCGTGCCTTTTCCCCATTCGGATCCTCACCCATCACCAGCCCCATGGTCGGGTTCCAACCCCTCGAGGGTTGCGCACACTTAGCTTTCCGGCCCCACGGCCGCTTTGCTTTCCGAGACCTTCGTCTCGCGATTCCGTTCCCTAAGCGCATATTCGGGTTCATCCTTGGGGAAGGCTTTTCCGTGCCTTTTCTCCCTTTTGAACTTCACCCGTTTCCAGCCCTACTGCTGAGTGGCTGAGTTCCAACCTCTCAAGGGTTACGCACTCTTAGCTCTCCGGCCCCACGGCCGCTTTGCTTTCCGAGACCTTCGCCTCGCGTTTCCGCTCTTTAAACGCGTATTCGGGTCCATCCTTGGAGAAGGCCTTTCCGAGCCCTTTTCCCCCTTAGGAACCTCATCCATTTCCAGCCCTACGGTCGGGTCTCGTTCCGGGGCTTCGCCTCGCGGGTTCGGCTCCATGAGCGCACGATCGGGTCCGACTTCACGGACTTCGTGTAGCTCGACCTCCCGTCCACCCCCGAGCTTGTCTTCCGTGCCTCATTCGCATGAGAGGCAGCCCTTCCTAGGCCCCCAAGGGACTCCGTTTCAGCCCCACATTCCAGGCCATTTCGGTCGAGTACATTCCGAGACACATGTCTCGCGGATTCCGCTCTACGAGCATTATAATGGGTTCAATCTTGAGGGGGCCTCACGTAGTCTCACCCTCCTTGATTGCCCTATTTTTCCAGCCTTAAGGCCGCATATTTTCCGAGGTTTAAGGCTCGCGATTCCAGCCTTTGGCCGACATTCCGAGACATACATCTCGCGAATTCCGCTCTGCGAGCGCGTAACCGGGTCCATCCTCGGAGGTGGCTTTCCCGTGCCTTTACCCTCCTCGGATCCCCCACCCATTCCTGCCCTAAGGCCGATTTCCAACCCCTCACGGGTCGCGTACCAAACCCTTTCCTTCCATTCCGTCTTTCGACGCTTAAACCCACATAATACCATCCACCCATTCGACGGGTTTAGGGGCCGCTTTCCTTATTTTCCAAGGTTTGGCCAGCCCCCAAACCCGCTTCCGTTCTCTATACAAACCCATCCAAAACACCCATCACAACGCATTAAGTAAAGAGTAAGGGCGCGAGGGTTACCTTTCCGTGCCTCCGCGTAAAATCGGGCTGACCCTAGCCCTTTTTCCGCACGGCTTCCGCCCTCGAAGGTTGCCTTAGCACGGCCCTCAGTCTTGGGCTAGCTCGGCGTCTCGCCTTCCTCACGCGGGGATCCACCACGCCGGGTTTCCTCCTTCAAGGCCTCGGCTGTCCACCCTCTTTTCTCCCCCTTTTCCCTTGTGGTTTTCGTGTGAAAAGTGGGGAATGAGAGGATGGGGCTCCGGATCCCCCAAAGGGGAGGCTTTATCCTCTACTTCTCCAACGGGCCCCTACCTCTTTCAAGGACACCCACACTTATTTTATTAATTTCCTCACCAACCCTCATAAATGCCTTGTCCTTTTTCCCCATCAATTCTCATCCAAGGGCTCATATTCACTCTTATTTTCCCAAGTTGAATCCAATGGCTAATCTTAAATCTTGCTCCCCAAGTTGAATCATAGGGCTAGAATTTATCCTTGATTTTGTCATCCAACGGTCGAGGATTACTCTCGGGTGGGCGCCTCTATTTCTTCCCGAACAGCCGCCGGTCGGGCCCCCCTTGAGCCCCCTTCGGACCCCCTTGGGTCCCCTCTGTACACTCGTTGGACCCCATCTGGACCCCATCTGGACACCCCTCCGGGTCCCCTCGGGTCCACCTCTTGGCCTCCACTGGGCGCCTTCTGGGCGTTCACTGGGCGACGCCCGTCGCCCCTGGGGTCGGCAACTGTCGACCCCAGCTCAATCCGTGATGCCCCTTTGGCGACCAACTTCGCTCACGATTATCTTGAAATCTAGACCTTATCTCAAAATTCTAATTCATACTAAACGCCTCCTAATGACCTCCTTAAGACCCCCGAGGCGTTTAATTTCGATTTCGGGTCGGGCCATTTTTCGGCCGAAACGACCCTCGAAGATGCCCTCCGGGCATGCCCCGGGGTCGGTGGCCATCGCCCATTGATCGACCCCGCATCGCCCTCCCAAAAGCATCCCTGATCGACTTTCTCTCTATTCACCGTTTGAGGTCTGGGCGTGCCAGGTGCAGCGGCTGTCGCCCCTCTGTCGCCCCTCAGACCTCTAGGGACGCATTCCTGTCGACCCTCCAGGGTCGTCCCCTGATCGGGTTTCTCTTTCTTCACCTTTCGAGGTCCGGTCGTGCCAAGGTCGGCAGCCATCGCCCCCTAGGCCAGCGGCCACCGCCCACGCCCCGACCCTTACCGACCTTCCTACCATCCGATCTACAACCCATCTCCAAATTCTAACATCCACTTCGGGCCTTATTTCGCGCCCTCTATCACCCCGTATACGTTCCAGGCCGATCCAAGAACCCTCGATTTGGGGCATCCCGTGCTCTTCGGTCGTCCGTCCCACCTTACCCGCGCACACTCTCATTCTCGCGCACGCGTCAACCCCACGTACTGATCCGTTCCTACCGCTCACTTCGCCGCCCAATGGCACTATGACCCTAATTTTATTTCGTGAAAAGACAGGTCGTTACAACCTTCCCCCCTTAGGGAGTTTCGTCCTCGAAATTTTTCTGTGGAAAGGGCGACCCGTTTACCCTTTTCCGCTAGTTTTTCCTTACTACCTTTCACTCATCGGTCCATCTTTTACTCCTACATCCCTCGCATCCATCCGATTACGGAGGGCATTTTTCATCCACACCGTTTTTCCGAAACTCAACGCAAGTACGTTCTTTTACGCGCTACTCTTTTACCGGTTCCGACCCAACTCACAAGGCACTTTACCGGTTAGGCCGCATTTCCCATTCACGGTTACAATAGCCCATTCCGCATATCATTACATTTTTCGTCTCCTTTCCTCCTTAGCCCATGTACACCAAGGCGTCCGGCCTTGTTTTTCCCCTCACAAAAAGAAAGAGGAAGGAGACGGATACATTTTAAACAACAAAAGAAGGGATCCCCCATGTTTAGATCCCTAAACTAACCTCATTCCCAACCTAGCGCCACCCTGGTACCCCGCCCAACAATACCTCGACGCGCATTTCCTGAAGCGGCACCTTTTACACACGACGCTACGTCGTTGGCACTCGGGTTCCTTGTGGTACCTACCACATTCCTAGCAAAGTGGTGGCCTCGGCTCGCTCGGTCCCTTCCGCCTTGGGCGTTTCACCGCTCGCAGTAGCGGTGGTTCGGGGAAAGGCATCGGTGTGAGTGCGGTCGTCCACTCCTCGATGCTTTCCGATATCCCCTCATGCCCCTCATATTCCAACAGTTCGGCCTCGAACACCCGCACAATTTCCATCACCGTCTCCCTTTTTTCCTTCACTCTTGGACGGTACGCGCTAAGCAAGGTTTGGCGTTCGTTGGCGGTCGTCCGTCGAACGGGTGGGGTGTTTCCCTCACCGAAGGGGTCCTTGGATGTGCTCGCCATCCCTCACTTTCAGCCCCCCTTTTCTTCCTCGTTTTCCCTTTCGACCGCCCCTTCTCCCCTTAGTTCCTTGCTGCTTTTATAGACGACATGAAATGGGGTTCGAATGGTTGGAGGGAAAAGTTGGCGCCACTCCCTTGAATGGCCCTCCTTGACTACTCTCAATCCATGTCAAATCGTCCCTTCCCCATCATGTCAATTGGGTCTTTTCCCACCCAAGTTTCCGAGCCATTTTGGATCGTGTAAGGGGTTTGCTTCCCTTGATTTGGGAAGGAAAAGGACAAACCTCTTCTCCCTTTAATTCCTCCATGCGTCGGAGATATGAGGGAGGAAGGGGAAATCCAATCTCTTCCCTTTCCCATGCTATCTTCCCTCATCATGACAAATCACAAGGTCACATCCCTACTATTGCCATCATATCATTTTCCTCTCCTAATTTGTCATCATCACAATCAAGCTATTTATATGACAATCAACTATTCACCTTACTATTTGTCATCATGACAATCACACTATTTCTTATTTTATTCTTTTTTGATTTTGGGGGGTTTTCTCCTTCCTATCTTGGCCTCCACGCCCTTCACTCTCCCCCCTTTCCTTCTTCTCCTCATTAAGGGCGCACGCTTCCCCCTTGGAGGCGGGCTCTCCCTTCGGCCCTTGCATGGCAATGGGATTCCCTTGCCCTCTTCTTGGGCTTTTCCCATACATTCTTTCTATTTGGACTAGAGCCCGTTCCCCCTCCATAGGTGGGACTTGCTTCCCTTTTGTAAGCTTTAGACTATTAACGGAACACCCCATGGTTCCGAGTATGGAGATCATTCCTCCTTTCGGCGATCCTGGCCGCATTCACGAGGGATTTATTTTCCTTGCCACACGAAGTTCCGCACAACTTGTCCGATTAATCATCTTAATCATTTACACTATAATTGAAATCCTTACACCGTTTCGGCCCGAGTCTCGACTCGCGACTACGGTTACTACGTCCCTCATCTTGCCTTGGGCGATTTCCCAAAATTTGACTCGTTCCGATCCCCAGCTAACCATCCCATGTTATAGGAGCACTCCACAGTTCCTCCTTCTGGGCTTGATTAATTTATAAGGATACAGGGGATCGGGGCCGTCCCCGGAAGGAGATCAAATACACTCTTATCATTCCGACGGTAATTTCAATACCCTTTTCACGCAACATCCGCGGAATCCCGCGACACCCTTTGGGTCGGTTCCACAATCCCCCCTTAGCCTTCACGGCCTTCCATGGCATCTTGTCTCGACTCATTCCGAGCACACTCCTTGCTCGCCCTTCCCAAGTTTCCGCTCTTTTCTGAAGCGTGTACTCCGCTAAGAACGTCTTCCTCTCGGGCGTGCACCCTAGCGAGTCGTATCTCTTTTTTTTTTTGACATCGTTCAATAAGTTCTCCTCATATTCGGGCCCTTCGTTGCCCTTGAACCTCGGCGGGTCCATCTTGCGGTATGAGGTGTGCCTTTCTTTTTCCGCAGAAGGTCACTTTCCTTTTCTGGCGAGACGCGCGCCGCAAGTTGATCATTCTCCTCCGTCATTGTCCCGTTCCATTAACAATTTCCCCATTAATAGCACGTAATGGGACAAACGTTCGAGAAGGCATCGCATTCGTCCGTCATTTGGCACATCTTAGCCACAAGTACGGCTTGCAATGGGCATGGAATTCAGCCTCATAGCCCACTCATCGCACGCCAAATACTCAATTCCTTAAGTAGCCGTTCCGGCCTACTTAGACCTCGTTCCCAGGTACATCGCCCGTCTCAATCCATTCCCTTTCATAGGTACCCAATTTCGAAAAACCCACAGTATTTCCATTCACTCCTTTCGCACAAGGAACACAATTGTCATACATGCACATTCAATCGGCACACTCCGATAAGTGCATATGCAACCTACATACAATTTCGAGCTCGAAAATCCCTGTAAATCCACCCTTATCACTCCAAAACTCACTCGAGCTCGATACCACTTGAAAGGATCGCAAGTTCGACGAATTTTTAAAAACATAATTTTATTGCTCAACACTCACAAGAGTCCATTACAGTATGGTTACAATTCGACCTTTGAAGTAAAACCCTTATAACCATATCCTATATGTTGCGTATATCATGCGGATACATCCAGTCCTGCATAAGACTTGTACTTATCAAGACATGTTCAATCATGCAACATACAGGAAGAATTCCTCAAATTTGGACGTTAGTCCATTCAACACTTTCCTATTACACCTTCCATCCAAACCGCCCCGCATCCGACCTTTCATACCCAGCCTTTATGCGGGGTTGTACTAGCCCATTTGGGCTGTCCCCTCGCTCTCCCAACAAGGTAAGAGTCGAGGTCTCTAAGCCCTCTAGAGCTCCCTACAAGGGTAGCCCGAGTTCACTCGAAGCGTCCGCTTCGTTCGCGCTCACTTCGTTTCGAGCGTCACCACTTATCACCACATCCATCCGCTCCCGCTCGGCACACATTAGCCGACTCTTGCGGGGTCCTTCCAGCCCTGTGGCCGTCCCTTCCGCCTCCAACGAGGTAAGGGTCGAGGTTTCCTAACCCCTCTAGGGCGCCCTTCAAGACAGCCCAAGCATCGCCCGAAGCATCCGCTTCGTTCGTGTTCGTTTCGACCGAGTATTTGCGTACTCCGGGCTTATCCTCCCAACCACCCCCGAGCATAAGCCCCGTGCTTCCCTTGGCACAAGAGATCAGCCTTCTAGGCTCTCTCAAGACCCCATCCGGGTCCCTCGTTCCAGCCCCACGGCTGACTTGATTTTTCGAGACTTCGTCTCGCGATCTCGCTCTTAAAGCGCGTGTCCGGGTCCATCCTTAAGGGAGGCTTTCCCGTGCCTTTCCCCTTCTCGGATTCCATCCCATTTCCGGCCTCATGGCTAAGTTCTAATCTCCCAAGGGTTGCGCACGCTTAGCTTTTCGGCCCCACGGCCGCTTTGCTTTCCGAGACCTTCGTCTCGCGATTTCGCTCTTTAAGCACGTATTCGGGTTCATCCTTGGGGAAGGCTTTTCCGTGCCTTTTCCCCATTCGGATCCTCACCCATCACCAGCCCCATGGCCGGGTTCCAACCCCTCGAGGGTTGCGCACACTTAGCTTTCCGGCCCCACGGCCGCTTTGCTTTCCAAGACCTTCGTCTCGCGATTCCGTTCTCTAAGCGCATATTCGAGTTCATCCTTGGGGAAGGCTTTTCCGTGCCTTTTCCCCCTTTGGAACTTCACCCGTTTCCAGCCCTACGGCTGAGTTCCAACCTCTCAAGGGTTGCGCACTCTTAGCTCTCTGGCCCCACGGCCGATTTGCTTTCCGAGACCTTCGTCTCGCGATTCCGCTTTTTAAGCGTGTATTATTGATGGGTCAACTTTCCAGGAGGATGCAAGAGACTAAGTGGGTCAACAGCTAAATCAGGATGCAATGGATCAACCTTCCTGATAGCAAGGAGTGAATGTGCGGCACTATAGGAAGTAGCAAAGGATTAACATAGCACGAGCATCGATGGTAAACATGATGCAACTGTTCAGAATTAAGATAGCCAACCTCCCTGGAACTGAGCTGAAGTCGCCATAGACCAACATTGGAATGTCTGCACTGGCAACGATCTTTTCTAAACCTTTTAGTAGAGTATGAATCTTGAGTAAAGGAGACGAAAGCTCGTCAGGAAAAGGTAAAAGTTCACCAGCATAAGCAATAAATCTAAATGGATGGAGGATGACACCTGCCACAATTTTACATCCTTCAACTCCGGTGAGATGTTTATGTGAGTGTTAGCCTGTACCAGAAAGGGTACGAGTCTCAAAATAATCCGTTAATTTCACTTGACAAAGAATCTACTGAAGGATGCATCCGCGAGTTTTAGATGAGATGAGTTCTGGGAATCAATTATTTTTTTTTTCAAATTGACCAGAACAAATTTATCTGAATTTGTGTGGGCAGTTTATTATAAAAATAACGAGAGGAAGGCAGTTCTACTATTATTCAATTTCACCAACTGTCACAAACAATCGCTTTTCTGGTATATTCCACTTAAATCCATCCTTGGGGAAGGCCTTTCCGTGCCCTTTTCCCTGTTAGGAACCTCATCCATTTCCAGCCCTACGGTCGTTTCTCGTTCCGAGGCTTTGCCTCACGGGTTCCGTTCTACGAGCGCATGATCGGGTCCGACTTCAGGGACTTCGCGTAGCTCAACCTCCCGTCCATTGTACACACGCCTTCTGGCCTAGCAGGCGCGCTGTGGCTCCGGCGACACGAGGATCCGGGCCTGCTCCCCGGGGCCCAATCCGGTTGACGTCGCGACTCGAGCGTCGGACGCTGCGGAAGGGCACCGGGTTGAACCCTCCCTTGGTTCCCGAACGGATCTGCGGGGCGTTTCACCGACCGTCTCCAGCCCTTGAAGGCGAAGGGCTGCGTGAGTCCTCGCTTGTTTGCGGGGAGGATTCAGGGAGCGGCTCGTGTTGCCGTCACCCATCCAAAATGGCTCCGTTTGTAAAACACGTTGTTGTTGCTTAACCTAGGTAAGCTATTACGGAGTCGCCACTGACTTTTTATTTTAAAACTGTTAAGTCGGAAAAACAGCTGGTTCGGGGATTCTTACTTATTATTCTTTACACTCTAAGCATGCGAAGAGGTGGCGTTTGTTCCAAAAGAGTTTGGCTTTTGTTTGACGGGCGTTGAACCTGATCCGGGCATGATTCCGGACTCATGTCACCGTTTTACGGGCGTTGGACCCGATTCGAGCCTTTTGGGATCGAACTCATGTGTATTTGGCAAACAGCATGCGATGATAAACCTACGGGCCTAAAGCATGCGAACAATCACAATCAATTATTGAGATCAAAGGGAGCGGGGAAGGACAGTGATCGTGATCCTATGCACTTGGGCTCACGACCCATTACCTGTGGATATAAAGAAAAGACGGGAAGCCCGCACTTCCCTCATGTACCTGAGAGGATGGTTGATGCCGCTGTACTTCGAAGCTAGCACCTTCGAGCTTTCTGTCTTCGAGATATCGCTTCGTCGGAATCCCATAAAGCTCGGTTGATTTTTCATGTAAAGTCAAAACACCACAGAGAGACGATATTCAGAAAATTCCAAAATACATGAGATAATTTTGGAATTAACTGGTGAGTAAGAATGATTACTCACCGGGCGTTGTGTGGCCTGTTGATGTGGATCCTTCAGGATGTTGAAAGATGATATCCTCTCGTTTGTTTTAACATGCAAAACAAAGAAGGATAAAAACAAAGGAAGCTGTGGTAACGATTAAATCGATGTATATTTAATCGTACTGAAAAGTAAGGCATGACTTATCGTGTGAAGTAGTTGAATTGATTGGGGATTTTTGTATCCCGTTGACGTCAATTTCCCTAGATTAAACACTTGTGTACTGGTTCTGAGATTGCTCAAGAATTGTCCGCCGGAGTGATGCAAGTAGATCAAACGATAATGTCACGTAGAGAAAATTAGGGTTTGACAGAATGATTAAACATGTTCTTCTTGATTTTTTTCTCCTTTTTTAGGGGGAAACTTACCTTGTTCGGCAGAAGTTTCCCCCCTGACGCTCTTTTCCCTTTTCTTCCTTTTTATTTTTTTTGAATCTCTCCCTTCCCCCTTAGCTCGTGGAAGGATGGGGCCATGGCGGGTGTTTCGGGGGAGGATCGTGGAGAAGGGCGGCCGCGCCTTGGTGGGTGTCCTTTTGTCGTGGATCTGGGGAAGCCGACCCCCCGGGGGTCCGTTGCGATCGGATCCGAGGCGAGTTGTGGAGATGGCCGCTTTGGGGTTGTCGGGTCTGCCATCATCTCCGATCGGGCCAGCCGTAGGGATGAGCGGGTCGGCCAAGCTCGGGTCGCCTCGGCCGCGTCCGGATCTGGGCGCGAGGGAGGAGGAGGCGGACGGGGAGACGAGGTGGGTGCGGGTCGTCACGACCGGAAGCGGCTCGGAGACTGCGGGGAGGTGGGGATGCGCCTTGGGCGTCCTAGTTGTCGGAGTTGGGAGCGCCGTGGGCTACTGGTCGATTCCGCCGGGTATGGCGTTGAGAGTAGCCCGGTTTGGCCATGGTAGTTGTCGAGGCTTGGTGTCTGCTGTTAAGAGGACGACGCCGCCGCTGGTGTGGCCGTCCATGGATGTGGCATGGAGCGGGGGGACCGTTGTTCCACTGGTGCTGATCATAGCATTGTTAGGGAGGCCGCCTTGGAGATGAGATGGGAGGACACTTCTGGTTGTCACCGGCAACTAGTTGCCATCGCCGAGCTGCTTGTTGCCGGGTGAGGAGGTTGGGACCAGGAGCTGGTGGCTGGGCGGTTTTGTTGCTACCGTGGCGCTAAAGGGTCTCCATCTCCAGGTGTACGCCTTGGGCAGAATCGATCGAGGGAGGGGGAATCAGACAGGTACTTCGGCAAGCTGGGGGGGACGATTGCCTTTTGCTGGGGCAGGAGCCTTCGGTGAGGAAGGGTGAGGAAGAGCTGCGGTGTTGTTGGGGAGAAACAGGGGAGGCGAGGAAGAAGCTCACCAGGTCAGGTGTGTCGACCCCCCCTTCCATTCTTTTTCTTTTATAGAGAAATCCTTCTCCCTCTGGCTGCGAATGGATGGGCACACGCATTAAGGTGGAACCTCATCGCCTCAGGTCATGAATTGGGTGGTGGGGGCGGCGAAGCTCTGCGAACTAGCAGGGGAAGTCAGAGGAGGGTAGCTCTGGGCTTCCCGAGGTGAACAGGGGCGCACTATGTGGGCCCTGGTGGTCCGACGAAGCTGCTGCAGGTGTCTGATGTGGGGCGGCATGTCAGGATTGGGCGTTCTGGACGGTGCAGCAGTAAGTTGTCACTGCTGCCGTCTTGGTCGGGCAAGTTGTTGCGCGGAGTCGTTGCCATTGTGCTACTGTTGTTACAGGGGCTGGGATGCTGCTTACGAGCTAGGGAGAGCAGAGAGGGCGGCTGCTTGTTAGCTAGCAGAGTAGCTCTGCGGTTTCCAAGGATGTTACTCGTGCAGGAATTAGTGGCGGGTCCCGACGAGGCTTGTTGCAAGCGCTCTCTTGTGAATCGCCTGATGTGGAGGGATCCTCCATCTGCTGTCGTCAGCCAGAACGTACATGGGAGGAAGCCTGCGATTCTTTTCTTCTTATTATTTTTGGCCCTCTTTTGCGAAATTCTAGTTGAGTGTATGAATTTCTCGCATCTTTCAAATTGGTCCGATTTGGGCAATTGCGAATTAGTTCTCACATCTTTGGAGTAAGCCTCAAAAGGGTCCGAACTAAATATTGACTTAATCTACGTACAATTTGGGGAATCTACAGTTTGCCCCTCCTTGTGATAGAGTCTGAGAAGACTGTCTCGCAAGGATGTCGTAGCTTTCCCCAAATTGTGAGCCGGGTATTCCGCTCAGATCAATGCCTTGGGATCCGATCAAGAAAACGTCAGTGACAATGTGTTCGTATGGTAAAAATAAGTAAGCATGTATGGTTACGACACTCACGCAGGTCATGTTTTATTTTGTTAAAATTGCTTCCGAGAGAAATTGGAATGGGCATTCAGGCTCTCTCACGGCTCGTCGTCACATTTGCGATTCATCTCGTTTGAACCTTAAGATTCCTTTGACTTAGACGCCTCATGTACCGGTCGAAGGAGTCTTTGCACGGGTTGCATTGTGGCTTTGGCATAAGGCCATTTGATTTGAAAAGCTCAAATTCATCGTTAGAAAGAAAAGAGCCTAAAGACCTCATCGGAAGCTTAAGGACCACAAAGGCTTCACTGTTCGGGTGAATTCTTCTTCTGCAGATAGCCGACCGGCCAAAGCTCATCGCTAGGACTTTGACGCTGACCTTTGGTGAGCTTTGATGATCCATCTTTGGGGAACATTTTTCTTTGCTAATGAGATAACATCTTTGCTTTTGCGACCTTTTCGTGCAGGCCCTTCGATGCTTTTATTTTGCTCTTTCGAGTGTTTTGCGCTTTGCTCTTTGAGACTTTGGTCTTCGCGCTGATTTTTCTTTTTCTTTGCTTGTAGGGATTTGCCCCATCTTTCCTTTTGCTTTGTTTCGGAAACTTTGGATTTCTTGGATCTTTCCAGTGAGGAACCTGCCTGGCAAGCTGACCCGCCGAACGATACGTCTTCGCCTGAACTTTGCGGAAGTGTTGCCCCTGTGGTCCTATTGCTTCCGTATTCAGACTACATGATCCCCGTTAACCTCGTTGCGAGGCAGTCCTTAGGCTCGGTGGGAGTAGTGTGTATGGAGAACTCCAACTTTTGGCTCAAAGGGCTAGCAACGGTCAAAGTCTGTTTTTGGGATAGAGAATTAATGCTCGATCTCATCCCAGTCTGAGCATCTTTCGTCAAAGGATTCTTTATCCGCCGAGACGCCTGCTTAGGAGAGCTCTCATGTGTTTACGCTCATCTCTCTAGGTAAGTGTTTTGGGAATCGGTTTGCCTTCTCCGATCCTCGCTCAGAAGTGTTTTCTTAATGTGAAACTTTGAGGATGCGAATGATCATGCAAATGCTTAGGAAATGCATACCTTTGGGTAAACAAACCTCTTCGGAGTTCGAGCATGTTTAAGTTATGTGGGAAGGTGCATGTACTCTTGTCCCCCCATAGCTTCTTCGAGGTTAGGCTCGAAAACGGCTTCCACCCGACCACCCTCGCCGTTGCTTAGGAGTTTGTACCATACCGTGTGGATGTCCATGTACCTACATAGTTGACAACGGACATAGATGAAGTTAGCTCATGTGCTTCGATTCTCGCTTGGGGAATAAAGTCAAATGTCTACTGGGGAGATGAGGTGGGAAATGTCCATCTCGACTGCCGTTGGGGAGGAATATGATCGGATATTATGAGTTCATGTAATCGACTTCAACTTGGAGAATTAGAGGCATGGCTCCGACTGGGGAAAGGAAGGTATGACTCCATCTGGAGGACGATGAGAAATTTTGTTAGAAGGTAGTGTAGATGATAATCCCTCTTGGTATGTTCATCCTTGGTGACAACAAAGGCAAATTCGAAGGTTTGGTTCGAAATTTTCTACCCGACCGCCCACGCCTTTGTTCGTAATGCAGGATGTTTATGTACCTACATTCGCCAAAGGGCGGATAACAAGTGCGCTCATGTAACTTATTCCGCAGATGAAGTATTAAAATACTCCCTTTCGTGAAGTCTTCCTTGGTGATAACAAAGGCAAATATCGAATCTTTGGCTCGAAATTTCCACCCGACCGCCCACGCCTTTGTTCGTAATGTAGGGTGTTCATGTACCTACACTCGCCAAAGGGCGTGGACTAAGTTAGCTCATTTTACTTGTTCCGATAGAAAAAGTATTAAAATTGGATTAATACTCCCTTTCTTGTCTTTTCGCCATTGCGTCTTTGTCCGACGGAGTCAAAGGATTAACGAAGTGCTACTCATGCCTTGTGTCTGTTGTATAAGGGTGTTCATATTCTTATCAAACAGATAGCGAGAAACAAGTGAGTTCGTGCGACTTGTTTCTTTAAGAGTAGAAACAAAATTTGCTCATGTAATTTTGTTTTTAAGAAAAATGAAGTAGAATTTTGGTACTTCTCTTTTTATGTGGTTTCATCATTGCGTCTTCGTCAACATGAATCGAAGGATTGATGAAATGCAATTCGTGCCTTGTGTCTGCTGTATAAGGGTGCTCATGTACCTGTCCACGAGACAAAGGACTTGAGGTGAAATAAGCTCATGTAATTTCGCTCAGATTTTGATGAGGAGAGTAATGATAATATAATTCTCCTTCTTTCATGTAAGTTGTCAGTGTTCTTTGCCCCAGTTGATTTCTTGGGGATATAAAGTAGTTTGCTGACGAAGGTTGTCCTGAAGCTCTGGTTTAAGCTTTATTGTTTGTCTTCATTGTCTGCCTAGGGCGCTCATGTACTTATGAGACAAGAATGGATGGTGAAACAAGTAAGCACATGTAACTTGGTTTTATGTACAGAGAATATTGAGGTTTTCTTAATGAATACTCCCTTTCATGTAATTTGTTGTCTTGTTGATGACACGTTGCTTCGAAGCTTTGATTCAAAAGTTGTTTTGATTGTCATGATAGGGCGTTGTTGTACCTACATGTAATAAGGACAAAAAAAGTAGGCTTCTATGACTTTTTTTTATTATTGATCAAGGAATATATACTCCCTTCATGTATATCGTTGTTTTGACAACGAAAGCCGTTTCGAGATTTTGGCTCGAAACCTTTCCATCTTGCCACCTTCGCCTTCTTGTCTGCCTAGGTTGTTTATGTGCCTATGAGACTGGTCGAATGACAAAACAAGTAAGCTCATGTATTCTGTTTTGCGAAGAAAGCATTTGTTAAGGAACAAATACTCCCTTTCATGTTATTTGTCATTTTGTCAACTGAGAGTTCTCCAAGATTGCTCAAAGCCTTGTCCCGGGATAGCTCGGAGGTATGCCCCAGGATTGCTTGAAGATTTGCCCTAGGATCGCTCGGGGAGTTATACTAAGGATTGTTTTCGCGTTGTTGTCTTAATGTGCATTATCGGTTTACCAGCGAAGGTTGTTTCGAAACTTTGGCTCGAAACTTTTCCATCTTGCCACCTTCGCCTTCTTCGTTTGTCTAAGATGTTCATGTACCTATAAGACAAGCCGAAGGGCAAAACAAGTAAGCTCGTGTAACCTGTTTTGCGGAGAAAGTACTAGCTAAGGATGAATACTCCCTTTTATGTGATTCGTTGTCTTGAAAACGAAGATTTCTCCAAGATTGCTTGAAGTTTTGCCCTAATATTACTTGTCTACTTAGGATGCTCCTGTACCTATGAGACGAATGTATGGTGAAAATAAGTAAGCTCGTATAACTTATTTTTTTGCGAAGAAAGTATTAACTTAGGAACGAATACTTCCTTTCATGTTGTTCGGTTGTTTTGTTGACAACGAAAGAATATTTCGAAGCTTTGGCTCAAAACTATTTCAAGGCTTTGGCTCGAAACTTTACCACCCTGCCACCCACGCCTTCGTCAACATGCGACAAGGGCTAAAATGAGTGAGTTCATGTAACTCATTTTGCAAATAAGGAAGTACTTATTAAAGTACGAAAACTCCCTTTCATGTGATTATAACATCGAAGATCATCTGCGTTGATTGTTTGTTGCAGTTCCTCTTTGTTACGACAGTTGCTCTTTTGAATGGCGCGATTGCACAGGTTGCGCGTTGTTGTAGCACCTTGTGGCGAGCATGGGTGGGTATCTAGTCATTCATGCGGTGGGCCGATGTGGATCGACGGGTCGCTCATGTAAGGGCTAATTCCTGTCGGTCTTCGAGGCGGTGATTGACTTTCTCTCCTTCTATTTGAGACGAGCTCTTGAGAGTCGAGCTTCTGTTGGATTGACCGTTTGGGTACCTTGGAAAAGTTCGAAAGGAGTTGCCCCTTATACTAGAATGTATTGTTGGCGCAGTGAAGCAAGCTGACAACAAGACGTTAGTTAGAAGATTTTTTTTCGTTGTCTAGATTGCCCGATGTTGAGGATCGGGAATTGGGGGATTGTCTTTGTCCAGATTGCCCGATGTTGAGGATCAGGGCTTGGGTTGTAAATTGGGGAATTGCCCCTATCTGAATTGCCCAATAATGAGCGGAGGATTATAGTCTTCTTCTCCATAGTGAAAGAATCTGGGAAACACATTCCCGTTTGTGCCGAAGTTGAGGCGACTGGTATTGTAATAAGATTGCTTCTGCTTCTTTGGAACAGTTGTTGAATTAATGAGGGCATGAAGATCTTTGAATTTGACCTTGACATGTTCGTAAATAGCTCTTTAGGCTCGCCTTCTACCTTGATGTTGATCATGATCAGCCCTTTTAAATGTAACTTCCTTGGGGTCTCCATGTCATCGTGGATTCGGGCTCTAAACCTTGGTAGTTGTTGGGTGATCTTTGGTTTTCATGTTTGACTTGCTTTGGTATATGTTGAGGAAGCTTTGGCCATTGTGTAGTTGAATGTGTAGCCTTGGGCTTTGGTAGCCGAGCAGACCTTAGCCTTTTATTGTTGGATGCTTGACTTAGGCCTTGGCAGTCGTTGATGGATCCTTGGCCTTCATGTGGTTGTATGTCTGGTCATGACTTTGGTTTTTGATAGTAATTGGGAATCCTTGCTCTCTAAGTGGTTGTTCATCTGGCTTTGCATTTAGACAACCATTGAGGACCCTTGGTCTCTATGTTATTGTGTGGCTATGTACTTTCGCAGCCGTCGAATAATCCTTGGTCTTTGTGTGATTGAATGTTGCCTTGGTCCTTGGCAACCATTGAGGAATCCTTGACCTTCTAGTTGTCGTGGATTTATTATATCTTTCCTGTCCCCAATCTAGTTCGAGGAGCCATCTTGAAGAATTAAAACCTGTGAAGGAAGCAAAAAGAAGGTTAAAGTTAGCATCGTGTAATTGTGTAATCAATGCATAATAAATTTGTGATATGCTCAATCGTATTCATGTATGTATAAGAGAATACATTATGAGAATGCAATTACAAATAAGATGTAGTAATGGAATGAAACAATTACTTGGATGACATGATAATGCAACTACTGCAATTAGGTAGACGTTCTTGTGGTCATGCGAATGTATAAACGCAGTAAGCGAAAAAATAGGTAGGGAAGGGAGAAAAGAGGATTCTTAAAGTCTTCTGTAATGAATCCAAATGCTGAACAACTAGCAATGTTAGTTTTACAGTTTATCGCAGACAAAGCATACCTGACACCTGTCTCTGCACATGTAGCAGTCACTCAACGACAAACAAATGCACGTGCGATGTTTGGTACATGTAGTGAGCAAGCAATTTCTAGACTCGGATGAAGATTTCTAAACATCCCTTGGACAAATGGAGGCGGGCCCCGGTCCATAACCATACCGCAAAGAGCAGTACAGCCGTGCCTTTCGGTGACCCCCTAAAAATCCTAGCCCTGGGTTCGGGCACACCTAGACATGCCTAGGAAAACAGTAAACAAACACAATCATGAGCGCAGACAAAAAGCACCCAGCCAAACAAGTACATGCGCAAACAAGAACTCCCCTCCGCATGTAGACGAGTGTAGAGATGTTTCGATAAAAATCCACATGCAGAGTTCCCCAGCGGAGTCGCCATCTGGGATGTACGCGCGCCCTCCGGCCTAGCACGCGCGCAGCGGTCCGGCGACACGAGGATCCGGGCCTGCTCCCCAGGGCCCAATCCGGTCGACGTCGCGACTCGAGTGTCGGACGCTGCGGAAAGGCACTGGGTTGAACCCTCGCCTGGTTCCCGAATGGATCTGCGGGGCGTTTCGCCGACCGTCTCCAGCCCTTGAAGGCGACGGGCGAACGGCTACGTGAGACCTCGCTTGTGAAATGCGGGGAGGATTCAGGGAGCGGCTCGTGTTACCGTCACCCATCCAAAATGGCTCCGTTTGTAAAACACGTTGTTGTTGCTTAACCTACGTAAGCTATTACGAGTCGTCACCGACTTTTTATTTTAAAACTGTTAAGTCGGAAAAACAGCTGGTTCGGGAATTCTTACTTACTATTCTTTACACTCTAAGCATGCGAAGAGGTGGCGTTTGTTCCAAAAGAGTTTGGCTTTTGTTTGACGGGCGTTGAACCTGATCCGGGCATGACTCCAGACTCATGTCACTGTTTTACGGGCGTTGGACCCGACTCGAGCCTTTTGGGATCGAACTCATGTGTATTTAGCAAACAGCATGCGATGATAAACCTACAGGCCTAAAGCATGCGAACAATCACAATCAATTATTGAGATCAAAGGGAGCGGGGAAGGACAGTGATCGTGAGCTTATGCACTTGGGCTCACGACCCATTACATGTGGATATAAAGAAAAGACGGGAAGCCCGCACTTCCCTCATGTACCTGAGAGGATGGTTGATGCCGCTTTACTTCGAAGCTAGCACCTTCGAGTTTTCTGTCTTCGAGATATCGCTTCGTCGGAATCCCATAAAGCTCGGTTGATTTTTCATGCAAAGTCAAAACACCACAGAGAGACGATATTCAGAAAATTCCAAAATACATGGGATAATTTTGGAATTAACTGGTGAGTAAGAATGATTACTCACAGGGCGTTGTGTGGCGCGTTGATGTGGATCCTTCATGATGTTGAAAGATGATATTCTCTCGTTTGTTTTAACATGCAAAACAAAGAAGAAGAAAAACAAAGGAAGCAGTAGTAATGATTAAATCGACGTATATTTAATCGTACTGAAAAGTAAGGCATGACTTATCGTTAGAAGTAGTTGAATTGATTGAGGATTTTTGTAGCTCGTTGACGTCGATTTCCCTAGATTAAACACTTGTGTACTGGTTACGAGATTGCTCAAGAATTGTCCGCCGGATTTTCGCCGTGTTTTCATGAAAAACACGGAAATAGACGTTAATGATGCAAGTAGATCAAACGATAATGTTACCTAGAGAAAATTTGGGTCTGACAGAAAGATTAAACATGTTCTTCTTAATTTTTTTCTCTATTTATTTATTTATTAGATTTTTATTATTATTTTATTATTATTATTTATTTAAAACAAAAACAGTAAAAAAAAGAAAAAGGGGGGAAACTTACCTTGTTCGGCAGAAGCTTTCCCCTCGACGCTCTTTTCCCTTTTCTTCCTTATTATTTTTTTCGAATCTCTCCCCCCCTAGCTCGTGGAAGGATGGGGCCATGGCGGGTGTTTCGGGGCGAGGAACTTGGAGAAGGGCGGCCGCGCCTTGGTGGGTGTCCTTTTGTCGCGAATTTGGGGAAGCTGACCCCCCGAGGGTCCGTTGCGGCCGGATCCGAGGCGGGTTGTGGAGGCGGCCACTTTGGGGCTATCGGGTCTGCCATCATCTCCGATTTGGCCAGCCGTAGGGAGGAGCGGGTCAGCCAAGCTCGGGTCGCCTCGGCCGCGTCCTGATCTGGGTGCGAGGGAGGAGGAGGCGGAAGGGGAGACGAGGTGGTGCGGGTCGTCATGACCGGAATCGGCTTGGAGACTGCGGGGAGGTGGGGATGCGCCTTGGGCGTCCTAGTTGTCGGAGTTGGGAGCGCCTTGGGCTACTGGTCGATTCTGCCGGGTATGGCGTTGAGAGTAGCCTCGAGGCTTGGTGTCTGCTGTTAAGAGGATGACGCCGCCGCTGGTGTGGCCGTCCATGGATGTGGCATGGAGCGGGGAGACCGTTGTTCCACTGGTGTCGATCATAGCATTGTTAGGGAGGCTGCCTTGGAGATGAGATGGGAGGACACTTCTGGTTGTCACCGGTAACTAGTTGCCATCTGAGGAGGTTGGGACCAGGAGCTGGTGGCTGGGCGGTTTTGTTGCTACCGTGGCGCTAAAGGGTCTCCATCTCCAGGTGTACGCCTTGGGCAGAATCGATCGAGTGAAGGGTAATCAGACAAGTACTTTGGCAAGCTGGGGGGACGATTGCTTTTTGCTAGGGCAGGAGCCTTCGGTGAGGAAGGGGGAGGAAGAGCTGCATGTGGGGCGGCATGTCAGGATTGTGCGTTCTGGACGGTGCAGCAGTAAGTTGTCACTGCTGCCGTCTTGGTCAGGCAAGTTGTTGCGCGGAGTCGTTGCCGCTGTGCTACTGTTGTTACAGGGCTGGGCTGCTGCTTACGAGCTAGGGAGAGCAGAGAGGGCGGCTGCTTGTGAGCTAGCATAGTAGCTCTGCGGTTTCCAAGTATGTTACTCGTGTAGGAATTAGTGGCGGGTCCCGACGAGGCTTGTTGCAGGTGCTCTTTTGTGAATCGCCTGATGCGGAGGGATCCTCCATCTGCTGTCGTCAGCCAGAACGTACATGGGAGGAAGCCTGCGATTGTTTTCTTCTTATTATTTTTGGCCCTCTTTTGCGAAATTCTCAATTGAGTGTATGAATTTCTCGCATCTTTCAAATTGGTCCGATTTGGGCAATTACGAATTAGTTCTCTCATCTTTGGTGTAAGCCTCAAAAGGGTCCGAACTAAATATTGTCTTAATCTACGTACAATTTGGGGAATCTACATCCACCCCCGAGCTTGTCCTCCGTGCCTCATTTGCACGAGGGGCAGCCCTTCCTAGGTCCCCAAGGGACTCCGTTTCAGCTCCATATTCCAGCTCATTTCGGCTGAGTACATTCCGAGACACATGTCTCGCGAATTCCGCTCTACGAGCATTATAATGGGTTCAATCTTGAGGGGGCCTCACGAAGCCTCACCCTCCTTGATTGCCCTATTTTTCCAGCCTTAAGGATGCATATTTTCCGAGGTTCAAGCCTCGTGATTCCAGCCCTTGGCCTTGTCCATCCTCGGAGGTGGCTTTCCCGTGCCTTTCCCCTCCTCGGATCCCCCACCCATTCCGGCCCTAAAGCCGATTTCCAACCACTCACGGGTCGCGCACCAAACCTTTTCCTTCCATTCCGTCTTTCGACGCTTAAATCCACATAATACCATTCACCCATTCGACGGGTTTAGGGGCCGCTTTTCTTATTTTCCAAGGTCGGGCCAGTCCCCAAACTCGCTTCCGTTCTCCATACAAACCCATCAAAAACACCCATCACAACGCATTAAGTAAAGAGTAAGGGCGCGAGGGTTGCCTTAGCACGGCCCTCGGTCTTGGGCTAGCTCGGCGTCTCGCCTTCCTCACGAGGGGATCCACCACGCCGGCCTTGTTTCCTCCTTCAAGGCCTCGGCCGTCCGCCCCCTTTTCTCCCCCTTTCTCCTTTCTTTTCTCTCCCCTTTTCCCTTGTGGTTTTCATGTGAAAAGTGGAGAATGAGAGGATGGGGTTCCGAATCCCCCAAAGGGGAGGCTTTATCCTCCACTTCTCCAACGGGCCCCTACCTCTTCCAAGGACACTCCCACTTATTTAATTAATTTCCTCACCAACCTTCATAAATGCCTTATCCTTTTTCCCCATCAATTCTCATTCAGGGGCTCTTATTCACTCTTATTTCCCCAAGTTGAATCCAAGGGCTAATATTAAATCTTGCTCCCCAAGTTGAATCCTAGGGCTAGGATTTATCCTCGATTTTCTCATCCAACGGTCGAGGATTACTCTCGGGTGGGCGCCTCTATTTCTTCCCGAATAGCCCCCCGTCGGGACCCCCTCGAGCCCCCTTCGGACCCCCCTTGTGTCCCCTCTGTGCACTCGTTGGACCCTCTCTGGACCCCCCTCCGGGTCCCCTCGGGTCCACCTCTTAGCCTCCATTGGGCGCCTTCTGTGCGTTCTCTGGGCGACACCCGTCGCCCTTGGGGTCGGCCGCTGTCGACCCCAGCTCAATCCGTGACGCCCCTTTAGCGACCAACTTCGCTCATGATTATCTTGAGATCTAGACCTAATCTCAAAATTCTAATCAATATTAAACGCCTCCTAACGACCTCTTTAAGACCCCCGAGGCGTTTAATTTCGATTCCGGGTCGGGCCATTTTTCGGCCGAAACGACCCTCTAGGATGCCCTCCGGGCGTGCCTCTGGGTCAATGGCCATCACCCACTGATCAACCCCGCATCGCCCTCCCGAAGGCATCCCTAATCGACTTTCTCTCTCTTAACTGTTTGAGATCTGGGCGTGCCAGGGGCTGCAGCTGTCGCCCCTCAGACCTCTAGGGGCGCATTCCTGTCGCCCCTCCAGGGTCGCCCCCTGATCGGGTTTCTCTCTCTTCACCATTCGAGGTCCGGTCGTGCCAGGGTCGGCAGCCATCGCCCCCTGGGCCAGCGGCCACCGCCCACGCCCTGACCCTTACCGACCTTCCTACTACCCGATCTACGACCCATCTCTAAATTCTAACACCCAGTTCGGGACCTTATTTCGCGCCCTCTATCACCCCGTATACGTTCCGGGCCGATCCAATAACTCTCGATTTTGGGCATCCCGTGCCCTTTGGTCGTCCCATCTTACCTGCGCACACTCTTATTCTCGCGCACGCGTCAATCCCGCGTACTCATCCGTTCTTACCGCTCACTTCGCCGCCCAACGGCACTATGACCCTCATTTTATTTCGTGAAAAGACGGGTCGTTACAGGTGGTGTGCTGTTTCGGCGGGCCATCGTCACGCGGGAGTGGCGGCTCTGTGCGGCAGCTATGGAGGTAGGTCCCCCCGTCTCTTTCCTTCATGGGCCTCTTTTGTCTTGGTTAGGTGGCTGGGGGCTGGGGAAAGGCTGCTGGCGGTCTCGTCTGCTGCCACGGACTCTGCTGCAGTCGAGCCCGCTCTCCCCCCCCTCTCCAAAGCTGCTGGGCAAAAGTGGTTAGGTTGGGGTGAGCCACAGGGCCATGACAATAAACCCATGGTGCTCTGGTCGGCTGAGAGGGCTGGGCCGCGCGCATCGGGCTTTGGAGGGGGCCTCGTTGTGGCCCCGACCCAATTCAGCGGGCCGGTAAGACGGCCCTGAACCCACCCGGCGGGTCTGACCACCGTTTGGGCCTAGGGATTTGAGGCGAGTCCTCCTTGATGTTGGTCCAGCCGGAAGAAAGATTTGCAAGCCAGCGACTGGCTTTCTGTTGTTTTTTATTTTATTTATTTTTTGTAAGATTTGGACCGAGTATACGAATTCTTCGCATTTTTTAAAATTGGTCCCGGCACGAATAATCACAAATCCCCCCCTCAAAGTACCTCTCGACTGGGTTCAACTATATATCGACCAATCCTACTCATTTGGGGGATCTACACACAGTTTTGTAAAATTATAAAAAGAAGAAAGACGTATGTATTGTCTTCTTGTGTCGTAAGTTTTGGATTAAACCGCATGCAGTCACCAAAAGACTGTTTATTCCATGCACCATTCCTTTGCAGGGGAACAGAAAATGTATGAAGTTTGTAGCATCAGTAGTCGTGGATGCGATCCCCCTTCCCCTCCAGAATCCTGACCACCTGTGAATGGAGAGAAACACACACATCCCAACCACTTCCACTTGAGTGAACCCCGAATGTTTATCATCTTCAATATTAACAGAAAAGGGAAATGTCCAGTCACCTCTGCCATGGACGGTCGCGATCCTGGATTCCTTTTCAAGCAAAGGTTTGCTGCTTTTGCCATGAGGTAGAGCTCATATGTGTCGTAGGACTCCTCGATCCTTGGGTCTATCAGCTCGTGCAGCTCCATTCCATCAATCAGCGGTCCCGCCTGAGAAATTCCCCATCCACAGTATGTTCAACTATAAATAGGGTAATATAAATCGAGGGGTTCAAGGCGGCACTCCTACCCACTCCCTTAGAGATTGAGGGCGCTCGTCCTCCTTCGAGTCCACTATTTTCCTACCGGATATCAGCTGCAGCAGGACTATCCCAAATGCATACACGTCTGTTCTGATCGAGACCGTCCCGTTTTCTGCATATTCTGGTGCTAGGTAACTGCATCATCCCGGAAACATGTTGTTATGACTGAGATCCGGCCGGCTAGGCAGGCGAAAATTGTATTTAAGGCTCACCCTAGTGTTCCCAGGATCCTCGTTTGCTCCGGATCATCATTCGTCTTCCACTTGGCTAGCCCAAAGTCACCTAGCTATGTCATAAAATTGAAAGACCATTCATTCCAGTTTAATCCAATGCTCTGGCAAAGGATGAGATGTGTGATTCTCACTAAATTGAATGCTCTGCTCCGGAAATACTCCAAGATGAAGTTTCACAGAATGTGAGAGGCAAGAAACTTAGTTACCATGGGCACAAAGTCGTGAGTGAGAAGGATGTTGCTCGGCCGCATGTCCCGGTGGATGATCGGGCCGCCACGGCATTCCTCATGCAAGAATCGAAGGCCTTTTGCAGTTCCGATTGCGATAGAGTACCTTTGATGCCACTCCAGGGCGTTTGCTGTCTCATCTGGCATTGGAATTTAGAGAAATATTCATTATCAGATAAGGCAGATGTCTGGTAGAGTTTAGCAAGCTGACAGATCTCTGACTTACCAAATAAATGCCACTCGAGCGACTTGTTGCAGATGAATTCGTATACAAGGACATTGAGGTTTTCCTTGCAGCAAAAACCCAGGAGAATCACGATGTTCTTGTGCCTCACGAAGCTCAGGACGTGTATCTCAGAATTGAACTCGTTGAACCCTTGTGTGCTCGCTTCCTTCCTCACCTTTGCAGCTATGAGCTGCCCATCCTTGAGCTGACCCTTGTACACGAACCCATAACCGCCCTCCCCGAGGAGGTTCTCCTTCGAGAAGTCATTTGTCGCGATCTGTATCTCATAGAAGCTGAACCGCATTGAGTCCTTGATGTAGAGCTCCGTCCGGGTACCGCAGCTTGCACAGAGGATCGGTGCACCAGAGTTTTTGCCTTGGTAAACGATATTCTTTTGGACTGTTTGACTAATGGAGATAATCATTCGTTCTTCGTTCAAAGAACCTACATGGAGTAGTTGGTCATATGGCAGGTCATTTATAATTAACTAGAAAAGGGGCCGAGCATTTAGACTTGCCGGTTTTCCCCTTTCCTGGGGAAGTTTTTGGATTAGTTGGAGTTTCGACTTGCTCCATTGAGCAGCTGCCACCACGGGAAGCAGAAGCTGCAGAATGAGCATGAGAGGGAGTCGCAGGGGGAGGCTCGGAGACCTCAGAGACTTGGTTTGCTATAGGCACAATGGCCTTTGAGACTGAGTAGAATGATCTGGGGTCAATCGGACTTGATTCACCTGACGGATGGGGTCTCAGGTCTTCAACAGATAAGCTATCCTGGATAATTGCCAGTTTGCATGGTATTTGCTTTATATAGAACCCCGAGTCCTTCCGGACGTATCTGCGAAGGATTCATCCATTTAAAAAGGAGATTGAGTCCAATAGGGGATAGAAGAGTGCTGGAGTCATTACCGATCGAGAATGACCCAGGAGGCCTTGCTGATGGCGGCCTCTTGTAGGATGACGTGTTTGAGCGGGTTTCCGGCAACGATCTTTACTTCCATAGTCACCTTAAACATTGAAAGCAAGGCTAACAGGTGAATCTCAGACGATTCTCATTCTGTTGATAGAAAGAAGGGAATGGATGTGTCGTGTTATTTTACTCCATCATTATCCCAAGCCTCGGTACACTCGAGCAGCATGTTCGAATACGAGTCAAGCTTCTGGGATACCTCTTCCTCCATCGCACGCTTTGAGACACTAGGGCCCTCGACATCCGGAACAACTTGGTAACCCACTAAAATCATGAAATTTCAGACCAGCTTCAGGATCAATCACTCATCTAAAGCATTTTGGCCTTTGCCATGATCATATCTTATGAATAAAAAAAGGCACCAGAAGGACATGATCTCATGATCTAGACTTACTGGGATGAGTCACCTTGTGAAGGACGCCGAGTACGAGGATGGCATCGCCGCCTAAGAGGATGTCCCCCCGCGTCTGGATGCTCTTTAAGGTGACCTTGAACTCATGCTCATTCCTGACCTTGGTCGCGTCTAAGGCCATGATCACGCGGGAACGCGTGGGAGATGATATATGAATTTCCATGAACAGAAAGAAAGAAGAAAAAGTTGAGAAGGGAGAAACCCAGACACTAAAAAAAAGGGGAGTCGAGAATTTCCCAGTGAACAATGGAGGATGAGCTTTTTTGTAAAGAACAATATATAGAAATAACAAAAGGTATTCCAAACTACTTCAAGGAAATGGATATTCGGATAATTTCATAACAAAAAGGGTTGGATTGGGTTGGGGCGATGGGGTTCGTCGCCGTCTTCGTTAATATTTTTGTTTCGTAGTTTCCGAGGCTTGAACCAATTTAAAAATATATATATTAAAGAACAATTCCTACAGAAACATCGGCCAACTTAGTTTTTCTTGTGGGCTTTTTTTTTTTGTATGTAAATGTACCGATTACTTCTAAAAATGACACAAAGTAAACATTTTTGTGAGTACATGTAAGATTAAATATCACACTTTTTTGTTTTTGTTTTTGGGAATAATGCACAATTATCGCACTTTAGTTGAAACGTTGATAATCAGGCAAGTAAATGAATATAAAAGCTTACTCGTACAGAACAGGTGGTTTTAGAAGGTTTAGTTCTCCTAGTGATCATGAAATACTACATCGATATTTTCAAAGAGTTTTTCTTATCTTATGTATATGTTATTTACAAAGTACCAAGTACCAACTTTCACTGCCACATGGAAATAATTGTCTACCTATATATAGTACCCAAAATTTTGCTTTAGAAAACTAGAGGCTTAGCTTTGGTGAAATACTATTTATGAAAACATTATTTGCTATGACATGATATGATACTACTAGATAATATTATTTTAAGGCTAGACAAACCTTTCAAGTATTAGAACGACATATTTTAAATAATAATAATAATACAATGAAAAGAATGATTATTGTGTATGTTGAAATAAAAGTTATTCTCAAATTAATCACGTTAATGTTTGAGAATAACTAGTAGAGAAATTTACATTAAGGCATAAAATTTTAATACTTAGTCACCGAAACATGAATCATCTTTAAAAAATAACATGTAAAATAAAATAAGAAATATTATATATATATAAGAATTTTCAAATTTAATATAATATTTTCAAAAATAAAAAATACATAAAAATAGAATGATTAAAACATATAAATAAAATGTTTTTACAATGCCAAATTAATATTATTATAAGTTTTTTTTCGATTTATTCAATCTTCTAAATGTTTCCTCTAATATTTCATCAATTTGAGCTCCGTTAACCCGGCCACGTAACGAAATTGGATTAGAACTCACAGGGGTGATTGTGACCATAATGTCCTTAAATCCATTGTCTTCCTCCGCCTCCCTCCTCCAATCAATTCATAACGGTGAGATTTTGTCCCAAAAGCTGTGAATCTAGTAGCATTGAGCTTGCATTATCCTAAGGCAGTTTGCCAATGAGAAAGGAGGTAATTTAGTGCCTCTGAAACCCATTAATACAATCACATTCCAACCTCACCCTTTCTAATTCAGTGGGAATGTCCTTGTATAATAGAAAAGAGCGATAGAAGAAGTCGTTAATGTAACTTTAGAATCTTTCAGGCAACTACGCTGTATAAATGTGTTTATGTCATAAAAAAAATAGTTTAGGTTGTTGTTTGAACCAATATTAGACAGATCTTCAGAAATTTAGGTTATTAACTACTCAGGACGTGGTTTGTGAAGCTTGGTTTATGGTCTTGTTAAAGGTAAAGTAGGAATCTCGATTGACACCAAAGTGAAATGGTCACTTTATTGTTGGAGGTTTAGTGGATTGATGTTTACATCGAGGGAAATGAAAAAAATGTGAGCGATTTCGAAGAAAATAAGGAACATGTGGGAACGGGGGAGTGGTTAGGAGGAGGGTGTGAGGAGATGACAAGCATGTAAAAAGTGATGAAGGTACTAAAATAGATACAGAGGTGGAGTTGGATATGAAATCTAATTATGTGGCATCAAAAAATTGAAAGTAGGGGAGAATATAAAACTGGATACATCTGAAAATATCATATATAATCCTGGGTTCGATCACATAGGTTTAGTATTTAGTATTAGATTTAGTTTTGATGGCCTTCAACAATTTAAGGAAGCTTTCTAGGACTATGTCATACTTAGTTGGGCTAAATATTCACTGGGTTAGCGTTGATAGTCGGAGGATGGAGGTTGCGTATCTGAATGATTGTACATGGTGTGTATAAGTTTGTGAATGCAAAGGGAAAGAATTGTTGTAGTAAAAGCTTGTTTCTTGGAAGATAAATGCACACAATCTTTGAAAAACAAACAAGCTTTTATGAAATGGTTGGCTCGTGAGTTTATTAAAATAAATAGGCCTTTATATGACATAATACTATTTGCACCTTTTATACATGTGTTAGCCTTCATATTTATGCGGCTTTCATTAGAAATGCGTTACAAAAGAAAGGCAAAGGAAATACTTCAAAATGCCAACTATAAAACGAAAAGAATGGTAAAGGAAATATTTCAAAATGCCAACTATCCACCATGTCAAGGTAGATGGATGAGATAACTAGCCATTCAAATGTGATAACCAATTTATAGTCATTCAAGGAAGCTTATGGAGAAGTTGCTAATATGGAGCTTATTATTTCTACTCAACTGACCATTCATTCAAGAAAGCCAAAGTAGTCCTCAAAGTCACTACAATACGGGAACTTCATGTGCACAACACCATGTCAACCTCATTTGCTATTGATATGAATGTTTCCTAGGCACGTTCTAAATGAATTATTATTGTAATGTATGAAAGCCAAGCAAATGTCACCGTATGTCAATGAATTGGAATATTATGCCCTTTATGTGTTGTAAAAATATTGTTGCATGTGTCAAACATTATATTGTTCAAATTTTGTCAACTACCATATAGGATATAGTGTGCATAATTTTTACGAGAGCACCAACTAAATGAGTGAATACAACCTTATTCTCGAAAATGATATGATGCAAGATGTATCGACATGAGCGACGTATGTAGACTTGGGTTCGACTCGAGAGTGTCGATAGAACGACAAACTGCCTTCAATGTGTTGGAATGGTCGATTCGAGCGAAAAACGAGTCGGTGAAGCAGTCGGGCGAAGAGACTGTAGATCCCCCGAATTGTGGGTCACCGCATTACAGGTATTCGACCGTTTCCTCAAGTTAAAATGGTCGTCAAAATCGACCAATCAACTGGTTGAATTGATCTTGTGCATCTTTTTAGGATTAGATTAATTATAGCGCGAATCATGCATGAATGATGGCGGTCTTTAAGTTAACTTTAACGAATTTTAAACATGTCCGTTGACTTTTCGTACAATCGTCAACTTGATTAATGATATTTTATAAGTTAATTGTAGCACTAATTTTACCTTTTTATGCGTAATTAACCTTCTTAATTTTAATGTTCGTTATGGGTTTTGTAAACCAATTTCAAACTTATCGCACATAATACTAATGTTGCGACCTTACGTTGTTCTGGGACGAAGTTCATAGACAAAGTACTTCCTTCTTGTCAAAGAGTGTCCGAATAAAACACTCCTATCACTTGGACATATCGATCATTTGAAGGTAGTGAGATATTTTTACCGTTTTTTCCGTTTCTTGGCACCCATTCTCTACCAGCTCACATGCTGGATTAATCCCAATTACAAACGTACATAAAGGATTGCAATAATCTCAGTTGATTTCCCTTGCTCCACTTGCCGTATCGGGGTCACGGACAAGTCCTCACCTCGGCTAAAAAAATATATATTCCCAAAGGAGGATGCCCCACGTCCATTGAACCAGGGATTTGCACGTTGGATCATAAGACTCGTTACGAGAGGGCTTAACATGTTAACCCTCTCCACACTCCCTGAAGGGTCAATCACAAAGACGACAAGCTCCTCGAATCCTTCTTTCACACGGGAAAAAATTTCCCCCCCGACCTGCAACCTTAGCCGCCAACCTTACGTAAGGATCCAACGGACCAGAAGACCATCTTTCATTTTTACACCTAAGACTTTCATCTTCCTCTCGGTTTTTTTCGGTACATCCCTTCTGGGGACATCTTCCTAGAGGATGAGGGTCTTCATCCTCAGAAAACAAGAAGGACCCTTTCAGACTTCCAACTCACGATTATATCCTTCCGGGGACAAGTTCCTCTCACACACACGAAGCATCCTCCCTCTAAGTATCCTTCGGAGCCTCTTCTCCCCTTCCTCCCGACGAACTTCTCGATTAAGGTAAGCTCAAGGAGCAATGGAGACCTCCCAACCAGCCTGACCGCGAAGAACATGCAGATCGTTGGCTTCTTGGACGCGAGTTCACAACTTGGACTCCCAACATTTGAATTAGACCAAATCAGGTTGTATCACTCCTTGACTCTCTCTTGTTATTCTGAGTCTTGAGTCGATCTCATTCCGTTTTCGACTTGTTTTAACCAACTATGTTCGGGACCCGTATGCTTGGATAATGCTTTAGGGTAATGCGCGTTTTTATTTGATCACGTCCTCACTTTCTTCTCATGTCCTGATTGTAAAATTACTTTTTCCAGAAACTACATCTCATAAGCTTTCCAAGCTTGTCTTGTGCATAAAAATCTCATCTGTGGTTTGAAAATTACGAATTTCTAAAGAACGTCCAATCACAACATCATTTTGATGACACTGTCATACTTAAAATTGCGTATTTCCTGTTGGACATGCCCAAAAATATTCAAATGTTTAAACATCATTCTCTACCTGATTAGGAGTATGCAGAATTTTGTTTTACCCGATTTCTGATTTCTTAGCACAAGTCATGCACAAAAATATTTCATGTACATTTGATCCTTCCTCAACAGATTTAGTTTTAATGAATCCACTACCACTTTATTTCTATGAGCCCATTTAGCTTGAAATATTGTGAACATGTTTCTCTTTGAGTTAGACTCCTTTTGATGTACGTTCTGCTCTCTTTGAACTTATAAATCATAAGTTATGAATTTTTCATTGGCGGGCCTGCAATCAGGTTCCATTTCGACCTCGCCCCAATTTGAGTTAATTTTCTGCTATTTTTATTTCCTTCCATTTGGGCTCAAATTTCATAACACATTGTTGATACCCCAATTTTTTTAAAATAATAATAAATAAAAAAGGATAAAAATCGAAAAATAGCAAAAATCACAAAAAAATCTTCTAGAGCAAATAAAGGCAAACAAAAATATTTTATTTCCTTAATACTTACTCTAAAAGTTCTAACAATCCATTAGAAAAGGAAAAAAAAATCTTAACAAAAAGATCAACAAAACATTTTCCCCACAAGTTTATAAGGGGATCGTTCTTCTGAAAAGCAAAAGGGAGAGGAGGTTGACAAAGAGACAGACACAAGCTTAAGGGAGACATTTTGAGAAAGGACGATTATAGTGTTCTAGGGTGGTCGAGCCCCTCTTCTGTTCATCCTTCACAACAACACTACAGCAACCCCAATTTGGTCAGCCATCTTGACGTCTTCGGCATCCGGTAGCTTCGTTCTTTTGCTTCCATTTAATTATGTGAATCTGTTTACATTTGATTTTTTTTTTTGCAATAAGCAATTATGATCATAGGAATAACAATTCTATTACTTTCATTGCCGGCAACAAATATCACGGTAACGGCCACACTCGGCTCAAGCCAACAGCAATATGGTTCCACGGTGCTCAGGACCACCTCGACTGCCGTCTCTCCTCGTCCCTAACAAAGCAGCCAGCACATCAGCAGGATGCCCCAGCGACCACGGGCATCGTCGGCTCTCCTCCAGTAGTGGTGACCTTCTTATCTAATGCCAGTGGTGCCAAGATCCCGATGTTTCAACACACCCCCGACGTCCCCATCCTCATCGGACGCCGATTCCAGGTCTCGCCATCCAGCCCGGATCATCCAGGAACACGCCCAATCTTATTGTGGCTTTCTATGGTGTTTTAGTCGCGAGATGCATCTTCCCTGGCCAAAGACTCAAAACTACCTGTTGGTATAGGATTGCACTAAGAAGGGGGGTTGAATTAGTGCCTTAAGAGTTTTGACACTTTTTTTCGATCACAGAAGCATGGTTCTGTCAGATTACAGAAACTAGATCTGCTAAACAGATTCCCAGTTCTGAGATGAATTATCTTATGTGTGTGACACAAAGATTTATAGTGGTTCGGCAAACAATGGCTACGTCCGCTCTCCCAGTGCTCACCTCAATTAGGGCGTATTCACTATGTTTAGAACAAGGGACTTTACAAATGCACACTTCTGTCAGAAATGTGACTAACAAGTTGCACGTACACACGTGACTAACTCAACCCACATGCAACTTATCTGACTCCGGTTCCTCACTGAGCCCGTGGCTTGACCTGCCCCTGCACACAACCTGTGTAAAAAACAGAATTAGCAATTACAGCACCAATAGTCTGCAGCTACAGAAAACGCTCTCTCTCAGAGGTGATCGGCTCGGTGAATGCACGACGGACGCTCTTAGCATTTGCAACGGTGAAGGCACAAGGATTCTGGTAAGCTTTCAGGTAGAACGACAATTTCGAAATGTTGCTTCACTCTTGCATTTAAGCTTGTCCGAAGAATGAAGTTTCCCAATCAATCACCAACGGCTAGTTGATCCATTTGCTATTTTCTCCATGATACGATCTTGTGGGAAAACTTCCAAGAACACAAAACATTATCCTTAGTAATATCAGATAATAATAAACGAGATTGATCACCCAATAAGAGATAATGTCTTCTGCTCAAAAGCTGTTTTCTGTGACAGCAGAATCTGCACTTTTCCTTATACGAATTTGGCATTGGGATTGATTTGTTTCCATAATATGAAAACATCCCCATCGTAAAATATTCTCACCATATAAGGGAGATTTCAACCTGATTAGATTATGGCCGAATTCCATAATTATGGGATCACGTTAGTTAAGGAAATAAATCTTTCCAAAACAACTCAAGGTCCAAGGAATGAACCTAGACGTGATGCAAAAGTTAATTCAATAAGAATTAACTTGAGGACGTATGAGATAAATATCTCACGTGCTCGCATATTGAACAATCTCTAATAAGGAAATCGTCATTCACAGAAATACCATTTTGTAAACCATAGTAAGTGCTCCAACAAGGAGAGTTATAGCAACTGTGACACGGATGCTCATCTCTGTAAGGGAGATAGTGGACTCGATAGTAGATCGTCCTCAGAACACCATTTCTGATGGCTAGATCGTTTCCCCCATTGAAGTTCTCCAAATAACTCTTTTACGTATTACACAGATAATAGAGACCAGCTTCTACACCCGAAGACCTGTTCTTCTGTACACTTAAATAGCACATTAGCAATAGATAACCTTTGTCATCATCAAAACCAGATTATATCAACACTACCTTTGTCGTCCGATTCTCACCAAACGTGAAGACACGGTGGCCCTTGACAAACTCAAACGATTTAGCAACTCGGGGAACAGGAGCACACAGACATCGAAAAAAAGGAGAACAATCAGCACCCCGACGTCGCTTTTACCTCCAACAGCGCGCTTCGCCCATAATATACTCGATCACGGACGCATCAAGAACCTCATTTGCACCTCGATCATCCTTGACAACACCGACAACAGTAGTCATGGCCATCCTAGCATCAACAACGACGGTCTCGGTTCGCCTCAGATTCAGCTCCTATCCCTGTGATTCAAATCCGTCCTTGCAAGAATCTGGCTGGGATGGTTCGAGTGGAAGTCTGTTTTCTTTCAAGACTTGTCCCACGCTATTCGGTGCAAACCGCCTCGGCAACCTTGCTCAGAGTTTGGCGGAATCCTCAACATTTTTGTCTGCGGCTCGATGTCAACTTCAACTGCTTGTGCCGATCCACCTTAGGGTCATCGTTGCCGTTTTTCTCCGTCCAATCGGCCAAGCATCGTATGCGATGATACTAATTTCAACCGTAAGTTACAGCTCCAAAGGTGAGACATTCTCTTTTCCTCTCTTCTTGATTTCGGATTCGTTGAAATTGTCTGGTGAAATTATTTTTATAAAGAGTAAAATGAATTGTTGACTAGTCAAAATTACATTGAAATTGCTATATTGGAAATCATAACGTAGCCCTAAAATTAAACCCACGTAACAATGTTTTCTCTTTAAATTATTTTCTAATTCATTTCACGTCTCATTATTTTAAAATCACTTTGAAATGATAAATTATTTCGTGGGTTTTCAAGGCTTAATTATTTCTTCTCGAACAGTTTACTTCGTCGTTTTGTTTATATGCAGACTCTCCCGGACGTGCCTTGCAGACGAGAACAACCAAGGAACGTACTCCGTTCGAAGCTCTCGGGACAAGAAGCAACGGGTAATCATATATTCGAGGGATTATTTGGATTTTCGAATATCAAGACCCTCTGAAGACGCTTCGCACTCACCAACGTACGGCATCAGCGGCACTCCAAGTTCGCTGTAAACCTATTTTAAAACAGCATCGAAAGGTACAACCCTAACGGGTGCATTAAGGGAGACGAGAAATTGTACTAATCTCACTCATCCCATATCTGGTTCTCCCTTGAATTTATTTTGGCTTAGAAACTGTTAAGGGCATTAAGCAATCTATGTTGCTTGTATTTTTTGCTCGAAATCAATTTTTTTTTCAAAAAATATTTTCTTAAAAATGATTCACGTAGACATTGTTAGCTCGAGATCGTTTTTTTAATGTCAAACAATCTCTTTTCTGAAACCGATCTCAAATAAATTTGGGCATCGGAAACACACAATTTTAACGCTTCCCCTTTTCTTTGTGATGCATGGGATTTAGTAATCCTTAATTCCCGAACCTAAACGAATATCTATGGTTTTTCTAATCTGAACTTAAAATAGGTTAGTGGCGACTCCGACACGTTTTCAAAAATTCGAAGCCTTATCGTTTAAGGAGGATATTCATTTTAAATTGAACCGGAAACGGGATCCACTCGTGACACACATTTTCTGATGGGTTGAGAACATGTCTATATAATTCCATTAATTTTTGAGCCCATTTGATTATTATTTTAACATTTTTCTTTGATGATATCTCATTATTCGAGCCTTTAACTCACTGCATTGTTGCGTTTACAGATGTGTGTGGCCCATCACCGCCACACGATGGTTAGAATCCACTCGACATCAACGATTGGCTGCAACACGCTACAAGGAAGAGCTCTTCAAGATAATGCACGGTGGACCGTAGTGGAAATGCTCCAAGCGGCCCCGATCGACAAACCGGAGGTAAAAAGGGGATGTGTGGGCCTCCCCAAATTACTCATTTCCACATGTAACGGGCTGCGGGCCCAGGTACATAGGCGCGCAGTCACCACCCTTCCTCGCTCCATTTGATCTAAATAATTGCTTGTGTTTGTTATGGTGTATGCTGATAGGCCATAGGATTTTTATCGCATGTGATTGTTAACCAAAAAACATGAATTCGGGTCCAACGCCCGTAAAACAGTGGCATGAGTCAGGAGTCATGCCCGGATTGGGTCCAACGCCGGTTATCAAAAGCAAACTTTTGGAGTAAACGCCACCTCTTCGCATGTCTAGAATGTATGAGTTAGTAAATAGGAATCCCCGAATTGAACTGTTTTTCCGACTTAAACAGTTTTAAAAATAAGTCAGTGGCGACTCCGTAATAGCTTACCTAGGTTAAGCAACAACAACCATTTTTACGGAGCCATCAGGGATGAGGGAAGGCGACATGAGCCGCTCCCGATCCTCTCGAAAATTCGTTCTGTTGATCATGCTCCGCCATTTTCCCATCGCCTCCTTAGGAGTGTGGAGACGATCGGCGAGGGCCCGAGCAGGCCCGACAAGGAATCGAGGGAGGATCAACCCCGGTTTTCTCTGCAGTGCCTCGACGTTCAAGCCATGGCGTCAACCGGAGGACACCAGGGGGAGCGGACCCGGATCCTCGGGTTGTCCGTACCGCATCGCGTGTGCTAGACCGGAGGGCGTGCGTATATCCCGGATGGCGACTCCGCATGTGGATTCTTACCTACAGCTCTTACATTTCATCCATATGCGGAGATGAGTTCTTGTTTACGCATGTACTTGCTTGGCTTGGTGCCCTTTGTTTACCCTCATGACTGTGTTTGTTTGCAGCTTTCCTAGGCTTGTCTAAGTGTGTCCCTATTCTCGAGACTAGGAGTTTAGGGGATCACCATATACTACGACGTGTTATCAGGTGGCATCCGCTCCCTTTGTCCGAGGGAGGTCTTAGAAGCCTTCAACCTAGTCTAGAAAAAGATTGCCCATTACAGGTACCAGACGCCGCACGTGCATTTGTCTGTTACTAAGTGTCTTTCACATGTGTAAGGACAGGTGTTAGGTTGTGAAAACTAACTTTGCTAATTTTGCAGCAGTCTGGGTTGGTTTTGTGGGGTTTCCGCAACCTTCTTTCTCCATTCCCTACTCCCCTCTTTACTGCTTTACTGCATCATCTGCATTCACTCGCATGAGTGTTTGACGATTTACAGTAATCCCATTTAGTTTTATGAGTCGCTTAACGTCACACCTTGAATACGTGTGTGTGCACACGCATGCGGTTCGACACCATATTAGGAACGAAGACGGGATTGCCATTACATGCGGATGACGTCTAAGCTTGCAGGTTTACCTCATGGAGCCAATTTTCCTTCGCAAGGATATCCCATCAACGCAGTTACGGCGAGACTGGCATAACGACCTCAAATCATCCGAGCGTGACTATGTTCGGTTGAAGCTCGGAGCACTTATGGATTTGAGTTGGATTGGGCACTCCTCCTAAACCTTGTCGTTCGATGAAACCCCGAGACATTTACCTTCAGCTTCGGTGCGTTAGAGGTTGCTCCCACTTGCGAGGAGTACATACACCTGGCAGAGCTGCCCTACCGCCTGGCCCTCTTACTCCTCCAGTGACACGACCGTGTCAGGGGAAGTATCGTACAACTCTTAAGGACTATTCCCATGGTGGTCGCCACGCTTATCATCTCTCAAGAGCATGCCGATGTCGAAGAGCTCTTCCTCCTACAGACGTCTCCTTTCCTCCCACATCCCGAAGATGGATAGGCGACTGCCAGAGCATTCATCGTCATTTTCGTCGGCACCATCCTGTACCCCTTCACCACTAGCTCCATTCATGGATGTGCGGTCAAGATCACAAAGGCAATCATTGCAGATGAGCCGTTCATCCCAAACCTAGTCGGAGAACCAACTACAAGCTCTCTGCCATCATCCTGAGATCTAGGCAATGGGTCAAACACCACTGGGCTACATGCAGCCTAGCGCTCCTATAGGCGTGGTTCGCAACACGTCTTGCGGTTATTGGGTATAACCTTCACTCGGAACACCACCCCGGGATCTTGGGTCGCATAGCAGAATGCGGCTACTTGGCAGTTCGTTCCTTCAGGGGCACCACTCGGTTCTTCCAGAGCTTGACCTCGGATGACTTCTATCCGAAGGCGCGCTGCTTCAACGGCACCACAACCATCGTTGATTCGCAAGTAGGATACCACATACCTATAATTGGGATTATCGGGACTTCCTATTACGTCCCAGCCAGCTTACTCTATTAATTCGGTGGAACATCAATGGTGTCACCACCTCCAGGTAGACTGTACGAGCCCATTAACCCGGACCTGCCGGCGTCAGTCACGCAAGCGGCAAAGCGGGCTGTTGCAAACATTGTTATGACCTAGGTTACTCTCACCTGGATGAACATCGAGCCTCCATTCGTCGACTAGAGTTTCGAAGACCCCCGCATCAGGCATTTCCGCATCGAGCGCAACCGTCACTGGGACTAGGTGTGACGACTGGAGCCTGTGTGCTCCCCCTACCCCTTCTCGGGCCTGCGAGCTCACTCTATCAACTTTATGGTTTTTTAATATTTCGGACTATTATGCATTACGACATATTATGCACCAAGAACATCCTGTTGTTTGATGGTACCCTAATTTTTTTACAAATCAAGGTACTGAGCAATTGTTCCATTCAGAAGACGCACGAAGTATCGATCCATTCGGAGGGTCATGGCACCCCTGAAAGTGAACCCCCTTCTGAAGTTACAATTGTCGTTCCACCTCCAATTGCAGTCGATTCCCCATCGGCCCCGACGCCAACATTCTCCTTGGGGGCATCCGTGTTCCCTTCATTGGCCCCGGTCATCACTGCTGGTCAATCTTCAACAGGAGGCATGTCTCCGATCTACATTCCACCTTTGGCAACTTCCATTACTCTAGCCATCCAAAGCTCAACTGTGTCCCCGGCCACCATGCAATTAAATTCATCCATGCACATATCGGCCCAAGGAGCCGACAACACTTCTCTTAGGGGAAAGGTAGAGTCACTCACGGCTGAGCTGTCTTCCCTGAAGACTATGATGGCGGAGCTCCTCCAAGGATAGCTTGCAGCCATGCCTACACCTGCTGTCTCTAGGGGTGAGCAAAAAGTTCGGAATTTCAAATACCGATCCGGTTTTTCGATATTTCGGTATTTGGAATTCGGTATTTAGTGTTTGGTATTTGGTTCGGTTTTATATTTCGATTAAATACGATTTTCGGTATTTTTGTAAAAAGATCAGTATTTTCGTACTATTGAAATATTTTTGGGCTTGGGTCTTGTTTGGAATTTCGGCCCATTTGCCCATACCTTCTGTAGATCCCCAAATTACGTTTGCCTCAGACAACGAGAACGGCAGGCATCTCGGACAATGACGTACTTTATTCCCCAAAGGGAGAATAGCATCCAAACTTTCATTGGGGATCTTACTAATCCTCCCGTTCCAAGTTGGTTTGCTACAACAGCACAGGGTATGACTCCACACGGGGAGAACAAAATTTGTGATTACACTCCCCAAGGCGGTGGTGGTGGACGAAAAATGAACCAATACACCAACAACTATTCAAAGCAACAAATCCTATGGACATGTAAAGACAAAAAAAAAATCAAGAAGCAAAAAATATCAGCCCACCCCATGGCGGAGTGTGACGTTAACAGCTGTTCGACTCCCTTACCCCAAAAGACTACAGTATAAAGGGTGTTCCAGACAAATCAGTCGCATCTCCCAGTGGAACCTCCTCACAGACTTACGGTCGCAACCCACAGCTATAATAGCCTTCGGCTTTACCCATTTGAGTATTCCGTTGCTCTATCCCCTATGTCTGCCAATTGCTCAGAGACCATCTAGGACCAACGTTTACAACGAAGCCGTCGACAGCAAGCAGAACGCTCGATGCTCAGCCGAATCAATCTCACTGCGACAAGAAAAATGACGGGAGCCTCCACTCCCTAAAAGGGAAAATTCAGGAAAAGAAAATCCCGACAATCATGACAGAAATGATCTTCCTGGGATTAAGAAAGGGGAGAAGGCCAAGGACCTCCAAAAGAGACGAAGAGGGATGGAGCCAAAGTTTTCCTCCCACCTCCGTCGAAGCATCTTGAAAACCTCCAGGAAATCTCCCCTTTCGGCACCAAGGCTGCCGAGTCGTCACCACCACCGAGGAGGACAAACGGCTGATTCCGTTCCCTCGCACGAGTTCTTAGCCTCGGAGACTGCAAGACAACAATGATTTCCCTTGCAGCTGCGGGCACGTCAACGTTTCTTCCCCCTCCCTTCAACGACCTAGTAAAACAAAAAAAGGGGAAGAAGACAGCCCCGAGAAAGCCAAGCGCTAACCTTCGTAACTGACGCTCTATGTTGGAAACCTCACGTCTTGATCGGCGAAGGCAGGCTCAAGATGATCCGCCGCCTGTTTCCCAACAGACCACCAGCGAACCCACCTTTGGACCGCAGCAGAGAGGATGGGGGTATAAACAAACAAGCATAAAAAGGGGAGGGAAGAACGTCAGATCAGGCACAGACGGATGCACCCCTCCCACTTGCACGTGACCTCTCTGTTGCGCTGCCTGTGTTGTCCAATTACATTGAAACTCCCCTTTTGGACACTGTCATCCCCCTGTAAACGCAGAAGAAGAAAGAAAGGGGACGCCACCTACTTTACCTTCAGCCCACGACACTACCACAAGAGGATGGCCTCGAGTGCCGGGCCGTCTACATAATGCCTAAAGAGGGAAAGCAATGAAAAGGGAAAGGACTCTCGATTGAAAATTTTTTTGGGGGTCCCTCCCTATTCTTGGATCATTCGTCCTTCCACCGTCTTCACCATCGGAATCCCTCAGCATCTCCAACCAAGGTAAGCGAATCAACCTGATGGGAACCCCTTGACGACCAACTCGAATGAAGCATACGACTGGGACAGCAAAGGAGTAAGGGAGAATGCCATACCTCCGGATACAGCCGGCGTCAACTTCATTGGATGTTGCAGCAGAGGCACCAATCTTCGACGGCAACTCTAATTTCATCGACCACATCAACAGGGACAAACTCCCAGGATCCAACCAGCTTCAGTCCTCCGCCCTTCTGTGGAGAACCGGGTCCAAGCTCCTGGCGGCGCACATTAGCGCCGCGAGGAGCCTTCCTTTTTATTTTGATGTACAGCTCTCCGTGTGCAGCAAGCCAGTGCCCAACGACCGCTCTCTGCTTCTCCAGCCGGACCAGCTTCCTACAGCAGCAAACCAACTTCTTCAACAGTGGCTTCTTCCTGGACATTCAGTGACGGGCTCTTGCTCTCCCAGCGGCGTTCCTCCGGATACAGAGCGTTCCTGAACCTACGTCTGATGAGCTTGCGACTCTCCGTGGCCTCCTTCGTCCCCAGCTCACTACCAAAGCCCGGAGACCTCGACCTCTCCTCTTTTGCTGTTAATTTCCCCTAGACATCACTACGCCGGTTTCGGCCGCCTTCGAACCCAGCTACGTCAGGTTAAATCCTGGAATCAAGAGCAGCAGTAGCGACAACCTTCCTCTTCAGCATCCTCGGACCATAGTGGCGGTCTAACAACAAACTTACCTCCCGACGTCCCCACCGTCAGTTTGGTCCCAGCGTCCACTCAACCTCCTCAGCGTCCTCTTTCCCGCTCCGGCGACACCAACTCCGGCCGTGACCCAACTCCTCCCGCATCAACTCCAGGATGTCATCCCTGCTCGCCTTCAGACCAGATCTTCTTCCGGTGTCCCCAAGCCTCCTCCCAGCAAACCTGTCCCCGACAATAGTGAACCAGCATTCCTCACAACCATCTTCGCGGCAAATCCCTGAGGTGGCTCCCTTCTTTGGCGCCCTCTTTCCTTTTTCAGGATCGACACCGGCAAACCACAGCTCCTCCAACGGTGGCAACTCACGCCCAGAACCCCTGCCAACGACCACAGCCCCGCCATCCCGATTCTGGGCTCAAAGGAGGCTGGCCTCCGCTCAAAGCTCCCGACCGCCTCAACTCTAGATCCGCCCAAGGAGTCTCCTCCCGCGGCCAGAGCAGCTCCCTGACGCTCCCCGGTGATCTCCGGTGCTCCCCGACCAAACCTGCTCCGGAGGCCACTAATCGGAGACCAGCAGCCGCAACAAGCCCGTCTCCTCGATGTCCCTGGCTTCCAGTAGAACATCCAGCGATAGGCGCAGCCAGTCCAACAACGATGGAATCCCCTCCCCGACGATCAGCCCCGGCCGCGACTCGCTACTCCGACGACACCAACACGGCAACGACTCTTCCTCGCCGCCGCCTTCTCCCAAGCCTAGCGACCGGCGGCGACGGCTTCCTTCTCCTAGACGTCCTAGCAGCCACAGCTCCCCGGCCGACTTCTCCAACCCAGATCTGGCCACTCCCCGACGTCCCCGACGGCAGATCGAGGTCCTCCAGCGACCCCACCTTCCGATTCCGGCTCTTTCTCCCTCACCGAAGCCAGCCTCTGCAACCTCGAACCACGGCGAAGTTGTCCTCCAGCAACCCTGTCTCAGCCCCAGTAGCGCCTAAAGCAACTTCCCTCCGCTTCAGCCTTATAGCAGCGGCCAGATACCCTCCCCAGCAACAACTTTCTGGACCAGCCACGAACTAGCCTCGCACCCAAAGCTGTGTTGCAACGTCCTATAGCAGCGATGCCTTCAACTCCAACAGCGGCGGATCTCATCCCCCTGCTACTGCGATCAGCCCAGCTCTAATCAGACCACGGCGCCTCCCCTGTTCCCGGCCGACCTCTACTCACCCCCTACCCTGGCGTCTTCCCAGGTTTGGCGACCACCTCCTCCGGCGTCCCAAGACCCGCAGCAACTGGCCAGACCTTCTCCCCGCACTCCTGGACCAACGGCTACAGCAGACCCATCCTCCTGCGTCCTCCAGACCCGGCGTCGCAGCCCGGCGTCCCTGCTCCCTCGACCCCGGGTTCCTTTCTCCCCTGCTGCCGCTGCCTCTGCCTCTTTCGAGCCCAGATCTGGCCTTTGCCAGAGTCACAGCCCGACGTTTCCCTCGCTCGCCCTGATTTGGCGGCCTTCCCGTCCCTCCTCTAGAGCGCTTATGCCCTGAGGTGGCTCTCCATCGCAAATCCTCGCCGTCCCAGAATCAGCACCAAGCCGCCTCCCTCCTCTGGTGAGTCCCGGCGCCACTCCAAGCTTAGATCTCGAAGATGTCGCTCCCCCCCATCGGTTAGCCAACCAACACTACCCTCGCAGAGCAAGTCCGCATCCGGAGTCCTCTTCGAGCAGACCGATTTCCCCTCTTTGATTTCTCCTCTGGTCGCTCGCCTATGAGAGAAATCAAGTTATTTCATCTAATTTTCATCTGAGTTATGCTACAGGAGGAGGACAGGACGTCAGCTAGATGTAAGACAGCTCAGAAAGGTAAATTTTTCGCTTACCTATTTATTTGTTGTCATTTGATCTGAATGGACGTGTTTAGTTCGCAACCTTTTTACAATGGCTTTTTTTTTAAGATAATTCATACCTAACATTGGAATTTTCAATAATCAATAGGCAATTTATCCAAAGTATTTTTATCTTTTGCGTCTTTCGTTTGTCAAAATTAGCATGATTTTATCCTTGTTTACATACATTAAATTAATATGTTATGAATATTACTAACCTCCGCCTCTCTTCGTTTTACATGAAAAACACAATCGAAACTCGGACACCTCGAAGAATCGCGACCCTACTCGATCGATTCGTACGGTAAGACATGCCTTACTAATTCAACTCGATTGAATTTCATTCAAATTCACTCGATATTCTGAGCTTGGCCTTCCTTTCCCCTACTTTGCATGTAAACACCGAGGAATTCACCATTAAGGAAAGTTATCCTCCGACGACGCGAACGATCGACATCAACGGGCTCGCAACGCCCCGTAAGTATCGATCTTATTTCATTATGTCCTAACTATTCATTTCGATTTAAATTAGGACTTTCTGACCACTTCTTCGTTTTTCCTTGCATGTACATCGAGTTATTAATCTCCGAAGGTCAACCCCACAATTTCGAAGATTAACTCGAAGGCGCGTGTATCAAACCGCGTGGATCTACCCTGGCCTAAAAACCGCGGGCTTGAAGGCTTAAAGCGGCCCCAACCTCAATTAAAGGTACAAATGGGAGGTGCGGGCCTCCCCGAATTTTCTTTAAGCCCACTTGTAACGGATTGCGGGCCCAAGTGTATAGGCCCGCAATCACCGCCCTTTCCCGCTCCTTTTGATCTAAATAATTGTTTGTGATTGCGCGTATGCTTAGGCTTTAGGTTTTACGTCGCATGCTTGATTTTAATCAAACAAACCTAAATTCGGGTCCAACACCCGTTAAAACGTCGATAAGAGTCCGGCCTACTCCCGGATCGGGCCCAACACCTGTCAATCAAAAGTTAAACTTTTTGGATAAGTCGCCACCCTTTTCGCATGTTTTAGAATACAAAGGTTAGTAAATAGGAATCCCCGAACCCAAACTCTGATTTTTCCGACTTAAATCACACCATTTTTAAAACTAAGTCGGTGGCGACTCCGAACAATTTACCAAAGCTAAACTACACGCCTTTTTTTCGGAGCCATTTAGGATGAGGTGACGGCAGACCGAGCCGCTCCATGAGCCCTCCTAAAAATTCGCGAGTGAGGTTTTAACGCAGCCTTTCGCTCGCCACCTTCAGGGAACTGGAGATTGTTGGCGAAATGTCCCGCAGACCCGTTCGCGAATCAAAGGAAGGCCCAACCCTGGGTCCCTTTTCCGCAGTGTCCGGCATTCGAGCCGTAACGTCGACCGGATTGGGCCTCGGGGGAGCGGGCCTGGATCCTTGGGTTGCCCGAACCGCCATCGCGCGTGCTAGGCCGGAGGGCGCGCGTACATCCCGGATGGCGACTCCGCTGGGGACACTCCGCATGTGGATTCTTACCGAAAACCTTTTACAAACCACATGCGGAGGGGAGTTATTTGTTTTCGCATGCAATTGATTGGCTCAGTGCCCTTTGTATGATCTCCTACCTGTGTTTGTTTACCGCTTTATTAGGCATACATAGGTAAGTCCCTATACCCGGGACTAGGATCTTTAGGGGGTCACCGAAAGGCACGGCCTCGCTGCTTCCTGCGGCTTGTAGGCTATGGACCGGGACCTGCTTCCCTTAGTCCGAGGGAGGTCTTAGAAACCTTTATCCGAGTCTAGAATTGCTTGCCCACTACAGGTACCAGACGCCGCACGTGCATTTGCTTGTTACTAAGTGACTGCTACTCGTGCAGGGACAGGTTCAGGTATGTGCTGTATGCGATAAACCGTGACACTAACTCTGTTCATTTTGCAGCGGTTTGGGTTGGTCACGGGGGGTTCCAAATTCCTTTTCTCCCTTCCCTAACTCCTTTTACCGCTTTAATACATTCATTCATATTCATGATCGCGTGAATGCATTTCAATTCAAGATTTTTCTTGTAATACCATGCATTCTATTTTACTTGAACACGATTGCACAAATTGCGTGCTGAATCATACCATACTAGGGTTAGGGATTGGAATGCTATCATCCTGGATTGACACCCTATTATGCAAAAAGACTTCATGGAGCCCATCGCATTGCGACAGAAGAACATGCCTAACGCCCATCACCTCCACCGGTGGTTGCCGCTGCTGAGGCCATCCGAGCTTGAGTTCGTGCAGTCCAAGCTCAAGGGGCTCTTCCACCTCACTCACCTAGAGTTGGATTGGGCTCTCCTGCAGAACCTGGTGGGGCGCTGGGATCCGGATTTTTTCGTCTTCCGCTTCGGGGATTTGAGGCTGGCACCACTCTACGAAGAATACATCAACCTTGCCGAGATGCCCCACCGCACGGGAATACTGCCCTTGCTTCGGATCGACAAGCCGAAGGAATATATAGTGAGGCTTCTCCAAATCCCGTCAGCTAGTGTACCCGGACTGTTCCATTCCCAAGGAGACATCAGCGTCAACGGCATCATCGATCTGCAAATGACGCCGTACAACCCACGCATGGGAGAAGGGCAAGAATCGGCACGAGCGTTCATCCTGCTTTTCGTCGGGACGATATTGTACCCGCAGAATGAGAAGACAATCAACAGGCGAGCCGTCTACGTCACTAAAGCCATTTTGGAAGGCGCTTCTTTCCTGCCCAACTGATTGGAGAAACCAACTTCAGCCTCACCAACATTGTGCGCGAAGCCAGGCGAGGAGTTCGCAACCACCGAATGACCTTCTGTCCAGCCCTACTGCAGGTGTGGTTCTACACACATCTCGGGATCACAGGAGAAGCCTTCACAAGAGAGCACATACCGGGACTGCTGGCCCGCATCGTGGGGCGTGCCCGCCTTCCCATACGCACCTTTGTTGGAGTCGACGCTCTATTCCGTTCTCTGGAGCCTGCCGACTTCTATCAGAGAGCCCCCTGCTTCGACACGGATGATGCCATCACTTCCTCGACGGACGGATACTTCATTCCAATCATGGGGTTCGGAGGCACTTCCTACTACGCGCCATTTCAAGTCCGACACCAGCTGGGATTGACCCCGAGGACCAGAGCACCTCCACAGCAGCTCTTCCGACCGCTCAGCCTCGACGACAAAGTGATCAAGACAGCACTCCAGAGGGTGATCGCGCACATCTCCCGCACTTGGATGACCCTCACGGAGGAAATCTACGAGCTTCCACCAGAACCCGAGGAGGAGGATCGCGCAGCTCAGTCCCAGCGCTTCTGGAGGAAGCGTCACGCTCAGTGGGATCGCACCTGATCAACGGCGTCGTCATGCAGCTATCAGACCTGCGAACCCATTCTATCTTTCATTTCAGTTGATTGTATTTTAACTTTTACGAAGATGTTGAACTTGTTGGTCTCTATTTAATTCGTTTTCTTTGGGGTTAAATTCGAATGACAACAATCCAGTCCCTGCATTAGACATATCATGCATCACTGCATGTCATGCATCCATAGTATCACTACTTGATGCTGATCGGATTTTCCTTTGTTTTGCAAACAAGGTACTGAGCAATAGCTCCATACCGAAAGCGCCCCAAATATCGTGCCATCCGAGCAGTGATGGCCGAAGCTTCGGCAGGACAAGCACTGACTCCCATGGTCCTGTCTCCGGCAGCGGAAGAAGAGATAGCCCCGGCTGCCGGAGTCACCATTGCCGTCCCGTCGCCCGCCGCCATCGACTTCTCGGCCGCGATGGAAGCTGCCTCACCTTTCCCAATGTTCGCCTTCCCGTCGTTGCCCCAGACTATCCTCACTACCGGGCAACCCTCAGATGGGAGGACCTCACCGATGCATATCCCACCGCTGGTTGCGTCAGCAGCACCGTCGGTGATGTCGTCAGCTGCTCTACTGGGGGCAGCTCCCCTCAATTCAACTTCAAACTTACTGGCCCAAGGCACCGGCTCTCTTTCACTGAGAGACAAGGTGGAGTCTCTCACAACAGAGCTCTCTTCTTTGAAGACGATGATGGCTGAACTTCTCCAACGACAGCTATCAGCCACGCCTGCTCCTGCCATCTCCCAAAACCCCCACCTTCCTCCTGTCATGCCAGGACCCTAAACATCAACATACCCATTCCATCCTAACCTAAACACTTCACCAAACACTCTACCTCCCTATAATCCGGTCATGCCCGGATCCGCTACCTCCACAAGTGTAGCACCTTTATCTAACCCATACATGAGTGGGCCACCCCTTTCCCTTCCAATGCCTCAGCCATATCTGCCTCTATACTACCCTCAACCAACATCCCGAGGGCCAACTCCCTACCTCCCAATGTCGTACGGGCCAACTCCCCACACCCACACTCAAACAACCGGGCCAACTCCCTACCCTCAAACAACCTTCACACCTCCCGCTTTCAGAATTTCCCAGCCAATTGCCACCCCTTCAGTTCCGCATGTGGAACCAGCCTTGCCAAGCCCACGAACCCGTAACGCAGCGATCGTCGACGAGTTATTTGGCGAGTAACAACATACCAGCGCTTTCGAGACAAGGCTCGAGGCTAGGATTGCCTCAATGCAGCAAGAAGAGGCTCGCCGCATGGCAAAGCTGGAAGAGTGCCTGAACGCCATCCAGGGGTATCGGGCACACAACTGGGAGTACGCCAACTACCAGATCCCTCAGATTCAAGTCCCGCCAAAGTTCAAGATGCCCGAATTTGAGAAATTCCGTGGAAACGGCTGCCCGGAATTACATCTCAAGCACTTCTGCCACAAGATGACAGTATATCCAGCAGACGATAAATTCCGCATCGCCATGTTCCAAGAGAGTTTGGCAGAATCAGCGCTGCACTGGTACTACACCAAGGATGTTAGCCAGTACACAACATTCAAAGACTTGGCCCTTGACTTCCTCAACTACTACAGCTTTATTGTTGAGATGGCGCCTACAATCTCGGATTGTTGAAAATTGAAGAGATACCGCACCGAAGACGTTAAACAGTTTGCCTACCGGTTCAGGCATATCGCGTCTCAGATAAAGCCGGCGCTTACAGAAAGGGAACTCATCGACGTATTCCTCCAACTGCTTCCACGTGAGTACATGCCCTACATGATCGGGCAGACATTCTTCACCTTCGCTCAAGCAGTCATCAATGCGGACAAACTTGACGGGGTAAATCGAGAAGGGCTAATCCCCTCCCTTCAGCAAAACCGGCAGTGAAGCCTAGGCCCAAGGAGCTTATTGCGACTGCTGAGCAGAACAGGCAATCGATGAGGGCAACACCGCCCCCGACCTCGTACGCGCCAAGGACGTATATCGCAGCCGCGCTCAGGCCCCAGCCCCAGCAGCAACTCGTTTTAGACCCCCAGTCAACATGGCAGGACAACAGCAGCCAAGGCCTGTACAAATGGAGCGTCCACGACGAAGGTTGGAGGACTTGACCCCAACGCCCGATCCCCTGGATGTCATGTTTATTCGATTGAGGGACATGGGTTTCATCAAGCCCGTTGAAGCCAAAGCAACCAATCCCTCATCGTTTGGATACAACCCCAAAGCGGTTTGTCAATACCATTCAGGAGCAACGGGGCACGACACCAAGGATTGTATTGCTCTGAAGTTCAAGATTCAGAATCTGTTGGATGAAGGAGCCATCGCATTTTCCGCGCCTGCAGCTGCCCCAAATGTTAAGAGCAATCCTCTTCCTGAGCATGTAAATTATATCGAGGCAAATTTCTTCTCAGTTTTGGCCGAACAGGAAGAAGAAGTGAACACGTATGAATATGAGTACGCACAACCAAGGAGTGTCAATGTCGTAAGCGTCGGTCGTGGTCGAGGTCGAGGCCGCAGTCGAGGTCGAGGAAGAGGTCGTGCGCTCTAGTCCAGCAGAAGTGTTCGGCCCACTATCTTGCCGGATGGATTTACATTGGTTCCCCGTCGGCAGCCAAGGACATCGTACGTTTATGTTTCTTTGGGATCTATACAACCTGAAGCGTGTCAGACAGAATCATCGCCTGTGGCTACCAAGGATTCTGGTCATGATGGGACCCACCTGCGCGTCTCTCAGCCCAGAAGTTGAATTAATTACCCGCTCCGGAAAGGTAGTGCCAGCCCCTGAAGCCTCGTCTCCAGCCGAATCTTCGAAGCCCAAGGCGCCTTCAAACGAGCAAATCCGCAAGGTGATTTATACGGTGAAGGAAAGAGACTACGATATAGTCGAGCAGCTCCGAAAACAGCCAGCTCAAATCTCACTATTCGACCTCATCCATTCATCCGACAAGCACAGGGAGATGTTGGAGAAGTTTCTAGCCGAGGTACATGTGCCAGAGCAGGTTGAAGTCGCGGCGTTAGATGCGTACATGAGCAGCATGCTGGCGAACAACATAATTACCTTTTCGGAAGATGATCTACCGGAACAGGGGCCGGATCACAACAATGCTCTCTTCATCACGCTCAAGTGTCGTGATACCACCATCTCCAAGGTTCTCATCGATGGCGGGTCAGGGGTTAATATCATCCCGTTGGCGGTAGCTCAAAAGCTCGGCATCAACTTGGAGAAGCTTTCACAATCCAGCTTAACTATTCGGGCTTTCGACGGCGCGAAGTGGCAGGCCCATGGGGAAGTTACGTTGGAGATCAAAGTTGGGCGCCAACCCTTTTCTCTACCCAATTCCAGATTCTGGAGACTGCGGGGTCCTTCAACATGTTGCTAGGGCGTCCATGGATTCATCAAGCTGGGGCAGTTCCCTCAACGCTTCATCAGATGATTCGATTTTCCTCAGATGGCAAGCTCATCACAGTCCGGGGAGAACATTCAATGGAGCTTTGCCACGAGATTGACATGCCATACGTGGGAGAGCCAACAGAAGAGCCGTCAACAACACAGACCTTGGAGATGGTCAACATGGTGAGGCGCGACTACAAATCAGATCCTTTGATGACATGGGGCAACATCAGTGCCGCAAAGGAATTCCTTCGACATGGGTATCAACCGGGCCAAGGACTCGGAATTAGAGGACAAGGGATCGTCTATCCGATCACTATTTCAGCTCCTGCAGGGACTAGTGGACTCGGATTCACTGGCAAAGTGCGGCGCAAACAGGGCAATCACCCCATCAGCAAATCGGCCATCCGTTTCGTCCAATCATCTGCGGCGACAATGGAAGGCGAAATCCTGTCGGAGAAGTTGGAGAATGTGAAGATCCAGAAGGATGAAGAAGTCGATGACGAGCAGATGACTGTTGAACATGTTAATGTCATCCAAGTGAATATCGGGCTCGGGCGTAGGCGTCGACCTCGCTTGCGGGCGCCACGCTTCCGAGCTCCAGTAGTGCCAATTCCACCTTGGACGCCTCCAAGGTTCGAAGCGGCTCCTCCGAACAGGCGCTTGGATTTTCCTACTACCAGCGAAGAAACAGAGGAGAAGGAAGACGAGAAGACCAGGACACAAGAGTCCGAAGAAGAAGTTTGCATGATGGAAGCGTCGATCCCGGCCGAGTCAGACATGCCTCTCGATGGGTGAAACTTTCCATCTTTACTTTTCTGCACTTAGATTAATAGAGTCTAGAGTAGGTTACCTTGCTACATTCTGGTCGTGGACTAGCAAGGATGTCTATATGTAACACGACCCCTAGGTAGTACCTAGGGCGTTTGTGGGATCGGGCCGCTGATGATCAGGGCAAATATGAGGAAACGACGAGGGACCCGCTGAGTCCTGATCCCACAACACTTTCTTTTGGTCAAAAGCGCATGCCTTATTATGAACTGCCGTATAGAACAATATTTCAAATAAATTCATTTGAATACATAATTCTAATTTCTTCTCCTTTTCAGGAACGGCGCTTCGGGTACACCCGAGAACACCCCTGAACAAGATGGAGAAGCGGTAGATGACCCTAAATCCATAGAAGGATACTATGGCTTGGAACAAGGTCTTCAACGACATGAAGAACCAAAGGACATCACACTGCAGAGGCCGGTTTCAATCAACATCAGAACTCAAGATGACCCCAAAGAATTGTTCGTCGGCGCAGACTTATCAAATGATGAAACTAAAGACATCACCAACTTGCTCAAGGAATTCTCTGATGTCTTCGCTTGGTCGTACACAGACATGCCGGGTTTAGATTCGGAGATTGTGGAGCACAAGATTCCTACAGACCCGTCAGTTCATCCTATAAAGCAGAAGCAACGCCGGTATAAGCCCGAACTAGCCCTTGCCATCAAGGAAGAAGTGGATAAGCTGCTGAAGGTCAACTTTATCGAAGTGTCTACCTATCCACAATGGGTTGCCAACATAGTCCCTGTCATCAAGAAGAATGGGAAGGTCCGAGTCTGCGTCGACTACCGCGACCTCAACAAGGCGAGTCCCAAGGATGACTTTCCACTCCCGCACATCGATCTATTGGTGGACAATACCGCTGGATTCAACAGGTTCTCTTTCATGGATGGATTCTCCGGTTACAATCAGATTCGCATGGCCGAAGAATACAAAGAAAAGACAACCTTCACGACGCCCTGGGGCACGTTCTGTTATCGAGTTATGCCTTTTGGACTCAAGAATGCTGGGGCAACTTATCAACGTGCTATGGTGGTTTTATTTCATGACATGATGCATCGTGAAATTGATCGCCAAGTCCAAGGAAGATGAAAACCACATTGTCGTTCTCTGGAAGCTATTCGAACGGCTTCGCAAGTACAAGCTGCGCCTCAACCCCGCCAAATGCGTGTTTGGAGCAACTTCGGGCAAACTTCTTGGTTTCGTTGTCAGTAGCAAAGGCATTGAGATTGATCATGATAAAATCGAAGCAATTCGTGATCTCCCAGCTCCAAGGTCAGTCAAAGAGATTCGCGGCTTCATGGTTCGTGTTAACTACATCGGACGGTTCATCTCCAACCTAGCCGACACATGCAAACCATTGTTCAAGAAATTAAGGAAAGACGTCAAATTTGAGTGGGACGATGACTGCAAGATCGCATTTGAGCAGATTAAGACGTATTTGATAGAACCACCAGTTCTTATCCCGCAAAAGCCGGGGCATCCTCTCATGCTCTATCTCACCGTCAGGGAAGAATCATTTGGAGCCATGCTCGCCCAACAATTGCCAGGTGCCAAGGAGCACGCGATTTACTACCTCAGCAAGAAATTTACAGATTATGAGTCAAGATACACAACTTCTGAACGTACCTGCTGCGCATTCATTTGGGTTCTCCACCGACTCCGACAGTATACTCTGCATTATGAAATCCTGTTAGTATCCGAGAATGACCCACTCAAATATCTCTTCGACAAGACAACACTGATGGGGAGAGTATCAAAGTGGCAATTGCAGCTCGCCGAATTCGACATTCGATTCCACTCCACGAAGTCAGTCAAGGGGAGAACAATCACTGATCACATCGCTGAATATCCAGGAATGGATGATTCATCTTTGGAAATCGGACTACCAGATGAGGACATCTTGCTCATAGAACAAGAACCAAGGTGGAAGATGTACTTCGACGGTGCAGTTAATTCCTCAGGATCGGGAATAGGAGCCGTGGTAATCTCCCCAGATGGACAATATTACCCAACGGCCGCCAAAGTCACCTTTCCTTGCACGAACAACATACCTGAATATGAAGCGTGCATCCTCGGCCTACTTCGTGCACTCGACATGCGGGTTAAGCTCCTCGACGTTCATGGAGATTCGGCACTCATCATCTCCCAGACAAATGGAGCATGGCGCACTCGAGACCTAAAGCTCATTCCATATCAGGATTATCTACAAACACTGATTAGACAATTTACTGATATTGAATTTAATTATCTCCCGCGAACTGATAATCGATTTGTTGATGCTCTTGCAGTGCTCGCCTCAATGATTCCGTTGGCTGGAGAAATGGACATCGAGCCCTTGCGCATCAATATTGCTGATGATCCAAGCTGCATGCATATTGAGCAGAGTCAACCCGAGGATTCCTTACCTTGGTTCACGGACATCAAGAATCATTTACAATCAGGAGGGTTTCCCCAGAATAATATGGGGAAAGAATGCAAGTTCATCCGGAGGATAACAAGAAGTTATTTTCTAGACGGTGATACCTTGTACAAAAAATCCTTCACGATGGCTCTCATGCGATGCGTCACCAAGCAAGAAGCTGAAGCCCTCATTGTCGAAGTCCATGAAGGGGTTTGCGGACCGCACATGAACGGATACGCTCTTGACCAGAAAATCATGCGACAGGGGTATTATTGGCTCACAATGGAAGTCGATTGCATTAAATATGTCAAAGCATGTCACAAGTGTCAGATTTACAGCGACAAGGTACATGTGCCTCCAATGTGGGGCATGGACGTTCTCAATGTGGGGCATGGACGTGATCGGGCCCATCAATCCCAAGGCATCTAACGGGCATCGATTTTTACTGGTCTCAATTGATTACTTCACCAAGTGGATTGAAGCACAATCCTTCAAAGAAGTCACAGCAAACAACGTTGTGCATTTCATGAGGGCGAACATCATCGCTAGATATGGAGTTCCAGAGCTATTAGTCACAGATAATGGTTCAAACTTCAACAGCAAACTAATGGAATCCCTATGCATGGAATTTCGAATCAAACATCTCGACTCTTCACCGTATCGTCCACAAATAAATGGTGCAATCGAAGCTGCCAACAAAAACATGAAGGAGATTCTTCAGAAGACAGCAATTACCTATCGCGATTGGCACGAGAAGCTCCCCTTCGCGTTTCTCGCCTACATAACAACGATGCGCACTTCGACTGGGGCAACTCCCTTCGAGCTCGTCTACGGCACTCAAGTAGTCATTCCAGCAGAGGTCAAATTGCCAACTCTCAGGATATCATCCCAAAGCAACATGACAGGAGAAGAGAAGGCCAATCATCAAATCACCCACCTCGACTTCATTGATGAGAAACGACTTGCCGCAACTCACCATATGCAATGCTACCCATGTCTAGAGCATTCAACAAAAAGGTCAAGCCAATCAGGTACAGACCAGGTGACCTCGTTCTTAAAAGAATCTTACCGAATGACAAGGATCCACGAGGGAAATTCGCTCCAAACTACGAAGGACCGTTTGTCGTCAAGAACGCCTTCTCCAGAGGAGCAACTATCCTAGCAAGAATGGATGGAGGAGAACTGCCACAAGCAATTAACGCAGATGCTCTCCAACGCTATTACACATGAAAGGTATCCAGGTCTCAAGTCAGACTTTTGAGACGATATCTGTCAGCTGAGCTCTTTTACACCCCGAAGAGTCACTCAGGATAAAGAACACTGACATCAGGGATAAGGGAGAAATACACGATCATTCTTCTCCTCATTCAAGTTAAGCGAAATTACATGAACACATTTCGTTTACGTCCTTTGTCTCGTGGGCAGGTACAAGAGCTCCTCACACGAATGGTACATAACTCCTATGGCAAAGGCGAGGGTGGTAGGGCGGCAAAGCTTCAAGCCAAAGTCTTGTAGCAAGTTCGTCAGACCTTCGATTCCATCGGACGAAGACGCAATGACGAAACCATGCAAAAAGGGAAGTGTCAAAACTCTACTTCGCCTTTCATATAAATGAAGTTACATGAACAAACTTCATTCTTACTTTAAACGAAAACAGGTCACATGAGCTCACTTGTTGTCTGTCTTTTGCCTAACATAGGTACATGAACATCCTATATTATGGACAAAGGGGCGGGCAGTTGGGTGGAAAATTTTGAACCAAAGCTTCGAGATTGCCTTTGTTGTCACCGTGGATGACCACACCAAAAGGGAGTATCATTTACATTTGTTCTCTAACGGAATTTTTATCATTCCTCAGATAAAGACGACCATTGAGAAGGGCATATCCATCTCAACTCCCCAGTGGATATTTTACTTCATCTCCTCAAGCGAGAGTCAAAATACATGAATTAACTTCGTCTCCGTCCGTTGTCAATTATGCAGGCACATGGATATCCGTACAGTATGGTACAAATTCCTAGGCAACGGCATGGGTGGTCGGGTGGAAGCCGTTCCGATTTTAAAAGAACATAGAACACGAAAGTGCAAACACTTTCCCCGCAAAGTTTGCACAAGAGCACCACAGAGGTTTGAGTACCTAAACCTATTCATTTCTTAAGCATTTGTGTGCCCAATTGCATGTAATTTGAAATTTTTGATAATAAGAATGTTTCTGGGCGAGAGTAGAGAAGGCAAACCTATTCCTAAATACTTACCCAGAGTGATGAGCGCAAACACTGTGAGGATTCATACACGAGCGTTCAGGCGGATAACGAATCCTTTGACAAAAGATGCTCTAAACCGGGATGAGATCGAGCATTCTTCTCTATCCCAAACACGAAACATCGACCATTGCTAGCCCCTTTCGAGCCAAAGTTGAAGTTTTGTACACACACTACACCTAATGAGCCTAGGGATCGCCTCGCAATGAGGTTAACAGGGATCCTGTAGTCTGAATCCGGAAGCAATAGGACCATAGGGGCAACACTTTCGCAAAGTTCGGGCGAAGAAGTATCATTTGGCGGGTCAGCTTGCCAGTCAGTCTCCTCCCTGGAAAGATCCAAGAAATCCAAAGTTTCCCCAACAAAACGAAAAAATGGGGCAAGTCCCTACATACAAGTAAAGAAAAAGCAAAATTAGCGTGAAGACCAAGGTCTCAAAAGAGCAAAGCGCAAAACAATCGAAAGAGCAAAATAAAGCACCAAGGGGCCTGCATGGAAAGGCCGCAAAAGCAAAGGTTTTACTTCTTTGACAAATAAAAAATGTTCCCTAAAGACAAATCATCAAAGCTCACCGAAGATCAACATTAAAGTCCTGACGAAGAACCTCGCTGGTCGGCTATTTGCATAAGAAGAGTTCGCCCGAACGGCGGGGCCTTTGTGGTCCGGAGACTTCCGATGAGGTCCTTAGGCTCTTTCTTTCTGACGATGAATTTGAACTTTCAGACCAAAAGGCCTTACTCCAGAGCCACGTTACAACCAAGCAAAGACTCGTTCGACTGGTACGTGAGCATCCAAGTCAAAGGATTTCTTCAAATCCAACCAAGATGATTTTAAAAAAAAAAAAGCACAAGAGCGAACCACGAGAGAGTTCAAAATCCCTCCTCCGATTCGCCCAAAGCAATTCTTAAACATGTCTCTACAAAATGAAATATGGCATACATGAGTGTTGTAATCATACATGTTTGGTTATTTTCCTGATTTCCCGTACTTTACGGGGATTCATTTATTACTAATAAGTTTATTTTATATATGAGACTCCAAGGTATAGGTCCATCGAGAACACCCTAAGCTAAAAATTTGGGGATCTATAACGATCCTTGCGAGAAAATCTTTCCAGATTGTCCCGCAAGGAGGGGCAAACTGTAGATCCCCAAACTACGTTTGCCTCAGACAACGAGAACGGCAGGCATCTCGGACAATGACGTACTTTATTCCCCAAAGGGAGAATAGCATCCAAACTTTCATTGGGGATCTTACTAATCCTCCCGTTCCAAGTTGGTTTGCTACAACATTTGTGATTACACTCCCCAAGGCGGTGGTGGTGGACGAGAAATGAACCAATACACCAACAACTATTCAAAGCAACAAATCCTATGGACACGTAAAGACAAAAAAAAATCAAGAAAAAAATATCAGCCCACCCCACGGCGGAGTGTGACGTTAACAGCTGTTCGACTCCCTTCCCCCAAAAGACTACAGTATAAAGGGTGTTCTAGACAAATCAGTCGCATCTCCCAGTGGAACCTCCTCACAGACTTACGGTCGCAACCCACAGCTATAATAGCCTTCGGCTTTACCCATTTGAGTATTCTGTTGCTCTATCCCATATGTCTGCCAATTGCTCAGAGACCATCTAGGACCAACGTTTACAACGAAGCCGTCGACAGCAAGCAGAACGCTCGATGCTCAGCTGAATCAACCTCACTGCGACAAGAAAAATGACGGGAGCCTCCACTCACTAAAAAGGAAAATTCAGGAAAAGAAAATCCCGACAATCATGACAGAAATGATCTTCCTGGGATTAAGAAAGGGGAGAAGGCCAATGACCTCCAAAAGAGACGAAGAGGGATGGAGCCAAAGTTTACCTCCCACCTCCGTCGAAGCATCTTGAAAACCTCCAGGAAATCTCCCCTTTCGGCACCAAGGCTGCCGAGTCGTCACCACCACCGAGGAGGAAAAACGGCTGATTCCGTTCCCTCGCACGAGTTCTTAGCCTCGGAGACTGCAAGACAACAATGATTTCCCTTGCAGCTGCGGGCACGTCAACGTTTCTTCCCCCTCCCTTCAACGACCCAGTAAAACAAAAAAAGGGGAAGAAGACAGCCCCGAGAAAGCCAAGCGCTAACCTTCGTAGCTGACGTCCTATGTTGCAAACCTCACGTCTTGATCGGCGACGGCAGGCTCATGATGGTCCGCCGCCTGTTTCCCACCAGCCACCAGCGAACCCACCTTTGGACCGCAGCAGAGAGGATGGGGGTATAAACAAACAAGCATAAAAGGGGGAGGGAAGAACGTCAGATCAGGCGCAGACGGATGCACCCCTCCCACTTGCACGTGACCTCTCTGTTGCGTTGCCTGTGTTGTCCAATCACATTGAAACTCCCCTTTTGGACACTGTCATCCCCCTGTAAACGCAGAAGAAGAAAGAAATGGGACGCCACCTACTTTACCTGCAGCCCACGACACTACCACAAGAGGATGGCCTCGAGTGCCGGGCCGTCTGCATAATGCCTACAGAGGGAAAGCAATGAAAAGGGAAAGGACTCTCGATTGAAAATTTTTTTCGGGGACCCTCCCTATTCTTGGATCATTTGTCCTTCCACCGTCTTCACCATCGGAATCCCTCAGCATCTCCAACCAAGGTAAGCGAATCAACCTGATGGGAACCCCTTGATGACCAACTCGAATCAAGCATACGACGGCGACAGCAAAGGAGTAAGGGAGAATGCCATACCTCCGGATACAGCCGGCGTCAACTTCATTGGATGTTGCAGTAGAGGCACGAATCTTCGACGGCAACTCTGATTTCATCGACCACATCAACAGGGACAAACTCCCCGGATCCAACCAGCTTCAGTCCTCCGCCCTTCTGTGGAGAACCAGGTCCAAGCTCCTGGCGGCGCACATTAGCGCCGCGAGGAGCCTTCCTTTTTATTTTGATGTACAGCTCTCCGTGTGCAGCAAGCCAGTGCCCAATGACCGCCTCTGCTTCTCCAGCCGGACCAGCTTCCTACAGCAGCAAACCAACTTCTTCAACAGTGGCTTCTTCCTAGACGTTCAGTGACGGGCTCCTGCTCTCCTAGCGACGTTCCTCCGGATACAGAGCGTTCCTAAACCTACGTCTGATGAGCTTGCGACTCTCCGTGGCCTTTTTCGTCCCCAGCTCACTACCAAAGCCCGGAGACCTCGATCTCTCCTCCTTTGCTGTTAATTTCCCCCAGACATCACTACACCGGTTTCGGCCGCCTTCGAACCCAGCTACGTCAGGTTAAATCCTGGAATCAAGAGCAGCAGTAGCGACAACCTTCCTCTTCAACATCCTCCGACCATAGTGGCGGTTTAACAACAAACTTACCTCCCAACGTCCCCACCGTCAGTTTGGTCCCAGCATCCACTCAACCTCCTCAGCGTCCTCTTTCCCGCTTCGGCGACACCAACTCCGACCGTGACCCAACTCCTCCCGCATCAACTCCAGGATGTCATCCCTGCTCGCCTTCAGACCAGATCTTCTTCCGGTGTCCCCAAGCCTCCTCCCAGCAAACCTGTCCCCGACAATAGTGAACCAACATTCCTCACAACCATCTTCGCGGCAAATCCCTGAGGTGGCTCCCTTCTCTGGCGCCCTCTTTCCTTTTTCAGGATCGACACCGGCAAACCGCAGCTCCTCCAACGGTGGCAACTCACGCCCAGAACCCCTACCGACGACCACAGCCCCGCCATCCCGATTCTGGGCTCAAAGGAGGCCGGCCTCCGCTCAAAGCTCCCGACCGCCTCAACTCCAAATCCGCCCAAGGCGTCTCCTCCCGCGGCCAGAGCAGCTCCCTGACGCTCCCCGGTGATCTCCGGTGCTCCCCGACCAAACCTGCTCCGGAGGCCACTAATCGGAGACCAGCAGCCGCAACAAGCCCGTCTCCTCTATGTCCCTGGCTACCAGCAGAACATCCAGCGATAGGCGCAGCCAGTCCAACAACGATGGAATCCCCTCCCCGACGATCAGCCCCGGCCGCGACTCGCTGCTCCGACGACACCAACACGGCAACGACTCTTCCTCGCCGCCGCCTTCTCCCAAGCCTAGCAACCGGCGGCGACGGCTTCCCTCTCCTAGACGTCCCAGCAGCCACAGCTCCCCGGCCGACTTCTCCAACCCAAATCTGGCCACTCCCCGACGTCCCCGACGGCAGATCCAGGTCCTCCAGCGACCCCACCTTCCGATTCCGGCTCTCTCTCCCTCACCGAAGCCAGCCTATGCAACCTCGAACCACGGCGAAGTTGTCCTCCAGCAACCCTGTCTCAGCCCCAGTAGCGCCTAAAGCAACTTCCCTCCGCTTCAGCCTTATAGCAGCGGCCAGATACCCTCCCCAGCAACAACTTTCTGGACCAGCCACGAACTAGCCTCGCACCCAAAGCTGTGTAGCAACGTCCTATAGCAGCGACGCCTTCAACTCCAACAGCGGCGGAACTCATCCCCCTGCTACTGCGATCAGCCTAGCTCTAATCAGACCACGGCGCCTCCCCTGTTCCCGGCCGACCTCTACTCACCCCCTACCCTGGCGTCTTCCCAGGTTTGGCGACCACCTCCTCCGGCGTCCCCGAGACCCGCAGCAACCGGCCAGACCTTCTCCCCGCACTCCTGGACCAACGGCTACAGCAGACCCATCCTCCTGCGTCCTCCAGACCCGGCGTCGCAGCCCGGCGTCCCTGCTCCCACGACCCTGGGTTCCTTTCTCCCCTTCTGCCGCTGCCTCTGCCTCTTTTGAGCCCAGATCTGGCCGTTGCCAGAGTCACAGCCCGACGTTTCCCTCGCTCTCCCTGATTTGGTGGCCTTCCCGTCCCTCCACTAGAGCGCTAATGCCCCAAGGTGGCTCTCCATCGCAAGTCCTCGCCGTCCCAGAATCAGCACCAAGCCGCCTCCCTCCTCTGGTGAATCCCGGCGCCACTCCAAGCTTGGATCTCGAAGATGTCGCTCCCCCCCATCGGTCAGCGAACCAACACTACCCTCGCAGAGCAAGTCCGCCTCCGGAGTCCTCTTCGAGTAAACCGATTTCCCCTCTTTGATTTCTCCTCTGGTCGCTCGCGTATGAGAGAAATCAAGTTTTTTTTTATCTAATTTTCATCTAAGTTATGCTACACCAGGAGGACAGGACGTCAGCTAGATGGAAGACGGCTTAGAACGGTAAATTTTTCTCTTACCTATTTATTTGTTGTCATTTGATCTGAATGGACGTGTTTAGTTCGCAACCTTTTTACAATGGCTTTTTTTTAAGATAATTCATACCTAACATTGGAATTTTCAATAATCAATAGGCAATTTATCCAAAGTATTTTTATCTTTTGCGTCTTTCGTTTGTCAAAATTAGCATGATTTTATCCTTGTTTACATACATGAAGTTAATATGTTATGAATATTACTAACCTCCATCTCTCTTCGTTTTACATGAAAAACACAATCGAAACTTGGACACCTTGAAGAATCGCGACCCTACTCGACCGATTCATACGGTAAGACATGCCTTACTAATTCAACTCGATTGAATTTCATTCAAATTTACTCGATATTCTGAGCTTGGCCTTCCTTTCCTCTACTTTGCATGTAAACACCGAGGAATTCACCATTAAAGAAAGTTATCCTCCGACAACGCGGACGATCGACATCAACGGGCTCACAACGCCCCGTAAGTATCGATCTTATTTCATTAAGTCCTAACTATTCATTTCGATTTAAATTAGGACTTTCTGACCACTTCTTCGTCTTTCCTTGCATGTACATCGAGTTATTAATCTCGGAAGGTCAACCCCACAATTTCGAAGATTAACTCGAAGGCGAATGTATCAAACCGCGTGGATCTACCCCGGCCTAAAAACCGCGGGCTTGAAGGCTTAAAGCGACCCCAACCTCAATCAAAGGTACAAAGGGGAGGTGCGGGCCTCCCCGAATTTTCTTTAAGCCCACTTGTAACGGATTGCGGGCCCAAGTGTATAGGCCCGCAATCACCGCCCTTCCCCGCTCCTTTAATCTAAATAATTATTTGTGATTGCGCGTATGCTTAGGCTTTAGGTTTTACGTCGCATGCTTGGTTTTAATCAAACAAACCTAAATTCGGGTCCAACGCCCGTTAAAACGTCGATAAGAGTCCGGCCTACTCCCGGATCGGGCCCAACACCTGTTAATCAAAAGTTAAACTTTTTGGACAAGTCGCCACCCTTTTCGCATGTTTTAGAATACAAAGGTTAGTAAATAGGAATCCCCGAACCCAAACTCTGATTTTTTCGACTTAAATCACACCATTTTTAAAACTAAGTCGGTGGCGACTCCGAACAATTTACCAAAGCTAAACTACACCCCCTTTTTTCGGAGCCATTTAGGATGAGGTGACGGTAGACCGAGCCTCTCCTTGAGCCATCCCAAAAATTCGCGAGTGAGGTCTTAACGCAGCCTTTCGCTCGCCACCTTCAGGGAACTGGAGATGGTTGGCGAAACGTCCCGCAGACCCGTTCGCGAATCAAGGGAAGGCCCAACCCTTGGTCCATTTTCCGCAGCGTCCGGCGTTCGAGCCGTAACGTCGACCGGACTGGGCCTCGGGGGAGCGGGCCTGAATCCTTGGGTTGCCCGAACCGCCATTGTGCGTGCTAGGCCGGAGGGCGCGCGTACACCTTCTACAGCCTGGAATTCCAAAATGTTGCAGCCTGGTCCACCCCCTTGACCCTAGGGCTCCTCTCCTCTCCCTGCTGCACGGTGGAACTTTGGAGAGCTCCTATCCTCTCCAGTCTCCAAGTCCCAACAGTCTCCTCTCCTCCTCAATCCTCATTCTCGACGGCGCGACTCAAGCTCCGGCTCCTCCGTCAATCCTTCCTTCGCCACTCCTGTTAGCCCCGTTAGCTTCGTCAGGCATCGGCTCCCCCGTCGTCTTCCCCGTCTGGTCAGGTACGGCTGTATTCGGTTTGAATTTGATATTTGGAAGATTTGATTTTGAGGAGACGGCTGGTTTAGAAGAGTCCATGCATCTGATCCTATTCCCAAAAGTCTGCTTTTTCTTGCTCTTTTTCCTTAGAGTTGTTTTTTTCTTTGATAAACTTTCATATTTTACACAGGTGTTGTGGATTCTTTTGACCCTGTGAAAAAGAAGCACTAGTTTTGTGTTTTGACCCTTCTCTGGCATCTTTTACCTTAATCTATTGTAGTTTATCTGTTGTTTTTTTACTGTGAATGAGAGTTTCTTTTGTTCATGTGACATCTTTCTTTTGTTCTGTTTTTCTTTTCCGTGTATTCTCCTGTTATCATGGGAGTTTGTTGGGTTATAGGGTCATATTTTTCTATAATCTTTCTTCAATGGATTTGCTTGTGGTTGCATCTTTTTAAGTGCAATCTTTAATTTATGGCACTAAGATTTGTTTCTTCCCGTTTTACCCCGGTATTCCTCTAGAATTTTTTTTTTTTGCCTCTAGTGCAAGGTTCATGTGTTCCCCCTGTGGTTTTATGGACGTGAAAGTTCTATCCTGCACTGTAGTGGTATTTTTTAGCTTGGTTGTTGATTGTTGTTTGACTTTAATGTTTTTACTCTCCGCCCATTTGTGTTGTCAATAATTGTCATAGATAAAATTTCGTGAGTTTTAGGATACATTTGATTTCGAAACATTTCTTTTAGTCGTTACATGCTTTAATTCTATTGTCATTATTTCCTTATCCTGTTAAGAGTGACAACCTTCATGTAAAATCTAACATTTTTTTCTTTGTTTATATATAGATGAATAGCAATTCCGTGCCAAACCAATCTAGTCAGTCAGCTTCGATATCCACATCCGCTACCTCTGGTGGGAGAAAGAGAAAACCAATGCCTCTGAGATCGGCTTTGTGGATAGAGTATGAGAGATTTGAAAGTTCCGATGGTATAATGTTGGCATGGTGCAAGGCATGTGAAGTAGAAGTGAGAGCTGATACTAAGAGAAATGAGACTTCTTTGCTAAAGAGTCACAATGCAACGTGTAAGAAAAGGATCAAGTCAACCAATTCAACATAGACAATCCTTGGATTTAAACTCGGAGGTGATTCTAACAATCAGAAAGACTTGTCTGTTCTTAGGTGCGATCATGAAACTATTAGGAAATCTTTGGGGCACTTGGTGATATCTGCCGAGCTTCCTTTCAAGTTTGTTTCTAAGCCTGAATTCATTCATTTCATGTCTGTTGTATGTTCTTAAGTTTAAAGTTCCTTCAAGGTGGACAATACAACGGGGTGTGTATGACATGTTTTCGTTTGAAAAAGAGAAGTTGAAAGAGTATTTTAAGAAGTCGCGTCAAAGAGTTAGTTTGACTACTGATACTTGGACTTCTATTTAGAGAGTCAATTATATGTGTTTGACTGCTCACTACATTGATGAGAATTGGGATTTACATAAACGAATATTGAGTTTTATTCCAGTTACATCACACAAGGGGACGGATATTGGGGTTGCTATTGATAGATGCTTGCGTGATCGGAGTTTAGAAAAGATTTTGACCATCACTATTGACAATGCTATTTCAAATGATGTTGCAATTCGTTTTTTGAAATAGAAGTATTGCAATAAAGAAGAGAGTGTGATGAGATGCGAGTTCCTTCATATGAGATGTGTTGCGCATATTATCAATTTGATTGTGAAGGATGGATTGAATATGATTATTGACTTGGTGAAGAAAGTTCGAGAAGTTATTGCTCACATCAGATCGTCTCCTCAAAGATTGTTAAAGTTTAAGGAGTATGCAATTGTAGAGAAGATTGATAGTATATCTCTTTTGGTGTTGGATGTGCCAATGGGATGGAATTCAACATATTTGATGTTAGAAGCCGCAATAAAGTTTGAGAAGGCCTTTGAGAGATATGATGATGAAAACACAAATTTTAGAAAAGATCTTGAAGATGACAGTGGGATATGCATGATACCGAGCTCATTTGATTGGGGAACTGTGAAAATACTTGTCATACATCTTAAGCACTTTTATGAGCTTACTTTGAAAGTCTCTGGTTCGAAGTTTATTACTTCGAATGTTTTCTTTCATAAGCTAGCAAATCTTGATGAGGCATTGCAGGAATGGCAACAATCTTCCGATCAGAACTTGTTTACTTTGGCAACGAACATGAAAGATAAGTATAATAAGTATTGGGGTGATGTGAAAAAAATGAATAAGCTTATTTTCATCGCAATTATCTTTGATCCTTGTCAGAAGTTTGATTATGTTAAGTTGTGTTTGAATGACATATATCATGACAAGGCAGATGTTATGATTTCTTAAGTGAAGAAGACTCTTTATTATATATTTGTCGAGTACAAAAAGAAATGGATTGCGGAGAATGGTGAAGATGCAATGACTAATGATGGGAGTGATGGTGATGGTGTGGATAAGAGTCAATCATCAAAGGCAACTACAATGGATAGTGAAATGAGATTGTTGCAAAGATTGGAGAGATTGAAGAGGAAGAAAGGTGGAGAAAAATGTGAAAGATCAGAGTTGGATAAATATTTGGGAGAAGATACGAAAGTCACTAGTACGAAGTTTGATATTTTGATGTATTGGAAAGTCAATACTACTAGATTTCCCATTCTTGCCCAAATGGCTCGTGATATTTTAGCCATACATATCTCCACAGTTGCTTCTGAGTTCGCGTTTAGCAAAAGTAACTTTTTCGCATCTTCTTAAATCATACGAGATGTTCATTTTATTATTTATTTTATATACTAATATTTATTCAATATGTGTTAGGTGGACGAGTGATTGATGCTTTTAGGAGTACTTGGGGCCCTAAGAGTATTGAGGCAATTATGTGCACACAAGATTGGATTCATCGAGGGAACTCAAGTAAAGTTGAAGTCGATGAAGATCCTTTTGAGCAAGAATCATTTGAAAGTGGTAATGTTTAATTTCATAGCATTCTTTATAAATATTCAATGCTTAATGTTTGTATAAAATTAATACTCTTATCTCATTAATGATAGGATTGTCCACACTTACATTGGAATGAGATTCCTGGTTTCAACTTATTGCGGTTCAAGAATGAAGATTGAAGGGACTTGCGAACTTTGTGGATTTGGAGTTTATGTCGAATATTTAACTTGTTAATTTTGAGTTGTTTGTTTTTTTTAATCTAGGAGCTAGGATATTGAATGATTATTTTATGGGCTTTTGGAATTTATGGGCTTTGGATTTTTTAAAATGGGCTTTGGGCCCATTAATTCGGCTCAACTAAAGTTTGGAAGATCCAAATACCGAACCGAAATATCGAATTTTATTTCGATGTTTTGGTATTTGGAAGTTTGGAGTTCGGTTCGGCATTTGGAGGACAAAATTTTAAAACTTTGGTATTTCGAACTTTGGTATTCGGTTCGGTTCGGGTTTGGAATACCGAATGCTCACCCCTAGCTGCCCCCAAAATCCCCACCTGCCTCCTATCATGTACGGATTTGCAGCACAAGCAACCATGATGCCTCCGTACTATCCCTACCAGCAACCGGGATTCGGTATTTCCTCCGGCATCCATCCACTCTACAATCTTGCCACATCTGAACCAACCGCTTCCACCAGCATAGCCTCCATATACAACTCATACATGCGCGTGCCACCTCCTCCCACAACTGTGGCGCAGCTGTATATGCCGCCCTACTATCAACAACTGACAGCTCCCAGGCCAACCGCCTACATCCTAACAATGTTCAGGCCAACTCCCCACGCTGAGACCTCATTTCCAGAAGAAAGGCCAACTCCTAACCTTGGGGTGCCACAGCCAGGTGTGACTCCCTCGGCCCTACATGAAGAGCCAAGCCCGCTCAGTCCCAGGATCCGCAATGCGACCATTGTAGACGAGTTGTTGGGAGAAAAGAGAGAAGCAAGAGCCTTCGAGACAAGACTCGTGGCGAAGATTTCATCCATGTAGGAAACCGAGGCTAAGCATCTCACGAGGCTCGAGGAGCGCATCAAAGCTCTCTAGGGATACCATGCCCCTACGCGGGAGTACAATGACTTCCAAGTCCCCCATTTCCAGAAGCCATCCAAGTTCAAGCTCTCAGAATTTGAGAAATTTAAGGGATACCATGCATGTCCAAACGTCATCCACTATTTTTAAGTATTAATCCGTGAATGTGGCACATCACCACCACGATTCCTCGAACGTCCATAATTATTCGCACCCACGTGTGTGTATATATATAGGTCGAATAATTACAATATCCAACACCTGAAAGAGCTACCAATTTTTGTTGGACGTGGATGTATCCAGTCTTTATGATACAAGATTCCAGTTCGACGAAAACGAGACATAGCTCAAAAGACCCCATCGGACTCCCACAATAACTTGTCCCCTCTCTTCAATAAATTGATATATAACTGTGGACCTGGTTTTGATGATGAACTTAAGCGACATGTTACTGGTGGTAAGCGACATGTTACTGGTGGACAGTAATAATGTTTCACAAGTTATGTGTTCATTCTTAGTGATGAGCTTGAGCAATACGTTACTGAACCACAGCTAGTAGCAGTTATATATTATTGCGTTCCAGTACACTGTTACTGTGATATTACGCATAGAAGTTGAAAATATGGAAACATATTTTTAATAATCATGATTTATTTCAAGATTTATTTTAATCTATCTCAGATAATTATTCTGAGTGTCTATGTACATTTAACATAGCCTAATGATCTTATTATAAACTATTAGGCAACAAAATATATTGAGATTATCTTTCCAATTGTTATCTTTGGAAACAAAATATCCTTCTGATTCCCTGCAACGATGTCTTGCTGTAATAGGAGAAAATATCAAATTAAATATATTTGATCATCACAATCAATTAGATAAGATAATGATTAGATAATGTAGATTGAAAATAAATTATCTAATTGATACGGTTAAAGGAAGTTACCGTTGGTTCTTACCTTCTATGAAACAGCGAACGTTGAGCAGACCGTTGCTGTCTCCTCGCTGCCAGTTTTGGCAATAAATCTTGGTGATTGCCTAGACGATCTCCCTCCTCCTTCTCCTTTATAAACAGACCAATGACGACTAAATTAATAGCTGGTGTGCGTCTGTGTGGTCTTTGTGCATCTGTGTGGTCTGTGTGGTCTGTGTGAGCTTTGTGCATCGACGGAGAGCGGAAGGTGCTAAGTGTCTCCTGGTTCTTTCTCTTGCAAGCTGCGTGTGAGAGTGTCAAGGGGCTGAGGTCAGATCCTTTGATCGTCTGAGAGGGACTAGGTGTCCTCGGTGCGTTCAATGAGCAGCCGGCGAATAGTCTGAGGGAAGCTAAGTGAATACCTGCTCTGAATTCAGTAACCGGTTGCTGACCCATCGGCAAGAAGCCGTTCTTGTCGTGTCTTTTCGCAGGGAAGTCTCGAGCATACGGAGTTTGAGCAGTTAGACACGCACTTGCGGGTGCGCGCCAGAAGTCTCGTGCCTGCAGGGTAGAGCAGGAGTTGGGAACGCCGCCGGAGTGGAAAGGGTTCCTCCCGAGCACAGGGGTGCTGTGCAGAAGTCTTGAACGCCAGATACAGAGGGTTAGTAAAGCAGGTTGCGTGGAAGCCAACGGATCGGAAAATTCCACCCTAGGCACTGGGTGTGCAGTGCAGTGAGTCACAGCTGTGGTAACCGTGCACGTCCGAACTGAGTGTAGGACGGATACCTTCTAAGTGGCTTTGTGGTTTTCTTTGTGATCTTTGTGGTTTCTATCTTCGTGATCTTTGTGGTTCAACTTTGTGGTTGTCTCTTAAGCAAGTGCAGGCTTATCCTAAGGAGAGACAAGATCTGTGTGGAAATCCTCTGCTGAACGACTAAGTGCTGAAGCAATCCTTTGCTGTGAAGCAGAAACGAGCTGCTCTCTAAGAACACATTCTTCACCGTAAGGAATTATCTGTGAGGATTTATACTCTAACATAACGTTGTCTGTGTTCTTTGATAAGTCAGGTTTATATTAAGCGACAACGAGCTGTGTGGAATCCATTGAGCTACCAACTGCTGAGGATAAGCATCATTCTGCTGGAAACGAGAAGACGTCCACTGTGTGAGGAGCTGACCGTTGCCAGGAGTGATCATATATTGTACGGGATTCTAAATCTCACTTTGTGAGAGTAACATACGCCTAGTGCAAGGGCTTTTTGCACCCATTATTTTATATAGTGGAATCACCTTGTTGGTGGAAAGTGGACGTAGGTCAATTAAGGCCGAACCACTATAAATCACTGTGTCCATTACGATCGCGCAACACTCGTACGAAAACCTACTCGACAAAATCGTAACAGTTACAGTAAGGTATTTCTCATTCTGAGAAACGCTCTGCTGTGATACAGTACACTTCCGCTTATACCGAGAAAGGGCGAAAAAGTGATAAACACTAATTCACCCCCCTCTTAGTGTACATAAACGATCCAACAATTGGTATCAGAGCGGGTTTGCTGGAAAGCTTTCTGTGTGATTGCTAGTACAGAACTCTGTTGCTGAACCAAAACAGCTTGTTGCTGAACCAAAACAGCTTGTTGCTGAAAATCTTACATTAAGCACAGTAAGGTGCTGCCGAGTACTGAACAGAATGTCAATGCTCTTGACTGATGGTCATTCGACCGAACGTCCACCGCTCTTTGCAGGACAACACTTCTCATATTGGAAAATGAGAATGGAGTTGTTCATAGGAGCAAAAGATGCCGATTGCTGGCAGATTATAATGGAAGGAGATCTTGTAATTCCTCCATCAAATCCCAGCGACTCTCGACATGAATTTGAAAGAAAGAGAATTATCTCGCTGAACACTAAAGCAAAGCACTACTTAGTGTGTGCTCTTGCTGGAAATGAGTTCAATCGCGTCTCTACTTGTAAGACAGCGAAAGAAATGTGGGATAGACTTGCTTTAATCTATGAAGGAACAGAACAAGTCAAGGAGTCCAAAATAAATGCTTTAGTAACTCAATACGAAGCATTCAAGATGAAAAAGGATGAGTCAATAAATCAAATGTTTGATAGACTCACCGAAATTACTAATGCCATGGAATCACTTGGCAAAACAATTTCTAATTCTGAGTTGGTCAGAAAGATACTTCGCTCATTGCCTAAAACTTGGGAAGCCAAGAAGACGGCAATTGAAGAAGCTAAAGATTTGACAAACTTAAGTCTTCAACAGTTGCTTGGTTCTCTCGTTGCGTACGAAAATGAGAACAAGGTTGCTGATGATAAGAAGATCAATGCTGTTGCATTCAAGGGAAGTACCGAAATGTCCGATGAATCTGAGGATGAATCTTCATCTGATTCTGAGGATGAAGTTTCCTTGATGGCAAAGAAATTCAAAAGGTATCTTCGCAAAAATCGCTTTAAGGGAAAGCGAGATATTAAAAAGAAGAATACTAAACCACACCAAAGTAAAGGTGGTGTATGCTATGAGTGCAACAAACCTGGTCATATGCGACCAGATTGCCCACTTTTGAATGAGAAGGGCAAGCCTTCAAAATATAAGAAAAATGCCATGATGGCGTCTTGGAGTGATAGTGATGAAGAATCAGATCAGGATGACGAAGCAGCAAACATCTGCTATATGGCGCAAACTGATGCTGACACTGAGAAGGTAAATGCTTTCTCACCTTCTGATCTGTCTGCTGAAGATATTGAGAATCTTTTCTCCGAACTTTATGATAAAATTGAGTCTTTGTCCGCAAACAATAAGGCTCTTAAGAAGGAGAAAAATTCTTGAGTGCTGAGAACGATTCTCTAAAGGAAGAGTTATCAGCAAAGGCTAAGAAAGCGACAAAGAAACTTTCTCAATCCAAATTAATGATTGAGGAGCTGCAGCAGCAACTTGATGCTGTAAACAACAAAACTGATTTATGTAAGCATGAGATGCATGATTCTGGAAATGAGAAACATTCACGACATGGGAAATATGTTCCCCCTCATGTTAGGAATGGCGAGTCTCATTTTATTATTCAAAGGTTACCTAGGCTTTGTTACTATTGTAGAAAGCCGGATCATTTCATTAAAAATTGCCATGTGCGGCGAAATGACATGCTTGGCATTACTTCTAAAGTTGATGGTTCTATTGTTAAATGGAAGCAACGACTTACTTAAATTCTTTCTCTATTTCAGGGATGCTTCAAGTCCATCACTAAGGACCATGTATGGTACTTAGATAGTGGCTGTTCGAGGCATATGTCAGGAGATGTCTCCTTATTCTCCACACTGGTTTTCCAGGATGGTGGTGCTGTCACTTTTGGTGATAATGGAAAAGGGATGGTTAAAGGAACAGGAACCATTTGCTGTTCTAACTCCCTAACCATTGAAGGAGTTCTTTATGTTAAAGGCCTCCAACATAATTTGATTAGTATCAGCCAATTGTGCGATAAAGGTTACAATGTTTCTTTCAATGAGAGAACATGTAACGTTTCACGGGATGGTGTCACTTGCTTCGTTGGTGAACGCAAGAAAAACATCTATATCCTGTCCTTTAAGAACATCTCTGTTGGAGAAAATTGTCTCTTGTCCGTTAAGGACGAAGCTACTCTGTGGCATAGAAAGTTGGGACATGCTAACTACGATTTGCTGTCCAAACTTGTCAAAAAGGACATCATTAAGGGATTGCCTAAAATCAAGTTTGACAATGATCAGGTTTGCAAAGCTTGTTCTATTGGCAAACAAACAAAGGTATCCTTTAAAAGTAAAAATATGATTTCAAGCAAAGCTCCGCTTGATTTACTTCATATGGACTTATTTGGTCCAACAAGGACTCAAGTCTTGGAGGTAAACGTTATGGATTAGTTGTGGTAGATGACTTTTCCAGATTCACTTGGGTTAAATTCTTAGCTTACAAAAGTGATGCGTTTGCAACCTTTGAAACTTTAGTCAAACAACTTCAAAATGAGAAAGGTGTTTCTCTAAGAAGCATAAGAACGGACCATGGTACCGAATTTGAAAACCATGACTTTACTTCTTTTTGTGAAGAATATGGTATAAACCATAATTTCTCTGCTCCATATACTCCACAGCAAAATGGAGTTGTAGAGCGAAAGAATCGAACCTTACAAGACATGGCGAGAACTATGTTACTAGAAAGTGAGGTTGCTAAAAATCTTTGGGCTGAAGCTGTAAGCACAGCATGCTACATCTCAAATCGTATTCACTTGAGGCACTCTTTAGGTAAAACGCCTTATGAGTTATATAAAGGCAGAAGGCCTAATATCTCATACTTTCATCCATTTGGAAGTAAGTGTTATATCTTGAGACCCATTAAAGATGGTGTCGGAAAGTTTGATGCTCGATCTGATGAGGGCATATTCTTAGGATACTCCCTAACGAGCAAAGCATATAGAGTTTTTAATAAAAGAACTCTAACTGTTGAAGAGTCTATCAATGTTAAAATTGATGACTCTCTGTCACAGGAGGAAGTTGCTGTGGAAGCAGTAGCACAATCCTCAACAACAACATCAAAACGAAACAGTTATTATGCAAGTTCAGAAATAGAAGAGCATAGCTCATTCTAGAACAACAAAGCAGACATCTAAAGATAAAGGAGAGTAGCTCAATCCTAAACGGAGAGCATGGCTCAATCCTCAGCATTATCAAGCAAGGTCTGGACCATATTTTCCAGGCGGATCAGCCTCTCAGCAAATCCATCCAGCCTTTCAAGAATGGATTGCCTGGTGTAGCTTAGTTCCTCACAAAGGACTTTCTGAAGCTTGGAAGAAGAAGGGGACTCATCCTTGGATGAAGAAGCCGCCCTCTCACGTTCAGCATAGCGTTGCTTGCCAAGTTCAGCTGTGGACTTGCCACGGACAGAAGCAGCGATCTGTCGCTTGGTTGGGTTCTTGACAAAAACACCATCCACATATTGGTAGCCCATACTTGCTACAGAGTTAGCTCCAATAACCTGAGTAGTCCAGGTGTCCATTTGATTTACAGGAACAATCTGCTCCCCATAGAACTGCAGCAATGCAGTGATAACATGTGCAAATGGAAGTGCCCTGTTCTCGTCCTGAACACAAGATGCCATATGGCCAAATATCACACTTCCCAAGTTCACAGGAATACCTCTTTTAAGATGAACCATCAGATTCCAATCTCTTGGCATGACAGTGTCGGTGCTGCCAATCCGAGGGGCCAAGCAAGACATTACTGCCTTGTGAAACATCCGGTTGCTGAAACTCAGCCCGGTGTTCTGCAGATATCCGCTGACAGCAACCACCTCACCATCGTTGATGGTCTGATAAGCTTCCAGCTTTCCTTCACTGATCACCCTCAGGTTGTTAACAAGATCAGATTCAAAGAGGCGGCAGACATCAAACACAGAGAAAACAAAGGTTTTCTCATCTACCAACACCTTGATGAATTTAATGAGAGAATCTTCCTTATGAAAGGTAATATTGGCATAGAATTCCTTGACCTTTGAGATGGAACTGATGCCATCATATTCACAAAAGGATCGCCAGGTCAACCTTTCAAACATCTCAGCAAAGCAGAGCTCATGTTGAGTAAACCAGTCAAAGTCTACACGCTTGCATGCAGCAATATTGCGCTTGGTCATGTTTCTATTTGGCATAGTATCATCACCAAGAATCCGATTTAACTCAGCAAGAGAAACATACTGATCAACCTTAGGAATAAAAACAGAGGAATCTGCATTTCTCACTTTCTTTTGAATAGGAGAGCCAGAATGCATACCATCCCTTATACCAGCATAAGGTCGCTTCATCCTGGTGCGAGAGGCAACACCCAGAGAAGAGCGAATCGGAGGATTCTGAACAGAGCCGATCACCTCCACATTCTCATCCTCATCAGGAGTCTCTTCAGCCAAAGAGTCCTGTTCATCGGCGCTCTGGAAATCCTCAGGATTCTCAGCGCTTTTCTTGCCTTTTTCGTCTTGAGTCTCCTCATCAGAAGCAGGGGAGTTTGCTGCTTTGGGAGACGCAGAAGTAGACTTGGTAACGGCCTCCGGTGGAGCGGTTTCCTCCTCAACATCGAGGGTTTTCTCCGTATCACCCTCAGGTTCGCCAAAAGTGGTGGCATCACCAGTCGAAGCCACATTGTCCTTGGCAGGAACCGGAGCAGGTGTCTCCTTGGTCTCAGTGACCACCGGAGCAGGGGTTTGCATCATCGAGGGCTCCCCCTCAGTAACTGACGGAGGAACCACAACAGGTAGTTGCTGGGCAGAAGCAGCCACAGCCTGTGACCGTTTCTTGGGAGTTCCCTTGCCCTTTCCAGATTTCGCAGATTTGGGTGCCATTGTAGGAGGATCACAAGGAAGAAAGAAGAAGGAAGAAGATTGAGGTTGAAGAAGAAACGAGGGAGTTTTAGGGATTTGAAAAACAAACCGTAGGTAGTTTTGTTTTTATAATATATTTAGAAGAGAAAAAGAAGGAAATAAAAGATATAGTGATTTGATTGGCACCCCACGAATATTTCATTATTTTTAGGAATTTTATATTCCTATCGAGAATTTCTCAAGAAAGATAATATCATCTTAGAGATTGAGATTACATATCCCTAATTCAATTCGTAAATATTCAAACCTCTCTTTGTCAAGTGGTTTAGTAAGGATATCAGCAAGCTGTTGCTCAGTATTTACATACTGAATATCAACTTTACCGCTTTGTACATTATCACGTAGAAAATGGTGTCTCAACTCAATATGCTTAGATCTTGAGTGATAAACAGGATTCCGTGACAAATTAATTGCACTTGTGTTATCGCACATAATCGGAATAGCATCAAAATGAAACCTCCCAGCAAATGATTGCTGACAATAATCCGAACGGAAACACTGTAGCAGATGTACAGCAAGTGCCTGCTGCACACACTGAAAATGCTTCTGGTGATTTCCAGGATATTCAAATTGAGAATCGTGTTCCTTCGTTATATAAGAAAAGACATCCTATTGATCAAGTAATAGGTTCTTTGCACACAGGAGTGCGAACTCGCAATACAGCAAGTTTGTACTGTGAACACTCTGCTTTTATCTCTCAAGATGAACCTCAAGGCATTGATGATGCGCTTGATGATCCTAATTGGATTCTTGCTATGCAAGAGGAATTGAACCAATTTGAGAGAAACAAAGTTTGGAGTTTAGTACCTAGACCCAATGATCGTTCCATTATTGGAACAAAATGGGTTTATCGAAATATACTTGACGAGTCTGGAAATGTTATAAGAAACAAAGCTAGACTTGTAGCAAAAGGTTACTCACAAGAAGAAGGCATCGATTATGATGAAACGTTCGCCCCAGTGGCGCGTCTAGAAGCAATACGCTTACTCCTAGCGTATGCTTGCTATAATAACATCGCAGCAACTGTTGGCTGCTGACTTTGTCTTTTGAGTGCTAGCATATTCTTGCTGCACTAGTAATAAAACTATCCTTTGTTATCCTCTTTTCTTTTTCTTTTTGATATGACAAAAAGGGGGAGAAGAATAAGTTCAGGGGGAGTTAAGGATTTAAGGGGGAGTTGACACAAGCTCGATCCCTAAGTCCATATTTTGTCATCATCAAAAAGGGGGAGAATGTTGACCTGGTTTTGATGATGAACTTAAGCGACATGTTACTGGTGGTAAGCGACATGTTACTGGTGGTAAGCGACATGTTACTGGTGGACAGTAATAATGTTTCACAAGTTATGTGTTCATTCTTAGTGATGAGCTTGAGCAATACGTTACTGAACCACAGCTAGTAGCAGTTATATATTATTGCGTTCCAGTACACTGTTACTGTGATATTACGCATAGAAGTTGAAAATATGGAAACATATTTTTAATAATCATGATTTATTTCAAGATTTATTTTAATCTATCTCAGATAATTATTCTGAGTGTCTATGTTCATTTAACATAGCCTAATGATCTTATTATAAACTATTAGGCAACAAAATATATTGAGATTATCTTTCCAATTGTTATTTTTGGAAACAAAATATCCTTCTGATTTCCTGCAGCGATGTCTTGCTGTAATAGGAGAAAATATCAAATTAAATATATTTGATCATCACAATCAATTAGATAAGATAATGATTAGATAATGTAGATTGGAAATAAATTATCTAATTGATACGGTTAAAGGAAGTTACCGTTGGTTCTTACCTTCTATGAAACAGCGAACGTTGAGCAGACCGTTGCTGTCTCCTCGCTGCCAGTTTTGGCAATAAATCTTGGTGATTGCCTAGACGATCTCCCTCCTCCTTCTCCTTTATAAACAGACCAGTGACGACTAAATTAATAGCTAGTGTGCGTCTGTGTGGTCTTTGTGCATCTGTGTGGTCTGTGTGGTCTGTGTGGTCTGTGTGAGCTTTGTGCGTCGATGGAGAGCGGAAGGTGCTAAGTGTCTCCTGGTTCTTTCTCTTGCAAGCTGCGTGTGAGAGTGTCAAGGGGCTGAGGTCAGATCCTTTGATCGTCTGAGAGGGACTAGGTGTCCTCGGTGCGTTCAACGAGCAGCCGGCGAATCGTCTGAGGGAAGCTAAGTGAATACCTGCTCTGAATTCAGTAACCGGTTGCTGACCCATCGGCAAGAAGCCGTTCTTGTCGTGTCTTTTCGCAGGGAAGTCTCGAGCATACGGAGTTTGAGCAGTTAGACACGCACTTGCGGGTGCGCGCCAGAAGTCTCGTGCCTGCAGGGTAGAGCAGGAGTTGGGAACGCCGCCGGAGTGGAAAGAGTTCCTCCCGAGCACAGGGGTGCTGTGCAGAAGTCTTGAACGCCTGATACAGAGGGTTAGTAAAGCAGGCTGCGTGGAAGCCAACGGATCGGAAAATTCCACCCTAGGCACTGGGTGTGCAGTGCAGTGAGTCACGGCTGTGGTAACCGTGCACGTCCGAACTGAGTGTAGGACGGATACCTTCTAAGTGGCTTTGTGGTTTTCTTTGTGATCTTTGTGGTTTCTATCTTCGTGATCTTTGTGGTTCAACTTTGTGGTTGTCTCTTAAGCAAGTGCAGGCTTATCTTAAGGAGAGACAAGATCTGTGTGGAAATCCTCTGCTGAACGACTAAGTGCTGAAGCAATCCTTTGCTGTGAAGCAGAAACGAGCTGCTCTCTAAGAACACATTCTTCACCGTAAGGAATTATCTGTGAGGATTTATACTCTAACATAACGTTGTCTGTGTTCTTTGATAAGTCAGGTTTATATTAAGCGACAACGAGCTGTGTGCAATCCATTGAGCTACCAACTGCTGAGGATAAGCATCATTCTGCTGGAAACGAGAAGACGTCCACTGTGTGAGGAGCTGACCGTTGCCAGGAGTGATCATCTATTGTACGGGATTCTAAATCTCACTTTGTGAGAGGAACATACGCCTAGTGCAAGGGCTTTTTGCACCCATTATTTTATATAGTGGAATCACCTTGTTGGTGGAAAGTGGACGTAGGTCTATTAAGGCCGAACCACTATAAATCACTGTGTCCATTACGATCGCGCAACACTCGTACGAAAACCTACTCGACAAAATCGTAACAGTTACAGTAAGGTATTTCTCATTCTGAGAAACGCTCTGCTGTGATACAGTACGCTTCCGCTTACACCGAGAAAGGGCGAAAAAGTGATAAACACTAATTCACCCCCTCTTAGTGTACATAAACGATCCAACAATAACAATTTCGTGGCTGACAATGGGCAAATGAAAGGATATAAAACAATCGCTGCCCAACCAACAACGGGGTAAAGGAGATCAATCAAGACAAGCCCTTGGAGAAACATATTAATTTTGGGGATAGCTTTCCCCGAGGGAGTCGACCTCTTTCTCTCCCCATCTCATCGCTCGAGGAGTCCCGGGACAGGTCCCCTCCATGGCCTCCCTACCCCGCTGTCTGAGAACACTTCCCCAAGGAACGTGACTTGCAATGATGGCCACGTACTCGATAAAATATTTCTCGCGTCTTTTTTTTAAGGGGGTGATACATAGCAGCCGACTCAACTCCCCGAAAGTCCCGCCACCATGTCCGGCCGGCTCACCTCAGTCCCGGGTCCCCGCCAGAGGATCGACCCCACGGTCTGTTGAACAATGGACTGCATGGGCTGCTATTGAAGAATGCGGATGGACCTGGACTAAATGAAATGTTGAACAATGGACTGCATGGGCTGCTATTGAAGAATGCGGATGGACTTGGACTAAATGAAGGTTGAACATCCATCGTGGGTCCTAAGGTTCTATCACTAGATAAAATTCTATTAAGGCTAGAATGATTACACCTGAGAGCGTTGTTGTCTGCTGTCGTTATCTTTGTTATAAGGGAATTGTACAGACAACAAAAAAGGACGACAGAATTCTAAGAATCATACAACAGAATTTGTCCTATCCTCCTTCTCCTTCTTCCTCTTCTTCTTCTTCTTCTTCCTCTTCTTCTCCTCCTCTTCTTCTTCTTCTCTTCTTCTTCGTCAGCTATACTCAATACTTCATCTCCGTCTCTCTGTTCTTCCTGGGTCTTAACTTCTTCATGATATCAGAGCCTCCAAAGGCTTGAAAGTCATTACTCGAGGACTGAGATATGGAAGACTCCTCTCCCCCTGTTTTCTCTGGTCTCCCGCAAACACCCAACTCTGGGATTTCTGACCATGGTTCCCCGGGTATTTCTCCTCTACAACTTCCTACTAGTGTATTCACTTCAATGGTCAAGTTAGACGACGGAAATTATCCGTTGTGGAAGGGACAAGTTCTCGCTGCGGTAACAGCTGGTGGTCTCGAGGATTACATTTCTGGAAAAAGCTTAGCCCCTGTGCAGTATATGGATGAACAGTGCTTGATTATAAATCCTGACTATAGGACTTGGCAGAAAAATGGTAAGGCAGTTATGTCTCTACTCTTCTCGTCACTCACTCCTGAACCACTTAGCCAAGTCATTTATTGCAAGAACGCTTATGAAGTATGGGAGACTCTCCGAAGTCGTTATGAATCTACTTCTACAACCCGGGTTATCAATTTGAGAACTCAAATGCAGCAAATGAGAAAGGAAGGGAAGACGATGCAGCAATACTTGAATTCGATGAAGATGTTGGCTGATGCTCTTAGTGCTGTGGGGGAGGCAGTCAAGTATCAAGACTACGTGTGGTATCTACTGGAAGGTTTGCCGGCTGAGTATGATGCAGTGGTCACAGCCGTGTACAGCAGACCTGATCAACCCTCGCTGGACGAAGTTCAAAACCTACTTCTGAATTTTGAGCTGCGACTAGAACGGAGACAGGGGTTGGAGTGCATGATTCCTCAGGTACAAAACTCTTCTCTCCATACCTGTGTAGGAAGGCCTCAACCCAAACTCCAGAAATCACCTTCTTCACCTCCCAGACCTGTAACACATCCTTCAGTCTTACCCAACTCACAGAACAACAGTGCAAACCAGTGGAATGCCCCTCCTTACATACCTCACACCCAACCTAGTTTACTGGGTAGATCTCCAACCACACCCAATTTCTCTCCCAGATGGAATAACAGAGTTTTTCCCAAGCCTAAACCAAGATGTCAAATCTGTTTTAAGGTTGGACATACAGCTATGACCTGTTATCACAGATTGAATTCTAGTTTTCAACCTCAACCACAAACCTTTCAGCCTCAACCACAAACCCATTTCACACCTTACACTACCTATCCAACTTTTGTTCCTCCCCTCATGAACTCCTCTCCACAATATAGCCAACACAATCCACCTATCAGCCTAACCTTCGCCACTCAGCACCTATGTCCACAGAATTATCTTCAGAAAACTGGCTTCTAGATACCGGGGCTACCCACCATGTTACACCCACTACTGAAGGCCTCCAAAATGTTGCTTCATACCAAGGTAACTCCTCTGTCATGCTCGGCAATGGTACACGTGTTCATATCACTCATATAGGGGACAAACCTTTAGTTACCAATTCTGGTCAACTTCATCTACAAAACATCCTTCATACTCCAGCTTTGTCTCAGCGTTTGATTAGTGTTTCTCGTCTATGTCGTGATAATGATGTCGTTGTTGAATTCTCTTCTGGTGAATTTCTTGTCAAGGACAAAACAACCAAACATGTACTTCTCAAGGGTCTAGTGGATCAGGGACTGTACAAGCTCCACTCCAGGATGGTTCCTGAACATTCCATACCTCTTTCAAATCGATCAAAACCTGACATCGTCACATCCTCCATCAACACTCTTCAGCCTTATGCTTCTGCAGTTTCTACTGCTGTTCTCCCTTCTATAGATGCAGCACAGTGGCATCAAAGATTAGGACATCCGTCTTTTGATGTTTTAGCAAAGGTGTTACAGAGTTTTCATATGTCAAACAAACTATCTAAGTTACCTCTCTGTCAGTCTTGCGTTTTGAGCAAGCATCATCGATTACCTTTTACATTATCTACTTCTCAAGCTTCAAAACCATTTCAATTGATCCACACTGATTTGTGGGGACCATCTCCAGTTAAATCAGTCACAGGAGACAGATACTTCATGCTCTTAATAGATGATGCAACGAGATATTCTTGGATTTATTTTCTTCATGAGAAATCCCAGGCTCTGACAGCCTTTAGACAGTTTCATTCCATGGTCAGAAATCAATATAATGAACGTATCATTGCTGTGCGATCTGATTGGGGTGGTGAGTTTAGATCACTTCACTCCTATCTCACCAACCATGGGATTTCCCATCAGCTCTCATGTCCTTACACACCCCAGCAAAATGGTCGAGTGGAGAGAAAGAATAGGCAGGTGGTGGAAGTCGGTCTAACGATGTTGCTAAATGCTAATGTCCCAAAAACATACTGGGTTTATGCCTTTCTTGAAGCAGTATCTCTAATAAATATGCTACCCTCTAGAGTCTTGCGTTACAAAACACCTTTCGAACTACTACATAAGTCAAAACCTGATTATACATCTTTAAGAGTATTCGGATGCTTGTGTTACCCTAACCTTCGCCCATATACTTCTCATAAACTTGATTCTCGATCAGCTGTCTGTGTTTTTCTAGGTAAGAGCATCTCTCACAAGGGGTTTATATGTGCTGCATTTTCTACTGGTAGAATTTATATTCTAGGGATGTGATCTTTGATGAACAAACCTTTCCATTCAAAACCATGTTTGTAAACCATTCCAATCGATCCTGCCATCATGGTCAACAATCATATGTTCCTATAGTGTTTTCTCCAGTCTCGTCTACGCCTGTACCATCTCACCCTTTACCACATTCTAAGTCAGTCCCTCCCTCTGCTTCTGACTTGTCTTTCCCTTTTCACCCAAGTTGTATTGTGTCTGATAGTATACTACCATCCTGCATGACAGAGGACGTTACCACTGAAGTACAGATTGGAGGTAATATTCATCCCATGGTGACCCGATCTAAAGCTGGTATATTCAAGCCTAAACTATACCTCACCACATTGCCCAATAAAACCCCTTCTTCCAATCCTAGCTCTTACATTCCAGCTGAACCAACCACTTTAAAGGAGGCCTTAGCTACACAGGTGTGGCATAATGCAATGCAGGTTGAACTTGAGGCCTTAGTGCGCAACAACACCTGGACTCTGGTTCCTAGGGAGCAAGCTCAGAAGGTGGTTGGATGTAAGTGGGTATATAAAGTGAAGCTGAAGCCTAATGGCACTTTAGAAAGGTGCAAGGCAAGACTCGTGGCAAAAGGGTTTCTTCAAACTCGTGGCATCGACTTCACCGAGACCTTTAGCCCGGTTGTGAAGCACCCAACCATTAGGATTGTACTTGGCTTGGCTGTAACTTCTGGCTGGCCTTTGAAGCAACTGGATGTTCACAATGCCTTCCTTAACGGAGATTTATCTGAGGTTGTATATATGCAGCAACCCCCTGGTTTTGAAGCCGCAGAGAAACCTCTACATGTTTGTCGACTTAACAAGGCTATTTATGGACTGCGGCAAAGTCCAAGAGCTTGGTACCTTAAGCTGAGTGGTAGCCTTGCTAAGTGTGGCTTTGTCAACTCAAAAGCTGATGCTTCACTATTTTATCAGCTAACAACTGCTGGCATCATTATAATCTTGGTTTATGTTGATGACATCATAGTTACAGGGTCAAATGTTGCTGGTATAGACAGTTTGTTGCCACAGCTAAATAAAGAGTTTGCACTAAAAGACCTAGCTGAGCTGTCTTATTTCTTGGGTTTTCAAGTAACTCGAAAAGCTGGAATGTTGCACCTTTGTCAGGAGAAATACATAATGGATTTGCTTGAGAAGTCTGGCATGGCAGATTGCAAACCCGTTGCAACACCAATGGCTACATCTGCTCATCTGTCAAAATACGAAGGGGAGGTTTTGCAGGATCCAACTGAGTATCGAAGTCTTGTTGGTGCACTACAGTACTGCACTAATACCAGGCCTGATATAAGTTATGCAGTCAATAAAACCTGTCAGTTTCTGCATCAACCTACATCTGTGCATCTACTGGCTGTGAAGCGTATCTTGAGGTACTTAAAAGGTACTTTGAATCATGGCATTACTATAGCAGCTGGTGGTTCGATGGATATAGTTTGTTTCACGGATGCGGATTGGGCAAGTTGTCCCGATGATAGGAAAAGCACAGGAGGTTATTGTACCTTTGTTGGGCAAAATCTGGTTTCATGGGCTTCACATAAACAACGAGTAGTCTCTCGTTCAAGTACTGAAGCAGAGTTTCGCGCCCTCGCTGATGGAATTGCAGAGGTTATTTGGGTGCAGAAACTATTGCAGGAGATGCATATACCTAGCTCTAATTGTCCGGTTCTTTACTGTGACAATTTGAATACAATTCAGTTGGCAGGAAATCCTGTTTTGCACGCATGCACTAAGCACGTGGAGATTGACTTTCATTTTGTAAGAGAGAAGGTGACTGCAGGCCAACTACATGTCTTACATATTAGTTCAGAAGATCAACTTGCAGACCCTCTTACTAAAGTTGTTTCAGTTCAGCGCTTTCTCAGCATGAGGAACAAACTGACAGTAGTGACCAAACCCGATGTCAAGATTACCTGTAATGTGTTGAAGTTGGCAAGAAGTAACAAAAATGAAATAGAGGAAGAGTATGACAGACAGTCCAAGGGAAGTGTTGAACAGTTAGAAGAAAGTGAAGTAAAGACTGTTGGAGAGGCTGCTGTTGGAGGAGGCTCAGTTTGTGGGGAAACTGAGCTACTGTTGAACGATGTAAATGGAGTAACTGTTGTTGGAGAGGTTGCTATTGGAGAAGGCTCTGCTGTTGGAGAAGGTTCTGTTGTTGGAGGAGGCTTAGTTTGCGGGGAAATGTTGAACAATGGACTGCATGGGTTGCTATTGAAGAATGCGGATGGACCTGGACTAAATGAAATGTTGAACAATGGACTGCATGGGCTGCTATTGAAGAATGCGGATGGACTTGGACTAAATGAAGGCTGAACATCCATCGTGGGTCCTAAGGTTCTATCACTAGATAAAATTCTGTTAAGGCTAGAATGATTACACCTGAGAGCGTCGTTGTCTGCTGTCGTTATCTTTGTTATAAGGGAATTGTACAGACAACAAAAAAGGACGACAGAATTCTAAGAATCATACAACAGAATTTGTCCTATCCTCCTTCTCCTTCTTCCTCTTCTTCTTCTTCTTCTTCTTCCTCTTCTTCTCCTCCTCTTCTTCTTCTTCTCTTCTTCTTCGTCAGCTATACTCAATACTTCATCAGCGTCTCTCTGTTCTTCCTGGGTCTTAACTTCTTCACGGTCGAACACCTCTCTCTCTACAAATCCGCGAATGAAAGATTACGGCAACCCACGCTCGGGCTCGGCTTCCTCCACTCCCAACTCTTGTCGTCTTGCCAAGGTAAAGGGGACCATCCTTTCTCCGCAAACAGTTGCACATCGGGCGACCAGAAACACTCCCTTGTCGGCAACGCGGCGGCACCCCACACAACGAAGCACCCCAGACGGCATCCCCGGAGGACCAGCATCCCCACCGACCGTCCTTCCCCGGATCCGCCAGATTCGAAACCTCGAAACCAGCCACCATACCCCGTGCTTGAGGTAGCTCCCATCTACCTCGTCTTCACTAGATCCGGGGCAACGAAGGCGCACCATCCCCTTCTTCCCATAGAACCGTTCTCGATAACCGAGGAACACCAACCTTCCCCTTAGCCGGTGGTGCGTGGGCCAGCCAGATCTAGGCCTCCTCTTGTCGGCCATCACTTCCAGGGCCAGACGGAGCCACCCACCGCTTCACGATGTCTTGATCGGGAACAATGGCAGTCGTCCCCATGACATCCACCGGCTTCCTCACCACCATCGTGGCCCTAGAGATTACTTGATCTGAAAACCTTCCCAAGGGTTGAATGCTTGTGAGAACACATTTCGTCAACCCGAAATACGGTGAGCATTTCTCTCATTCAAATTTTGCGATTTTACTTGCAATCATTTGACCTCCTATTTTTGTCATTTGTTTGCATGAAATTATGACGAGAAAATGGATTTTTTCGAAGCATCGAAAACCAAGTGAAGCACTTCAAAGCGGTGAGACAAGTCTTGTTGTTCTTAGTAATTATATTTAGTTCAAATATAATTAATACTATACTTATCCCTACCATATTGTATCTTCTGTTTTGCATGTAAATAACCGAGGATTCGACAATCAAGCAATATCATCTTTTGACATCGCGGAGGATTGACATCAACAGGCCACAAAACGCCTTGTTATCTTCCGACATCATGGAGGATTCTTACTCACTCAGTCAATTCTAATTATTTGACATGTCTTAATTAGAATTTTCTGGTTTGATTTGCATGAAAATCAATCGAGCTTCTGGGAATTTGACAAGACGAATCTCGGAGATCAAAGACTTGAAGGCGCATGTAACAAACCACATAGGTTGGATCTCTGCGCTAAAAAACGCGACGAACGAAGATCAAAACAGCCTCAGCCGGCAAATCTAAGCTACAAAGGGAGGTGCGGGCCTACCGATTTTCTTCATTTCCACCTGTAACGGATCGTAGGCCCAGATACATATGCCTACGGTCACCACCCTTCCCCCACTCACTTTGATCTAAATTATTGATTGTGATTGTTGTGGTGCATGCTGGTTGGCTTTAGGATTTTTGTCGCATGTGACTATAAATCAACAAACACGAGTTTGGGTCCAACGACCGAAGCGGGTCCAACGCCTGTAAAACAATTATATGTGCCCGGATCGGGTCAAACGCCCGTTCCAAAGGCAAATTTTGGAGCAAATGCCGTCTTTTCGCATCCTTAGAATGTAAGAGCAAGTAAATAGGAATCTTCGAACCAACAGGTTTTTCGATTTAAACAGTTTTTTTGAAAATAAGTCAATAGCAACTCCGTAATAGCTTACCTAGGTTAAGCAACAACAAACACCTTACGGAGCCATCATGGACGAGGAAAGGCAATGCGAGCCACTCCCGATCCTCCCGTAAATTCCTTTTGCGGATCATGCTCCGCCCATCGCCTTTCACCTTTATAAGGAGCATGGAGATGATTGGCGAGAGCCCGGGCAGGCCCATTAGGAATCAAGGGAGCATCGACCCCGATATCCTTCGTAGCGCCTCGACATTCGAGTCATGGCGTCGACCGGAGGACACCTAGGGGAGCGGGCCCGAATCCTCATGTCGTCTGGACTGTAGCGAGCGTGCTAGGCCGAAGGGTGCGCGTACAAAGACATTCGTCAATGACAATCCGATCAAAGCGAAATGGCTCCTTATAACAAGAACCATTAAAACAACCTATCGAGCAAAAGGCAACCAAGTGACGAGTGTCGTCTGACAGCGCTGCTTTGACAACACGTAGTTCGGGGGCGGTGCCTGTTCCAACTTTGTCAGGTCATCCCTTTTACACGGCAGTGCTGTGGCAGACGGAGTAAACCAGTGAGAGAGAACCTTTCAGACTAGCTGAACGGTGCAAGGGAAGGTTTTCCACATGATAGTCGATATTGGGAGTTACACCAAAGTGGCTTCTACCACCATGGTAAGAAGGTTGAAGTCATCGACCAAACATGTTCGACTATATAAACTTTAATGGTTGAGCAAGGAGAATAACTTGAGGGTGGCGAAACAAGTTTTGGTATCGATGAATATTGGCTAGAGCTACAAGGACATTGCCACTTGTGATGTGGTGTCCATGTGTGCTTGTCATCTACTATTGGGAAGACCCTGGTAGTACGATCAACAAGTAGTGCATGATGGATTCAAGAACACCTACTCCATCACCCTCGATCAGAAGAAGATCATCCTTCTTCCCCTGACCTCAACGTCGACCAATCCAGCACCTGCATGAACTACGTCTACTATAGGCGATCAAGAATCCGACAGTGTGTTGAGTTTAATCAAGTGATTCGAGGATAAATGTGTGTCTACTTACTGATGTTGTTCAAGGAAGGAGCTGATCAAGCTTCGACCATGCCTCTTCAAGTTTGAGCCATGCTTTAACAGTTCAATGATGTGTTTCCTAATGAGATGCCGGGAGGACGTCATCCATTGGGATATATGCAACATCAGATCGATCTCATTCCTAGGGTATCGTTGGTCAATCGTCATGCCTATCGATGCAACCTGAATGAAGAGAGAGAGCTACAATACCAAGTCAAAGGCCTGGTGACGTTTTGCGACGAGAGGCGACGGATGAGAAGTGGTCGAAGAAACTCCTCTGCTGGAATTCACCCTTGTGGAGCGAAGGAGGCATCAACGTCGCCGGAATTTAATGTGACGCCACCGACGGTGGAGTTCAACGTCGAAATTTAATGCAACGACGTTGATGGGTGGAGTCGAATTGGTGGCAGGTCAACGATGACGGAATTTAATGCACGTCACCGAGGATGGACGGAAGTGTGTCAACAACGCCGGAATTTAATGCACGACACTGAGGTTGGGGTTCAAGTCACTGGTAAAAGGAAAAAAGATAAAAGATTCAGAGTCTGTTTGAGTTGTGTTGTGTTCTGTGATTGTGTTTGTTGTAGTCCTTTTATATCCCAGGACTTTTAGTTACAGTTAATCAGCACACTCATTATCTTTTCAGATCGTGTGTATGATCTGCTTCTTATTTTGTAGGAGGCATGCACGTCGTATCTTAGTCGGCATTTCTAGGTTTGCCACGTGTCTCATTCTTTGATGGTGGTCTAGCTGTGTTCTCGAGCAGACTCCCCGTTTGCGGGTTAGTCGTATTCTCAAGTAACGGAAGTCAGCACAACATCTCGAGCTATACCGAATAAGCTGTTTCTCGAGCAAGTTCTCGAGCGATGCTGGAGCCGGGTTTTGTCTAGCGACGCCTTCTTGGGCTTTGCTCTTTTGGCCCACTAGGGACAAAACTCGGAAATTCATAACAAACACGCTGCTCGATATCGGTGCCTTCTGTAGCTCCGTCCGTTTGTCGCCCAATCCTCAGAAAGAAATTTGATCCTGATTTGGCGTTGCCAGAAAAAGCATTCATGAGATGGCTGCTCTGGATACCCTGGTTGCTGACGTTGAAATGGAGCTTGAGATTATACCAAAGAAAAGAGGATGAGACGGAGAAACGGTGAAATAGGCTTAGCTCAAAGGGCAATCTCCATTGCTCCAGGTCTCCCAAGACACCAATATCCGATATCAGCAAGCTGCAGCCACGCTTCCCCTCGCATCACCAGCAATCAGACTCGCCACGGCAGCCCAAAGTGGCAGACCACGCCAACCTCCGTCTCCGTCGGCCCTGCCATCTATTTTCCCGTTCCAACTCCGATGTCAAGTCTCAAGCCAACCCCGATTGAACACCCATATCCCAGGACAACCCGCTTCTCCTCAGCTCCAGCACCTGTCCCTGCCCCCTCGTCAATCCTAGAAACCTTGACCTTGCTTGGCAGTCGCATCCCGTCGCCATCCTCCTAAGGGCCAGTGCCTGCATTCCCCGTTTTCTTTTTACCTGCATCAGCGAAGACCACAAGATCTGAAGGTGCTTCAGATCCCTATGCAGCCGACTCCAGTCTCCCCACGCTCCCAGAACCGGTAATCCTCATGGCAACAAGCCCTCAGTCTCAACGGCCTCTCAGCGCCACCCACAATCATTGGCAGACCATCGGGATCTCAAAGAGCTTTCTAGTCGTTCTCCTACGGGCCCTCGTTCCAACACCAGCAGATCTGCTTCCCACTTTGCCTTCAATGGTGGCAGCGGGCTCGCACAAAGGATGACCATCAAGCTTTCGTCATCCCTACGTTCAGATTTAACGAGCGGGCTGTCCTCATTCACTCATCACAATACGATGACATTATGATCCTTGACAATCCAGATGTCTCGGCAATCCGGTAATTTCTTCCTTTCGGATAGTTATTTTTTTAAGTACGATGCTTTCATCTCGTTCTGGTTTTTTTCATAGCGATGTTTATCCCGAGAGAGCATCTTCGACCGACTCGTCACAGTCAAGCTCGTCACTAAAATTGTTTTGTTTCCCGTTCCATTTCTTTTCAATTGTCTTATGTTTATAAATATATTATATATTGTTACGGCTTTAACCGTTACCCAGCCGGCTTCGTATTAATTGATCAGTCGATTAGTTAAGGTCACGTTGATGAGTGAATTTCCGGCTAGATCTTATGACTTTGTTATGCTTTGTTGAATATGATGGCTTTCATCAACGCGGTATAATTATTCTTTTCGTAAATGAATAATTTCCGTGAAGTTATTCATTTATCAATTTCGCAAGTTTCAAAAATTTTTCAACCGTTGTTTCGAATTTTATGCAGATATTTCAGGGGAGTGCCTTGCGGAGAGCAAAGATACGCATCCCATTCAACGCTTTCAAGACAAGAATCAATGGTATTATTTATTTGAGAGTTTATTTGGATTCTCAAAGATCAAGATCTTCTGAAGACAGCTTCACACTCATCAACGTTCGACATCAACGGCTCACCAGGTTTGCTGTAAACCTTTTCTGAAACATCATCCTGAGGAACAAATGCTAACGGGGGCCTTTCATTTTAAAGTAACCGAAAAATGGTACTAATCTCGCTCTTCCCACACCCGGTTCTCCCTTGAATTTATTTCGGGGATTCACCATAGATTTTTTAAGCATTATTGCTCGAGATCATTTTTTTAATGTCAAACAATTTCTTTTCTAAAACCGAGCTCAAATAAATTTGGAAATCAGAAACGCACAATAAAGGCCTCCCTTTTCTTTGTGATGCATGCGATCTAGTATTCCCTAATTCCCGAACTTAAACGAATCTCTATAGCTTTTCTAATTTGAACTTAAAATAAGTTAGTGGCGATTCCGACACGTTTTCAAAATCCGAACCGTTATCGTCAAGGGATGATATCCATTTTAGATGAACCGGAAATGGGATCTACCCATGACAGCTATATTCGAATGATGTCGACTCTGGAGAAGTGTACAAGGCGTGCGCAGAGAAGGCCCAGGAGCCTAGCAGTATAGTCGACGACTTTTCTCAAAGTTCAATTCGAGAAGTGCAAGAGGGAGGACTTGCAGGGCATTTTGGAGTCTGGAAGACTCTTGAGATGCTACAAAAGTACTTCTATTAGCCCGAGATGGCTAAGGACATCAACCGGGTGATTCAACAATGGGTCACTTGTCAGTGCATGAAGGTCCAACCACAAGGTGTATATATTCCGTTGCCAGTTGCTGATAGACCATGGGAACACGTTAGCATGGATTTCATCTTAGGACTACCTCGCACCTAGCGATAGAATGTCATGGTCGTCGTAGATTGATTCTCGAATATGGTTCATTTCATCCCTTGTAGGAAGACGAATGACGCCTCTCACATTGCAGACCTCTACTGTTAGGAAGTCGATCGACTACATGGAGTACCATCATCGATTGTAACCGATTGAAATGTTAAGTTCTTGAGTTACTTCTGGAAGACACTCTGGCACAAGCTCGATACGAAGCTCTTGTTCAGAACTAACTATCACCCGCAGACCGACAGGTAGACTGAAGTCTTGAACCGGACCATGGGCGTTGTACTAAGGACGATGGTGTTCGAGTATCGGAAGGATTATAACATCAAGCTCAACAAAGCAGAGTTGGCATACAATCAGGTTCCGCATTCGACTATTCGAGTGTCACTATTCGAGATAGTATACGTCATTAATCCATCGATTCCGGTCGAGCTACTTCATATTCCTTGATAGGGTATCCTCGACCGAGATGCAACTCATCGAGCTAAGGAAATGCCGGAGCTGCACAAGTAAGTTCACGTCGTGATTGAACATAAAACGAGAAATATCAGGTCAAGGCTAATCAAGGTCGACGAGAGAAGATATTTCAACCGGACGATCTAATGTGTATTAGCCTTGTCCACTAGATCATCTGTAGTTGATCGACATTTCCGCCAATTTAAAGAACAAGCTTATGCCCGGGTTGATGGGCATTTCCGCATGGTAGAGAGGATCAATAGCAACACCTACAAGATCGACCCCCGGCGAGTATGGTATCTCTACAACCTTTGGTGAAAATCCCCTTGATTTGAGGATAATTCTTTTTTAACAAAGGGATGATGATGCGAGATGTATCGACCTGAGCGAAAGACGTAGACTTGGGTTCGACTCGAGCATATCGATAGAGCGACAAACTGTCGTCACTCGTTGGAGTGGTCGATTCAAGCGATAGACGAGTCAGTGAAGTGGTACCATTTATTGACGAGGATCCGATCAAAATGAAATGGCTACAGTCAACAAGAACCGTCGAAGCAACCTATCAAGCAAAAGGCAATCGAGCAATGGTGTCGACTAATAGCTTTGCTTTGACAACGTGTAGTTCGGGACGTCGCCTGTTCCACCAACTTTGTTAAGTCATCACTTCTGCCTGTCAAATCCAGATTGTTAGGAGAAATATTTTATTTACTTTATCTTTTATTTAATTTCCTTTAGTATATTTTATTTTTTACCGTCTTTTCTTGTCTTTTGAGCACCTAATATAAGTCATTGTCTAGAGAACGGGAAGGACATATCCTTGAAAATTAGATTTCCCGAAAACTCTTTGAGTTTACTCTTTCTCTTATCATTAATTGGATTTCAAATGCGGCGAGATTATCCGAGCGCTCATTAACTTGGTAATGCTTAGCCTGTATTTGGACGTAGTCTGAAGAACTCATTACCTGAATTCGATGTTAGCAACACTGAGTCATTTAGACTGTAACTCAGTGTTACTAATACCAATGTCATTTAGGATCAAGAATAAGACACAAAATCTAGATCTGTCGTCACTTTTGAAGCGAACTTTGGATGTCATTTGACTGTTTTGATTTTTGTATGGATGGTTGTAAATTTTAAATGTATGGTTATTTGAATGTGATAATTACAAGTAGAAAGAACCAAAATATTATTAATGAAGGCATAATATTTAGAGAACTCGGCGTTAGTAACATTGAGTTACAGTCTGAAGGACTCGGTGTTGCTAATACCAAGATTAGGGCACTTGGAAAATTATTTTCCCAAATATTTTTCTATTTAAGAGCAAGACTCAATTCTTCGTATTGGAATTCGGTGTTACTAATATAGAGTTAGTAACTCTGAGTTCATGATACCATGTGAGCCTTTATGAACTCGGAATTATAAACTCCGACTTAAAGTTTTCAAGAAAACTTATTAGCATTAGTAAAAAAATATTAATTTAATTAACTTATTTAGTAAAATATTTTGATAGAGAAATAAAGATTCATTCCAAGAAAGCTGTTTAGCATGTCACGAGAACGTTTTTTTTTGGGTAAGGAATTATGATTGTCCGTCTCTATCAAAGTGATATTGACGTGCACTTACTAATTGCATTTTGCCACGTCAGCAATCTCGGCAACATTACTTCGGAGGAGCGTCGTAAAACCGACGGATGGTGTCGTCCCAAGGAACGTCGCATCTCATTCCAAAAACCCAAACTTGTGAGTGAGAGCTGATGTCTTAACGGACATGGACGAACCAACCCCCCCCCCCCCCCCCCCCCGCCCCCAAAAAAAAAAGAATTTGTCATAAAACTCTCTTGTCATTTTTTCTAAAATAACAATAATAATAACAACAAATAATTACACTTACGATATATCCACCAACCGAGCTCCACATCAATTTTTTTTTCTTTGGGGAATCCGACTTTGAAGTTACTTCCGAACAAGAATAGCGGAAATTCTAGTAGAACAACACGACAAATTGTAGCAAATTTTAAAAACAAAAAACAAAAAATTCAATATTTTATTATTCAAAGTGTGGCCTGCTTTGCTTCAGAAAGAGACAAATAAATGAGTAAAATACACAAAACGAAACGTTCCTCCAAAGTCATCGCTGCCAACAACAAGAACCGCGGGGAAGAGGAGGAGGAGGAGGAGGTCTGTCCATTCGGAACCCAATTAAGTCAGCTCGGCCGGCTTCCCCCTTCCCTCTTCTCTTTAAAACGTTAACAAACGCCCCCATCCTCCTCCTCCTCCACCGTCATCTCCTCCTCCCCTCCCCTAACTAACCACCGGTAACCGCCCTAACTACCCCGATTTGCCATAAACATGTTCCCACACCACTTCGATGTCAATCACTCCGAAGGTGATTCCGGGGCATCGACGCCGTCTCTCTGGTGCACCAGCCCCCCCGACACCCCCCGTGGGAGAGGCGACATCCATCCGCGCCTCTCCCCGGGGTTGAGGAGGCAGGCCATCCTGCAAGGCCAGAGGGAGCTCATGGACATGGTGAGGAACATGCCCGAGTCCTGCTACGAGCTCACCCTCAAGGACCTAGTCGACCTTCCTCGTCCTCCGCCCGCGCCCCCACGCCTTCCCCTCGAGGAGCATATAAAGAGGCCGAACCTAGACGAGCATCACGGGAGGCGGAGCCTTGGGAATGGGAACAGGACGACGACAATGGGGAGGAGTGGGAGCCAGGGGAGGGGACAGCAGCAGGAGGGGCTTCTGCTGAAGATGGTGTTCCCAGTGCCAGTGGGAATGGCTGGGAGGAGGGTTGGCGGTGGCCGTAAGCAGAGGAAGGAGAGGTCGGAGGAGGACTGTTCGGAGGAATGGGGAGTGAAGGAGGGTGGGGATTCTCTGTCTTGGTCGACCATCAGTAGCAGCGGGAAGAGCAGCAGGAGCAGCAGCGCCAACAGTTATGGCAATTCCATCTTGGCCGTGAGGTGGGAGTCCGATTCTTTCTTTATTTTATTGTGGTTTATCATTTTGATGCAGTCGAGGGAAAACTAATCCCACACACCAGATAGAAACAAGCCTTAGCTAAGGAATATAATGGTTTGAAACCTCATCCAAATCAAGGATGGTGTCGAGTATCGGATAGACAAAAGCCAGGGGTTGGGATTGAGTTTGAAGAGGATGGATTTGTTCTGCAGTTGATGTGCTGTTCTCCGCATGACTGAACAGGAAAGGAATAGGAATCACAGTTTTTGCTTCTGGTCATGTTTTTGCGTAGACATGGAGATTTGGGGGTTGGTTGGTTGGGGGTAGTTTGTTAATGATGAAATCTTAAGCCTTCTTTTTGAACTCTCACCCACACGAACGTACACACCAACATCCCTTAAGGTGTGAGACACTTGCCCTACAATGCAATCCAGGAAAAAGGCGACTCTCCTCACTTTTTCAACTTCAAGCTACTCAGCTGCTCGTGACTAACAGATAATTACTTACTTATTAATAACATTATTGAATTGAATGGCAGGCACGAGAACAGTGCAAGTGATGGTGTTGGTGGTTGCTGTTCTTTCCTTCGATGGAAGCAGCTTCGCTGAGGTCCATCTCAAATATTCCCCCGCAGTCACTCGTCAACCGCTGGCTGCCCGGTCTTTGTATCTCTATTCTTTTCAAACTCCAATTCACATAAATATTTGTGTATATTTTGAGGTTGCCAATCGAAATAATTATTGAATTTGGTTGAATGGCAAAGATGCAGGAAAAGCTTCTTTGTTTTTCCTTAATGAAATTGGAAAAATTGCACATTTTATTTGTCTTAATTATAGAATAGAATTTCGAAAGTAAAAAAAAAATCCTAGGAACCAGACCAACATCATCTTCTTGATGACCGGCATCAGTGCTTGCATACTATGCTCACCACTGTTAGAGGCAGATAGATATCAAGGATCGCAATGGCCCACGACTGATTAGGGGCGGTGAGCATTCGCAGGAGATGGCTCCCGTGTCCTCTTTTCGCTTGTTTCGCTCTATCCACGTATAGTAGACTTACTCTAAAAAAAGATACGTAAGCTGCATTCGTCGAGTAAAGTAGTCACCTCCCGGGCCAAATATGTAGATCTCACTCCACGCAATTGGGAAAGTATTCGGAATCATCTTCACTTCCAGTGAGAACCCCGGGCTTGTCTGACGTACGTACATAGGAAGAAAATGTGGTCAATCGTTTCTCTACCAGAGCCACATACACCGGATGTCCCCGACTGCACATATCCAAGTTCAAACAAGAAGGATGTCGTGCGAAGCCTGTCTCTCACTAACAACCACAACACATAAGAGAAAACCAGGGAACGTGTCGAACATCCTTTTGTTGGATCGTTCAGATGAGTGAATTAGTAATGTATTTCGGCAAAACGTTTCTCAGATGATGAGATCTATTCGCTATAAGCGTTACAATTCGATCTAGTAGGTTTTCGTACGAGTGCTTGTGCGATCGTAATGGACACAGTAGTTTATAATAGTTCGGCTTTAATCGACCTACGTTCACTTTCCACCAACGAGGTGATTCAACAATATATTATCATGGATGCCAAATGTCCTAGCATTAGGCTTTCAGTCTCTCACAAAGTGAGGTTTAGAATCCTTCAATAAATTGAAGATCCCTCAGGGACAATGATAAGCTCATCACTCGGTGGACACCGTCTCGTTTCCAGTAGATGAATATTCACGTTCAACAGTTGGTAGCTCAAAGGATTTTCACACAGCACGTTGTCGCTTTAGCTTAATCTTATCTACCAAAGCATTAAGAAAACATTAAAGTTAGAATATAAATCATCACAAGATGATTCCTTACAATGACAGAATGACTTCTCATGGAGCAGCCAGTTTTTGGTTCACAGCAGATGAATGCTTCTGCACTTAGAGAAAAGAAAATGAAGGGGTTGGTTCCTCACACAGCGGAACTTGACTTCTCACATAGCGAAGTTGGGTTATCAGTCCTACACACAGTTCGAACGTGCACGATTACCACAATCGTGACTCGCTGCACCGCACACCCAGTACCTATGGTGGAATTTTCAACTCTGGCGGCTCCCACGCAACCTGCTCTACTATCCCTGCAGGAGGTCGAGACTTCTACACAGCACTCTTGTGCTCGAGAGGACATCTTTTCACTCTGTGGCGTTCCCAACTCCTGCTACCCTACAGGCACGACACTTTTGGGCGCACCCGCAAGTGCGTGTATAACTGCACAAACTCCGTAAGTTCGTGGCTTCTCTGCGAAAAGACACGACAAGAACGACTTCTTGCCGATGGGTTAGCAACTAGTTACTGCAATCAGAAGAAGTATTCACTTAACTTTCCTTAGACGATTCGTCAGTCGTTCGTTGAACGCACCGATGACACACAATCCCTCTCAAGACGACCAATGTATCCCACAACCCTTGGCACTCTCACACGCAGTTGTGAGAGGTAAAAATTAGGCGATCACTTATCACCTTCCGTTCTCCACCAAATCACACAGCCTCAGAGCTTCACACACACTCTAGAAAAAGACACTTTGATCGTGTAACCAAGGATGAGATATATGGAGGTAAACGTTAAGGGAGTTTCTAGATCCATTTGGCAATCCCATTGATTTGTTTCCAAATTTCAATGGATCAAACCAATCTAAGCGGATACCTGCTCAACGGTCGCTGCAACAGAGATGGAAAGATCTTAAACGGTAACTTTCCTTAGTTAATTTATTTCATCCGAATGTGATGATTAACTACCGTGCATATATATATAATTGACCTGATAACAATTCTATCAGGACAATTATGGAAGCCAAATAATAATTTAAAATTATTTGATTTGACAATTATTTCTTTATAAGGTAACGCTATTGCAGATAATTATTAACTTCCATAATAAAATATATTGTTTCATATTCTCTACTTGGAAAGACAATATTCTAATTTTGAGTTGCTTAATCAAAGGATTTGGAAAGTCCAAAATCAATTCAATGTATTTAGACATCTCAATACTTGCTTTAAATATAATATGAGATAATTCAAAATATATTGGAGCATAAGAAGGAAATATTCATTTTCATATTTCCAATGGACAAGTGTAGCAAGACGTTAGCAACTTACTGTGGAGTAGCGAGGTACAGCTCACGCTAGTTGTGGTTCAGCAACTCTTTGCTCAAACTCATTACTAAAGATAAAATTTCCTCTTATTAATGAAATTAATCATAAGAAATTTGATTAACTTCCAAAATAAGAGGCTTTATTACCATAACTAAGATAAAATATATTCTAAATTAAATTAGAATATTTATGACATCCAGATAATGAATGAAGCATAAAATTAATCTGGAAAATTTGAAATACGAATTAATTTCAATATTTTACTCTGGAAAGTAATTATTTCCATGTTTATAAAAGGACAAACGCAATATTACAGCAATACCTTATTGTAACGAGGCATCACATTCCCCAAGCTCATCATCAAAGACAAACGAAATGTTACAGCAACACAGTGCTATGATTTTATAATATAGCTTTTTAAGTTCATCATCAAAACCAAGGTTAACGCCTTCAACACTAGTATGTGGCCAATTTCATTTCCCAAGTATACATCTCCTATGCCCACAATGTCAGCAACAACTTCATTTTTCATTCTTACACCGTCATACTCACCCGAAGTATAAGGCTAAAAGTTTCATGCGTCGAGGTGATAAGAAATCAAGTAGCAGAGTCAATGACCCATGTCAAGTCTTGGAAAGTGAGACATCTCCATCATACACGGGAGTTGTTGTCTCATCCTTTCTGGCTACTCTCACCACCTTGATGGTTTCTTTCTTCAAAGCTTTATAGTCCCTCTTCCTGTGACTGAGTATGCCACAATGATAGCACTAGAACTCCTTTCTCGACTTGGACTTTCTCCTAAAGAAGTCCTTTTTGTCTCCTCTAACACGTGATAGAAAATGTTGTTGTTGATTTATTGTGGGATAGACCCAACTGTCTTCCTATTGAGCTTACTCCACTCGTCGCGGACATAGTGCTCAACTTAGATTCTTCCCCTCGATGGGATCATGAAGGTCCCTGCAGCACAAGAAATTCTCCATTCAAGCTTCCATATCGAATAGTTGGAGGCGGTGAGCTTGATCATGGTGTTGTTGCTACTCGTCAACTCTTACATTCAGTGTACCCAACAGTTGAGTCGGAAACCGGAGCTTTGATACCAGTTTGACGAGCTCGAACCACTGCTCTTCGCTAAGCCACTCACTTTGTCCGTTATGTTCAAGTGACTTCAGCTCAATTAAATGAGATTGATTTCCTCGAGATCCTTAACCCTCCTGAGTTTTTGGACTAGTCTTGATCGAATCTTCTCGATTGAACTCACCTCGATCGAACCGGTTCACTTGAATTGGATCGGTCTCACTCGAGAAAAAATAAATGAAAGACTAGGGACGCAACATGCAGGGGAATGTTCCAAAGGACAGTGTGAAAGCAAAAGAATTTGAATTTTACCGTCGGAAGTTTTAAAATTCCCAAAATCCTGTTCCCGTCACATTTCCAATTCTTGTTTTTATAAAAAATCCAAAATTTTGAAAATTTTGCAATTAGGTCCTTGAAATGGCTGGAGAAGGAAAATCATCAGGAAATCCTTCTGGGACTCCATCTCGATTGGAGTTCGTTCCAGAGTCTAGATTGTCTCCCTTTGGGATGAGCAAGAGTATAAATGATGTTTTAACTCAGCTAACCATCCAAGGGAGTACAGAAAGTCTAGAAAGCCGAAACCAGATGGCAAGGGAAGTAGGCTTGTATGTTAATAACATACTAGACGCTCTGGAAAAAGAAAGAGGTTTAAAGAGGCCTGAAGCCGAGGCAACCTCTGGACTGGAAAGTACAACTGGAAAACCAGTCGAAAGATTGAATTTGGGAGGAAGAAATTCCAGACCAAATCAAGGCAAAAGTGTGGAAGAAATGTATAAGGAATCGGTTGCTCCTTTCATTCTAGACACACAAAAGCGTAATGCAAACTTGAACTCTCAAAGTGGAGAGTTGGCAAAAGACCTGAGGAAAGCCTTAGGTCTGGCAGAAAATGCGCCAGTTCATTTAGACAACAGAACGTTTAATGAACTGGTAACTGCGAAGAGGGAAATTTACAGGCCCGATTATCCACACAGAACTAAACAAGAGTTTGTTCCAAGAGATAATGTTTTGAAGCCTATAATTACCCCTGGTGCTTTTCTAGACATAGACTGTGAAAAGCATGTATCTGAAAAGATAGATGAGTGGTTATCACTTATTCGAATGACAGCCTCAGCAGGAGGAATACCTCCTGGAGCAGTCTATGAATTATGTGTGGCAGCCCTCATGGGAACAGCGCAGAAATATTGGAAGTCTTTGGTGGCTCATACAGACATCAAGGAAAAAATAGATCAAGCGCTGACGGTTGACGGCGTATTAGCAATAGTCGCTGATGCCCTGAAACGAGAGTTCTGTGGTTTCTCATTGTCCACCGAGACTGTGGAAAAAGAGCAGTCATTGACAGCTCTGGTTAAACTACAGATCTGCGATATGTGCTGGTTTGATAGCTACGTATGTGAGTTCCAGAAGTATTATTACAATCTGGATGTAGTATCTCAGCAGTTCATATTAGGAACCTTTTTTGCAAAACTTCCTGAACCGTGGCCGGAAGTGGCGCAAAAGGCTTATGAATTACTTCTGAGTGAGGAGAAGATTGTCTTTGGACTCGGAGGAAAAATTCAGGCGGTGAAGTACGCAATGCGTAAAGCATGTACTGAGCTCCAGGTTAAGGAGGCAGCTAAGAAGCTGCCATACCTAAACAAGAGTTGTTGTTCTCAAATAGAGTATGTGCCTGGAAGGTACGGATGCGATACTCGCAGTACTCCAGGAGACTCTTTGAAGAGAAGGAACTTTCCTCGTAAGAGGAAGTTTGTTGGGTACAACAAAAGAAAAGTTTGGCCCAAGAAGGACGTCCAGCGTAAGCAAAGAGGAAGTCCTGCTTACAAACCAAGAAGGTTTGTAAGGAGAAGGGATAACCTGAAGGACAAAGATAGGATAGATGCTTTCAAGAGAAAGCATGGCAGAGAACCTAAATGTCCAAAAGGGAAACCTTTGAGCAGCTGTAATTGCTGCTGGTTTTGTGGATCAAAAGACCACAAAGCGGATAGTTGTCCGAAGAAGAACCAGAGGAGAGAAAGACTCCGTATGGTCTTCCTGGATGACAGGAGTCAAGAGGAAGAAGTCCTTGCTTATGAACCAATAGATGAGCAGGAGATTTACGACTTAGACTCGGAAGTAGAATCAATATATGAGGTTGTGTCTAATTATGATACAGACTCAGAGAATGATTCTGATCTCTGGACCGAACATCTGTTCATGATGCGAGCAGAAAGGGAAGGAGATGGAGATGAGTTGGTTCCTTTGGAAACAACGAATCAGGTACTGGAGGAAACCCACCAGTATGAAGATCCATCCCAGTCAATTCTGGAATGGAGGTTGCCAAATGTCAATGCGAGAGAAGTTTATGAGGTATCGAGATTTAGGTTTCGATCAACCATAGATATAGCGCAGACAGAAGCAACGGCACAAGTCACAAGCACAGAGCTTGAGACTTTGGATATCCCACTCTTAAACGTACAACGCATAAGAGATACTATGCGTAACGCAAGAGGTGTATATAACTATATACACATTGGGTTGATCCAGATAGGATTAGTCCCGCTGTTTCATCTACCAGCGGATAGTCCTGTGGTAGCAGCTGTGATTGATAAACGTTGGCGAGAGTTTAGAGATCAGCTGATATCAGGAGTACAGGCCAATCTTGCACACGGTCCTGTATGGTTCCAAGTCCATCCAAACTTTATGATGGCCTTGAACGATCGCTGTTTGGGGACTTCATTGACCTTAAGGATTAAATCAATGAATATGGATCGTATGAATCCCCAAGCCAAGTATTTGGCGTATCACACTAGGGTAATTTACCGATTGGTAAATACCACTAGTCCTGGTGTGAGGAACATCTCGAGACTTACCGAGTTGTTCGAGGAGGGTCATAACAATTACCAACAGTTCCATAGGCGTGAGGTAAATCCAGTGGAATTAACCTGGCCAAGGAGTTGGGTTATGACTGAGCCCGGAAACAGCTCTAGGCCCATTAGTGCGGCTAATATCCGACAAAGGGGTAATGAAATTACGCTTATGTTGGGAGATCCGTCAAGGGTTAACAAAAGCGCTGATAGGCATCTGACTATGCTTAGTGAAAGAGCTGACAGGCATTTGCCTGTGAGGATGCCACTCCTGAGAGAGCCGCTCAATAGAGCGCCCTCTGAAGTCTTTTCAAGAGCTAGTGACGTAGGAGAAGACGTAATAGTCTCTCGACCAGAGGTTGCAAGCGCACCTCCACTAGTAGAAGAGATGCCTCGAAGGTCTGTTGATTCAAGGACCCCGTCTCAACACACGGGTAGAATCGTGGGGTATAGACAGGTATCACTACCAGTCTATGAAGACCCTGTGGATCAACCGAGAGAGGAATCTATACGGATGCTAAGAGTCACCAATATGGAATACTCTTTATCCAAGATTCCTGAAGTTTGTAAGGTTATTGAACAAATAGCCGAGCAAAGGTCTATTGCGATAGATGATATCTGGAGGATGATAGAACCATCCCAAAGTGTACCTGAGAATATTGGTTTTAGTGTCAGGAAGGAAGACATGAGCACATACGTGGCTCTAACCTTCAAATTTCCTGGATACTATGAGTATTCTTTAGATACTTTAATAGACACTGGGTGTAGCATAACTTGTGCTAGACTCAATGCTCTGCCAGATGAGTGGTGGGAACCACTGCAGAAACCTATCCACATGGTGAACGTCGATGGTATGGCCACAATTGTTGGTCACAAGGCCAGCAACGTGCCTGTCTTTATTGGTGGACAAAAGTTCATCATTAAAGAGATTCTTGCACATCCTTTACTAGAGGCCGACATCATTATTGGTAACGCCTTTTTGAAGGGACAGAAGGAAAACCTTCCTTTTGTGCAGAATGAAAATGATGTTTCCATAGGTGGGGTAAAAATAAGTATTCTACAAGAGCCTAGACTACGGTTAAAATTTGGCTTTTATCCGGTAAAACGGACAGAATACTGTGGAGATATCCCATGTGAAAAAGCTTTCAGAGTGCGAGCTCAACGTGGTGATATACGGTTGGATGAGAACGATTCATGGGAACAAACCCTGTTTTCTCCAACGAGTACCAGAAGTTCTAGCTGGTATGACGACTTGTTTCCAAAACAAGAAGTGTGTATGGCTGTTAAGTTAACAGGAACGAAATGGGATAAGTTCCTAATAAAACTGGTCGATAATTTTAGTGAAGATCCACTAAAGTTATGGACTCGAAATGGCCTTAGGGCTAAATTAGAGTTGAAGGATCCCGGAACCATTATAAGAGCCAGAAACATTACGTATACGGCTGAGATGGTTGAGGAGTTTGATAAACAAATTCCTGAGTTGCTTGGGAAAGGCTTGATTAGGGACAGTTACAGTCCACATTCTAGTCCTGCCTTTATGGTTATTAATCATGCCGAGCAGGTGCGAGGTAAAGCACGAATGGTTATAGATTATCGTCAGCTTAACAAAGCTACAAAGGACGATGGCTATAAGATTCCCACTGCGGGAGATTTAATTGATAGGATAAGTTTGAGCCAACCAAAGTTCTTCTCTAAGTTTGACTTGAAAAGTGGATACTGGCAAGTCAAGATGGAGGAAGAATCGGTTCCTCTAACTGCCTTCAATGCTCCGCAAGGAATGTTTGAATGGTTGGTAATGCCGTTCGGTCTGAAAAATGCTCCAGGCGTGTTTCAGCGCAAAATGGATAATGCTTTTAAGCAGGTCAGAAAATTTTGTGCGGTCTATATTGACGATGTGCTAATCTACAGTCAGTCTGAAGATGAACACATGAGGCACCTTGATCAGGTGACTGATGTCTTCCGAAGGGAAGGAATGATTCTATCTGAGAAGAAGATAGAATGGTTTAAGGAATCGGTTAACTTCTTAGGCATGGAGATTGAGCAGGGTAAATTAAACTGCAAAATCATATTGCCGAGAAAATAGTTAATTTTCCTGACAGACTTGAGGATAGAAAGCAAGTCCAAAGATTTTGTGGATGTGCTAACTATGCAAGAAAGTTTGTGAAAGATCTTTCCCGAGATCTAAGTAGGATTTCGAAGAAAACCTCTTCTACTAATCCTTGGATATGGGAAGATGAAGACACTCAGTCTGTTAGAAGGATAAAAGCTAAGGTGAAAAATTTGCCTCAATTAGCTTTACCATCTGATAAAGATGAGTTAGTCTTGGAAGTTGATGCTTCTGAAGAACATTGGGGAGCAGTCCTTAAAATTAAGGGACGCAAACCAGAACCGGTATGCAAATACTGGTCGGGAAGTTTCAAGGGGTACGAACTAAGATACCCGATACATGAAAAAGAAGTATTAGCCTTAAAATACGGAATAAAGGCTTTCTACATCTTTTTGGCACCAAAAGCATTTTTAGTGCGATCTGACTCGACCTATGTAAAAAGGTTTATGAGTCTGAACCTTAAGGAAGCTAGGCAAACTAGACTCTTAAGGTTGCAGGAACAATTGAGCTATTATAAATACGAGGTCGAATACATTCGATCCGACCACAACTTAATAGCCGACTCTCTCTCTAGAGAACTTGCAAACACCTCCCTTTCTAAAAACTCTGCAGATGGATCCGGCTGCAAAGAGAAAGATATGCTGGGGATGCAAGAAGGAGGGACACTCCCGAAAGGTATGTCTTAACGTGAGGGATAGTGAGCATAGTGATGCTGGTTCCGTGTCAGGAACGAAAGCAGCAGTTCTCTGCTGGCAGTGTAAGCAACTGGGGCATCGCTCTTATGAGTGTCCCAAGAAGCTGAAAACTGCGGATTCCCAGAAAGGGAAGGCTGAACTTAAGGAGAAAGCAAAAGCTGACTCCAAGAGTGAAGCGAAACTAGATCTCCAGAAGGAGATGGCTAATCCCAAGGAGGCTGAGGCCAGATCTAAGGGAAAGGCGAAAGAATCCCAGAAGGGGATGGCTGGATCTAAGGGAAAGGTAACAACCAATCCCAAAGAGAAAGCGAGAGTTTCCCAGGAGGGAAAGGCAGATCTAAAGGAGAAGGATAACACCAACTCCAAAAGAGATGTGAAGAAAAATCTTCAAGAGAAGATGGCCGATCCTAAGGAGGGAAGCTCCAAAGGAAAGGAGAAAATGGCAGATCTGGAAGACAAGGCGAAAGCTGAGTCGAAGGAGAAAGCCAGAAAGAAGAGAAAAGCCAAGAGGCTTGGATCGTCTGGTCCCAAAGGGGGCAATTCTGTAAAGGAAGGTCCTAAGAAGGACGATAAGGTTGAAGAACCTTGGTGGTCACCCTTGACCATGGAGCAGTTCAATTACTGCCGAAACCACTTAGCCAAAGAGCAGAAGATTTCCATCAATCAAGCTGTGAAATCCTATAAGGCTTTGTTACAAAGCAAGGAGGAACAGAAAGAGAGAATGGAGACACAGTATGCTGAAGAAGAGGCTAGGTTCAAGGCCATTATTGGCGAGCCAGTCCAAGAGGTAAACCCAGAACCAAGGGTAGAACCTGAGGAAGCGGCTGCAATGGAGTGTGAGCAATACTTCGACTTTGGAAGTGCTTACGAGGCATTGGAAGGGACTCTAGAAAAGAAAGAGAACCTTGAGGAAGCAATTCCTGAGAAAGACTCGGTTAGAGAGTCTGGTGGCGGAAGCCACGGTGGCAAAGGCCATGTTGGGGAAACCCAAGAGGATCTGGAAGGATCCTGGTTTTTTGATCAAGACTCATTCGAGGATGGATCCCTGAGTTGGGATGCGTCTGTAGTCTGCGGAGGACTCCTAGGCGGCATCAAACATGATGACAAACGCCAAATTGAGTACTTTGCAAAGAAGACTGTTGAGTATATCAAAGATCTGGAGTTTAAGCTATCGATTATGGCTTCAGATGAAGAGGAGATGTCTAAAGTCGAAAGAGAAAGACAGCAGATATTCTCCACCACTATGTCAATCATACCAGGGGAAGTCAAAAATTATGAAGTCCCAAGGGTAGTAGTAGACATGAGCGAATCTTCGCTGGAGGAAAACGCTGTACTTCAACCGTATCTACACTGGATATCGGGGAAGTGGCCATCTTTAAGAATTCATTCAGAGATGGTGGGAGTAGCAGCACCTTACATACATGCTGGGTTTGTAGACATTTTGGAGATCGATAGATCTGAACCAGAGTGTATGGAAACACTGCCGATGTTGGTAAGGTATGTACTCGGATGCCTAGGCTACGGACCCAAGTATGCTACGGCATTGATTACTAGCACAATAAGGGAGGAAGAAGACCATCCCCTATACGGGAAGGTGATACTGCAGAATTTGCAAGTATGGAACATCCACCCTTGTGAGAGTAGACGTCTGGTGGAACCTCAACGACAGGACCTCGATCAGAGAGGTTTATGGCGAAAGTATTACAAGGACAAAACTGTCCGAAAGGCCATAAAGGTTGAGTTCCTTAAGGATGTGTTGGAGCATGTGTTGACCCGCAAGGATGACTACTACGTGCTCTGTGACGGCATCATAACCGTCACGATTCTTCGGTCGGATTTAAGCCTCATAGACGAACCAGCAGGAGACCGAGGATGGCAGAGGATGCTCGACCTTCTGGATAGCTTCTGGAGGCGAGAAAACTCTGAGCTGCACCTCCGAACCGACACCTTCGAGGTTTGGAGCAAGATTGCTGATTTCACAGACAAAACCCTGAATCAGCAAATCGAGCATGATGAGAGGACCCTACAAATGTCGCAACAAATTCTTGAAGCAGTTCAAGACAGGCCGGGACTCTCAGAGAAAAAAGGAGTTGGCGAACCATCAAGCGCCAACAGCAAGGAAGGAACCTCCCAGAACAACGCCCCAATGCAGACGGGAGGAGACTGTTAGAATAGGACAATTTTGTCGGTCATTAGGACCCCACTAACTTTTTGTAACAGTTTAGATTCCTTTTACTTTTGAGCTGGCAAACAGTGCATTGGCACCAGCTCCTTTGTGTATATATTCACAAGCCCTCTACCTCATTTGGGGAGGCAATCTGAATAGAGAATTTTCTCTCTCAAGAAATTGAGCAAGAATTCTTTGATTGTCCTCCGGAAGAAAATCTAAAAACAAACGAAAACCTCGACTTCAAGTCCGAGTTGAAGTTTTCTATGATAGTTCTTCGAAAAATACCTTAAGAAACCAAGAAAGTTAGAATTAATCAAAACAGATTAAGTCTAGCTAAGGGATAGATTTGCGGATCTATGCCTTGAAGAATAAGTCATTACGACTAAATCTTGTAAGGCTAAGCCATTCGGCTAAAACCTTGGATGAGGAGTGCCTATATAAGTCCCTCATGGTATGGGCATTAAGAAAGCACAGAAGAGCCTCTCCAACACCTTCTCTAGAATTCTTGAGAAGAAGACTCTTGAGGAAAAGCTTCTTGAGTTCTCTTGGTGCGGAAGCTTGGTGAACCCTCTGAGCAATTCGATTAAGGTATGAGCAACATCTTTAGGCGTTAAAGTTGTTTATGCTGATTCTTTCAAATCTGAAAGAAGACTTTGATTAAGGCAACTTAATTAAAGTGGTGCAACTGCACGAGTCATTCTTATGACTGATTGTCCTAACCCAGATTTACTTCATTTGGATCACGGGGTTGGCAAGGATTCTACTACTGGTCTTCTCAATACCATAGTAGATCGGCTTGAAAATCTATCGGCACAGATATCACAAATATCACAGCAGATAGAAAGTTATTCTAAAAAATTAGAAGAGCTGACTCTAATTCAGAGTGAATTTGAGGAATACTTCCTTGAAGGTAAATCCAATCTGGGATTTGCGGCAAGTTCAAAGTACTCAAACGAGTATTTGAGGTTGGCAGAACGCCGACGACAAAGACAATTGGGAAAATCTTCTTAAGTTCGATTCCTGTTTATTCTGAAGAGAAATTTGCATGTTGATATCTAACTCTTATATGAGTTAGTTTATCTTGCTTAATCTTCGGAAAATTAATTGGTATCAGAGCCCGCTTAAGATTATTTTCATCTAATTGGCTTGAAGGACTAAATTGAAGGATTTGAAGTTTTGAAAGTCAAGATTTTGAGAAAAGAAAAATAGGAAAGAAAAGGAATCAGACGAAGAGCAGTGTTTGGGGAATTAATTTCCAAACGACGGGGAAGGACGAATTCTTTTGGGGGACCACTGTAGGTTGGAACAAAGCTCCGCAACATGCACACTTGGAGAAACATCCTCTTCTCTCTTTCTTCCTTGTTCTCTGTGTTTCCTCTCGGTACCCTTAAAGCTTGTAGAGCACACTCTCAATTATTGTATCATTGACTTGTTGAGCAATCTTCACACATATATATATTGTTCCCATGGGCTTTTGCACCTACATGGGCTTGACATAGCCCAACCCAATCTTGTTGGCAGGCTTACCCTAATATCCATGTGGTCCATCGACCCTTTGAGTTCATGGATGGTTTTGTACTCTGAGGCTTGTGTTTGGTTACAATGGTATTATGACATGGGAAAGAAAACCCGAGAGAAAAAATATTTAAATTTAAGAATTGAGTTTCCTTGTCCAATTTCACCCCTTCCCTCCTATTTCACAACCGGGTATAAGTTGTGAAAAAAGTAATTTTTGAGAATCACAAGCCTACGAATTCATTTGGGAGTGCTTAAGTTTTAGGAAAAAAAAAGTAACTAATTATAATTAAGAATGTATTGGGGGTACTCAAGTTTATGATCAGGTGATTAATAAAAATTGTCCAAGTAAAAAAGTAGTTGTTGAATTTTTTTAGCTAAGTGTTTGACAAACTAAATAAAAAATAATGTATATATATGTAGTAACAAAACATTTGCCTCTAGATTAAAAACAATTGTTATTAGGAAACAAAAAACTTTTCCATGGTAAGTCTAAATGAGACTTGAATGAAACTCTCCAACTAGTAAAAAGTAAACTAGTAGACAAGTGTTGTTTTGGAGACTGGGGCTGTTTTGTTTGGGCTACTGTTTTAGAAAATGAATAGGACTTTGGACCCATGATGGGCCAAAAAGCCCATCACCCCCGAGTTCTCCATTTAGTTTTCACAACCATTTTGCACCCACCTCTTCCCTATTTGCTTTTCTCCTTTGGACTCACAAAAAAATTATCTGAAACTTATTTTAAGTTCCTAATTACTTAACATAAATATATTTTATTGCATGACATAAAATTATGTCCATTAAATCAACATTTTTTTTATTTACATTCAGGACATTTAGCTTAAGGAGTTTAAAAAGTTTTGAGACTTCAGATTTTATAGTTTCAATTTATCCCCTAGTTTGAAATAGAAAAGGTTGGGCATTTAAAATGTAACTTTTGAAAAATCCAATTCAAGAAAGTCGTGGAGAATTTGAACAAAGAGATAAGGAAAAGCATTTCGACGGTTTTACAAGATATTTTATGGAAAAAGGTTTGTCTAAACTAAAGTAAGCACTAAAAAAAAAAATTAGAAACTCAATATACCATGTTCCAAAATCCTGATCAAATTTTGTGTTTTCGTAAGCAAAAACATTAGCATTTTAGTTCCAACATTTTGTTGTCTTCTTATAGCATATTAAGTTCCTGGAATGGAATAAAAAGGAAGATAAAATATAGTGATTAGGGTGAAACTAATCATAGAGAAAGGAGGACAATCTCGGAACCACATCATTCCCCCTTGCGTGGATCATCGCCAATTGTCATAATAACATGTAACACCAAGCTAGATCGATCGTAAACAAATCCGAATATCATCTGGGACAATAATGACACGACCTAGCAGCAGCAGCAGCAAGCTGCTTGTTTTTTTAATTTTCCTGGGTGGGAGTCGACAGACAAACGCTCATAATAAATTATATGCCAAAGGAGAGCCACCTAAAAGCGAGCGAGTGGCCCTCGTCCTGCTTGCTTAATCATTACAATATTTGCTTTGAGCTTATCTGGTCTTTTTTGTTTTTGGGATTTTTTTATAATTGTCTGGTAAGAGGGAGAGGAGGGGGCTTCAGATCATGAAATGATGAACGTATCAGGACGAGAACACGGGCATAGTGCCAGCAGCACTAAAGATATTCTTCCCTCCAGAGTCTAGTTGATTGGGGTTTTCTCTCTTTTTCTCGTATGGGGGATTTTACTGTTCGTCATATCCCGTCAGTCAGTCAGCTCCAAAAGAAATGAAAGAGATAAGGCCGAGGGGGATGGAGGCGAGAGAGAGGTGTAATGATAGAAATAAAGCAAAATCTCTCTTCAACAAATGAAAAGGGAATAATGGAAGAAGATAAGATTTCATGTCATTTTCCTAAATACACGCAAACGCGGCGACATCATCCTCCTTTAGTATTGGTTTGGTATTAGTACAGAGACGTCCTTGAGAGGAGAATGAATTATACGTGGTGGCATCAGGCCGATTGAAGAAAGAAACTACCAGGACAGTTTTTTGGCCTCCACCACCGAATACAATTACTCCTTGTCGATACATATAAGTTGCACATCACATAAAAACAATTTGTAGGCCTTCCATAGAGAGACGCAATGATTCCTCTCTGCTTTTTTTTGCGTGCAGAGACATAACTTTTGATTTAATGGACAGACCCAGAGGTATTATATGATCTTTGATACGCAACTTAAAGAAGAGAAAGGGTTATGATTTCGATGTGACAGAATATTCCCACCCCACCACCATATTTTCCGTCTAAAACGCAACCTCCGTGGACAGAATATAGACATGATGTTGGCGGAAATCGAAAGAAAGACGATGATGCCTGCATGCCTGGTTGCCTAACCAGCCAGCTTCTTAGTTTCTCTCCTCTTCTCAAGAAATGAATCCAATTTTTTTTTCTTTTGTGTCTAATGAAATTATTAGAAGACGATCAATCAGAAGAGGAGGAGAAAACATTGGGAGGGAGGGGATTCAGCCATCCACTTTCTTCTGTTTGGGGGGGGTTTTTTTCCCATCCAAAAGGCAAAATTCCCCCACACCACTAGTCAGTCAGTCGGCATCATTGTCTTACACCACCCAATTGTTTTCTTTTTCTTCTTTTTAATTGTTGACGTCGCGGCTTCGGTTCTTGGCGCCCAACGCCTTGATTTGACGTCCCAATCCCTCTCTAACTGCCCCTTTTCCCCCTATGGAAATCGATTCACCGGATACGTTGCAGGTCTCACTGTAATTTAAAAAATGAACATTCCTTCTTAACCTGATTATGTAAGCCGTTTACGAACATACAAGAAGGGTTTTGTTACTTAATAATATATTTAAGAAAAATAATTTATAAAATAAAATATTGACTTTTAAAATTTATTAATTAACGTTGATAATCAGCCCAACTTTCACGTTTAAAAATAGGTAAAACTTTATTTCAAATGACAACTTTCTTTTAAGAGAGTTGAATCGGTACTGATTTTTCTATTTTTAAATTTAAAATTTGATATTATAAAAGCTGATTTATTAACATTAACTAAAGGAATTTTGAAATTAAGGATACTATTTCACAAAATATTTTGTTTAACTACGTTATTTGGGAATAAAACTTAATATCAAACACTTCTAGCATCCGTCGGATATTTATCATCTGTAAAAAAAAAAGGATTTCATCGTCCAAATACGACCTTATTGGTCAATAATTTGGAAATTATTCTAGAAATAATGTATCCAGATTTTTTAAACTCAGTAGTCCATCACTTCGAGCCTACTTGCGGATTATGATATCTATTCAATATGTTTAGGAAGAAGAAATATAAAACAATATGTGATACGTGATAGAACTAGGTGAGATCACCGACTCTCAATAAAACCATTTTTTGCTCCGTATTATGACTTTCAAATTAAACATGCCTTCTCATATATATAATATATCTTCTTCTTTTGAATACCATAATTTAAACCAAGTAAGTAGTAGACATATGTTGGCCTTTTGATTGTGACTAAGAGGGGGTGAATTGTTCTTTTCGTTCGAATAGAACTTTCGCGATAAACTCACAGAACCCTCATAGCGGAAGGCATAGCTTCTATGGTGTACAAAAACTTAAAGACCGATCGGAACGCCTAGTTTTATAGTGGTTCGGTGAATACACCTACTCCACTTTTCGGTCGCTTTCACTAATACTTGTAAGTGGTGATTATAGTTGTAGAAGGTTGAACCTTTTGTGGTTAAAGAAAAATAGCTTCTTTAACTACGGGACGGTAAGACTAGGTTAACCAATACAAGACACTCTCTTGCTGAGCTTGGGATAAGTCTAGGTCGAATCACAAAGAAATCAACCAGACTTGGTGATCACAGAACCCTGGCTGGAAGCTTCAGCCTTCTGTGATGCAGTAGCAGGCTGTCCCTTCTGTGGATCTGTGGACAGATTCGATGACGCTTTCTCCACGTGTTCGTACGTTGTCTGGTATGCTTCTCTTTCTGTGTTTTTGATATAATCTACAAAACAAATAAAGATAACCGTCTACAGGAGGCTGTAGTCTCTCACCATATACGCCTGCTACAGAACCTTCTCTTGGACCTGCTGTACGCCCACCTGGCGTTACGGACAGCTTCCCCAGCCAAATCCTTCAGATCTGTAACCACCGACGCCTACGGAGTGGCTTCACCAATGCACACCTGCTGCAAACACACAAACAACAAAATAACCAACTACAGAAGGTTACGCCTGCTACGGACTCCTTCTCTCAGACCAACTCTGTACGCTGACCCGCCAACCAGCGACCCTTCTCCCCAGGCCCTGTTGCACGCAATCCGACGTTACGGACAGTGTTTCGGTCGAGTCCCTCGGATCCGTAACCACCGGCATCTCTGGAGCAACTTTAACCCGCTCAACCCGCTGTAGTCACCTCCTGCGAGAATGCTCGCCTGGAGAAACCGTCCTGCACACTCACACACACACGTTAAAACACAATAACGTTGTTGAAATGCCAAGACTTACCACGCTCAAAATCACCAGATGATTATTTTTGAGTTTTCTCTCTTATATAGTGGTTCGGACATTCTATTATTACTTGAAATGATTTTGCTGCCAAAATTGCCCACTCGCCATTTGTCAAGCGTAGTTGCAGGATTGGGATCAATGCCGTGATTGAGTAGAACAGCAACCACATGACCATAAGGAAGCGCCTTATCCTTGGCCTTTACACAAACTTCCATGTGGCCGAAAATCCTTGCCCCTAGATTGAATGGTGTTCCGGTCAGCAAGTGCTCCATGATTTGAACATCCTTAGGAGTTACCGCATGGAAGAAAACAAAAGATCACATAGCGATGAAGGATCCTCTTTGGAAGCTCCAGAGCAGCAGACTCAAGGTACTGTGGCACTTTCACTCTTGAACCAAGGATGACACTGTATGACAGGTTTTTGTTCGGCATAGGAAGAACAGGATGTTCTGGGCAGCCAAACAAGGTGTTCACATCATCAACAGAGTAAATCAGTGTGATGCTATCAACCACGGTCTTGACATTCTTAACATGGTTGTTAGTTCTGTAGCAGGTGAGGTTTGCATAGAACTCCTGAATCCTGGTTACAACAACTTTAACATAGGTTTCACAAAAGACTTTTAGACCTAGCTTTTCATACATGGGTGCGACATTCAGATCATTTGTAGTGAACCAGCTGAAGTCCATGTGCTTACATGTAGCAATTTGCCTATTTGTAACATCACAGGAGGGAACAGCTTCTGCATTAACGACCTGATCTATTTCCACTTTGGAGATAGTGGATGATACCTGAGGTGTGAACACATTTGAAGGTTTGGTCTTTTTCAAGACCTCTTGCTTCATGGATTTGCTTACGACCTCGGGACTTTTCCTTTTGTGGCGTGTTCTTGAAGATACACTCTCAGAGCCTTGACCTGCTATAGGGCGTGTTGCCTTTGCCGAGAGAGGATCTACTGCAGCAGCCTTTCCCTTCAGCTTAAGATCAGGTGACACAGAAGGCTTAGGAATGAAAGACAGGGTAGTAATCTCCTGCATCTCGTCGACATCATCCTCAGGAGAAACTTTGTCTCCTACAGGGGTTTCATCTTCCTGATCCAGAACATCGTCCTCCAGAGGGTTGTCATCCTCCAAGTCAGGATCAGCCGCAGGATCAGACATTTCGTCAGCCTCAACAGCAGGTTCCTCCAGAGATTCCTCCTGTGCAGGGTTCTCCTTGGAAACAGGGGTTTCTTCCTGCCGTTCAGCGACAGCGACATTGGAGGTCTCCTTGTCCTCGGTAAGCGAGTACTTGGCGATTTCCGGTTCCAGGGGTGCGATTTCCTCGTTAACAACAGGAATCATGGTGTCGGCTGGTTGAGACTCAGTCGTTGGAGGCATGGCAGAGATGGAGAAGAAGCGGCGAGTTCTGGCCTTACTCTTTGGTGCCATTACAAGAATCGAAAGGGAATGGGGCCTAACAATTTGGGAATTTTTGTGTGGGCATTGCAAGGATTTCTCCCTAGGGTTTTTCTCTTTGTACGTGTACTCTGTATGCGATAGAGAAACACGATGAAGGAGAGAAGAAAATATAGGAGAAGCAAAGATTTGATTTAGGAAAATATAATATTTTTATTTGATCTCCTAAATTTGATTAATTAAGAGTATGTTCTCAATATAATCAGCAATTCCCAAATTTTGATCAAGATCAACGATTCTTGTCATAAAAGAAAGTGAATCAAATCACATGCTTTCGGATTTTCCTAACTTAAGAAATTATACTTTCGGATAGAGGGTTAACCTTCGGTTCCGAGCTTCTGTAGAGGAAATATTGAGATAATCCTCGAAAATTTAAGAAAATCTGAAATATATCATTTAAGATCTTCTTATGATTTATTTCCATAATTAAGAAACAAATTTGATTAAAATCGAAGTAGATGTATCGAATTTACCATTCATAGAAGGTTTCACCTTCTATATGTAGTTTCTAAATAAAGAATCTACATTTACGGACAAGATATATTATAAAATTGTCAAGAAATCATTATCCCAAATTAATTTCGAATCAAGATTCGAAAAATAATTGGTACAAAACCTTGAACCCACTGTACAAAGTTTCTGTGATTAAAATGAATAACAAATCCCCAATTCATTCCTGAAAAAGAAAAATTTTTCTCTATCAAGAGGTTTAGTGAAAATGTCAGCCATTTGGTGGTTTGTATTAACGTATTCTACGCTTACAGAACCTTATTGCACATTATCCCATCAGAAAATGGTGTCTGAGTTCTATGTGTTTAGATCGTGAGTGACAAACTGGGTTGCACGTTAATTGAATCGCACTGGTATTATCACACATGATTGGAATTTTAGCAAATGAGATACCATAGTCCTCAAATTGCTGTTTCATCCATAGAAGTGGATCACAGCCAGTTGCGGCTGCTATATAATCGGCTTCTGTAGTGGATAGAGAACAGAAGTCTGCTTCTTGGAAAACCGTGAGATTAACATGTTTCCCATTAGCTGACAAGTATCACTAGTACTTTTTCTGTCGATCTTACATCCTGCAAAGTCAGCATCTGAGTAACCAATGAGATCGAAATATGATCTCTTAGAATACTATATGCCAAGATTTACAGAACCTTGTAACTATCTAAAGATTCTCTTGACCGTTGTCATATGAGACTCTTTAGGTGCTGATTTATATCTAGCACAGAGACATACAATAAATAGTATGTCTTGTCTAGAAGCAGTAAGATACAGAAGAGAACCGATCATGCTTCTGTAGAGTTTGTTATCTACTTCTTTACCGTTTTCATCCTTGTCTTTCTTGGCACTTGTAACCATTGGAGTAGACAGAGGTTTAGAGCCCTCTAGACCAAATTTTTTCAGGAACTGCTTAGTGTACTTCTCTTGATGTAAGAAAGTACCTTTAGCAATTTGCTGAATTTGTAAGCCGAGGAAGAACGTAAGTTCTCCCATCATGCTCATCTCGAACTCACTTGTCATGAGTTCAGAGAATTATGTACAGAGCTTATCATCCGTTGATCCAAAGATAATGTCATCGACGTATATCTGAACAACTACTAGATGATCACCTCTGTCTTTGAGGAAGAGAGTTGTACCTACTCTCCCTCTTCTTTAGCTCTTTTCAATGAGAAAGGAGCTAAGTCTCTCATACCATGCTCTAGGTGCCTGTTTTAGACCGTATAGAACCTTGGAGAGTCTGTAAACGTGATTCTTGTGCTGTGGATCTTCAAATCTAGGAGGTTGACTCACGTATACCTCTTCTTTGATTTCTCTGTTGAGAAAAGCACTTTTCACGTCCATTTGATACAACTTGAAGTTGTTATAGCAAGCATAAGCTAACAGTAGACTGATTGCTTCCAGACGTGCTACAGGAGCAAACGTCTCACCAAAATCAATACCCTCTTCTTGAGAGTACCCTTTGGCAACAAGTCGTGCTTTGTTTTTTACAATAGCACCTGACTTATTTAGTTTATTCCTGAATACCCATTTAGTTCCAATAATGGAACGGTTATCAGGTTTAGGGACAAGTGTCCACACTTTGTTCCTTTCGAATTCATTAAGCTCCTCTTACATTGAAGGATCCAATCTGGATCATCAAGAGCTTCATCGATTCCATCTGGTTCTTTCTGTGAAAGAAATGCAGAATGTTCATAGTAGGCGTTTACAGAACGTCTCGTCTGAATGCCTCTATTAAAGTCTTCTATGACCTGATCAATAGGATGTCGTTTTTTATATAGAGCAGGTGCTCGTATATCATTTTATTGATTATTCTGAGAAGATGATGCTTCAAGAGAATTATCAATAGTTTGTTCAGATTCTCTTCGAAAATCGTGAACAGAAGGTTCATTACCTTTTCTTCCTTCCTCAGAAGGTTTGGGTTCTACAGAGCTTTCTGTAGGTTCAAAGAATATTACTTGATTTGTATTATCATCTATTGGTGAGTCATTAATTTTTACATTAATTGACTCTTCTATGGTAGAAGTCCTTTTGTTAAGGACGCTATAGGCTTTGTTAGACAGAGAGTATCCTAAAAAGATACCTTCATCTGATTTAACATTAAATTTCCCGAGATTATCCTTAGAAGATCTCAATATAAAACATGGACTTCCAAAGGCATGAAAATAGGAAATATTCGGTATTCTTCCCATGTATAGTTGATAGGGAGTTTTCTCTAATTTGGGTCTTAGTAGTACCCTATTAGAAATATAGCAAGCTGTATTCACGGCTTCTGCCCAACGGTTTTGTAGGACATAGCTCTCACAAATCATGATTCTTGCCATGTCTATAAGAGTTCGATTTTTCCTTTTGCGACTCCATTTTCTTGAGGAGTGTAACGAGCAGAGAAGTTGTGATCGATACCATGTTCATCACAGAAGGTAGCGAAATCATGGTTTTCAAACTCTGTACCATGATCCGTTCGAATAGCTTTAACAGAAAATCTATTTTCATTCTGGAATTGCTTAGCGAACTTTTTGAAATATTCAAATGCATCATTTTTATGAGTCAAAAACTTGACCCAGGTGTATCTAGAGTAGTCATCAACTACTACTAGACAGTATCTTCTACCTCTAATACTTTGAACTCCAGTAGGACCAAATAGATCCATATGTAGAAGCTCCAAAAGCCGAGTAGTAGAAATCTCATTCTTAGACTTGAATGAAGATTTAGTTTGCTTACTAACTGAACATGCTTCACAGAAGTTGTCTTGCTCGAATTTGATATTAGGCAAACCTTTTACCAATTCTTTTCAAGCAAGTTTGGATAGCAATTCGAGGTTGGAATATCCTAACCTTCTACGCCAAAGATGAGTTTCGTTTTGACAAACAGAAGACAGCTTTCCGTAGCATAGAAGCTCTCGTGTGTTAGAGTGTAAATGTTCCTTTTCCGATTTACAATGAAGCAAACTTCATTGTTTAAGATACCAGAACATTTATCTTGATCAAATGTTATGGTATAGCCTTTGTCACAAAGCTGGCTAATGCTCAGCAGGATATGTTTGAGTTCTGTAACCAACAGAACCTCTTCTATAACCATAGAGTCAGGACTTCTAATAGTTCCTGTTCTGATGACAGAGCTTTTGCTATTGTCACCGAATTTAACAGAACCTCCGTTCTGGAAAGTCGGCTTAGAAAATTTGGATGGATCTCCGTTCATGTCTCTTGAACAGCCACTGTCCAGATACCATTCACTTTCTGTAGCTTCTGGTAAAGACAGAATTAACTTTCTATAGAGTTTTGAGTTTCTGGATGAGTAGTTACGCACATTAGTGCTTGTTCTTCCTCATCATCATAATCTTCAATATCTGCCCAAGCAATCATAGCTTTCTTGGGTTTGGTTTGTACAGAAGGTTTTTCTTTCTCTTTAAGTAAAGGACATTCAGATTTGATATGTCCCCTCTTATTGGACTCATAGCATCTGATCATCTTAGGATCAGGTTACTTTTCATGTTTCAGATTTCTTCGAATGTCTTTTCGAGGCGAACCGCAGAAGACGTTTAGCAATCATAGCGAGTTCATCATCCGAATCAGCTTCTGCACCGTTATCAGAACCTTCTATTGGTTCTTCGGATGCGTTGAAAGCTACTGAGGCTCTTTTCACGTCAGATTGAGAGGTTCTCTCCATCTCATATGACATTAAGGAGCTCATCAGTTGATCTAATCGAAGAGTAGGAAGATCATTTGCTTCCTCAATAGCCGTTTTCTTGGCTTCCAAAGATTTGGGTAGAGCTCGTAGAACCTTTCTTACCAATTCAGAATTAGTATAATGTTTTTGCCTAAATGAGTTAAGGAATCTACCAGGAGGTTAAGTCTCTGGAACATTTGTTCAACGGTAAAGTTCTCATATTGATGAACTAAGAAATTCATTTTGGTTTCTCTAATCTGGTTTATCCCAACATACATGATGACAAGTTTATCCCAGATTTCTTTGCCCGAAGTACAAGTGGAAGCCTTAACGAATTCACTTTCTGACATAGCACTAAACATTAAGTACTTAGCCGTCTTAGTGAGTCGCTTGATCCTAAGGCACTTCCGTGTAGGTCGACCATCAGGACCAGTTTGTAGTTTAATCGGTAGAGAAGGTGGACCATTTTCTATGAAGGACCACAAATTATCGTCGATTGTATCTACAAATGCACTCATTCGAATTTTCCAATAGGAAAAATTTTTACCATGAAACATGGGAAGATTCCTAATATGTGGTTTCGGTACATAATAGTTGTCATCCATTTTTCTACTGACAGAAGGTTTAGGCTTCAATAAAGAACAGAAGAACTTTGAAGGTGCTGTACTGTATTTCAATGCTCAAAAGCTTCTGTTGGACTGAAAATGACGTTGCTAGTAATCAAATCTCTGTAAAATAGAGCAGAAATACCAAATAGTTTAATTTCACAGAAACCTTAAAGTTTCAGTAGAAGAAAACAACGTAGTAGCGATTTTAAGCGTATAACAGGTAACGCCTTCTCTAGGATATATCTAAGCACTCAAGCTTTTGTTGAATCATGTTTTAATACAAATGGTTGGATTCTAGCAGAGCAATAAGCTACTGTAGAAAGAAACCAATTTTATGACAGCTGCAGAGCGTAAGCTTCTGTATAGTAGGAATCGAGCGCGTAGAAGGTACGAGCTACTATAGGATCTCAACAAACGATTAAACTTCCGTTGATACCCGCTCTGATACCAATTGTTAGCCCTTTGATTGTGACTAAGAGGGGGGTGAATTAGTCTTTTCGTTTGAATATAACTTTCGCGACAAACTCACAGAACCCTCACAACGGAAGGCTTAGCTTATGTGGTTTACAGAAACTTAAGGACATATCGGAACACCAAGTTTTATAGTGGTTCGGTGAATATACCTACTCCACTTTTCGGTCGCTTTCACTAATACTTGTAAGTAGTTATTACAGTTATAGAAGGTTGAACGTTCTTTGGTGAAAGAAAAACAACTTCTTTAACCATGGGACGGTAAGACTAGCTTAATCAATACAAGTCACTCTCTTGCTGAGTTTGGGATAAGTCTAGGTCGATTCATAAATAAATCAACCAAACTTAGTGATCACAGAACCCTGGCTAGAAGCTTTAGCTTTTTGTGATGCAGTAGCGGACTGTACCTTCTGTGGATCTGCGGACAGATTCGATGACGTTTTCTCCACGTATTCGGATATCGTCTTGTATGCTTCTCTTTTTGAAACAAACTAAAGCTTATAAACATCTGATTTGTGCACCCATGATTAGTGCACTGACAAATACATCCTATATTTTTTAAATATTATAAAGAAAAAAAACATTTTTTAAAATGAGGTTTGATATTTTAGTACTCGGGAATTATTGTCTTAAACTTGATAAATTTTTAACTTTTTTTGGGAGGCAAATTATCGATATTTAGCCCCAACTATTGGCCAACTTTATGTTTTGTCATATCGTTTAAAAATTTTTGAATTTGGCCTTATTTCAATTTTACTTTTCGATTTGGCCTTATTTGTAACGGACGTTAGGAGGAGCCGACGTGTCACTAACGTCTGTAATATTATGTCTACGTAGTCTTCTGACGTGTAGTTATGCCTCCACGTCACCACACCCACACCCACTCCCCGCCCCACCCCCCTCCCCCCCGCCCCCACACCCACGGCCCCCCCCCCCCGCCACCACACCCACTCCCGCCCCCTCCCCCCTGCCCCCACACCCACGGCCCCCCTCCCCCTTGCCCCCCCTGCGAATCCCTTTTTCCGCTCGTCTCCCTCCTCCTTTGGGAATCCCCTCCCCCTCTTCCCCGCTCTTCTCCCCCCTCCTTTGTCCACGTAGGTAAAAAAATATTATATTATGATCCTCGTAGGAAGAGAAAAAGGGACGTTAGTGACACGTCGGCTCCTCCTAACGTCCGTTACGAATAAGACTAAATCGAAAAGTAAAATTGAAATAAGGCCAAATTCAAAAATTTTTAAACGATATGACAAAACGTAAAGTTGGCCAATAGTTGAGGCTAAATATCGATAATTTGCCTTTATATTTTATGAAAATAAGAAATTAATTTATTTTTTTGTGTAAATTACATAAAAGGACATGTCATGTCATGTCAGGACACGTGTTCCATCCTCGGTCTACTGTTACGCACGCATGAGCGATTCGAGAATCCCCCCCCGGCGGATGAGGACGTCATTATTAAATTAATTCATTGTGAGAATTCTAACAAACAGAAATTGTCAGCCACTCCGTCAATTAGACAAAGGCAAAACCAGCCCCCCCTCCACGTTTGTAGCTTTGGAAGATCTTTCTCTTCTCGCTTCATCTCCCCCCAGTCCACGCCCTTCCTTAATCATCAGAGTTCCAGAAACTAACAGAAGGTTTGCCCACTAGAAGAAGAACCCAGCCGGCTTCCCAAACCCCACGCCACAAAATCAAGGTCCGATCGCCACATTCACTGTCTTCCCACCTCTTTTGTTTAATTTTTCTTCGATCATGGCGCTGCCACCGCTTCCCTCTGTCGGTAATCTTTGTCTCGTCCTGTATGTCATAAAGGGCCACCTGCCTGGGAAGTCCTTCCCTCGGGCCGACTGCCTCCCCTGTTTCATCAATTCCCCCGCCCGTCTTTTCCTGCGTTCGATTTGAACGTTGTTAAAATCCCAGTTCACATTTGCTGCTCTTCGTCACAGTTTGGTTATTTGTAATCGGGTAGTGAAAAGGTGTTAAAATCCCAGTTCACCCCGTTTGTTTTTTTTTTCGTCCGATACCCAAAACAGGGACCACAGATTTAGGGTGAAGCCAGAGCGATTTTGGGAGTGGAGGGCGGTGGTGGGAAGATTGGCCGAGAGGGAGGCTGGGGAGAGATGGTGGGTGAAGGGAATATAGTGGGGGCCGCGGAGGAGTTGAACTCGTGCTTCGAGATGTTGAAGATGGTTGCGGTAGAGGGGGATGGGAAGGTGAGGGAGACGGAGGAGTATGGAGTGATCAAGGACTGGAAGGACATCCCCATGGAGCTGCTGTTGAGGATCATGTCTCTCGCTGACGATCGCTCCGTCATCATGGCCTCCGGAGTTTGCAGGGGTTGGAGGGAAGCCATCGGTTTGGGCCTCACCCATTTGTCTCTCTCCTGGTATGTGTTCTCTGCCTTCCTTTTCACTTCCGCTTTTAGATGTGAGAAGCTTCATTTTGCTTTCTGTTTCTTTTGCTTTCATTTGTTTGCATAGCGACTTAATTAACTTTTCGTGATCATGGGATATTCTTCTTCAGCGATTACAGTCCCACTACTCAGTTAAAAGCTTTAGAAAGAGCTCTTTTAATGCGGACCCATATGTTTTATGTCTTTAGAGTCTCGTTGCTTCCCTTCCCATCCTTTGTGATGCTTCTTGGTCCTGTTTTTGTGGGATATCCACCGTTTTGTTAGTCTTTAATTACTTTTCTCCCTATAAAATTGACCATTTGGCTCGCCTTCTATAAATCATTCTGTCAATCTTATCCTGAAGAATGATGTTACTCTTTAAATTTTCAGGATGAAGAAGAACATGAACAACTTGGTTCTGTCCCTTGCACCAAAGTTTACCAAACTTCAGACGCTGGCACTCCGGCAAGACATAGCCCAGCTTGAGGACAGTGCAGTCGAAGCCATCTCAACCCACTGTCACGAGCTCCAGGGCCTTGACCTCAGCAAAAGCTTCAAGCTTACAGATCGTTCCCTGATTTCTCTGGCTCATGGATGTCCGAGCCTTACTAAGCTCAATATCAGCGGATGCTTGGCATTTTCCGATGATGCTCTCGTGTACCTGACTAATTTCTGCAGGCAATTAAAGATCCTTAATCTTTGTGGATGTGTGAGATCAGCATCAGACCGTGCTTTGCAGGTGGGGATTGACTCCTCTGTGAATTTATTGTCCTGCACTGTAGTGCTGGGTGTTGCAACTGATACCTGGCTCCTGCAGGCTATTGGTCGCCACTGTAATCGCCTGCAGTCACTGAATCTGGGGTGGTGTGATAATGTGCACGATGTGGGTGTTGTGAGTTTGGCATATGGATGTCCTGATCTCAAAGTTCTGAACCTGTGCGGCTGTGTCCATATAACAGGTATACCATTCAATTCATTGGCTTAGCTTAAATCAAAAGAACCTGTTCCGATGATACCCTGGAGATTTTCCGTCTTTAGAAATAGAAACTGCTTGCTTTATGGATTTTAATCTCTTCCTGTTTGTCTGCGTTGTCTCGCTTTGTGCAGATGAAAGTGTGATAGCACTGGCAAACAGATGCCCTCGTCTAACGTCCCTGGGATTGTACTACTGCCAGAACATAACTGACCGAGCGATGTACTCGTTAGTACAAAGTGGGGTGAAGCGTAAGCGCACGGTCTGGGAATCAAGGAGACGTAGAGGAGATGACGCGGAAGGGCTGAAGAGTCTCAACATCAGTCAATGCACGGCTCTGACGCCACCGGCCGTTCAGGCGGTTTGTGACTCATTCCCAGCCTTACACACTTGTCCTGGGAGGCACTCACTCATAATCAGTGGGTGTCTAAACTTGACTTCGGTGCACTGCGCCTGTGGTGTCCATGCGCACAGGCTGTCAACCTCTCTTCCTAATCTGGCACACTAAAGGGTTCTTGTATTTAACAAGGCTCTTTTTCTCTCGGAGGGGTAAAAATGCTTCCCTTGTATAGAGGCTAGTCATTAGTTGCCTTGGAATCAGTTCCTACCTCGTATCCGGTGGGAAGTTGAACTGCCATGGATTTTAATCCTTGTACGCGATATCTATTTCTATGTCCACTTTCGGGGGAGCAGTCGCCACTGGGAAATTATTGGACTTACTTTACATATCACGTTTCACCTATCAAATTATACGAGCGAGAGTTGTTTTTTCTTTTTTGGACTTAAAAGAATTTAAGTAGCACAATGAAACAAAGCTTTTACAGGGACGTGTAGATTGTTAGACTTACAAGAAACTTTTTCAGACAACTACAGCTTCCTCTGTCGGAGGTTGCCTTGGAACAGTAGAATGTTTAAATGAATTGATAACGTTGTTCAGGACACCTTTACGACGCCTTGGACTAATTTGTCGATTGGACTTAATAAAGCAAATATAATGTTGGGGGCGTAGGCTCTAGGAGACAAAGGTTGTTATCTGACATACATCAAAATATGATTGTCTTTCACGAGATAAAATTCAAGATGATTAAAATAAAAATAAAATTTAATGACAACATTATATAATAAATTAAGTTAATGAAAAAACAGAAAATTGGCTCAAAATTAATTTAAGCCTATTTTGCCTAGTAAATAAAGAGGGGGTAATTGACATCCGATTTAACGAGATCTGGTGAATTTACAATGAAAATCGTAATAGTTGAAGATCGCTTCGGTATCCTCGTGTGATATTAAGTGGCGATTTTAGCTGGTGATTCAGTGTGGATTTGACTATTCAAATATTCAAGATAGAGTAAACGATATGCACACTGGGGTTATATGTTCAACAACAGTAATTCTGAGCCATGAGTCCTTTGAAGCCCTATTAATATAATAGAAATAGAGGTCTAGCGAGGCCTAGGATATGCTGAGATCCCAAGCGAAGTGACCTAGGAATCATATCGAGTGAAGGTCGATGGGCTACAGTCGCTGAGGACTATGATCGACGACGGCTAGGCGATCAAAGAAACACTCCATGCGAAGACTGTTGGGCGAAGAGCTTGTTTACTAAAGGACGTCAGAGTAATGAAACTCAAAGATCAGGACATTGAAACTATGAGGCTCAATTAAGCATAGAAAGGTTAGAGAGCAGAAGACATGGGAAGGATGTCCAAATTTCCAAGGAGAAATCGAGATACTTATAAACATAGAAAGATTATACGGTGCAATATTTCATTTCACTACTTTTCTTATGTTTAGACATTATAAATAGTTGTCAAAAACCGTCCAAGAATCACATACATAATTGACAATACACTCAGTATTTTGAGGCTTTCATTGTTATATTACGTTCAGCTTTCTTCGATGACACTCGTAAGTATTTCCGCTTAAGAATGTCACTCTGTTTTTTTTTTTTTTTTACTTTTTCTTAACGGCTACCATAAACAAACCTACCCAAGAATTCAGTGTTTAAAGCCAAATATTTTTTTACGTGTTCCTCTCACGAGGCAAAAAAGTCAACAATTATTTCATAAATAGATTTCTAATTTATAGGAAGCTTTAAAATAATTTTTCAAAAATAATTATTATAAACACAAAATCATCCTCCAAAATAAAGTAAAAACATAGTTTTTATAATGTATAAAAGGGAAAATAAGTGATTTTATTCAAATAGGATTGAAAAAGGTTTCCCAAAATTTGGAGAATTTTCCTAATTCCTAATTCAGTTTTGAATGGTAAACAAACAAACAAATCAGCATCACATTTCTATTCCTGGCATTTAATCTGGTACGAGGACAAGACGAGGTCGCTGCCCGTCGTCTAATGCTTGAACGAGGTTGTTTGGATTCAATATTTAAGGTTTACTGTGGAAAAAAAAACACTAATAAACGTTTGAATATAAGCCCTAGTAGAGATTATCTCACATAGCAACTTTCGGGCTTGGAACAATTGGACTCCTACCAATTTAAGTCGGGATGGTAAAAAGAGAAAAATCGAGTATGGATCGGGGGTCCATCTAACACCATCTCTGGCTATAAATAATAGTCAATTTGTTTCCTTTTTACCCTTTGCCCTAGAAACTAAAGGAACATCGTACCTTAATGGAGAACTGAGCACCGCTCTCTCCCTGAATCATTCATTCATGCTACTACGCAATTTCTACTGTCATTAGTTCGAATTATTTTTCCATCTAATTCCTAGTTGCCGGTGTTTTCCACTCTGATACGATTACGAAGTAATCCCCACCCCAAGGAAATCTATGAACGGGACATCGCTCCTGGGATCACCTTCCCCTCTTCGTTCATCCGAGGAAGTTGCCACGCCAACCCCTAGCCTTGACCGCTCGTGTCGGGCTCTCGCCGTAACCGGCCTCTCGACGGTGTTAGCATCTCCTTCACGATGATCTCCTACCAAACTGATAAGACCAAATGGGCTAGGCACGACGACCCTCCTGTTGTTGTTCATGATCCCCGGGGAACCGACTCTATCGTGGCTGAAATTTTGCCCGGGTATCGATCTCGAGTCACCGGTGTCTCCACGAAGATGGCCGGGGCCATATCCGATGCTGTAAAGACCTCTCCTCTCTTGCGTCAGCGAATCCATTGAGGGAGAGGGCACGGTTGGCCCTGTCATTGCTAATGTTCCTCCAGTGAAGTTCCAAGTTGAAGGCATGGGATGAAGATACGAGATTGATGATGACCGCGCAGAAGTATTACAGTGGTAACTACCCCGAGGGAGACACCGAAACTTCAGATAGTTTGCCTGGAATCCGTGATTTGGAGTTGATCCTTCTTCATCCTGGGACATGGATCTCCTGTTCACTTCCATGACCTTCGAATACCAGGAATCCTTAATTCGGGGGTCTTCTTGCCGATCATCTTCATCGTGGCTCCTTTTCTGGCAAATCTTGGACTGCTCCCGTTGCTTCCTAGCCATTATAACGTGCCAGTGATTCTTTACAGCATTATCAGTTCGACCAGGGAATAATCGAGCAATGAGGGCCCATTTGTTTCCATGGATGCTTTGAGCAGATAGTAACCTCTCTTCTTCTTCCTCAGTGAACGGTTGCCGGTTGATTCTCGGGTCGAGCTGATTAAACCATCTCAGCCTACAGCTCTTGCCTGCAATTATTATTGTTTTTTTAAATTCAGTGATAAATTGAGAGCATAAACCTCTGCCCTCCCTCTCTCTCTCTTTCTCTCTCTCGTTTTTCTGTCGTTATAAAAATTTTGCTTCAGTGATAAAAAGCAGTATTAAACGATGGTTCATAATCGGCTATCTTCAGCCTAACAATGATTAAATGTAGATAAAAACCCAGTAAAACTCGAGGAAAACCGTAAGACCTGGAGTTACGGACAGATTCATAGTCTGGGAAATTATCAAAGAACAAAATTATAATCGGCTTGCCTGATCTCCCTCGAAGTTTCTCGGAAATAGAATTCCAGTTCTGGGCACCGAACTGCTCGACGAGCCGCCGCAGCTTTTCGTCCTCGGCAGGCCTCCAGTGACCGCGAGAGCAGTTCCTGGCCTCATCTCCGGATCCCGAGTTGGTGTCGGACTCAACCATGGCGTCGGGTGCGGGTTAGGAGCAGTCGACGCGTATTATCCGGCATTTTGTCATGTCTTGGATTTATATTAGATGAAATCTTGAAGAAGGCTTAAACTAACTTGTGGAGGAAGATAAATAAGAAACGTTTCCTGGTGGAAGGAAGGGGCTTTGGGTGTTTATTCAGGAATGTATGATGAGAAGTCACTTTTGTTGGTTTCGCACGACAATTTCTCATTTTTATATTTATAAATTCCTCGAGCCAAATTTGAAATTTTCTCTCTTTTTTTTTTATACTTCCACCATAAATAAATAAATAAAAATATTACACGTGTATGTCATTGGCCAATGAACTTACTCCCCAAAGAAAAAAAAATGTCAAGCCATTTACTATTTTCCACCAAAAATGGAAGAAAACATTGTTTATGTTCCTTGAGAATTATGTGAATTAATCCTAACCGGTTAAATAAATTAGGGAGGACTGTGACTTGCAATCTAAAAGAAAACGAAGAACAAGTGATGGGGTGGGATTTCAATTCATGGGATGGGATGATGATATGTTTGCCCGGTAAATAGTTTAGTCAAATCACGGGGAACTTGGATATAAGTTTAAGTATTTACCAATTCCTCTCTATCTCTCTGTGTTTCTTTAGGGATGCCCAAACAAGGTAAATTAAAAGAGAAGCAAGTGTATGTGCCCATGCAAAATATAGGGCACTCAAACATCAATACTTTTGGTAAAAAATTATCACCTCAATTTTGATTAAGGATGAACAAATCATGTTCAAGGTTTATTTCCATCTTCATCGAGATCAAGGGTTTGAGTTCCTTTCCATTTTTCTTATATATAAAATTCACTTACCTACAATTATGTGTTTATGCATCTTCTTCTTCTTCTTTCATTAATATCAAGAGGTGACTAAAATGAAACATCACATGCAAGGGAGGGAGGACAAGAGAGAAAGCACGTGGTGTTAGTGAAGGTTTATCTCGTCATGTACCACAAAATCATTCGTATGATGGATTGGATTAGGATGGGGATGGGAATTATTAATAATTAGCTGCCCAACCAAACCAAATTCAGTTGTTTTTTTTTTTTACTTTATTTTTTGGATGCCCTGATGATATTCTTCTCTGATAACTTCAAGTGAAATATAGTTGATATCAAATATCAAGGACTTATTTCAAAGGTGGTCCACATAACTCCTTTCTCTTAGGCTTAATTTCGTAATGATGACTTTGGCATGAAGTATCAAAGCGCATACTTGCCTCCATTTAGTACAAACTCTTCATGCTAATAATCGTTTAGGGGACTCGAACAGCCTCTTGGTCTTTTCCTTTTGGTGCATCTCCTTCTGAATGAGAAATACGAAAGAAGAAGAAGAAAGAGATGAGACGACGAACCCCTCCCCCCCCCCCCCCCCCCCCCGGCCCCAACCTGTGCATCGCCGGCCAGAGAGAAAGCTGCTTCATCCATCCTTGCAAAGTGAATGTAGGGGGTAGAGGAGTTCGATTGCGGCCGTCGAAACTGTAGTCTATCACATGACATGATTAATTACACGCAAGAATGAGTCGAATTGAGTTAGGTGAAGAATAATATTTGAGTCCCGTCTGTATGGGCTTTCCAATAAAAAAAACGGAATATGGTGGTTGTGGCTGCTCTTTGTCACACGATTATCATATATATATAATAATGGGATGATCTTGATTTCGGAGCATTGAACTTTATAATTGAATCCCGTGGTGGGGAAAATGAAACCCCATACACACATCATCCATGGTTTCTTGAAAGAGTTGAAGTCCCAAAACCCCACGAAATCAAACGCCTCCTACCATTTGTTGTTATTACCATCACATAATGGTTGAGATAGAGAGACGACAACTCTTTCTTTCTACGGGGGTTTTCCTTTGAAACAGTAAATGCAAGAGGAGGAGGAGGGATGTAATTATTAATACGAGTTAGTTGGAAAAGCTAGCTAGCCGAAAACATCCTCTCGTTGAAAACCATGCATCATCATCATCATCAACCCCACCTATTCCTTTTACATTAATCTTTTTTATTCTTTTTGGAGAAAAATGACAACTACCCCAATCCCAAATATGTCGAGATGAGACCCCCCACATTGATTCAATCACACAAATCGAAGGAACTGTTTTGACCATTTCCTCTTCGCCCCAAATAATGTGTTTCGGACAAACCAGCCCCTGTTGAGGTTGTTCGCCCTTTTTCCGTGCCAATACCATGCATTAATTACATCCTCGTGGGTCGGAGCTTCAAATAATGCTTAAAATCATCTCTGTCCGATTCCTTCAATTCACTTTCGATTACTATCTTGTGCTTGTAGTGAGGGAATGATTTCCTCCCTCCTGTACAATTCAACTCCCTCTGAAGTTGGCGGCCTGAAGGGGATAGATAAAGCCGATGACCTCGAATCTTTCTTTTACTACAAAAGGTGATAATGTTTTTTTGATGAAATATATCTATTTTGTGTTCATCCTGCCGGGGGAGGGCGCGAGAGATGGAGGATCGTAGGGTGATGAAATTAGATCAGGGATTAAAAACGATGATGGAAAGTGAGTGACGGATAACAACGTACTATCCAACATTCAAAGTTAACATTTGTTGATCGGATGGTGAAGTGACCCCTAAGAAAATTCCTGAATTCCGGTAGATTTCTTGCGGGGGAGTTCGCTGACCGATCGTTTGATCATTGGAGCTAACAAGAATATGTCGCAACTAAAAAAAAGAAAGATAGGTTAGCTAAGAGAGGATGATATCTATATAGTCAGGTATTTTCTTGATGCCCCTAATGAATCGAATTAATTAGGATTAGTTGTTGTTGTTATTATTTAAATGACAGAGACCCGCTTCTTGTTTTATTTTATTTTATAAATATCCATCCGACGATATGATCGTCTGTGTAGTAGTCGTGGGTTTCGACGGCTCATCTAATCTGTCGGGTATGGCTGTGCTCCTTCGCAAATGTAGTGAAAAAAGAAGAAGACAACGGATCCGACTATTACTGAAATAGGGACAGGGGGCCATCTATTTGGTCCAAGTGACACGCCTTTGACAAACCATCCTTTCGTAGAAGCTCGGAGGGCCTTTTATTACCAGTTGCGAGGAGGGGGAAAGCACATCGCTCATATGCTTGCTTAGGTGGGTTTTCTTCTCAATTACTGGTAAAATATTTTATTTATGCATTAAAAATACAATGAACTTCTACCAGAGACTCATATTAAGTCCATGGGGGGTTTTATATATTCGATCATCATGGGACACCATCACTTTCAATCTTCAACTGAATCTGAAAGCTTTTTATCAACACAAAAAAAAAAAGACCCCGGCGACTCTCCAACCGCTACCAGAGGAACTCTTCAAGAAGAAAAACATGATTTGGTTGGGGTCAAATTTCGACCAACCAACCTGTAGAAAGGTTCCATTTGTGGTTGATTCAGGTGGAAGCTGGAGCCAACGACTTGGCTTATCAAAAACATGATTCACTTGATTTCCCGAAAACAGGATACACCAAGAGCATTGATATGTCCTAACAGGGAAAATATGTCCATGTCTGTCGTCATATCCCTTCTTGACTGAACACCCTCTCCGTTCGCCACGTGATACGGTTATAGCTTTTAAGACCCCTTTCCCGATCTTGTCCTTGTTTGAGTAGTTTCAGCTTTGACCCCTCCGTAACCAATACGAGGAGGTTCTCCTGCGATCAAACTTCCCTCTTCCGACAACCTGATCTCTCATTCATTGCACATTATTTTTGTTCCATTTGACCCAACTCAAAACCACCTCCATCTTTCTTGCTGGTGGGGTCCGGTGTTAAGCTCTACTCATCCATTCAAACACTTGAAGTAAATCCATAATTCTGATAACCAAGACGAATTCAACGGAGATATCTTTTAGCAGGAAGAAAAAAATAAATGGAAGAATCCGTAGGGGGGGACGAGAAATCAACACCAAGCCGACAGGTTAGATAATGGCTCGGGGCTACCATCGATTCTGGAAGCAGACTAGTCAAATTTTCCCTAAATTAATTTTTTTTTTTAAATGCAACGTCCTCAAATTTCTATTCCTCTGTTGTTCACCCAGTGAGTTTTTAGGTGTGACATTCGAAGGTGTACGTGTCCGAGGATCTAGTTCCGCTCTCCCAAGGCCCAATCCGGTCGGCGTCACGACTCGAGCATCGGACTCTGTGAAAGGGAATTGGGTTGGGCCTTCCCTTAGTTTCCAAATGGGCCTGTGGGACATTTCGCCCTCCTTGGAGGGGACAGGCGAAATGTTGCGTTAAGGCCTCATTTGGGAGCTTTTGGGAGGACTCAGGGAGCGGCTCATGTCGCCATTACCCATCCAAAATGACTCCGTAAAAATAGGTGTTATTTAACATAGGTAAACTATACGGAATCGCCACCGACTTATGTTTGAAAGCTAGTTTAAGTCGGAAAAACCAGAATGAGTTCGGGGATTCCTATTTACTAGCTCTTATATTCTGAACATGCAAAGAGATGGCGTTTTCTCCAAAAGGGTTTGCTTTTAGTTAACAAGTGTTGGACCCGATTCGAACTTTAGGCCCAAACTCGTATTTATTAACACAACACATGTGCCATAATAACCTATGCACCTAACAGCATGTACCACAGTACCCACATCCAATAATTTAGATCAAAGTAGGCAGGAAAGGGTGGTAGCCACGGACCTATGCACTTGGGCCCGTGGCTTGTTACAAGCGGAGAAGAATAGTTCGGGGAGGCCCGCACCTCCCTTTTGTACCTTTAGTTTGTCGGTTGGGGCCGCTTTGAGTGAGGTGCTTCCACTGCAGTCCGCTATGTGCTCGAACCTTGTACGCCATTCTTGAAGGATGCCTTGTACGCTATGACCATCTCTCACCTCGTGTAACGAGGATCCTACGAACGTCAAAAGAAATCGAAAATAGGATGTTTGAGGAAATAATGTAGAGAAGGGTAGTCACAATTATGTCTTTTCGACCGAAGTGGTATTTTCAGTCGGTTATAGAACCGTTGTATTATGTTGGTCGATGTTCGACGGGATGAAAGTTGACAAAGGAGTTCAAAACTATTAAGTTGTAGAGCTTCAAGGAAGGAAGCTAACCCAACTGATTTTGGGTAAAACGGAGTTCTGTCGAAAAAGTTATAATTTGTCGGCTGAGGTAACGTTTCCAGGCGACGGGAGAACCCTTGCATTCTATAAGTCGACTTTCGGAGGGCCGAAACTCGGTCAAGACGACCGCGAACGAAAATGTTCAAAACATAAAAGTTATAGAGTAACAAGAGGAGGGCCTGTTGCTTGGAGCTACGTCTCCAGGCGATCTGATCTCTATGGATAAATTTAGGCTCTGTGGCTTGGAGTTACGTCTCCAGGCGACGAGCCAGGTGAAGAGAGAACCCTTGCGTTCTATAAGTCGGCCTTCAACTGACCGAAACTCGGTAAAGACGACCTCGAACGAAAATGTTAAAAACATGAAAATTATAGAGCGACAAGAAGAGGGTCTAATCCAAGTGGTTTTGAGTTGATCTGACCTCTATAGATAAAGTTATGACCTGTCGCCTAGGGTTGCGTCTCCAGGCGACGAGAGAACCCTTGCACTCTATAAGAGGACTTTCGACGGGTCAAAACTCGATCAAGAAGACATCGAATGAAAACATTCAAAACATAAACATTGTAGAACGACAAGAGGAGGATCTAACCCAACTGGTTTTGAGTCGATCTGAACTCTATAGACAAAGTTATGTACTATCGCCTAGGGCTGCATCTTCAGGCGATGAGAGAACCCTTGCGTTCTGCAAGTCGACATTCGATGGGTCGAAACTCGATCAAGACGACCTCGAATGAAAAATTTCAAAACATAAAAGTTGTAGAAATGATAAGAGGAGGTTCTAACTCGATTAGTTTTGAGTCGATCCGAACTCTATAGACAAAGTTATGCTCTGTCGTCTAGGGCTGCATCTCTAGGCAACGAGAGAACCCTTGCGTTCTACAGGTCGATTTTCGACGGGTTGAAACTCGATCAAGACAACCTCGAATAGAAAAGTTAAAAAATAAAAGTTGTAGAGCGACAAGAGAAGGATCTACCCTAACTAGTTTTTAGTCGATCCGACCTCTATAGACAAAGTTATGTCTAGTCGACTACTACAGCGTTTCTGATCAAGTATGGGACCCTTGCATTCTGTATTTCGGTTGTAACTTGGGTTATACACGCTCGATTTAAGTGTGCAACATAACACATGACGAGGAGAGAGTAAGGAAGAGGATGGACCTGACTGAACTCGATTATGCCGCTGGGCGGAAGTGTAGCGCCACCAGGAGTGGACTGCCAACGTCATACTTCGCGATTCCCAGTCTCCGACCGTTCCGAACACGTGAATAACGGTGTGTTCATGCACATTATCACCAAAACACGAACGGAGAGAATGTGGTGAGTATAACCGACGTAATGGGTGTTAGTTTAGTGAGTTAAACGAGTGAGAGGAGGTCTCACCGAGGGGTTGCCTCACCTCAGGATGGCCCGAGGAGAAAAGGGACGTTGAGGAGTCCGCGAAGTAGGTTGCCTTGGAACTAATGGCCGCTGGGAGCGGCTTTGTTTGATGAAGCTGATGTTTCCGGTTGTGTCGTCGGAGGTCGAGCTTGAGTTGGTGACGAGGGGGTCTCCGCAAGTGGAGTTGAACCTACCTTGGGGTTCGTCGAGGAAGATCGGAGATGATGCTGGAGAAAATTTTCTTTCCGGGGTGAAAAATGGGGCTTCCTATTTTTTTGTGGATGTCTCTATCCTCTCTTTACATGTGTGAGGGTTGTCGTTTTTTATAGGTAGCCAAGCCTGATCTTGTGTGATATTTGATCGTGATTTCGTTTCCCAGTATAAGGCTTTGTGTTATATTTGATTAAGAGGAATCATATTTTGAATATTTTATTCCTTCTCCTAAGATATTGTTTAAAGAATTACAAATTTGGGGTATTACAATTGCCCCTCTTTGTGAGGAAAGTTTGGAAAGATTTTCTCGCAAAGACCTCATTAGTACCCCAAATTGTGTAAATTATAGATTTAAGGTATCCTTTATAGACCTGTACTTTGATATCTCATCAAGAAAAATGTCAGTAATGAACGAGGCCCCGCAAAATACGGGAGTAATCAAACATGTACGATTATAACATTCATGTGTGCCATGATTTATTTATTTGGATGCTTCTGAGCAAGGTCGGAGAAGAGCTTCTGACATTTCTCATGGCTCACTCTTATTTTTGAAAGCTGTCTCGGTGGAATTTCAGAATTCTTTTGACTTGGATGCTCATATATCGATCGAAGGAGACTTTATCTAGGTTGTAATGTCGTTCTGGCTTAAGGCCTTTGGATTGAGAATCTGAATTTGTCATTTTAAAAGAACGAGTCTAAGGACCTCATCGGAAGCTGCTGTACTATAGAGGTTCCACTGTCCAAGTGAATTCTCCATCTACCAGACAGCAGCGCGCCGTTAGGGACGTGGTTGATCTACTAGAACTTTGGAAATCTGTTTTGGTGAATGTCTTCTCCTCGTTTTGTCCGGGAGATAGCACCTTTGCTTTTGCGACCGTTCATGTCGGCCTCGGTGCTTTAATTTTCCCTTTTGTTTGTTGCGCTTTGATTTTGAAGTGTTTGATCTTTGCGCTGATTTTGCTTTTTCTTGATGATTTTTGGGAAATGCTCCATTTTCCCCGGTCTTGCTCCTTTTTTGTGTTGGAGATGCTTTGGACTCCTTGGGGATTTTCGTTGTGCTGATAAAGACGACTATCTTTGGAAACGTCTCAACTGTGCATGTTTGTTGATGATGCTTCTTCACTTGGACTTTGAGGAAGTGTCGCCTCTGTGGTTCATTGCTTCCAGTTTCTTACTACATGATCTCCATTTACCTCAATGTGAGGCGGTCCTTAGACTCAGAGGGAGTAGTGTGTGCAGAAACTTCGACTTTGGCTCGGAGGGGTGGTTAGCAATGGTCAATGTTTTGTGTTTGGGTGGAGAATAAACGCTCGATCTTGTCCTAGTATGAGCATCGTTTGTCAAAGGATTCCTCATTCGCCCGAACGCTTATTTAGATAAACTCTCATAATGTCTTTCGAGGTTAGGCTCGCAACGGCTTCCATCTTCGTTGTTGCCCCAGAGTTTGTATCGTACCATGTGGTTGCTTGTGTACCTACACAGTTGACAACAGAAGGAGATGGAATTAGCTCAAATATTTCGACTCTCGCTTGGGGAAATATTGATAAGGTCAAGTATCTGTTGGGGATATGAGATGAATATGCCCATCACGATGGTCGTTCTGGAAGAATGTGCTTGTATATTCGACTCGTGTTGATGAATGCGGTGTATGTAGCCGACTCCAGCTGGGGAGATGGAGGTATGACTCCGTCTAGGGAATGATAAGAAATTTTGTTAGAGAGTAGTGTAGATGATACTCCCTTTCGATATGATCATCCTTGGTGACAACAAAGGCAATTCCGAAGCTTTGGTTCGAAATTTTCCACCCGAGCCCACGCCTTTGTTCCTAATGCAGGATGTTCATGTACCTACACTTCGCCAAAGGACAAACAACTCATGAAGTTTGCTCATGTAACTTCATTTATATGAAAGGCGAAGTAGAGTTTTGATACTTCCTTTTTTGTGTTTTGTCATTGCATCTTCGTCCATAGGAATCAAAGGATTGACGAAAATGTTACTCTTGCCTGATGTCTGTTGTGTAAGGATGTTCATGTACTTATCAAACAGATGGCAAGAAACAAGTGATTTCATGCGATGAAGTTTGCTCATGTAAATTCATTTATAAGAAAGATGAAGTAGTGTTTTGGTACTTCCCTTTTTGTTTCATTATTGCGTCTTCATCTGATGGAATCGAAGGATTAACGAAATTGCAACAAGACTTTTGCTCGAAGCTTTGCCACCCTACCACCCTCGCCTTCGTCACAGGAGATTTGTACATTTTGTGTGAGAAGCTCTTGTACCACCTACTCATGTAATCTCGTTTACTTTGATGAGGAGTGTAGTAATTGTACTATTCTCCCTTTTTTAGGAATATTGTCAGCCTTCCTTGCCGTAGTTGACTCCGTGGGGATATGAAGAAGTTTGCTGATGAAGTTCGTTCCCAAGCTCCATCTCGAAACCCTGACACCATTTAAGTGTAGTAACGTCGGAGAGCGTCTGCATTGATTGGTTGCAACAGTTCTCCTCCATCCATTTTCGTTAGGATGGTTTCTCCTCCCGAGAAAGCGTGTTTGACGACGAATGGTCCCTTGTAGTTTGGAGCAAATTTTTCCCTAGGATCTTTGACGTTTGGAAGGATCCGTTTGAGGCCGAGGTCTCCTGGTTTGTACTTGACCTCTTTGACTTTTTTGTTGAACGCCCTAATCTCCTAAGATATTGTTTAAAGATTTACAACTTTGGGGTATTACAGAAGGCATTGTTGATTTTTTTTCTACCATTATACCATTCATCGGAGGTCGAAGACCGAGTGAGTCTCGTAAATGGTCTTGGTAGAGAGGAGGAGGTTCGGGTGGCTAAGTGGAAGGATCTCCGATTAATGAATTTTCTGTATATTTCTTGCTTAAATAGTTGTTTCTCTTTTAGGTCACGGGTTCGACCTATAAACCATCGGCTCAATACGGGCGATTAAGTTTGCAAATCTGTTTGAATAATACATACAGTTGTGTATAGATGTACGAGTATATGAAATTGGGTGGTTATATTGTGTTGTACGCAATTTGAAATCTATCACTAACTTGGAGTGCGACGTTACTTCAATTCAAAGAGTATAACCACACTTTTATTTTTTTGGTAAGTATATTACCCATCACAGGTAAATTTGTTATTTATCGAAATTGACAATGTTGAATTACTTTTTTCGATTTTTTTAGTAAGGAACGATGTGAATAACTTCTGAAAAAACTCGAGTTATTAAAGAGCTTATAACAGTAAGGAGATGCCACTAACTTAACGCCAATGGAAAATTACATTGTCAAGTGGATTTAGAAGCGATGGGCACAATTTTCAAAGAAAGACGAAGAAAAATACAAAGTTGGTAACCTTCCAGCTCAAAGAAGATAAGTCCGGGGAGGAAATGCAACATGGTAAGATTGTATTAATTGGATAATTGAGGTATACCTACGTTACGTCGATTGTAGTAATGTTTAATTGGTAACTTTTGTTGTCTTATATCGAAACAAGATGCAATCCAAGACGCGTATTGAAACTTGTTCATTCCTTTAGTGAAAAGAAGAAGGACGCCATCAAGGCACATGATTTGTATGGATCTGTTGGGATAAGTTTCAATTTGAAGGTTTATGTAATTACTCACCACGCTTGTTTTTTGTTTTCACGTGCAAGTGTTCATCCTGATTAATGTTGTCAGTTCACACTAGATTTTAGTCGTGATAAACATCATCGATAAAAAAATATACATCCTTGACAATTTGCGTAAGGCTAGTAGCAATATGTGTGGCAGGGAAACCCTCATCAGGAATATTGTCTTCCTTCTCAATAATATTTATCGTGAAGCCTCCTTGAGAAAGGACGGCCAAGGTAGTGCGCCCTAGCATGGACGATTGGCCGTTGATTTATCTGGAAAAATACGTCAACAAGACAAGATGTACATCACCATACTCCATCTACTTACTTCCATTTTGCTACATTTTAGCTTAATATCCAGATATTTTATGTTGAAGGCATGATTTCGATATATTTGTCTTGAACTAGATGCGAATGAGAGATTTGGATGTCGAAGTTGGCGACATGGTAAGATGTGTGGTGTAATACTCGATATGCAAAACTTCACTTGTAGCCATTTGAGATGCTTGATTTTAACCTTTGATATGAAATTATAAACTTCACTTATAGGACCTCAGGTCCGGCCCCACTACATCCCCTCTGGGCTTGACTTGAGGCTCCCTTGTCGGTCCAGTTTCAATTGAGGCCCAAAGGCTTAGTAGGTGGGCGGCTCCTAGGCTTTATTATCCTTCACCTAGGAGACCAACCGTAAATCCAAGTGGAGTGTGCATGGTGGGGTTCGAACCAGGGATTATGACAAGGTTCCAAACACCCACCATCCACTTTACGCCCCTTGGGTGTCCTCGGAAGGACTACGTAGATACCCCTTTGAAAAGAATAGTACATTATTAGTTCATCCAACGTAGAGTAGTTCATCGACTTGGTTCTAAAGTTCGATTACCTCTTTAAGGTTGCACTTATAAGCAATTGATTAGGGAGGGATGTTTCCAGTACCGAGTCAATTTGATGTTGGATTTCTCGAAGTGGTGGTAACTCGACCGACAATTTTTCACATTATACATCCCTGAACTCTTCAATTACCGCTTCGACGCGGGAATACTTCTTCGACTAATCTTGGGCAGCTTCGACTATAACCAAGACAAAGGCTTCTTCACTTTCCTTAATGTCTCGTATAAGCCCCACGCCCTTCAGTTGTTGAACCAGCTTTTGGCCAGTTGATGCTTCGACGGTTCGAGATGTCAGGGGCATCGAAGTGATCTTCTTATCACCGACGCTATTGAAGAAAGTATTGCAAAATCCATCATGTTGAACTCGTCGATCATACTATCTCAACCTTCCTAAGATCAGATGACGTGCGTCTATGTGAATGACATCGTAGAGGACTTAATCCTTGTAGCTCTTTCCAATTAAAAATGGTACTCTAGCTTGTTGGGTGACTTGAGCATCGCTCTCATTTGTGCCACTGAAGTCGATAAGGATAGGGATGAGGAATGGCTGGTACCTTGATCTTCTTGACATCATCCTTGAAACAATATTAGTGCAGCTACCATTGTCGACTATCACAAGACAGTATGATCGTTTAGAATTACTTTAGAATTATCTTGTCAATTAACAATAATAATTACAATGTAATTAAATAAATTATGTGAATTTGAAAAAATAAATTGACACACAAAAAATGAGAATTAATTAATAGAAGAAAAACATAGAATTACAACTTGTCGTGATATTTACTAAATCAACTCCCTCCATCGTTAGTTTGTTTGAAACCCATTGTATAACCTAATATTCTTACACTCTCATGGATCTTCTAGCCTACATAAGAAAATACATAATCTAACTCAACCCCCTATATTCTTATGATATTAATAATTAATTAAGGTTCATTAACTCACAACCATAATATCGCTTCATAAGATAAATACATATTTATTATTGAATCCACTAAATTGACTAGATTCCTCGACGCTAACTCGGGCTATCTTAGTTCTAGATTTAAAATTTATCTACCAAATTCAGATATGTTAAGAAATTGATACAAAATCCACGTGCATTAAACACGGGACAACATAAATAAACAAGTTTCAAAAGCCTTGAATAAAAAAGGACAGGAAAGATCCATCTACATATCGAGCTTCATCACAACCTTAGAATAAAATCTTAGTTCCTCTTATTCGAGAAAAAACTGAAACTTAAAATTAAACACCATCCTAAAGAAAGTAAAGAAAAACAAACTCCATTCACCATGACGACTTTCCTCCGGTACCCCTCCCAAGACTCCCGTTTGTGCCCTTTTTATAGTTAAGGTAACCCTTTCGTTTTCTCACAATATATAAGACAATATTTTGAAAGATCTTTTCCTCAATGGCCACACCAATGTTTTTGTCCAACTCCCTTTCCTCGACGACACATCATGTCGTTTTGGCCCTCCGTCATCAAGATGTCTCTTACAATTTGGATCTCGCGTTGTATCGACCCTTTCAGCTACGATTAACATCACAAAAAACGAAAGGATATGTGCATCACAACGAAAACAAAACATCATATACCCGAGCTTAAAAATATCGGATGTTCAACAATAATTAAGCTCACAAATTAGACGTATAACTTTAATTTCTTAGATTAAACATTAATCTCATGCTCATCACAAGTCATGCCTATATAAAGGTGTCTTGGGTGCAATAAATCAACATTTACATCATCAAATCTAGTTGAGGGTTGACGAGTTTTGTTCTATTACGATTAGTCTGGAAAATATTTCTAGATTTGCAGTCACAAATTTCAAAATTTCTTCATTACAGTTTCGAACTCGAACTCTTAAAGTTCGACTTCGATATAGAAAGAAGTCGGACTCATAGAGTTCGAAATCGAATTCTATGAGTTCGACTTCATGCGGATGTGACGATTTAACATTAAGTCGACTAAATCGTTTCCTTAAGGAGTTCGACTTTCTCAAATTATCTAAAAAGATACTTGTCAGACCAAACACCCCTTCCCCTCCCCCAGCCCCCATTTGCCCCCTCCCATCCACACTACCTGTAACGATCCAACTTTTTATTAATTTTTCCAACTATTGAAGTGTGACTTGTGCATGTTATTGAATTAAGAATGTGAAAGGGAGCCAGGTGAGCATTATGAGTTGGGCTACATGGTTAGTATTGGATGACTATCATAGCCCATCACCCGCCCCAACCTTTAACCGTGAATAGAGAGAGCGCCTAAGGGGCGATGGATTATAAGGTAAATGCGCCCGCGGGGCGAGTTGGGCGATGAGACGTGAATAGGCGGGTGATAACCCGAGGTTAAAATTAGTCGAAAAACAATCGTTGTAGAATTTAAAATAGATTATTCCGTTGAATTAAGAATGTCATTAGAAGACGTTCTGGGGTAATTATTTTCTTAAGATAATCAATAGGTTAAGAGATAATCCCGGTCAAAGTTGACAAAGAGGAAAATATAAAGGGAACGGGTGTTAATGGATTGAGATGTGTCGAGGCCGAGCATGAAGCGAAGAGAAGGGCGAGAGAGATAGCCCGAGAATACTCTCCAACACCCAAAGGACAGCCCCAGTGCTCAAGGAAGAGCCTAGGACAGATTAACCAAGGAAAGAAAGGGGACTATAATCAAGTCAATAACTACTTAAATCAAATGGAGCCCAAAGAGAGAACTTAGTGGGCTTCAGGAGTCTTTTCGACTCATAAACTTAGCATCCAAGTTTGGTGAGGCAATATTATGAAATTGCCCTTAAATGGATAAGATAAGGAAGAAGGGGGGAACATTCCCTCATTCCTCACCACACACACTCCTCACTCTAAAAACTTGGAAAAAATGCAAAGAGAGGGAAAAGAGAAGAAGGGGAACTGAGAAGGGAAGAGGAAGAGGCGTCCACAAGTGATGAAGGTGGAGTGCTCCTTGCGAAACACTCGGCAAAGGATGACGATCCAAAAGGTGGGGAAGCGGGTGAGTGTGTCCCGGAGCGAGATCGCGAGACGGAGGAGGGAGCTCATGGCGCTTTGTGGTGGAAAGGAAGAAAGGTGCGGCCTTTGTCCGTCTTACCGCACCTTAGTTACTTGAAAATGGCCATAATATTGTTGCCTTAAGTGTTGTGTCGTGGATTGTGTCTCGGCTGAAATGATAGTGTTCAAGTTGGGTATTGATGTTGACGGAAAGGTCGGATACGCATGGGAGATGGTAAGGGTGTTCCGAATCTAACTTGTGAACAGATGTTTGATGTGATCCGATTGCCCGGTCTTAACGACCGGTTGTGGAAGTGCGCGTGCCACCGCACCCTTCTTCTCCCTGCATTTACCGTTCATATTACTAGTATGCTCATTATTTCGTGTGGTTGTGTGTGTGCTCAACATGTTATGGTAACAATGATGAGGAAAGTAAGTGACTTTATGTGTGTGCGTGAGTTCTTGGCTATGGTAATGAGGAAAGTAAGTGACTTTGTGTTCATACGTGAGTACTTGATGACGCAGAGGAAAAAAGTAGGAGATTTTACGCATATATGTATGTTGATCGTGTTGATTGATAAGAAAAGAGGTGACTTTATGATGGTATGAGTCGTATACGTATGTTGATCGAGTTGATTGATAAGAAAGGAGGTGGGTTTATGAAGGTATGAGTCATATACGTGTGTTGATCGTGTTGATTGTTAAGAAAGAAGGTGATTGTGTGGCGTACGCGTCATAGAGAGGAATAAAGGTGGAAGGCTAGATCCGAGTGTAGGAGAGCTTTAATCCTTCGGATCTAGCGTTTCACGGTGTGTGTGTGTGTGTGTTCGAATCTTGTGAGTATATGGGTCAGATAAGTCGGATAAGAAGGAAAGGTATTAACTTTCAAAGTTCCACGAATAAGTGTGACGAGAAAATACTGAGAAAGGATCGGCATCTGCAAGACATACGTCTCGAAACCGTAAAACATGAGTATCAGAATTGCAATACATGAGTATCGGAACAGCGGGGCATACGTCTCGGAACCGCTATACATCAGTATCGAAATCGCAATACATGAGTATCGGAACTGCAAGACATCAGTCGCGGAATTTGCGAGAATTGAATCTCGGAATCGACCGGACCGTCGGGCTAGAAATAGTTGTGCTGAAATGGAACGAAATGGAGGCCAAAAGGACTTTTCTCACGTGTTAAATGGAGGCATGGAAGTGATGCTCGGGGGTAACTGGGAGGTGAGACCGAAATCATCAAGGTTCGGTTGAGAAGAGCAAAACCGATTGTCGTTGACTGCCCAAATGCAGGCTGCCTTACTAAGCACTCGACATGTGGCTGGGGTGAGGGATTTTCGCCCTTGGAATGGCCATGTAGTCGGCCTTTAAGGTAGGAAACGAGACTGAAACCACTCGCCCATGAGGAGGTGCGAGAGAGCACTTTCGTGGCAGTATACGCTCGAATGTAGGGATTTGAAGAGATGAATCAAGTTATGGTCGAAATTGTTGGAGTAATAGTCCACAGAGGAACGCATACAAACCAAAAATGCAATGTCCTAATGTGGAATGTGATCCTTGACTAATTTCGAACGAAATGGTGTGTAACGAAATCAGGAAAGTAAGGCACGAATTGTGAGTTGTGTAAAATGGCACATGAAGTATCTTGTGTGAGTGTGGGATGTTGTACTTAGTTCTCAACTAACATGTTGCGTGCGCCCCTTTCATGCGGGCATTATAGTAAAGGCACATTAAGAATTCTTTTTGTAAACGACATTGTAATTGCTTCCGTTATAACTAAAATAAAATCCCTCTTTTTCTTAAATATAAAATGGGAGGTCCTTTCACTACCCCATGCCCCTGTCTATCCTCCTCTCCTTCCCTCCCCAGCCCCATTTTCCCTTGCCCATCTGCCCCCCTCTTTAGGACCAAGAGTTCGACTTTTCTCTGATATAAAGAAATTTAAACTCTATGAGTTCGACTTCTCTCCATATGGTTGGAACTCGAACTCTTAGAGTACGATTTCCTTCTATATCGAAATCGAACTCTTAAAGTTCGAGATCGGGCTTGTAAAGTCGGAATTTTGAAACTTGCGACCGTAAATCTTGATATATTTTCCAGACCAACAATAAATGAGAACATTCCTCGAGGGTTGGCTATGCCCTACTTCAATCATTTTTCTATGTTGCATCAAGTAATCTTCTGTCGCATCGGCCTATCCTTGTCGCATCAGCTTATCTTATCTTCCTTCTTCAGCTTATCTTCGGATGCATTAGATTATCTTGATCATCCTTGTGGCCGATAAGGCTTTATTGCCCTCTTATCTCGAGTTGTGAGGAAGTCCTCTATCCGCCCACTTCCTCGTGTGTATGGTCATGAAATTCGACCACATTGTAATGTCGTCGACCACGACCTTTACAATGCACGCTTGACAACATGCTCCTAGGAAGGCTCGTAGAAGCATACCAGATATTTATCTATGTAGATTTTTTCCAAACGCTACGAGGTTAGTTAAGGAGATATGATAATTTTATGAAAGTAGAGTTAGTCATGCGAGTTTTGATAGAATTTTAGTAAGTTTTTGTTCATTTTCTATTTAGTTAGTTTCAGAGTAATAATTGTTGTTTTCTTATATTTCAAGTATATGTAGGGATAAATTAGTGTTCTTGTTGATGCTTCTTGGTTTTGTTTTGAACTGGTGCACGAGAATGAAGGGAAACTTGAATTTTGGACGAAAATGGAGGAAGATTGGCGATCAAGGCCAGAAGTCCTTTTAATCTGAAGGACACGACCTTTGGGATTCTGTGAAGGCAAAAACGCGTCCGTTTACTGGAAGGATGTGACCTCCCGCAATCTGTACAAAACCACGTGAAACATTTCAAATCGTCTCTGAGCTACAATATGAATGAGAAGAGCATCAATTAGTTACCTTATTCAATCACTTTAGGTTATTTTATTTTCATTTACATAGGAGATTTGTTTTAGTTTCTTAGAATATTAGGAAATATTGAGGAAATCTTTTAGGGAGACTACTTATTTTCAAAGTGTAACCCTAGGAGGGGGTTCTTTTTCGAAGGGAGAGACATTCTTCCAGGAGAGGGAGAAAGAAGTGACGGCTAGGGCTCAAGCGGAGATCAAGACGAGGCTACTTCCCGAATCGGAAGATCGGGAGGGCGTTCCTATTCTTCTTGTCCCTTGCTTTCTGTCGTTGTCGTTTTCTCTTGAATCTGGGTTGATTGTCATTTTCATTATGAAGTAATTTCGTTTCGTAGGACTTCAATAGAGCCTAGCGATTATATTTAACGAATGAATTCATTTTTTTCGTGTTATTCAAATTCGTGTGTTATTTATCCATATCTTGATTTTAATGTGATTAATTGCCTGATTACTAATTAATTTGATTTGGAAACCTAATCAGTCTTGGAAAAGTTGTTTAGGTTAAGCCGTGGATTGGATAGTCTGGCTTAGCGTCACGTTGAAAAACGGAGCTAATCCGTGAGAAGAATAGGAATATAACAGATCACCTTAGATAGCCATTTAGGGTTGATACTAGTTAATTGTTTAGAAATAGAGTGATTAGCTCGATACAGGGAATACGTCCTTAGAGCAATCATGAGAGACATAAGGAGATAATCGAACACTAGGTTAATAACTTGAAAATTCGATAATCGGAGAAGGGAATAAACGAATTGATCTAATTCGTTAGGGAAAGTTGACGGTTCTAGGCTTTTCTCATTTTGATTGATTCGATTTCATTCTCATTCCATCTTTGTGGACTTGACATCGCTTTAGTTAATCGTGTGACCGCTAGAACTTACCATATTTACATATTTATACGTTAGTTAGATTTGTTAGAATATTTTAATTTGCCGCCTTCGACAAGCATGATCAAAACATCAACACTTTAACATGATGTGAGCTTGATGAGTTATTGCACCGAGATATGCGCAAAAAGAAGATTCGGGGAGCTACGCGGATGATTTTCTACAAGAATTGGGTTTAGAATTTTCTGGATTATATCTTGGGGATTATATCAACCCCTTAACATATGGTTACGTAACTCAGTGCTTGACCAATTTTGTTATTCATCTGTTTATTGTCATTAGCACTCAATGTGCCGACATATTCGACAATAAGAATGCTTTTTTTCATTATTAGTTACTAAAATATTGTCCGATGCATCGAAATTACTTTGAATGTTGCAAAGAATAAAATACAGTTATTCAACAATTGGAAACGCATACATTGTTTCCCTTTCGTGGGTCAGGCAGGGTTCGAAACCCTCTCATTCAAAAGAGTGAATAACAACGTCACTACAATTCAGGCACTTTAATTGTATTTGGAATTGGGGTTGTCCGAAAATGAAACTTGTGTTGTAGGATTACCATGATTTTTACCAAAATTTAGATTGATTTTGCAGAGTCCTGAAGGGATTTGAAATTTACTGTTTAGAACACACATCCGAAAAGAAAATGCCCTTTCCCTCTCCAGTATTTGTTTGACCAGATAGGATTCGTTCTGTCTTTTTAACTGAAGAAGAGAAAGTACTTTACACTATCATTCTGATTCTAAGTTGTCGTCGAAAATTGCAATCATCCGTCGTTGGGAAAAGTTATAACTGGGAAGGTCCGGTTCTATTCAAAGGTCAGGATTCCTATGTGCCGCGACATAACATTCCCAACAATTGAAAATCGACTTCCATACTTCAAGGCGATCGCTATGAAAGTCATTAGAGAACCGATAATATTATGCCTTCAAAAAGAAAAAAAAATAGAAGTTTGATCGGAGGGAAAACTTCATAATTGAAGTATCATTTCCCACCCCAAGGGGCAATCCTTGAATATGCTCAGCCAAGTTTAGCAAATGATATCAACATACGTCCACCGATCACCATGACTTTTCTCTAACATCACTAGATGGATCAACTAATAATGCCCACAGAGGTAAGGGATAACCAAATATAACCAGCTGCCGTTTGTTCTAAGCAGATGAAATTGAAGGCAAAACCAGGAGACACGGTTCATCATAACACATAAATTATACCAAGTCAAGAATCAGGAACCAAAGTTCCGAGAAAGAATAGTACCCACTTCTTTATTGCCTTGGAAGAGCAACCAGGAAAGCAGCATATACCTCTCCAGAGTGCCAATGATATCGGCAGAAATTTTAGGCCTGAAAAGATGCTTTCCAAGCAAAACTTAACGGTAGCATTCTTAAAATTAAATGAAAGTATAGATTGATAAAACCCCTGGTGTAAAATAATGACACACTGGTATAACAATGAAAGTGAGGTAAAAAGAAAAAAAAAGAGAGGAAAAACCCGGAAGCCCAGAAGCCCTTTCAGAACTTCCAATAAATCACTACTACTGGTTCCCCAAACGTTAACCAATATCATCATCCTCCTTTCCTCTTAACAGTTTCTAATTTTCGGTAAAACTCGAACTTTCATTCCCATTTACAACATTCCCTATGCTGCTGCTGCCTGACCCGCCTCGCACACTGAATCCCCAGCATTTCCTTCTCCACAGCCAAGGGGGGCCCACCTTTGTGGTGTTCCATTTCTGTTGCTTAAAGTAGTTTCTACTCAAATCCTGAGGGGATGCCCTCAGCCTTTTAAGCGAAGGTTGATTGTCTGAGCAAATGTTCTCATCAGATGGATTGGCATTGCTTGTGGCTGGGGAGCTGTCATCAGTGACACTAGTAGTGCAGCATTCATCCAGCTGCTTTCTGTCCACAGACATGTCTCTGGTTAAAGAATCATCTGTTGGTATAGGTGACTGACTTTTTTTATCTCGAGGATATTGGGGGACTGGGGGAAAGGGGTGAAAAGGCATGCCAGGAGCAATGACCCAACCATCAGTGTCTGCATGAGGCTTCCCAAGATTCTGCAAGATATACAACGGAATTCCATACGAAACTGGCAACCGGGAGTCAAATCTTTCCTGCAGTTGCCCAACAGCTTGATTAAAGGGACCCTGCACGTTCTGAACAGTTAACTGAGAGACATCTGACGCCAGTGATGAGGTATTCGACAAAATTCTAGACATATCGGCACTAGGTGAAAATCCTGGTGGGACATCTTCCGAACAATTCCCTTTCTTGTCGATAATCCTTACTTCTTCCAGGCAATTATGAGCATCCCCAACACCATTATTTTCTTGCTGACGAGACATTGAATCTGGCACTGGATCCGCGGGTTGATCCCACCGGCTTTTGCATTTCCTGACTCTTCTCCCAGAATTTGAGAGATTGTCAATGGATGACGTGGCACCATCTTGGAGTAGACAACCATTTGGAGTCGCGGCTGATGCCAGAACAGATTGACTTAGACAATCAATAGCTTCTGTTGGTCTTATGCCAGGGTCACACCAATTATTCAGCAATGCTGGAGCCCTATCACTGTGACAGATTTTCCTGATGGACTTCGGAATGTATTTGTCCCTAAAATTACGTGCACTCTGGTGAACCTGTGAAAATAATGGCGGATCAACATACATCTATAAAATTGTCACTAAGATTTTCACAAAAATCCTTAGCAGATTTTATGGGCAATTTCCCTAGAAAAAAAAAAGCAAGGTTATTTCTAAATTAACGTTAGTCGAGAAAATATTTCACGAAATAGGATAGGTAGTTTCCAAATTCGTCAAAGAATAGCTTGAAATCGGAGTTACAAAATCCGATTTTTGCCCCTTAAATGAAGTCGGCATTTGAAATTCTGACTTCCCTGTGCCTTAAAAAAAAATAACAAAGTTCGTTTTATAAGTCGAAATCGGATTTTTTTCAAACTTCGATTTCAGGACATCATTTGACGAATTTTGAAACTACCTACCATATTTCGTGAAATATTTTCGCGACGAACCCTAAATTGGAACAAAGCTCAAAACAAAGCACCAACGGAGCAAGACTCGCAGCATCATAAATCGTGAAATAACACAATACCTGTTTGTCATCGTGCTCGGTAAGCGACAGAATTGACTCCCTAAAACTGCAAAAATGCATTCGTGAGATGTATTATTAAAATAAGACATCTGGCCAAAACTTCAACCAAATTCATTAAGCAACATAACTTCAATTCATGCCACCCAGAAATATTAAATTGACAATTGGAGAACAAAACAAAAGGTGCATTCTTCTCAACTCCATGGAATTTTCAAATTTTTAAGTACAGATGTACAGTATGATTCCACATGCAACCGCACAGTTTTGAAGGATAACTAATTGAAAATTATCTCAGTATGACAAACAGGATCCTTGCAGGAGGAAGGTTTATTTCTATTGATTAGTGCATAGGTAAACAGCAACTGTAATCAGATAACTCTTCCACAAAGGTAAACTCAATTGCCTAATAAAGAGAAACCCAGGAAAAGGGTCACACAACATGCACCTTAGACAACACAGATGACAGATTTCTCAGTAAGTTGATCGTCTTACCGTTAAATATCCTATTTCCCCAACCCACACCCCGCAAAGAAATCACCCGTCAGATAAAACCACGCCGCAGCAGCAAGCAGACAAATAGTTGTACGGGAATATTAACAGATATTCAAGAGGTCATATCTTACAGACAAGTCTTAGAAGGAGATCAGAAACCAAATAAAAAATGAACAAAAGGAAGAAGTTGATACAAATCCTAGAGCTGATGGGTTAGCTTCCAATGCTTATTTAAGGAATTTGAAATAGAAGACAATGAAGCTGCCTCATTGAATGGTGATTAAGCTCCTTCAGTTTGATAGGATTTCCAACAACATTTTAGGCAGGTATTAGAACGGGTTTTCTTGCTGCTTTAAAGGAACACAAGATTTTTCCTATGACAAAAGCATGGATGGCACTTCCTGTCTCTGATTAGCAAGGAAGCGGGCATTTGGAGCTCAAATAATTAAGTCCTATTAACCTTGTAGGTGCCTATTATAAGCCTTTCAACAACAATAATGGGTGTGCGATCAAAATGCCCACATTCAACAGATTTCCTTTGGCACATGAGAATTTGGTGTGATAACAGATAGTACCTTGATGCGAGACAAGAAATTGGGAAAGGTTGTCTGTATCCAAAATAGATATGGAATGTTGAGGGGCTTATATCAAGAATAAAGATGGTCATCTTGCATCTGATTTTTTCTTGTATTCATGAAAATACAGAGGACTAAATGGATTGCCGAAAATTTTATTTTACTCAATTGTGCACAAGAAACATATTCATGTCTGGAAAACAATGACAATAAAGATTGCCAGAGACAATTATGGATTAAGGCACTATCCAGTTGATGTTGAACAAGATTTAAAACTAGGAAGGAAAAGAAACAAAAAGAAAGAAACTGTGTTGAAAACATTGACAGCGGAGAAACGATAAGAAAAAGGTTATTTGCATCGATTACCTTTCCATTCCCGGGTATGGAGAACCGCTGCTAATGTGCTCCAATGTCAAGATCTCTCTTGAAGCCAAATATTCTAGGACCTACACCAGGAAAGAGCTTGAATAAGCCCATGGACACACTGCTAAATGAAATCACCTTACTCCTTTGGTAGATGGCAACAGCAAGTGATGACTACTCACTAAAGGAACATTAAAGGGAACTTAAAAATATGCATACATACTTCCACTTGGTCAATACTGACTAAGCTCAATTTGTTTGTCTGGGAAAGAAAAGGAATTTGATAGCAAAAGAAAGAGAAAGCATGAACAACACTAACCAAACAGAAACATCCAAGAATTCCAAACCATACCACTTAATGTCTTTTTCGGTTCAATTCAGGGAACAAATAATTAATTTTCAGATTAAGTCAAACCAACACGGTATCCTTCTAACTTGTTTCAGTGACTATGATTCTTAAAAAATCATAGCAAAAGAAGATTTTAACCCCTAGTCCACCATCTAACATTATAAACTCAAAGCCAGTGGTATGGAAATCCCAGAATAGTCATCATGGTGTGACATGATTGTCAGCTGTTGTAGTGATGCAGAGGAGTCAATTGATCCCCCTTAATAAAATTGAGTCCAATGTGCCATCTACTAGAAACTGTTTTGCTTTATTGTGACAAAAACTATGACATCTAAATCTGATTCATAATGTCAGCTGTTGTACTGATGCAGAGGAGTCAATTGATCCCCCTTAACAAAATTGACTCCAATGTGCCATCTACTAGAAACTGTTTTTCTGTATTGTGACAAAAACTATGGCATCTAAATCTGATTCATAATGTCAGAACCTCATAAACACTGGTCTGCCAGAACAACTAAAGGATTTATCTTGTGGTATATTGTGCATAAGAAATGTTTCCTTCGACCAGCTCTACAATCTGATAATTTAATTTGGTATCAATAAACGAGAACAATAATATTAGACCAGTAGTGCTCGAAGCGTTAAGGTTAGATGTGAACAAATTGATTCCACATCTTGAGTTCAACATTTCTCATTATTGCAAATTGAATTATCATCAGTACATTAAATAGAGAACTTGTACAAGATCGGTTAGCTTCCAGAGAAGTAAAAGGATATCATTAAATATCAGAAAATTCCGGGAATTAAGCAAATATTTTGTGAAGTATTTACAGTAGGCCCTTAATCTCCGCCAAAAAATCCCTATGCAGTCACCAACCTTTTACAATTGCATTCAGGGGGAAAGTTACTGCAATTATATCAAAGGTACAATGCTACAAGATTTAGTATTTATCTACTAGACGTGACTTTTTAAGCAGAGTAAATAATAAGAGTTAGAGGCTTTACATTGAAGTCACCTCGAGAATGAATATTTTACAATTCATTGTGAGAATACATTCCCAAACACGGGTTCTAAAATCTTAATTCTCCAGTTGTGATTTATCAGAAACTATCAAAACAAGGAACCAATGCGTTGTAATAGATATCATTATTTCCCAAAAGGAAAGAGAGTCATCAAAAAAACCTAGAAATTGTCTCAATGAATGCCACTCAGAATCAGTAATAGACAAGTTATCAAAGCAGAAATTTCACTGCTGTGACAAGTCCTGTGCTCATTATGATATGAGCATGAGAGATTGGAATCAGTAAATCCACAAAGAAGCAACTTTCTTGTTATGCCAAGTCACTCTCAAATACTTGAATTGAACGAATCCTTGTTTACCAAACAAAGAATCACTCCCAAATTACTTGTATGAACCCGAGATCGCTGATATTGATATGACTCTACTACCATTTAGAGTTGAATAATTTTCAGACATACCATAAGGCAAATTTTCAAGCAAGAACCCTATGTTGCATGCTGACGTCCATACAAATTCAAGAAAGCACATAATAAATAGTTAGCAGCGTCCAACATATTTTCACTACTTGCGGCCGAACATTTTCTACAAGGTTCTGCAAAACTTCGCATCAACTCTGATCATAAATGCCAAATCAGAATCTGCATAAAAGTGTAACTATTTTAACAATTTTTGGAAGTCTTTATAAGTTAATTTCTGCATGCTACGACTTTTGCGCCAAGAGAAATTATAGGACATTCCTGGTTTATTGGTGATGTGAACTCATAAAAATGAAACAGACTTCTGCATAGCAAACTTGTTCATGCACGAAATCATGTTTCATTGCGTATACTCAACATAATTTGAAAGTTTTCAGGCAAAACAAAACTGAAATGATGCAACATACAAGCATACCTTAAGAAGCTTTCGAAGAATAGGGATCTTATTGAAGTCTCTCCTATATTGTTTTAAGGTATTGTGCAGCATCTGCAAACCTGAAAAGAAACATATCTCAAGGCAACCCCACGGTAAACTTAGCCAATAACACTTCCCTAGGGGAGTAAGGTAATTCCGAATCACCAAAGCGCCATCTAACGATACAAGAAAACAAATGCCTTACAACAAGTTAAGCAGATGGACAAGGTATAAAAATCCTACCGTTTTTACTTATAATATCAATCAGAACAACTCTGGATCTTGTTTTGAGAACTGCATCCAGAATCATTGAAAGATCTCGATTGCTGAAATAAGAGACCGAAGAAAATGCTCAAAACCATGTTCGAAATAAGTCCGCACTCAAGACCAAACAATAAGAAGAGCTGACCTTTGAATTGCACCACCATTAGCACAGTCACCAGAAGCAGCAGTAAGAAAAAGGAGTTTCAAATATCCTTTTGCAGCATCCTATTAGAAAAGATAGATTCAGAAAAGAGCTCATAAGCAATGATAACCTCGAGGCAGTAACCAGAGGAAACAAATTGAGAAGACAATTTTTCGTAACATCAACCTGCAGGCCACAGAATTCATAGGGAGGGGAAGCAACTATCATTATAAAGTAAAAAGGAAACCAAGATTTAACTTAACAATCATAGGCCTCGATATATAACAAAATCATTATAGGATAACTGATGCTCACACAGTTGTTGATGTGAATAGCCAATCCCACTAAAGCAAAAGGAAAATAATTCTCTACAATCCACTTTACTTGATGTGAAAACAAGCATAATCATAAACCGGTCTAAAATAAAAGTTATACAAAAATTATCAGGGGTTAGACACCTTTGAACCATGAAAACATTACACTGAGCAATAAGCTGCATAAATTGAGAGTTCGTTTACATAAACTTAAGTACAGAAACAGTGAATCATCCAAAACAAGGTTGGATAGGTCCATAACAGAGCATCAAAACAGGGAACCCCATAAAAATGATGGCCATAATAAAATGAGTCACCCAAGGTTTTAAGAGACTGCAATGGTAGGTGTAGCTTATTACTGTTTCTGTGATTCGTTTTTGAGCAAACTCAAGGTTGGCATGAAGACAGACCGGCAATATCTTTGGTATATTAGCACTAGCGAAAATAAACCATGAACATGCAAGACATTACATGCAACTGTCATATGGATAAAAAAAAGGTAATGCTTTTGAATAAAATCATGAATCAACTTTCAATTAAATTAAATATCACAAAACAAAAGGAGAGACTGAAATGGAAGATGGCCAGTTATTCACCTTTCTCTTGCTTATCCCTCCATCAGCATCCAGTAACTCGTTGAGCTTCTCTTCAACTGAGAAATAGATACCATCATTTGCTAGAAGATTTAACCTGCTCAAAGTGTCTAACATAAGAAAATGGAAAAACATCCAACCTGCTTCAAAACGGCCACAAGATGATACTTCAGGTAATCTTCTAGATTTGGTATGCATCATCAGGGACTTGCCACCCATCCCTTGAACTTTGCTTGAAATGGGTGACATAATATTCTCTCTGTCTTTATTACTAGCTTTCACAAATTTAGACATCTTTACAAGTGTAAGTAGCTTTGGAGAGTTTCGCCTCTCACTGGACTTGGCAGATTTGAGTCCTTTGCCCATGTCATCCGAAAATTTACCCTTTGGCATTCTTGGAGATGTTTTCTCTGTTGTTCGGGAAGCATCAACACCAAGAGAAAACAGTGGTTGAGTATCAGAAACTGATCCGGTAAACTCCGTGTCCAGGGCAATCGCTACAGGCAAACTACAAGATTCAACTTTCTCCTTAGTCCCAGCAACATTAACCACTCTCTCCATTTGTGGTAGAGAAAATTGATGAACTGATTCCTCAGATCCAGGGCTAATATGTGCGCCTTTCAGCTCATGGCAACTTTTACTTCCTTTTAGCTCTGTGGCCAGAGGTCGAGATGCACATTCTAAATGATCAAGATTATCACCATCCCTAAGCATCACAGGTTCAGGAAATTCATCATCCGAGTCACTTTGAACGACAACTTCGCTATTGAGAGGATCACCGCCAATATATCCCCGACAATGCCTTGAACCACAAACACATTTTTTTACGGCAGCACCAAAAACCCTTACATAATTGTAGTCAAAACTCAGCTCCTCGCCCTGGATGACCACAGATATAAATGAGTAAGAATAAAGTTCAAACAAGACATCCAACTAGACAAGTTTATTTCCCTCAATAGCTGTCATTTTGAACAATTCCTTAGATTCAGCTACCGAGTCCACTGCCACTTAGGAAAGGTGAACTCGTCTCATGCTAAAGCCTCCAAGGCAATAAAACTATTAGAGAAATTTCACGACCTATTGACCATATCAACCGCGCAAAACCACACAATCTTTAGAATATTATCTTATCTCTCACCATTTCAAAAGGCCAGATTGATATCCAGAGATGCAACCCAAACTTAATCTATGTTCGGTTTTCCAGTTTCAAATTGTGAATAACAAACTCTACGTCCAATGTAAAGTTCTACATTGCCTGATATTTGTATTAACAAAAATAAATCTAAAAATATAGCTCGCCCTAAAAGCTGTAATAAACTAAGGATATCATTCATCAACTTTGTTTTTCACGGGTAAAAATAGGCTGCAAAACTATTACAACAAGAAAACTAGCATTTCTAACAGGGACCTTACCTTTTTAATATCTCTTATTGCAAATAAGCCAATGCATATTTCTCCATTCACCATCCACTGCACATAAAAAACACAATAAAACTTATCAAAACCATATCTGCATTAAAGGACCACAAAAGAAAACCCCCATAGCGGAAAGTATATAATAAGGACTGGACCGTGTTGCACGGTAAATTACTAATATAAACACAAAATGAATTGGGGACATGGATGGTCCCACAAGGATCGAGAAGATAATAAATAGCGTACGTATATCACCAATTGAAGAAATCATGATAGAGGCATAATTAAGAGGGGATATATAGAGGAAGAACGTGAGAAACCTTTAGATATTATGCGATTTCACATACTAGAAAAATAACTTGGACAAAAATAATAAATGAGTATATGCATCATTTATATATTGATGAGGTTGTAGGTAGAAACTCAATGCGATGATGAGAGAAAATCAATATAGTCGATATGGGATTAACACTTACAATGTATTGCAGTAAAAGTATATGCTATGGACAGCCAGAAATACAAACAAAAGAAAATGAATCAATGCAGGCAGGAGTGCAAACAATAATCTCACTCAATAAAACACAAGGCTGGTGTCCATAGCAATTAATAAACATTGGCATACTTTTCCAACATGCAAAATGTGCAACAAATCAAAGTGACCCACAAATTAATATGAATTCATTTCACGAAAAAACAGGGAGCAATTCCCCTTTGCATTTATCAAACGAACAGGCTTTGAATCTAGCAGCATTAGAATAAAAACCAGTTCGTAACCCAAACCAAGATTTTCACCAAGGATAACATTAGTCCATATTTTCTTTTGATTGATGAATTTTATTAAAACAAAAAACAAATGGATTGTTCCTGTGCTCATATCCATTATAGAATTTGCAAGCTGCCATTCCAAAATCACAGACATATCATAGTTCTGAGATCAGACAAGAAAGAACAAAGTAAAATCAACTTACAAGGAAATAACCAGTAGTAATCAAAATCCATACTATGCACAATGCAAATCACCTTCTCAGTTCGACAATTTGGATCACAGCTGTGATTGATGAAACGCCCCAAATTACCTTTGGCAGATGCATCAATTACCTAATATCAATTAAAAGTCACTTGGATGGTCAGGAAGAGATCTCACTGATGAGGAAAGGTCTGTGAAGAGAGAAATCATGTTGAAAGGTAAAACTGCCTACTTTAATCAGAGGAAATATTTTGATTGACCAAGTTTAGCAACAATTCTGTAAATGTACTCCCAGTAGAAACACGGCCAAGAAAAACTAATAAAACTGATAATATCACCACAAGTATGTCATGAAACTCGATGCAGAGTGAACTGAAAGAACTTTCAACATTTATCTCCAAAATCCATTTCTCCATTTTACATTTGTTACAGTAATTGAACTTGGTATTTACAAGCAAGATAACAAAGTATCACGCCAAAGTGGATAATTCTTCTGACTGCAATGCTACTAATTATATATTATTGTAGTCAAAGGTTAAAGGATCATAATAAAAGTCAGAACACTAGAAGAAAGAAGAGACAAAATGAAAACCTCGCTGCCATTCAAAGTCATAAAGTAGAAATGCTTGTGCCCCTTTGCAGCATAGTCTCTTTGCCGTGCCTCGTATGTAGGCATGTCAAGGACCTGGTATGGATAACATTTGAAATTATGTAAACACTGAACAAGGTACAGGAAACAAGAACCTCAAAGATCTGTGTCTTGCAGTTAGCATTACAGAAAATTAGAAGCAGAGGAACAGGAATAGATAATTAATAAAAGAACAGTTCAGATACGATGACTAATATAACAGCAGACAGGTGACTGAAAGAAACAAAATCTTCTCCTCAATATTAATGTGGCGAACAATTGACCATGGTGGGGAAGGATGCACGGATACAGAGGAACGACTATGTAAAGTATGAAAATCAAGTTGAACAATTTTAAGCACCACAAGATGAGAAGAACTATATTATAAAAATCAAGATTCCAGATGAGGTGTGCATAGAGAAGACAAGCAACAGAAAGTATTATAATTAGTCGAATCTGAACAATAATAATATGACATACAACAAACTGATGCTACTTACAAAAGAAACCAAAGGGCAAGACCTTGATACAATGAGTTAGTATTGAGGTTTACCTCTCCCACGTATTCAATAATAAAAGTCCCTTTATGCACATCCTCAAGCAGCTGCAACCCAAAGCCCTTTTTCCCACAACGAAACCATTGCATACTGGCATACTTGTGTTGTTGGAACTGCACAGGTATCCAGCAAGAAGTTAAATACAGCAATATAAAATTATTCATATATCATATGTCAGAAAGACAATGATCAAGTTTACACCTGCTGATTTGAGCACAGGTCCCCGCAGGGGCAGGTGCCTTGTACACATTCAATGTTTAACATTCGGTTCAGGCACTCGTCTCCACAGCCCAAACGTTCATCGACATATGGCTTGCAGTGGCACACCATTACCTGAATGTACAGGGGCAAACAAGCAAAGAGAACGGTTGATTGGAAAAGAAAGAAGTAAATCCCAAATGAAACAAGTCCTACAAATTCTCCATAGCTTCATTAGTCACCCCTAAGGTGCCAACCAGTGGAATTTCAATACCTAATTGAAGTATAGTGTATTGGTTATATATCAAAATCAAAAAGATTTGGATCTGCTTCTCTCTTGCATCACAAGAACAGCAAGCACCAGTCAACTGTGTTCTCTTTTTTCATTGTAGGAAGATCAGCATGGAGAACTTAAAGAATGAAAGGCTAAGGTCGATTATCTTAAAACAAAAAAAAAATAAAGCATTTACATTTTTTCCACTGAATGGTTTTAGTTTTATTTCCAAATAAATGGTATACAAGGGTCCATTTAGAGCTCTTTTCCCAATTCCTAAAACTATACTCCTAACAACAAATGTTTACACGGGAAAGAGTTCAAGATGATGTCAGTCTATCGACAATCAAAGTCATATATTGTTCCAAGAAGTTTTAGCTATAAAGATGGAGCAAGAAAACTAGCATTCTATAAATCCAATACCAAAAAATCTAAGAAAACAAAGAAGTGAAATGTAAAATAACCAACAAACAGAACATAACACCAAAATCAGATTAGAACTAGCTTATATTATTAAATTATCAGTAGTATATGCACTGTGTTCCAGGCTTATGAGAGAGAAAGACGGAGAGACTCCATAAGAAATCTCAGTAATGTTCTCACCTCATCAATTGACTGAGTCCTTCTGTTTCGGTGTGTAAACTTATTTGAATCAATATGAACAAAGGATGACTGCTGCAACCCTGCAGTGCAAAAACAAATGTCAAGAAAGAAAGAAATCTCGGATTTAATGACAACCAAAACCAGTGAAGTTTTATAAAACAATCGCTGGTTGTACTAAGCATGCCAAGTTCTTAATTCAAGTCTCAGAAACCCTGTCCACAAAGCATGGTACTAAGGATGTCCTACACTACCAATATTAGGGAAAATAACTCATTTTATGCAGTTGACAACTCCTCACAATAATCTTGCTGATAAATTATTGCACACAGACAAACAAAAATATTCATGCTGTACTCAATTGTTAGCAACCTACACTTTCCAGTGCCTAGAGACAGCAAGTCCTATAATTGCAATCTTCAAAGGAAGGGAAATCTCTAAGGCGATAATTCAATTCAACTAAGAAAAAAACATTCACCCATAATGGTAATGTTAATGAAATTATGAGAAAGCATAAAAACCTGTTGGCCGGCTAAATTCCAGCTGTTTATAATTTATTAGTGTATCATTTTCATCTTCTTCCCCAGATGCATCTGATAATTCCAACTCTTCATTAATCTCAGCATTTGACTTCTCTTGAGGTACCGAGCAATGAGCAAAATTTCTGTCCAGGTTTTCCTTACAGGTCCTTCCCAGAAAACCATGATAAAAGATAAGGACACAACAACCATGAACACAAGGAATAAATATTACAAAATATAAGGAAATTTTCAACAGCGTCAACAAAATGTTGTCTTTTTGACTTGCACACACTGAAGACATATTTTGATCACCCAAAATAAAGAAGGATCACACAAATATTATCATAGCAAATGCTTCTTTAAAATGCTTCTATTTCACGCAACCCCACACGGTTTTCTCCTTTTACCATCTCCAAGGCCACAGCCAGAAGTTAGTGAAATCCATCATTCCTTGTTCTAGCAGACGGCCAGATCAAATTGCATATGACAAAGCATAATCCCAATATATGAAGATTTTTTGAAAAATATTGTGATTTATTCAAATTATCTGTAAATTTACCAGCATTTGTCAAAATTATTGTAGCATAGTGGCATTCTCTGTCAAAGAGGGTTTAACATGCATAATTGCAAGCATCCAGATATCAAAAAGGTAGCATACCAGCTGCTATTTGTGTCCTCGATCAAATCTGCAAGGGCAACAGATATACGTCGCCACTTAAGACAACCATCACAACGCACCCAAGCATTTCTTGGAGATGAATCTTGCTCTAGAAGTTGACTAGACAGCATATTTTCTACTGCACATTCTGCTCCAGCATTAGCACCATCGATGCATTCCTCCCCATCACCATCAACACTGCCTAAAATAGCAATATCGAAGATTTACTTCCATTATAGTCGACCCAAAAATAATAATCAAATGCAGGCGTGGAGAGGGTTCTCCAAGCTATCACGGGTTGGGGGAATGTACATGCTATTATATAGTCTTACAGTTGCAAAAAGTTTGCAAAGAAACTATTTACATGCCGCCAACTCATTTATAAAGAACTAATAATAGAAAATTTACTTGAGTGAAAATGCAATTCGCATATTGAAAGAAATGTTAGCAGTATAATCTAAAAGATTTAGTCTATACAACAGAATCCAATAACACATTTATGCAATACAACACAATCTAAAAACATGCATTTATACCTGGTTCAATAGGACTATCCCTTTTGATCTCAGTTAATCCGATGCCCTTGTTCTTCATTTTGCTCTTACTCCGCTCTCCTTTTCTGCTAGATCCATTGCTCTTCCTACTTTTTGCAGATTTAGAGGACCTAGACTTAGCTTTACAATTTTGTCCCTTGAAAAGAGAAGGGTCAGGAGTCTCCAATGATGAAGACCCTAAACCACTTTCAAGGCCTTCTATATTCTCCTTAGCTTTTTGCATTATTAAGAATTCATCATGCAGGGACTGCAGACCTTGAGAAGGGACATGACCATTTTTCCCTTGGACATTAACATCATCATGCTGGGGCTCCCTGCTCCTTTCTACCCCTTGAACTTCTGGAACCATGTTTATAACTTCAGAATCAGGGGACGTTTCAGGATCTAGATATCCATCTGAAACAGCTTCATCCTTTGCATAATTAGGAATCCCTGTATTTTTCCTCTCAACATTTCCACCAGTATTATTGAAATATAAATTAGTTTCCGAAAATTCAGTGGACAGGCTGGAAGTTTGTAAAGGACCGTTGGATATGTTCCCCTTGCAATCCTCATGATCAAGACATTCATACTGCTCTCCAGTTTTATCGTTGGGACCACAGAGCTCCTTCATGACAATACTCCCACCATCCTTCAAAACAAAACCGGTAGGTAGATGAGAGTCCATTGTCTCATTGTTCAAACTACTTCCAATTGTTCCCTTCCCCAATTTCACCTTTAATATCCGGGTAACAGATGAAATAGATTTCTTCTCAGACAAGTGGGCATTTCTTTCGGTGCTTTTTCGCATCTTTTCATTTGTCTGTTCAACTCCAGATTTCCTAGACTTCCGGCTTTTAACCGGTTTGAACTCAGGTCCTTTTCTTTGCTCAAAGAGTCGTGAAATATTGTTCAATGCACCCCAAACAGAGGCTCTAGCCACCTTGGATGTATAGGTCCTCTTCTTTTTCACTGTCTTATCATCAAATGCAGCAGCTGCAAGAGAGTACAGCTCCTTATTAGCATTTAGTGAATTCCGTGCTGCTCGTTTGGCTTGGGTCTTCCTGCCTGATCTACAAATACGGCTGCTTTTAACTGAGCTTTTTGTTATAACACAAAGACCATTGCCATCTGCCGGACAAGCCCTGAAAGGGCCAACAGCTTCTGGTTTGTCAATAACCTCAGTTTCCTGTACACTTGGTCTCTCAGAAACCAGGCTGTCATCCACTGGTTTTCCTTCAAGCAGATTATCTGAATCATACAGGGAAAGATGATCAGGACAATCAAATCTACTACGTCTAAGGTAATTCGAAATCTCCCTATAAGGAGCACAGTAAACAAGTTCACTGTCCATTGGCACATCATATGTATCACATGATCCTTTCCCAATTCGAGTACATGAGATCTCATCACTAGCATTTTCTTCTGCATTAGCCAAACTCACATTCCCACAGAAAACATCAGTAGAATTTTTCCACCACGGCCAAGGATCACAGTCCTTACTCATATCTACAAAAAATTCTTCGTCCATAGTTACTTCTCTGGAGGTTGGACATTCAGTTAATGGTGTTTCTCGATCATAACCACCATCTCCCTTCCCTACCAGGACCCCTGCCACCGAGCACATGTCAGTTTTATGATTAGAGTGGTTAGCACAAGGAGCAGGAATGGTACAGATCACAGCTGGTTGATGCATCATGCTAGTACCTTCAGCACTTTCAATAGCACACATTTGGTTTTCCTGTTCATCTGGAAACTTGCCATTTGTCATCATGGAAGCAATATCTTCAACCCTTTCAATTAAATGGTTAAATGAGTCAAAATCTTCTCCCGCCACACAGTTTACCGAACGGCCCATATCATGGGAGCTTTCCCCAACAGTTTCTGCATCTTTCTGACCCAAACCCGTATGATCAGAACTGACAGTTATCCTCACTTCTACACCATGTTCAGATGCTTCATTGACATTGTTTTGATTCTCCCGCTCAATATTGTGATCAGATTCACCTGAAAAAACACTAAAAACGCCAGCAATCTGTTCCCCATCCCGACCACCAAATTCCTCAGCACAGGCCTCTTCAATGCCCCTATGAACAGCATTGGTTTCCTCATTATTAATTTCACCAATTTCTCCAACAGGAAGATCACCAACATCACAGTTGCCATCTTGACCAACCTTCTCGAACAACTGGGGCTTTATCATACAAACCTGCTCGTCCACAGGCTCAGTATTATCCTCAACAGCTATGGAACACACTGCCCGCTCATGAAGACCTTCCAACAATACCACGGAAGAACTCATGGGTTCCTCCATTGCCTCAAAATCCTCACACGACCCCATTGACACGAGCATCTAAACACAAAACACCGCCACAACCAAACCATCTCCCATCACTCTTTGGGAAGACACGCAGTAGGATTCCAGCAATGCCGAAGAAGCCCGCCTCTGCCCCTACACTCCCACCTATCTACGCCCTCCAATCCGCCTCCGCAGCTGATTCCTCGTCTGAGCCGATGGAACAGCAACCCTTAGAAGAAGCCCGTAACGCAATAAACCCTAACCGCTACAATTTCCTGATTACCCAATCCCTGCAAAAAGAAAATTCGAAAAAAAAAAGAAACCTAATCAACCTTCGTCGGAAAAAATTGGAAACGGACGAATTCGCTCCACCGGAGACCCACCCAAACAAATCTAGAAAACACAAAAGGGGAAGAAGAGAGGGAAAGCCTGAGGGAGAAAGAACCGACGGACACCGGAATGCAGAATTTATTGCGGGCAGGCCCTTGGATCGTTGCGGTGGTGTTCGAGGGCCCCGTGATAAGAGAGAAAAGGGTTGGGTTGGTTTGGTGGCGTCAACAATTGTGCGGCCTTTTATACCTCCGGATTGCTAGAAAACGACAAAACTAGCCCTTTGGAAACCTTTACCCTTTACGCGTGTTACCGAATTTCCCTTTATTCTCGCTATTCCGACATAAGATATAGCATGTCTTCTTTCTACTTACTAATTTAACTAAATGCATCTTGAAAATGAGTTGTTATTAAAAAAGAGGGAAGTAATTTTTCGACGGAAGCTTCACAAACTACGTAGCATAAAAGGAAATGATATGCTTTAAAAAAATCAAAAATTAAAGTAAGGTACATCAAGCTGGAACGTGAAACCCATAATTCCTCAACTTTTACTAATTCGTGGCCTCCTAACTTTTGTTTGGATATAATTCTTCTAGGAGAAGGGGAGGGATGCAAAGATAAAAAATAGTTGTAATAGAGTACGGGGATTTTCTAACCGAGTTATCTCATTTATCATATGCAATTCGTTATTCTAATAATAAAGGTAGGTGTGTTGATTGGGTGTATCATATATTATTTGGGATTCAAAGATTCTATTTCAAATGGTGCTTTGTTGTTTCGATCCCAACATTACTGCGTTTAGTCATTGTTGCCCAGTTGGCAATGATGATACCTTTTTTATAGTGAATACAAGCATTAGTTATTAATTGCTTGCAGTATTAATGACATGGATGGTATTGTTCCTTTTTCAATTATAATTGTCCATGAATAAAACTTTGATTCATTGGGGTTGGTTCTTGAAATGTTTGAAAACGTGATTTTATTGGTAACGAAAGACATTACATTTCTTTGATTTCATATAGCCATTCGAGTAGCTGCGATTTATGACATTGATGTTGGTTGGAAACCACTACTTGCACATTGGAGATATTGTATTCATCCTGTTGGAAGTAATTTCAATGCACGTTTCATGAATGTAATTTGTAACAAAAAGATCGGTTATTGCAACAAGGAAATATATGAAGTTAAAGTGTGTTCACATTTCCCGACATATATTGAGAGCAATTCATAGGCAACGGACTTCTTTGATGAAAAAAAAAAGATGGGCAATTAAGCCAATATTATTTTAACCATTATGGAATAATGACGATTAATCTGAGTAAAAGTTATAACTCGGTGATTAACGGCGTAGATCATTTCATGCTTCTTTTATTCAGAGGACATTTTACAAGTGTGTTGCATATTAGATTAATAAAAATTGAGAGACAGATGTAGTCGTCGATACAAAGTAGAAGTACAACGGAGTTTGCATGGTCAGTTAGGAACCCTAAAAGCAACGGATTTTTGTGTAATAGTGGTTGATCGAGAATTGGCTAACTTAGGGGTAAAGCATTGTTTCGGTGTGGGCCACGAGAATGGTACCAAATCGAGGGAAACTCTGAATACTAGATAGGACCTAAAAATAATAGGGGTCAAGGTTGGCCAATGAGACGATGGGGGATAAGCTTCATCGTTGAGAGGGAAACAGCCCGAATCACCAGCTAAGGCCCCTAAATGACTTCTTAGTGATCAGACCTCCACTTAATTTCACTCAAGATTCATCTTGGACATGGATAGATCACCCAGGTTCGGTCCTTAAGCAGTGATGATTGCCATAGGAAGACTCGCTTTCACTACGGCTCCAGTGGGTTCCCTTAACCAAGCCACTGCCTATGAGTCACCGGCTATCAAGCGAAGGGAAATTTATTAGTAAGAAAGTTCATTTATGACACAAGATGTGTAGATACAGGAAATGCCAGACCTAACATATTTCATATTCTCATGTTCTTCTTTATTTCGTGTTCGTCCAAATATATAGTGCAAACTGTATACATAGAATATATTCTTAGACATCTGAAAGGCCATTTAATCTAAATGAACTTCGTTGATTGTGAAGAAGATTGGTTGAGCATCCATTTCAAAAGTTACTCATAACCCTAACAATGTGCGGTGGAAAAGGCGATAAAGATCTTTTCATATCTATAATGGAAAGAATGTAAGGGAGCAAATGACATATAATATTTTTAATAAGAAGGCTATAATTGATGGTTATGTGTAATAAGTGAATAAAGTATGAGACAATGATATGTTATATGAATGTGCTAATGACATGTAATAATTTTTATAGATATAGAACAATGTATTGTTTTGTTGCAGATTCGAGAACTCGGTGAAGAGAGTACTTCATGACCATCGTTAATAGCACACGCTAGCGGTGAATAAACTCTGACTCTGAATGAAGTGTGCGACCTCATCTGAGGGTGTTTAAGGACAATTGCAATCAAAAGACTAAGGTAGTCTGAGGAGTGACGTTGAGTCTGTGTTTGCTTTGCCTTGGTATGTTTTATTTTATTTTGCTCAAGGACTAGCAAAGATTAGGTTTGGGGGTGTGATAACTCTAGTAAAATAGAGTTATATGATCACATTTAGGCTTACTTCTAGTTAGTTTCGAGAATTTTAATTGTTATTGTTTGCCAATTGAGCTGTAAATTGTCATTCATCACGTTTGCTTTGTGATCGTGGGAAGTAAATGAAGGCATGACGGAAAACAAGGCAAAAAGGGTGAAGGATGAAGAGGAATAGAAGGCGGAGGACATGGTGCAGCTGCAAGTGAAGCAGAAGGACGACAGACAGGCTCGTGCAGCTGCGACTCCAAGCTCGTGCAGCTGCACAACGAGAGGAGGAATAGATCAAGGGCATCAGACTAGTCGTTGCAGCTGCAACGCCAATCCCGTGCAGCTGCACGAGTGCGACAGGGCAGATATGAAGAGAGCTTCAGAGAGGTCGTTGCAGCTGCAACGAATTCATCTTGCAGCTGCACGACATAATATTGCCCGAAAATTAGATTTTATTTTTTAGATTTGCTTTAGGTATAAAAAGATTGGATTTTAGGTTAACGGGGGGCCTTCTCTCTCTTGCCCTACTGACTTGAGTTTTGGCACCCGACGACGGCTAGGAACAAGGAGACGAAGACGTTGATGGAGACTTCGACGATCTCTCTTTTCTCTTTGCTTTTTGTTTCGTTTGCGATGTCGAACTAAACATCTTTTTCCTAGGATGATGATGAACCGACTCGTGTAGTTGGTTATCCACTCTTTCGGAATCAATTTAAGAAGATTTATCGTTTACTTGTGTTTCTTCTGTGTTTAATGCTTACCTATCGGGTTGATCGCCGGTTTGTATGAATTCTTAGTCCTAAGTGAACTCGATAGAGACTTAGGATTAGAAGAGGGGAAACCTAACTTAGGTTAAGGTCGAGAGATTGGCTTAACTAAGAGGAGTATAGAGATATACACTCGTAGGTAACCGAGAGAACAATTGGATCTCAAAGAATTCTGATTATTCGTGATTCGCTATAGAAATATAGGTTTACGGGTGATTAATAATTCACAGTTACAGCCTCGAGAGAGGTGTAGCGATTGTTAGGGAATTGTGGTTAGTAAACGGTAAAACGGATTGAATTGAGGAAGAGAGAGTGCAATAATCTACGAATCGATAGGGGATTCGGAGTCCTAGGTCTTTATTATTTGAATTACAACCTTGCTTCCATTTTTCTTGCGATTTACTTTCTTGCACCCAACCTTTCATTACTCAACCTTCTTGACTAGAATTTGAACTCAATAATTGACTATTGGCAGTAGATTCTGTCTAATCATTCTTCGTGGGAACGATCTTTCTCATCACTTTATTACTTGGCGCGACCCGTATACTTGCGTGTGCGTTTTAGCGAACAGCTACACAATAAATAATGATAATAACTGAAATTACTGTCTTTTTAATTGGATGACCATCATAAAACAAAAGGCTATTCTTCGTAATTTTGGACTTCTCTCTTATTTGTGTAATTGAAAGAAGTTGACGCCTTCAAATTAAGCACTTTAAATGAAAATAAATTAAATAATTTTATGACAATAAGATATTGTAAACTTTTGATGCAACGACGCCCTATTCATAATCATACCTACGCACATCGCAATATAAGGGAAATAAGTTCGAGTAGGGATAAATAAATCAACCTCGCGAAGACGTAAAATAACTTATTACATCAATGATATAAGACATACGACGACAATACCATGCATGTGAGAGTAACAGAACAGAGGATCCCTACAAGACATGCTTTTGTCCATTAAATTCCCCCATCCCCGAATGATGCCGTTAAAATGAGAGATACCCTATTTGATCAAAACCCATTCGTCTTCCACTCACACATCATTACAAGAGGACAAGGCTAATCACCCTAGCTGCATGGGTATTACTGGGGTGTGCATAACGTAAATGAGATTATCTAAACTGAAGCATATCTTACGAAAATGATTAATGTAGCTTCAACTTCCCCTAGGGGAAGATTTATTTAGCACAACGTTTAGCCTGCAACGAAATGTCACAATAGGTTACGTAATATGATAACGAGGACCTTCTTCTCCATATCAACATAATTAATTGATAATAGACATGTTGAAAGTCTCATGGGCTAAATATAGCTAGTGGTGTTAATGAATCAGCCTAGACTCGGACATCCCCTATTCGAGTTCGACCCGAGTAAAATTTTATTAGACTCGAGCCTGAGTCCGAGCCTGATCGGGCTTTATTTAGTCGAGCCCGGGCCTGAGCCCGTCAAAAGAAATTTAGGTCGAATCGGACTCTAAGCCCGAACCTCATAATTTTTCAAATTCACAAAAACAAAAAATAGCCCAAGCCCAATCTTGCCAAAGTTTGAAATTTGTTGGCCGGACTCGGGTCAGGAAATGAGCTGGACCGAATAGTTCGCGAGCCAGCTTTGCTCATTTTCTTTAACTTATTTTTTTGACAATGACGAGGTTGCCTGTCCCGTCTCTCTCCCCCTCCCTCACACCACACTTGACCCCTTCCCTAGGGGTTGATCCCACCCCCCTCTCACTTCTTCTCACCGCACTCTATCCCTCCATCTATATCCCTTCCCACTCACTACACTCCACCCCTCCCCCTCCCGTCTTAGTCTACCGAGGATTGGACGAAAATACGGTTAATTTTTTTAAAAAATTACGAAATATGATTTTAGTTTCAGAAATACCCAAAATACTGCTCATGTCTCGCTGTTTCGAACTGTGATAATGAAAATATAAAAAAGTCCCCGTTCGGAACCGCGATACTATCAAATTCTCCCAAAATCGCGGTCTCGAATCGTGACTTTATGATAAATTATGTTGGACGCCATGAAAACGCAACACTATTAAATATACTAAATGTCGCGGTTTCGAATCGCGACATTTTACATATATTAAGTGACGGAGTCGAACACAAGACCTCCTTTAGAGCTGCATGTCATTTGAACAACATTATTTTTAAAGTGTCAACAAATGGGAGTCGAACACGTTTTTTGGGAGGCTACAAGAGACGCCTTAAGCCAACTTGGCTATCCCTAGTGTTGTGGTTCCGAACCGCGTTTTCATGGCATCAATTACCATCCATCGTAAAGTCGTAGGTAAAATTCTAATTTCACATACTCGAACGGTATTTCATGGTTTTTTTTTGGCAAAATATCAATTTATGGCCTCAACTTTGAGCCAACTTTCTGTTTTATCATTAACTTAGTTTGTTATATAATTTTGTCACAAACTTTTGTTTTTATTTTAATTTTGGCCAATCAAGAATTTCTTCTAGCGAAAGCCAAACAAGGCTTTAATAGACAATTTTCATTTATCGACTAAAAAGAAAAAAGATTTTCAAAAATAAGAAATAATATTGAAACCTTTCATTTATTTTTTTATTATAAAATTTTGATGAACAAATCAAGTGAATTGGAAGCCGAAGTTAACGATAGTTGCTGATGTTGTAAAAAAATATGAAAAATCGATGAATGTCGGATGATGTTCTATTACGGGGTGACTATTACGGATAAAGTGGATTACGAGACGAATGAATGAGATGTCGAAACTCCACTATTATAGGACACATGTTAGACTATATTAAGGCCTTGTTTGGCTTTCGCTAGAAAAATTCATGATTGGCCAAAATCGAAATAAAAACAAAAGTTGGTGACAAAATTATATAACAAACTGTTAATAATAAAACAGAAAGTTAGCTCAAAGTTGAGGCCACAGTCGTATATTTTGCCCTTTTTTTTTAATAAACCGTATAGAGATTTTTCAATAAGTTGAGATTGGACCCAAAACACGCGGCGATTGAGATTTTCCAAATAAAATGTAAATAATAAAAAATAACGGGAATAATTTTCTTTTGGCCCTTCCCCTACTGGCCTCGCGAAATTGGCCCCAAATTCCACCCCCGGGCGGTTGATCTTCCAAAGCCCCCGCCGGTTGCTCCTGCCCGTTATCACCTCTCCATGGAGGAGCGCAAGGCTGACGCGGCAGCGGCGGTCGACGTTGGAAGAGACCACGGCGGTGGCGGTGTCGTCGGCGAGCCGAGCTCTAGGGTTACGTCGTCGTTCAGAAAGGTTGGGGAGAGGCAGGTGTTCTCGGTGGAGCTTCGTCCCGGGGAGACTACGATCGTCTCGTGGAAAAAGCTTATGAAGGATGCCAACAAGGCTGTTGACGACACCAAGCCCTTGGTGTCCTCTGCGTCTGGTGCTCCTTCCACAGCCGTTGCTGCTTCAGCCGCTCCTGCTGCAGCTACGGGTTCGGCTCTCGACTCGCGCATTGCCACGGTACGATTTGACTATCCTTTATGTGCTTGTTATATGCCGGTTTTGAGACTCTGGTCGAGGTAGGATTGTCGTTATGTCTACAGCAGTCTGTGATCTTGTTTACAGTGCAACGAATCCTACAAAAATAGGTCTTCTAGTTTGTTTGTGTGCTGCAGGGTGGTACTATTTGTGCCGAGCCTCTAATTTTAATTGTTAGGTACTTTCAGTCCAGTATTATGAAGGTATGAAAGGCTAAGAAATGTTGTCATTGTCTTTGTCAATTCTACTGCAAAGTTTGTTCCCTTTCCACGTTCAGTGATCATGGGTATGTCAGATGATTGCATTGCTCCAGGATTAACGGGTCATATGAAATTATTTAGGAGCCATAGCAGAATTTATTAATCCGACCGATCCAAATTGTATGTGTTGACTTGGTTGATGTATTTTGACGTATTTCTACAGAGATTTAAGGAATGGAAAATTGCTAAATTCCCACCATTATTCGGTGTACCTGGAGTAGCAGCCTTACTTTGGCTAGGGTGATCAATTGCACACTTATAATAGCCATATTTAAGCAATAACAGATAAAAAAAATTCAAGCATTGATCCTGTTAGGTTAAATTAGCTGTATGGATCAGCTGCCCTCAATTGTGCTTTAGTATTGTGGCAATAAGGTCCTTGTTATTCCATGGAGTTCTGAGCTTGTATTAATTTTTTCAGGGACAGCCGGGGGAACGTGAAATGAAAGATGCTGCTCCTATGAATAGTTTTAGTGCAGTGATTGAAAAGATAGAGAGGCTTTACATGGTATTTAGACTTGCATCCTGGTTTGGTGCTATAGAGATAGACGTACACACCTTTATACCAGTTTATGCTTTTTATTAAATGAAATCTCTGTATCAATTTCTGAGTCAGGGTAAAGACAGCAGCGATGAAGAAGATCTGGATGAAGTCCCTGATGATGATCAGTACGACACGGAAGATTCTTTTATTGACGATTCTGAGTTGGTTAGTTTGTTTTTTTTCTTTTTTTAGCTTGGGGTATTATTTCAGCCCAGATTTCCTCAGTTTTCAGTGATATGTTGATTAAATTCCAGGATGAGTATTTTGAAGTGGATAATGCATCCATAAAGTATGATGGGTTCTTTATCAACAGAGGGAAGCTGGAATGCATGTGAGTCCCTCTGACTTCTGTTTTTATAACCTTGTTGTTTGCTCTTCTTCTCCCATATATTGCTCATTTAACCTTCGGCGCTGTATGACCATGCATTTTTCTCCTGGCTACAAAGCAGAAAATATTCTTTTTTTGTCTCTGTTAACTCAATCTCATTGGGGAATGTGGACCACTTAAAGATGGAATGCCTCCCTTAGTCATCTTCTGACTTTTGCTACGAAGCTATTTTCTGCCCTGGAACCATATGATTTAGTTTGCGGAATTAATATACCTTGTTTTTCAATTTCTAGTAGCACTAGGTTCATAGTCCGATGGAGTTTTGTTTTACTTACTACTGGTTATCGTTTATTCCAGAAACAAGCCAAGCGCACCACCTCAGCAACCTAAGAAAAGGGCAAGAAAAGATTTCCAAAGTGGTGATAGTGAAAGAGGAGAGGGCTTGGTTCCAAACAAGCATGGTAAAGTGAGAAAGGTTGGAACCATGAAAGCCCCTCCAATCTCAAAGCCGTCCACCCAAACTATGGGAGCATCTAGTGAATCTGGGGAAGATATGAGACAGAGTCAAAATAATATGTCAGTGCGAAAGAAATATGGGGACAGCAAGGTGGCAGTTGAAACTGCTACGTTAGCGAAAGTAGCAAATGGCATTTCGTCAGCCCCTTTTAGTGAGAGCAAAGACATTGAGAAGCAACGAACTTGTGTCATGTCATTGAAAGCGAGTGGCAACATGAAAGATTTGACCGGATCTTCAGACGATTTACACAATAGATTACATGAAAAAGTTGCAAACACTCAGCATTCGGGAAGATCTTTCAATAATATTGAAGAAACTGAAGCATCGAAGAGAACTAAGGAAAAAGGAACTGTCAGAGAAGTGCCTGACTTGAATATTCCAGATGGACGCCATGTCTCTGAAACATATGTAAGTTTGTTATTTCACCTTTATCAGATGTTTATGGGCTGACAATTACCAAGTGAATGATTGTATACACCGTCATTGTGTTTCAATGGAACTACTGGAGTGTGAGGATAGTATTGTAATTGTATAAACGTACAAGTAATGCTGACACACAAATGAAGATAACTTTGAATATTTTTGCTCTCGGGGTTGTCTAGAAGTTAAGACAGTGTTTCAAGGTTTAACAATTTAAATGCCTCCAGCTCCTTTAAAGGGGCATCAAGGTAAGAATGACGAAGAATGTTGAATGTCTGAAGTGTTCCTGGTATTTGATGTAAAAGAAGAATATTTTGTTCAATTTTCTGTTTGAACATCTTCTCTAATTAAATTGCAGATACTTCCCTTGAATAACACAAATAATTTGAAAATTTCTTGTGTTCTTTGACAAGTTAGTTAGCATTAAGCAAAATAATCTGATTATCATTTGAGTGCTTTTATTGGGGCTGAAGATTTATAAGAAAGAAAGAATGTTGTTAGAGATCCTAAAATGGTTTTCCTTTGTTATTTGCCACATTAATTGATTTGTGCATCTTTATTTCCATAGGTTTTATTGTTTGATAGCCTTTCAATGTGGCAATGGTTCTCCACTGGTCCTTCTGTGTAACTACTGACATTCTTTCTTTTATTGATGAATTGTTTATTGTTTAGAAGCCTTTACATTCTCAAAGAAAGGATGCTTCCAGTATTAGACCAAAAACTTCCAACCTGGAGAAAGCCATCAGGGACTTGGAGAAAGTAGTTGTTGAGTGTGAGCATCACGTGTGGCTGCGACTATACTTGAAAATAGTGGTTCTTCTATGGTTCCCTCATCATTTGTTTACAATTGTGCAGCAAAAATGCCTGGTACAGAAAATCAAGAGATTGATATAACATCTCAGGGAACAAAGAGAAGATTGCCTAGTGATGTGAAGCAGAAACTTGCTAGGGTTGCTCGACTGGCTGTATGGTTTATTTACCTCATTATGCAGCTAAACACCGGTTATCTTATGTGACTCTTTGGATTGGATTTTACTATAGTTTAATGGTTTTTGCCTGTTGCAGCAATCAAATAATGGAAAAATATCCAAGGAGCTAGTTAGTCGCCTGATGAGTATTCTCGGTGATTGCGTACAACTACGGACACTCAAGGTGTGGGGGATGTTATTTCCTTGCAGTCTGTTGCATAGCCTTGTTAAATTGCGGTTCTAATCAAGTCTGTCTTGTACGGTTGTTGTTGCTTCTACATATTGTGTTTTTATCAGATATGTTCTAATCAAGTTCGATCGTGTACATAATCTTGAAGATTGGACTAGCCAATGCGTAATATGTAGGATCTTTACATTGTCAAGTATTCACTTCTTTTTTCTTACACGAGATGTTCGTATTCTGAAATCACCCTAGGTGTTGAGTTTGCCTAAACTGTTTCCGTTCTTGTTATGGAATTTGCATCTCTGAAAATAACTTTTTCTTTTATCATTATTGGTATTACTTAAGAAAAAAGATGCCTTATCTACTCACAATAAGTTGTCTTACGGAGTCTATGATAAAGCCGATTAGGGGTGAGCTTTCCTATAAGTAGCTTCCAAATTCCCAGATATGTCAGATTAGTTATTTCTCCGGAACAAGATATTGCACTAGTATAAATAAGGGGTTTCAGCCTACAATTGAAACTAATGTCATTCTTTTAACCCTGTTTCTTGTCTGAAGACAATTTCTGAGGTTTCTTGCAAACCCTAGAAATTTTTATCGTTCCCTCAGCGATAATAATTTTCTCCTAGTTTTTCTGTGATTTCTCATATTTCCGCTTCGCTACTCCATCATATTTATTCTAATTTGAAGCTTTTTGTTATGCATAAGTACACCTTCTGTGTTGTCCATTTTGTCAAGCTCTTTTCTATAAGTCTGTTTCTCAAGCTTGTTTAATACTTAATAGATTTTAAGGAATTTTCTGCTGAACTTTTTCATTTTTCCTTTTAAGTAGCAAATTCTATTGGCCAAGCATATCATATAACAGCAATTTGTTCTTTGAAGCCTTCTTTTTATGGAAGTAAAATTGTTTAGGCTAAATTGCTTAGGCTATGTTTGCTTTAGAAGGAAAAGGAAGGAAAGGAAAACTCGTGGCCCGAGGAAATCCTCTTTCACCATTCAAAACTTTTCACTTATTTTCCTTTCCTTTCCTTCCCTTTCCCTAGTTTCCAAACACAGCCTTAATGTTTGGGCTTTAAGTGTATATTGTGTGGCAATCGATTACTTACTGTCTCCTCTCATGAACTTGCCTATTTGTTTCTTGTATCAGAGACATTTAAAAGTTATGGTCAGCTCCGGGTTGTCAGCGAAGCAGGAAAAGGAAAATCGATTTCAGCAGATAAAGAAGGAAGTCTTTGACATGGTCCGATTGCGCCTTCCCACCGTGGATTCAAAGGTTTAGTCAATTTTGAGATTTTCTACATGTATATGAGCTTAATAAGTGCGTGGGAACACTATGATGCCCTCTTTTCTTGGTAGAATTCATGTCCTTTTGATTCCCTCATTTTCATATCCATTTGTCAAAATTAATTATGATGAATTTGGTGCTGAAATTTTGATGCATTGTAATATTTTTTGGCTGCTCTGTAATCAGTGCAATTGTTGTACATGTATTTAAAAAAAAAATTACATTATTATGCATTGTAGTGGTACTGACATCTAGCCATAGTGTTAGTTATCCCTGATTCTCTGACTATTTTATTTATGTGTTAAGTTATTATAATTGAATTTTACCATAATCATTTAAGTGACCGCAGACCTTCTGGAGTGATCTTTTTTTTGTGTGTTATGATTCCTATTTGTCAATTGCTCTTTACTGTGTACTTCCAAAATGGAGAACATGTTATCTCTCTGTTTTTCAGTAATTTTCTAGAGCTCTAAAATCCTTGAATACCCAAGGGAAAAACTGGGTCCTTGGATATCTTCAGGGTCATGTTTTCATTTTCTTAGGTGGTAGTAATATGAGGTCGTTTGGCCATTTCAGGCATACCCATGCTATGATACTTTGAAGAACCATATTTGATGATTGATTGGATTTTTTTTCTGTAAATTGATTTGACTATTAGGTCCAGGAACATCAGGCTGGAGCATCAGATGATTTCCAGGACTTCAACACAGAATTAAGAGGAATTCCCAAAAGGAAGTATGAAATGGATATAGTCATGGAGGACAAGATTTGTGACCTCTATGATCTCTATGTTGATGTATGTATCCTTATTGCTCGCCAATTCAGCTCGTAGATGCATCTTTGTCATGATCTATTATTTTCTTTTGTCTACTTTGTGTTCACAGGGTCTCGACGAGGATACAGGTCCACAAGTCAGAAAGCTGTATTTTGAGGTAATCCAATATTTTGCAGTGTTGTTAAAGGCGACCAGGAGGCTCTCCTAGGCACCAAGGCCTGGCAAGCCCCTAGCACCTGTTTAGAGGTCAGGCAAGTGCCATCAATAAGGCTTTGCCTAGGGGAGCACCTGGCACCTGTTTAGGGGTCAGGCAAGTGCCGCCAATAAGGCCACGCTTAGGTGAGCACCTGAAGAAGAGGTGGCAGGGTGCCTAGGCACCCCAGGCGCTAAATCAGTCTTTTGTAAAGGTTTAACTGTTGATGTGTAATACCAGCAGTGGCCTAATACAGCCTAAAGAAATCGCATGCTTCTATTGGCTGCTTAATAATGCCAGCAGCAACCTCCTCTTCATGCACTTGTGCAATGTTTCGGCCTGCAGCCAGCAGCAATGCAGGCGTCTATGGCTGCTTCATATAGCCAACTATAGGCCTAATACAAATGATAGCAATATCAACCTACGAAGTGTACATGTCCAGCTAGTGGCTTTCAAATTTGCATTAGGCCATTTACTAATGATAGGATTAAGCGAACGAAACGGTCCTCCGCACCTAGCAAAATTAGCACCTTCCATCATAAATTCGAGCGCCCCGCCCAACACCTAGCGCCTAAGGCGATAAGCGGGGTAGTGCCTTGAAGGCTCCTGACATCTTTAACAACACTGATATTTTATTGATGATGATTATTATGAAATAGAGAGATCTGTGCTTATTGATCTTCAGTTAAGAATACCTTATGCTTCTCCTCGGCAGTAAAACAGCCTTCCTAATCATGCACCTAATTTGTGTTTCTATTCAAATGTTAAACCTTCCTGATCTGTCACACCACATGGATTTCTGTAACAGGCAGTGGTTTGGATTTCTTGGGCATAGCGGGAATAATTTTCATGGTGCTTCTTCTATTTTTCCCTGGTATGCTTCTAACTCTGTTGTTGGCTTATTCAGCTTGCAGAGTTATGGCCGAGTGGTTTAATGGACAGCCATGGTATCAAGCGAGCAATTTGTCGTGCCAAAGAAAGAAGAAGGGCTTTATCAGGCAAATACAAGGTTTGCTCTTAAAATCATTTTGTTCTCTTTACTCATGTTGAAGAAGGTTTTGCATTGTCTGATAGGCTGCCTGATAGAATTGGTCAGCATTAGGATATTTCCAATGGTTATTGTAGGTATCCATACTTATGCGGTGGACATGTCGTTTCTCTTTTCCGAAACAGGCACAAAATGCCTTTATCCTTGCCTTGTTTCTTACATAGTTGTGTAAACATGTTAACATTAAGAAAAGAAGAAAAAACTGAATCTCAGCTGGTCATTCAGAATTTAGAACTCAAATGCTTCATCCCGATGCATTTCCCTGTTTGCAGCACGATGAAGAGAAAGTGAAGCGTAAGAAGACGCTGTTACATCGAACAGAAGAGACAGCAAAAATCGAGGGGACTTCACTGATCCCTCAGCATCATGGGCGGGAAAATTCAGTTGCTGATTCAGTAACTTATGGCTCAGCAATCAAACCAATCCCACCAACATCAGTGGTTCCACCCAGGGTTCCCAGTCCTTCAGCAAATGTTTCATCTGAAAGACCGAAGCTGGAGAAAACACGGGTCAGTTCAGGAGGTCATGTCGATGGGGCAAGGTTAGTAGAGGCCTCCTTGCCAAAGAAGAAGACAAGGAGAAAACCGGAGGTAGACCTGAACGTAATGCCTTCTCATTCAGAAAAGGTAACTTCTAACCCAGTAGAGGAAACAGTTGCATCTCATAAACAGTCATCAAGTCTTCAACCAGCTGCAGCGCCTAGCTTGGAGCAGTCAAGCTTATAGGGTTAACCCAGTACCAGTAGTAAGTTTTCTCACATCTATGAAATAGTTCGCGTAGCAGAGGGGGGTTTTCTTTTACTTCAATTTTAAGGTGCTCCATTCTGATTACCTGTTAAAAGCTCTAATTGCAGCCTGGTTTTGGATATGAAGAGTGGATGACTTGGGGGTAATGTGATGTCTTAGGGGTTGGGTGGGAGCTGTAAATTAAGCTGGCATTGATTTTTGTAGCGGGGGAGAATTTAGTTGCCTTATAATTTGTGATGAGATTTGAGAAAACTCTATTTTATAAATACAATAGGTTGCTCCAATAATATGCCCTCTTTATAGTGCATTTGTTCGTTGCTTCTCATTTTCTTGTGAAGTTAATAATTCTGATAGGATCGCGTGGTTTTCGTATCTTTTCGTGTCCATGCATGCCCTTGTTTAAGGACACGGTGAGTTTTGATTTACTGGAGAGCGGCAATGATGTTTCCAGGGAATGAACAATTTTGCTGTGGTGATGGTTGTTCATTACTAGTCGAAAGCCGACAGTTTCCTTTTTGGAGCCCGTAGGTTTAAATTTTATTTAGTAGCCGTGTTCTTAGCATTGCGGAATGTGGATTTACTTAAAAGAGTATACGGGGCGTTTTCAAGCCCTAACCATTTCTGGATTGCTATCTTCAGGATATCGTTGTGGTTCCGTACCTATTTCCAGGATTTCATTCTTGGAAGGTAGATGCGGTTTGGTATGTGTTTTGAACAAATATAAATGGATTGTTTTCAACGTCAGTCACTGCGTTTGATTTTAATGTTTGTAGGATTTCATCTCGCTCGATAAACTGCAATACAACACCTTGGTGCAATGATAAGTTTATTGGGCGAGGATAATCTCTTTGGAATAAATTAAACTTTTTTTTTACAAGTAATAACATATAATTAATGTAAAATAAGTCTACATGATCACAGGGCATCGGCATATCTCGGAAATAAAACCTACTCGAATTTTACGTTTTCCCCGTATACATAATAATCAGTAACTAATCAATGAGACTACATATTAGGCAACGACACTAGGATTAATAGGAGTGTTCTACGTTACAGCGAATATTTGCTATGTTAGTTTCATTTCATCCATAAGAAGTAAATACAGCCTCCCAACATGCCAGCAAAGGGAAGACAAGACACCTGCAACGGGAAACTCCGGTCCGCGAGGAAAGTTGATTATAAAATGCTACTCCAAGTCCGCGGGAAATCCTACAGAACCAATTGACTAAAAAGTGTATATCTAAACTTCTGTCGAATACCAGCAAAAATTGGAAAAGATGAGCCACTCTCTCCCGTCACGATCCGCGCAATGCGCACGTAAAAGACGCACGTAGAAGAGGAAACAAAACCATGACTAAATAACATGTCCGACGTATAAACCTCTCCTGTACGAGCAGCCATAGAAAGAACGAGAAACAAAGCGGCATACCCTTGGATCACACGACAATCACTACGCTCTAAAATAGTATCATAATCATCACCACTATCAAACCACATTAGAAACGTACCAGGATCTATACTACAAACATCTAAAAAACCCTTCATAACCCAAGGAAAACGAATCGTCCTGTTGAACACGTCCAGGACGGCCAACAATATATCCAACAGTGGGTTGCTCTGGCGATACTTTACCTTCTATTCCCTCGGAAGAAATCAAGAGATTCTCTGTATGGAAGCACGGGAATGTGTCTCACTCACCTAAGAATTGAAATTCATAACAACCGCAATAAAAGGACAGGGGAGTCAAATCTTGTGTAGAACGACCACCCATATTTGCTGTCGAAAAAAACCCAGAAGAAACCCCATGAGCAGAGGAAGTCAACAAGAAAGTGGCCGGAACCTCGGCTAAAAAAGTCTCTAATCGGCCGTTAATCGGTCCAGTTCAATCGGATCAGTTGGACCGACTAGACCGGACCAGTCCGGTTTAGGTAAACTAGTCTTACTGGCGGGTCGCCGTTGATCAGTGGCATTGGGCATGAGCTTTGGTTGGAAGCTTTGACTGGCTTCCGACGATGTTGACCATTGACTAGTCCCTAGCGGCAAAGCCGCGGGCCGTTGTCCAGGCCGGCCCACTCCCCAAAGCCTACCCCATTCGCTGGCGCACATCCATCGGCACCCGAGGTCATGTTGACATTAGCCGTTGAGGTGGCACTCAATAGTTTTGACGGGACGCTGCTGAACTCATTGCTGATTAGGCTACTCATTGAACGTTGACTGGCCGGATTTTTGCAGATTTTTTATCCTGGTGTGTCCTAGCCTAGCTAGCCTACACCGCCTCCTTCTGACGCCCAATTCTCAGACGCCTGCCTCCAGTCAAAAATCTAGTGACTTGGATCATGTCCCCTAAAAGGTCCGAAACTTTGAACGCCTGATATATCAGCGCTCGCTCGGTGATCTGCTCAAAATTCCGTCCCAAAAACTTTAGAGATGCATTACTCCCTTTAGAGATTTTATGAGAAATCGGGGGCATTCAGAAGGGATCCATGTTATTTATTGGGGGAGTTGCAGAGGAATATCGCCGCGTTTGCGGACTTTGTCCAAACATCAAAATTTGAGAAACGCGACATTGTTGTTTGTGCTCCAAGAATGTGCCTTGTTTCCAACAAGGACAATAAAGTTAGTTGCTGTTGCCAAGTTCATCACCTCTCTGACGACGTTGTAACATTTAGCCAATTTTCATACCTTTTTTCATTGAGTTGGCCTGCTATCACATTTGTCAAATGCGTTTTATGTATATTTTCAAAATCATGTTTGCCAATAGTGACGACGTAATGGTTTGTACCAAAATATTATTAATTTTTTTTTTAAATTATAAAATACGACTCTAATTTATAAAATTTCATCCCACAGCGACACTCAATTTACAAATAAAACTTAAAAAAGTTTTTATTAAAAACACCGCGACACTCCTTCCAGAAGTAAGTGCTGTAACTTGGTATCTTCCCGATTGAAACCGTGCAACTTTTTTTTTTTTTTGGTACACGAACATCATTAAGGTCCAGCAACCCTTACCCAAATGGAAATGGCTTGTATCCTCGGTGTCCTCCGAAGCAACACGGTTCCTCTACACCATAATTACCCCTTCCATTCCTTATTCGCTCCCTTCCCCCCGGATTTGGCTCGAGCGAGGAAGAATCCCTTTCGTCCTCTTCCCCTATGCTTACCCCTTCACGCCAAACCCAAGAAGGACAGCCGCCGCGACCATCAGCCCCCAGCCCTCATCAGCCCCGCCATCGTTGAAGAGGTATCCCTCGACTATGATGACGACTTTCTAGATAACGACGGTAAGCTATCACCTCAAATCCCTTTGGTTCCCGAACACAGAGAGCTTTCTCTCCCTTGATTTTCAATTTAAAACAAGTTCGTGGATTTCCAACGATTTTTTATAAATTTCTTTTTTTGTCGATTTGAATTGATCTCATGGAGATGAATGAATGCAAATGGAGCAAACAATGTTGTAATAAAATAAATACGGGTGATTGTATTCGGAAGGGAATTAAGAAAATGAAATTAGTTACCATTCCAAGGCTAAAGAAATGAATGAAATGGGATGTTGTTGTGGTCCATTCCTTTCGGTATTCCGAAAACCAAACCCACAGTAAGGTATTAAGGATGGTGCCGTGTTATGTCAAAGTCATGAGACGACAATTATCTGCGTGGTTCAGTGCTCAAGTTGTGGTTAATTTCTCTTCTCATTAGTTTTGTTTCAATGTCAGAGGTTGCAGATGTGATTGAGGATGACTACGAGGACGAAGATTATCCGGATGGTGATGATGATGATTTCTTGGAAGAAGGAGCTTCCGAAGTTTATGTGAGTAATCGTACAGGTCATTGGATTCATTTTCCTGCCTCGGAATCTGGAAGATTGGTTACACATATTAATGTATGCTTTGGTGTTTGGTTAAGGTTGGGGATGGAGGTGAAGGGGGTGGAATCTCCCTTGCGGGGACATGGTGGGACAAAGAAGCCTTGGCAATTGCGGAAGGGGTTACTGCATCCTTTGACAATGACTTGAAGATTTATTCATTTAGGACAATGTCAAACTGTTCTGTTCAAGTTCGAATTGAGAAGCAGTCTAACAGGTAAAAAGCACTTGATAGCTGCGCGATCAGATGGCATGTTCTTTAGTGGCATGGGATTGCATGATCTCTCTTCTGATAATCAGTTTGGCATTCTAATGCTGATGATAGGATTTCAGATTTGCAACATTAGATATTACTGGTGCGTCCTCAATGTATTGTATAAGCTGTCAAATCTAATTAGCTTGTTATATCATGGCCTTGTTGAAAGAACTTACCAAAACCTCTGTATTAAAGAAGTCAATTTGCCATAAAATTCCTGTTGTTGTTTTATCTCACTGTTTTACTTTTCATATACGGTCTTCTTCAAAAGCCGGTTGCAGTAATCATATGATACATGTTCATAAATCCATCCTCAATAATTTTTCAGGTCTGGTTCTCCAAGTATGGACGATATTGAGGCCTTCTCTACTGTTTACAGATCCAGGCTAGATGAAGCTGAGGTTGCTAAATTGGTCCCTAATAATTTGTCATTGGAGGTGTGGTGTTTTCTTCTTTTCCCTAGTTTGAAAATTATTCGGAATGCTCTGCATGACATGGCTTCTTTCGTTTTTAGTTGAGAACCTCTGCTGCTATTTGCAATCCCCTCCCTTTGTGGGAACTTCAATTTGTTCTCAGTGTTTTGTGGTTGATTAGATGGCTTTAGTTTTCATCAACAGCATATAACTCAATTACCGAAAGGTAGGATTTCGGTTGATGAAAGCTTAATTTCCTGAGTATCAAGCAGCTATCATTTGCCATGTGTTGCACAGATGTCTCGATGATATGATCTGGTTGTGCAAAATAAGTTAATGATCCTTCCATCCGAGGTGTACTTTTACGCTTACTTAATATCTTCATGTAGTCCTAGGAGGATCTCAGCAGGTTTGAATGGGTCTGACCTCTTGATGTTTTGGTAAAATCGTTGGGGCCTACAGAGCTGTTATTTGTTGATATTCTTTGATTTTAAAATGCAGTCCTTGCTCGGTGCATGAGAGGTTGATGGGTGATTTGAATGGCATGTGCATTGCTGTATCCACGATAGAAGTATTTCATGTGCCATCTTAGTATGTGCTCAGCGTTATTTGTGATGGATTGTTGAGGTTGTTAGGAATATTATGCCTGGGAATCCAAAGATGGACGAGTGAAGGAGGGAGAAAGTATACCAGGAGAGTGCATTAAGCACATCCATACAAAGTGCTTATGTCATTACCATTGCTGATGATTTCAAGAAAAGTTGTCACGGTTATACCTTGCCAATGTCGACCAGAAAGTGTATATCACTGCTTGGAGGTTTCATGGTTCCAATACTACCTTCATTTTTTACACCAGCAGCTGATGGGATTACCCCAGCTTTCCAGTCATGATCGAAGCCCTTTTACCCCACTTCTAGAGCCGCCATCTCCTTTTTATTTTCCCTTTTCTGCTTCCATAAGTTCTTAATTTATGAGCCACGTTCCCCAGTTGGTAACTATGATAGTAGATGGTAGGTAGTGAGTGATATGGATTATTAAGTGAATTATCCGACTGAACAGTTACAGCATTGGAAAGGTCAACAATTTATTATGGCGTTCAATTGGATGAAGATAGGAAGTCGGAGTCTTGTGGAAGATAATCAGGTTTTTATTTCAGTCGTTTCTGTAGGTCAATAAGTACATGGCTATTTGTTTGCTTGGTCGAAGAAGATAGGATAAGAATAAAATTAGTGTCTGAATTTAGTGAGTCTGATTAAGTGTTGTCTTGAGTGGCTATAAATTAGGGAATGGTATAATGAAAGAGGAGGATATGTTATGTGATTTGATTTCCTAAATATTATGTGGAGTGATGTTTTAGCATACAGTTTGGTATCCATCTGATCGTCTCATTCGTAATCGTGAATTGGTGGTATTGCTATACCCAATTCGGGTTGAGCAGATCAGGTAGTGTAGTCCTGTATGTTGCGCGTGTGTCAATCTTTTATTCAGTGACTACTTTAATACTCGGAACATACACCAGGAAGTGCTGGTACTGCTTTTGTCTGCTCTTGATTCTGGTGTTTGAAACATGCCCCCGCTTGTGTAGACACAACATAATGCCACAACAGTTTGACAACATCAATTGGGTTTGCCACAGAAAACTTACATATCATCTTGTTTACTGTTGCGTTTTGCTTCTTCAACATAATATTGCACTTCATGGTAGTTTAAACATATTGTTTAGATTTTCCGACTGAACTAGGCTTTGGTAGATTTATAGAGGAATGTGATACTATTTGGTCTCAGGTGTCCTCCCCTGGTGTAGAAAGGGTCGTTCGGATTCCACAAGACCTCGACCGATTCAAGGACAGACCTATGTACGTTAAATATGTGAGGGAACAAGAGGCCAACGGTTCTTCACCGCCATCAGAAACTGATGGGATCTTCAGACTAATTTCCTTTGATATGGAGACCAGCATGTGTACCTGGGGTTTGGCTGATGTTAGGAAAAACAGGGAGAAAGCAGGGAAGGGAAGGCCCCTTAGCAAGAAGCAACGGGAGTGGCGGCTGGACACACCGTTTGATTCCTTGCGTCTGGTTAGGCTGTATTCCGAGATGTGATATGATCATTGCAAATGTAGCAGTGTCTAATCCCTGATAAGAGACAAAGATTATCAGTAATTTTACAAACAAGAATACAAATGAAGTCCTAATCTGATTGAAGGGAGCCTTCGGCTTAATCTTTTGTGTTTGAATATGCCTGTGAAGGTAGATAATACGACAGCAAGATTCACTGCCCTTGACATCTCGCCCATGATGTCTTCATAGGCGGAATGAAATGTTGGAAGTAACATACCCGACAACAGAGGGTGCACTGGGCTCAGTCGAACGTGAGAAGACGGAGTATTAAAACTTGGCCATCCAACAGGACCAGGCATTATTGATTCTCGCATCCTCATGAAGATTGTATGCTGCGAGAGAAGGATAGAAGCTCCTGCAATGTTCATGGCGGAGCTTTGTACGCATATGCCGTTAATTTTAAAAAAATTTTACGAAATACGGTTAAAGTTTCAAAAATACCCGATTTATTGTTTCTAGGGCGCGTTTTGAAAACTTGACTTCCAATTTGTAAAGAAGACGTTTTTCAAAACCCGCCGTCCAAATGATTTGGAAAGTGAGTTTTGAAAACCCGTCTTTTTTACAAATTAGAAGACGGATTTTCAAAATGAACCATAGAGACGATAAATCAGATATTTTTTAAATTTCGGTAGTATTTCATAAATTTTTTTAAAATCAATCGTATAATCGTACGTTCATGGCGTCCTTAGTAAAGTAAGATGGGATATATATTTTGAAAGGGGTAAATTAATCATTTTTTTAATCTATTTTTCACGCGCGCTCACAAAAATGATCGTAGTTACTTAAAACTCATGTGGTGGTGAGACAACGGAATCGAAGACCAAGACGACAGGCTGGACAAGCGAGTGGTCAATTAGCCTGGGCCAGGGAGTGGATTTCATCCGCTTACTCCCTCCTCCTTTCCCCATCATCTTTCTCCCACGTCGGCCGTCGAAACGAAACTCTCTTTTGTCCCCTTCTCCTCTGAGGATCCATCGGATTGTTCTTCGTTGTTCAAGGGAACTTGCGGGGATATGATGGCCACCGAATTATGAGGCGGCGGCGGCGGCGTCGACGGCCGGTGTTTGTAGTCTGAGGGACTTGTTCGTGTTTGTGCATTCCACAACTGGTCATGGCAGCTCATTTCGCTTCTTCCAGCTATATCCCTCGCTGCATTTGTAGGAATCTTGATGTCGGCCTCGTTAGAGGAAGGGCCGTCCCTCGACAAGCTTCACCTGCCACCAGGGGTCCCCGCAACACTCTGGTTGCCGAGGTTTGTTTTATCACCCATTGCTGTTGTGGCTTTTGGTTATTTTGTCGAGCTCTTGATGCGCCTGAACCTGGGTGTCTGCTGGTTGTTGTATCTCTACCAGTTGGGACAGTTTTCTACTTACCACATTTTTCGACACGATGTTGGCTATGAATGTAGTTGGAGTAGTTGAGGTGAAGAGAACAATGTGTAGATTTAGCTGGATACTATAATCCAACGACTCCCAGGCACTGAATTTTTAAGTTTAGGATTTCACGCAACAGAAGGAAGAGACTGCAATATCTTTCCATTGCAGTTATCTTTTTACTGCTAGTTACTTTTGTTATACTTCATGGGTCTATTGGTTGGATCTTGTTATGATTCTTTTGCCTCCTTTGTGGATGTCGGCGTAGGCTGTTAGGCTTTTGGGGCCACCAGCCAGGTTTGATGCTTCCAAATTGAAGGTTGATGTCAAGGAAAGGGAGATGAATCCTTGTTCGAGCATCATCCCCCGGACCTACATCTTATCTCATTGTGACTTCACGGCAAATCTTACGTTGACTATCTCCAATGTCATCAGCCTTTATCAGGTGACCCCAGTTTCTCCCTTCTCTTGTTCATTTGTGCCTTTTTTAGTTTTTGGGCATGGACGAAACGTATCCTTGTCCTTGGTCATTATTATGAGTGCAGTTGAGAGGGTGGTACAGCAAAGATGATGTGGTTGGCGAGTGGAAGGTAGTGAATAAGGAAATGTGCCTCCACATCCATTGCTTCGTCAGTGGCCCAAACTCCTTGATAGATCTCGCTGCCGAATTTCGATACCGGATATTCTCCAAAGAAATGCCTTTGGTATGTGCTAAACCGGGTCATATCCCTCTCCTTAATTTGTTGTACAAAGTTACAGTGGGACACTTTCCTCTGATCTGTCATCGTATCAGGTCCTTAAGGCCATTCTACACGGGGATGCATCACTGTTTAGCGATGATCCCGAGCTGTTGAATTCGGTAGTTTGGGTGTACTTCCATTCAAGTTCGCCAAAGTATAACCGTATGGAATGTTGGGGACCACTCAAGGATGCTGCCCAGGTATCCACAGATCGCCCATCCTCTTCTTCTTTTCTACACATTAGATCAGGCCATTGGCCTCTGGTTTGTCGATGCCTTAATTTGAACAGCAAATGTGAAGTGAAACCAAGCCTTTCTATGCCCCCCCAAACAGCAGGTCCAGTTGATGGCTGTCATTCCAAACATCTGACTTGGTGTTTCTTGATCGATCTAAATTTTAGGGAAAACACAGAGACCGACTTCAAGGTCATCTAAGAGAAAGAGAGAAAGGTTCCTCTGCTTCTGAAAAGTGGGGAGGGCCAAAGTCCATTTTACAAGCCCTTTTCACTTTCCTGTTGTGACTGCTGTAACATAGCGAAACGCAGAGAATATTGCCACGGACGGACAGCGAGCATATTCGTATTCAGAATCATCATCCTGCAGGTGACACATTTATGGGGCTGGAAATGATTTATTGTTCTTACACATTTTTTGTGGACTAATCAAGAAATATCAATTTGTACATTTCTGCATCTTTCGCTGGAATGCAGGACCCCCCCCCCCCCCCCCTTTGCCTACTGTCGCCACTGTCCTCATTGCTTAAAAAAATGTTGTTATGCTACTCATTTTTTTTAATTAATTGCAGTGTAATGCTGAGCATAAGCATACTGCCGTTTATTTATCCTCTTATGTGTAGATGTTTATTCAATACCAAAATCCTGATGAGGGAACATCTAAAGAAGGAGAGAATCTAATGCAAATTTTAGGAATGTTGTTTAATGTATAAAAAAAATGGCAACAGTAATTATGGAACACAAGCCTTTAGAAAGACCAGTGAATATAGGATGAATAGAGGCCCAATGAGAGATGAGCTGAGGCCTCGAGCGAAGTGGCCCGGAAAACATATCGAGCGAAGGCAGATGGACGAATGAGTCGTGGGACGAGAGGTCACGATTGACGGTGACTGGGCCAGATGGGTGAAGAAACATATCGAGCAAATGTTGAAGGACGTTGAAGAAAGGAAACTTGATGATTCGAAGACATGGAAACTATAATGCTCAGTTAGGTAAGGAAATGTTAGAGATCTAGGGACGTGGGCAAGGAAAAGATCAGCTTAAAACATGAGAAGATTGTACATAGTAATACTTTCTTTCTGTTATTAGCTGTTCGTAAACCGAATAACATACAAGACATCGCATCACATACTAATATTCTAAGCTTTCTTGCACCGCCCTCATCGGTGGCACTTGTAAGTGTTTCTGGGTGTTATTTTTTTCTCTTTCTTTTTTCTTAAGACGTCCACACACACAACCTATATAGAAATCCAGTAGATCAAAGCCAAATATTTCCGACGTACTATTCGCACGAGTTAAGACGTTTTTTGCGACCATATTATGAACAAGGGTGTTAAAAATGGTGATTCTACAGATGACAACCCGGCCTTGAATGAATGATATCAATCCTACTAATGTGGAAGGTTAGAACTACATTACGAACGGGAAGTCGTGGATGATGTTAGAACCACACCATCCATTGTGGTTTTAAGGATTATGTGCGTTGTGTGAAAAATGTGTCGGGATGTATTGTGGTGTCAAGAGTCAATGCCATGTATAAGACTAGATGGGAATGAGAATGTTGAATATGTAACACCACAAAGAGAAGGGAGTAAATACTAATCCCCCTCTTCACATTCCTTTATTATAAGACTAGATGCAGAAAAGAGGAGGCATCACTCCAATCTCGACATGTTTTCCAAGGTTACACGAGTATTCTCAGCAAGCCTTCTAACTCGGATGGCCTTTCCTCCATAATGTCCGTCCATTGGGGGAACACAGAACAAAAGAAAAACTACTATCGAGATAAATAAAACCAAAGCAGCAGCTCCCCTGGACGCACATCATTCTCACCGCACAGTACAACCACCTCACCAGGTCCATACATATGAATATATATGATTATGGAGATGGAAAACGACTGGGTTCAACTGCTTAACCGGTGTTCTGCATGCCAGCAGCGATACCTTTCATCGTCAAGATGAGGGTATCCTCCAGACCAGGAGCATACTCGCTCGTTGGGTTCAGCTTCACGAGCTCCTGCGCTGAGTTGCTCGACTCCATAATCTCCTTTGATAGATGTGGACGCGTATTCACATGGAAGCTGGGGTCTCGGATGCGTTTCAGAGTGTAGGCCTGGCAGACGTTTAGGGTTGTGATGTACGAATTACGGAGGCGAAGTCTCTGTTTCAGGTAGGGGTCACCTTCCAGAAGATCCTTGTGACCAGCAACCTAGATAACAATTGTGAAATTTCGGAACAGATTAATCACCTCGTGTCTGCAGAGGAGAGGTTAACCAAATAACGATGCCAAATGAAGGAACATTGCTGAAAGATGAGAGTACCTGCAACAGGAGGCCTTTTGTTTCCTCGAACTTGGTTCTCAACTTCTCTCCAAAGGACCAGAGATCTTTACAGACTAAGAGCTTGTCGTACAGAGCAGCTATTCCGGGGTCACCCTTGGCGAAAACCATTTCTACCAAATCAACGGTGACCCTGAAAAAGGGCCAATGGTTGTACATCTCTTGCAGCATCTGGAGATTCCGGACGTCTTTGTCGATGACGTGCTTAAATGCGGCCCCAAAACCAAGCCAGACTGGGAGATGGAATCTCGTCTGGGTCCATGCAAAGATCCAAGGGATTGCACGCAGGGTCTCAATGCCTCCACTTGGCTTTCGCTTTGATGGTCGGCTTCCTATGTTCATGCGACCATACTCCATCTCTGGGGTAGCCTGTCCATGAAAATATCATGAGTAAAACAACAATCTGTTCCAAGTAAAAACGATAACGACAAGAAAAGGAAATGAATAATGAAGAAAAGGTGGAGCATTTTCAGCTCAGCATACCAAGCGGAAGTACTCAACAAAGCGGGGCTCTCTGAAAACAATAGAACGATACTCCTCGGTAGCGACCACGGCCATCTCGTCCATAAGAGCACGCCACTCGGGCTTTGGGGCAATTGGTGGGTGCATTCCATGCTCGAGAGTAGCAGCTGTGAAGCGCTGTAGAGTCCTAAAACATAAGTGCTCTTCTCCAAATGATTGCTCAATCACTTCGCCTTGAACAGTAACACGAAGAGAACCATGAATTGTTTCAGGAGGTTGAGACAATATAGCGAGGTGGGTGGGACCACCACCACGGCCGACAGTGCCACCACGACCGTGGAACATAGTAAGCTTCACACCGTACTTCTTGGCAACATTTATAAGCTCTTCCTGAGCCTTATACAGCTGCCAAGCTGCAGAGAGCCGTCCAGCATCTTTTCCAGAATCAGAGTATCCAATCATAACTTCTTGCTTCCCATTGATCCTATTTTTATACCAGTCAATGGAGAAAAGCCTAGCAACAGCAGCAGGAGCTGCTTCTAAATCATCCAGCTTCTCGAAAAGCGGGACAACTCTAAGAGGCTGCTTCACATGACACTCACGCTGTAGCAGCTCAACTGCAAGAACGTCAGAAGGCGCAGTAGCCATTGAGATAATGTATGCACCAAAGCTGTCAGTGGGCAGCTCAGCTATTACATTGAGCGTGTCCAATACATCGGCAATCTCTTCAGTTTTTGGAAGATCAGGGCCAAATAATGGTCGTTTTCCACTGAGCTCGGATAAGAGCCACTCTTGTCGACGTTCTTCAGGCCAATCCTTGTAAGAGCCAATCTCCAAGTGTCTAGTAACGGCATCTAACACATCAGTGTGCCTGTCCGACTCCTGTCTAATATCCAATCGAACGAGAGAAAATCCAAAAGTAGACACTTGTCTCAAGAAATCAAGAAGGCTGCCATCAGCGATGGGCTGGTCACCACAAGCACAGAGTGATCTGTAACAGAGCTCGAGTGGCTCCAGAAACTGTACAATGATTCAAGCAGAATCGGGAATTATAAAATGGGAAAATCAATGACAAACGACGTTTCCAATTCTTTAACTGAGAAATTATATAGGCAAATTCATGGATTCACTTACATCCTCAACATTGGTGAAGGTTGCCTCTTCTGGGATATCTGAGGTGCCATGAGCTAATAACTGACGTGCTCGTTCGCGCGTCTGATACAACTTGTCCCTTAGATCACCGAGCAACACTCGATAAGGTTCACTCGAAGGTATTGTTTTCCAAAACTCTGTCCCATGAGAACATAAAGAATGAATTAAGCTCAATTGACAGAATCTAGAAATAATAGAAATGCAGAAGCTTGTATTTGCGAAGGCCGGTTGTACAATTTCTAAGACTGTCTAATCATCAAATTCCATCCCACAGAGTCATACCATCTAAAAGCCCAAAATCAGTGCTTTGGTTAAGCCTCTGGAAAGAAATCCCCGTAGGGGTAGGAGCTTCTTACCAATGTAGTGCTTTGCATCCCTCTTGGAAAATCTGTGGAGCTCATCTGCACGTACACGGAGTTCGTCGTTGCAACGCCACATAGACAACTGCACTCAAGTAATGATCAGTCAGGTAAAGGTTAGATCCATCCAGAACAAAAATCAAAATTTAGATATATGGATTTGGATTCTCTCAGCACCTCAAACATGAGATCTTCAATTTGTGAATAGTATAAGTTGGCAGCCATCATTCTAGCTAACAGGCAGACATCTCTTGTTACTTCAGGAGTCACTCTAGGGTTACCTGAAACGGAAATATGTAAGGTGTAACATACATCTTGATACAAGAAGCACTAGCCAGTATTCTGCAAGCTTTTGAAACAAAAAAAAAAAAAAATCAGAAAATAATATGCTTGACAGATGATGGCATACCATCACGATCACCGCCCATCCAAGAAGAGAACTGTATGAGAGGTGCATTGTAAGGGACCCTCTCATTGATTCCAAGATTCTTTAAAGCTGTGTCAACACGGCGCAAGAATTTAGGTACACCCTTCCAGATAGTTTCATGGAAATAACTCATTCCTGCTCTCATTTCATCCTGGGGAGTGGGAGGGGTCCTTCTAATTTCATCAGTTCGGAATGCAGCTTGTATCTGTGGCGCGGAAATTGCAGTTAACAGACAGAACATGCTAGAGGAAAACTAATTGGTCCTTCACAGAATTGAAGAATTCATTTTAACTTTAATTCTCACATAATGCGTACTCATGGAATAACATGATACACAATTGAGGAAAAAATCACAAGCGGAAATAAAACAAGCAGGGAAAGACATATTACATTCAAAGAATTATTATTTGGTCAACTCCATAAAGTTTTTTAAAGCTCTTCTCTGAAGAGTTCATCAAATTAAAAAAAAAAAAATACCATTAGGAGGTTCTCCACAGCCAGAGATTTTCAATATACGAAAGTACCTCTCTCTGGAGGGCTTCATCAAGCTCCTGCTTATCATCTGGAGTGATGTCTTTAGCATACAATTGTTCCAGACAGTTGCGGATCCTGGGCAGAAGATATACAGAGACTTAAGCAAAGATCTGACCACTTGAGCAGAAACATTGGGACTCGGGATTTAAAGGCTAACCTTCCGTGTTTCTGAAGCAAAGACCTTCGCACGGACTGAGTAGGATGGGCAGTCAGGACAAGATCCACTGTCTGATTCTTCAGAGCGTCAAACACTTCCTCGGGAGACTTCTTTAATTCGACCACTAGCCTTTTGAGCGTCTCCTCAATGTCAGATTCAGTGGTCGCCGAGTTCTCATCGACAAAGTCTCCCTTCTTCAACTTATTGCGTCGCCGATGAGCAATCTGGACCTCCTCTGCCAGGTTGGCCAAGTTAAGCATGTGGGAGAAGGATTTGGCAATCACGATGGAGTCCCCGGGATCCAAACTGGTTAAAACATTTCCCAGCTCTTCGAGCTTCTTCGGATCATGGGTTCCCTCATATTCAGCCGAATGCTCGTAGCACTCTTGCACCTGGAAGCAGCAAAACCTAAACGATCAGAATAGCTTCGATCCACAAACAAACAAAACAGAAAACGAGCAGAATCAACTGAGAATCGAAACAATGAGGCAATGATCCAATCCGACCCAATCGGATCAGATCCCCACAATTTCCAAGACGCAGATCATTCACCCAACAATTAGACACGAAGGAAAAACAGGACATGCAGGGAAGCGGGGGTGTGGTACCGTCTCCTTCAGATCTTCCCCGTGCAAATCCTGGAGAATGTCGAGGAAACGATCCAAAAGCAAGGCATCGTACTCCACGAGCTTGTCGTCCTCGCTAACCTTGGCAGGCACGAGTTGCCTGAGTTGGGCGTCGATGGAAGCCAACTTCTCTAACTTGTTCGGCATCCTGATCCTCTACGGTCTGTTCCCGACCACGGCACCACTAACAACACAACACAAAAAAAAACAACCCCAAACAAGAAAAAAAGTCACCAACAATCCCCGATCGGACCGAAACCCAATACCCGGAAGACGAAGAAACGACGTGGGCTGGAGGAAAAACCGAAGCATTTCATCCCAAAAATCGTACCTTTTAGTTTCACCTAACAACTAAGGAAGGCGGGCAAGGAGGGAGGAACGACGATGCTAGGGGGGATGCAAAGACGAGCAGATGGAGGAGGAGAAATTGATGAAGGAGTGTGAGAACACCAAATTTATAGACAGGAAATGAGTAATCCCAAGTAGGATGATCTCCGGGACATCACCCACGTTATTTGTCACTCCCCCCCCCCCCCCCCCCCTTTCCGGCCGGATTATTATTATTACTACTACTTTCGAAAATTTCTTTTTTTTTTTTAATCATGTTGTTGTCTCTTATCTTCTTTATTCTAAACCCAAATTTTTTGTGCTAAAATGACCATAAAAGGATACGAATCAACCAATCGGGAAAGGAAAAATCCACTACTAAAATAAAAGCGTTCCTAAAATATGATTAGATTTATTTTTATCTTTTTAAATTTTCGTTTATTTTCCTTTTTTTCCTTTCGCGTGCGTGCAGTTTGGGATTTGGGGTCGGAGCGGCATGAAAAAGTCGGGGGTTGCGAACTCCTTCAATCTCAACGACTAACTTCCGTCGTCCTGTCCTTTTAATTGTTATTCTGTAATGAGAAGATGGATTACGTCCCGAGGATTGAATGAATGAACGAAGATGAGTTTGGTAGTAATTAATTTTTGGCAAACGGTCAAGAGAAGGGAGGCGTGGGTGGTGTTGGCGTTGGGAGGGGGAGGTCTCCTTCGGCAGCTCCTGCTTTGAAAAGTGAGTATGGGATCGATCGAGGGAAGAAGATGGGTGGGTGGCATCAGCACATACCTTATCATATTGATAAGAAGTCGTCGCTCGCTGCTTACATGATACGCTAACGAAAGGTTATCAAATCCAAGAAATCTCACGTCCCGAGGAAAATTACGTGAGTTCCCCCAAGAGTAGGTACCCTACCTTTATGAGCGTCGTCATTTCGTACGTGATCCAGCACCTTGAGCTCGCCTCGTTGTCGATGTACCGCCCACGCGCCTGCACTCCTTCTGTGGAGGAATGTTCCAAAATATAGTCCAGCGCAAAAATATTTCACGGAAACGACAATTTCAAAATTAGTTAAATAATGTCCCTTATTCGGTATTATAAACATCGAGTTTTTCGCAAATCGAAATCGGTGTAAATACCGTTGGACCTCGGCTAACGTTAATCAAGACGAATGCTAGTCCTTGAGAAGAACTTCAAACTACTATGCTTGGAAGAAGTGGGAGATGAACACTCTCCAAGTTTGTTTTATTTTTAAATGATTATGAATGAGGCCATTTACCATTATTTATACTAATTGGTCTCCTCAACTTACGAATATGATTAATCTACATGCACAGTCACGATCGATCATCTAGAAACTTATATACACTTTTTAATTTTATATAGAACTTTCGACCTAGTCGATAACTATTTAGAATCTTCGAGACTTGTCTTGAACTATTTGAGCTTTTGCAACTTTTTAGAACTGTCTCGATTCTCCATAGTCCTCCAAACTCTTCTAAAAGCTTATCGGCTCTTTTGTATCCTTTTGAAATTTTTTTTGGAGCTTTGAGAATCTTCGAAAGTAGTTGTTGAGCTTTAACACTCCCTTTCAACGACTACTTTCTTTTTTTTTTCATACCAAGTTGCATTTGAAACTCCTCAAGCTTGCTCGCATTTAAGTCCTTTGGTGAAAGTTTCCGATGGTTGGTCTTCTATGTGAATATATTACAGCGTGATCTTTCCTTGTAACACATTTTCTCTCAAGAAGTGATAATGAATCTTCATGTGATTAACTATATACCAGATTTTTAGCTAACTAAATAGCTAATTTGTTGTCACAAGATAAAGGAATTGCATAGTCAGCTTATTCGTAAAGATTTCTTATGAGCTGTATAAGCCAAATAACATCTCATGTTGCGGTTGTCGCGAGTCTATACTTGTTTCTGTCATTGAGAGTGAAATTGTTTGTTGTCACTTACGCCACAATGATATGGCACCCCTTGCAATATTGAAAACATAACCCGTGGTTGATGATTCTGCAATCTCCTTTGACCTCATAGATAATCCTGTAATCAAATGTACTCTTTATATATCTCAAGATGACGCTTCTTTGGGGATTGCATAAACGTGCTCACGAGGCTAACGACGTATGATATGTCCGGTCTTGTTTTGGTATGATATACTAAACTTCCCACCAGTTCGAGATACCTCGTCGACTCTTCAAGATCCTTGGCTTCATTCACACTGAGCTTGACGTTAAACTCGATGGGAATCGATATCGACTTGCATTTAACCATTTCATACTTCTACAACATCTCCCTTGCATATTTTTCTTGGCACACAACAAGCCTTCTAGAACTCGATCAACTCCTAGCCAAGGAAGTGCTTTAGTTCTCCAAGCTTCTTCATATGGAAGAGCACTGAGAGATTCTCCTTGATCTACTTGATCTCCATGTTGTCATCTCCTGTGATGATGAGATCGTCCGCATACACGAGCACTACTATAATATTCTTTCCTTGAATTTTCACGAAAGAGGCTTGAGTCGGCTACTATAAGAGTATATCCACTATGGAGTAAGAACTCTACAATCTAATCGTACCATGCTCGTGGTGCTTACTTTAGTTAGTATAAAGCTTTTCTTAACTTGCAAACATGGTTGGGTCTATCATTATCCACAAAGCCTTGTAGTTGTTCGATGTAGATTGGTCAATCTAACTCTCCATGCAGAAAGGCATTCTTTGCATCCGTCTGCCAAAGTCCATGACTTGCAGCTAGGGCAAGCATAACTTGAACAGTCGTAATCTTCGCAACTGGATTGAAGGTCTCGTCATAATTCAAGCCATACTACTAAGAGAATCCTCGAGTGACAAGCAAGCCTTGTATTTTTCTACCGATTCGTCTGGATGAGTTTTTACCTATAGACCCACTTGTAAGATATGGCTTTAACCTCTCCAGGTTTAGGTACTAAATCCTAAGTTTGATTTTCTTCTAAAGCCCGAATATCTTCTCGCACTATTTCTTATCGTACCTTATGTTTCGATGCTTCTTCGTAGGTGGAAGGCTCTTATAGATACATCTTTTGCAAGAGTGGCATTTATGTACCATGTTGGAGGTCTGCGTTGTCTTGTAGATCACCTCAGGGGTGTTGTCGCATCACCAGTTTCTTCTTCCATTGCATTCTCTAATCAACGATTAGCTTCAAAGGTATTTCATCCCCTTATGTCTTATCGTCTTCTTCCTTCAAAGATGGTCACCAGAAAATTGCTTCATCAAATAGGACAATGTGCAATACAGTACACTTGTTAGTTGTAAGATTACAACACATCCATCCTTTTCTATCCGGTCATATCCCACGAAGATGCACTTTATTGCCTTCTTGTCGATCTTGCTCCGCAAGTGGTTGGGGAAACTGTGACGGGTCCGTGACGCTACTACGGCCAAATCAATATAGTAACGCTACCCGTCTGGCGTCGTGCCCACCCAAGCACGACCAATCTTTTCTCACTTTCCCTAGGAACACAATGATAGTGGTGAGCAAAAAGTTCAGAATTCCAAACATCGAACTGATTTTTCGACATTTCGGTATTTAGAAATCGGTATTTGATGTTTGGTTTGGTTCGATTTTATATTTCTATTAAAATTCGATTTTCGGTTCAGCTTCGGTATTTTTATAAAAAAATTCGGTATTCCAAATATACCGAAATATTATTGGACTTGGGTCTTGTTTGGACTTTTGGCCCATTTGCCCATACCTTCTGCAGCAGATCGGTCCACCCACCCTAGGGCTACTCTCCTTTCCTCATCCTCGACGACACGACTCCACCTCCGGCTCTTCCGTCAGTCCTTCCTCCGAATCACTTTTACGTTTTCTTTCTCTCCTTCAATCGCTGGGTAACCAAAACACAATCACACTATCTTTGGTCTCTATAAATCTGTTTCATCATCAGACATCCTCTTCTCCTCTCCTACCCCCAACCTCTTGCATCCTCGCTTGTCTTTCCATTCCCCCGGCCAAATCCTCATAGGCAAATATCACGCCGCTCTTTCTTCTGAGCTTTTTGTGATAAGCCAACACACAGCGGAAACCTTCGAGCGTCCCTCCCATCCCCTCCACCACAGTTCCTTCGGCTCTATCGGAAAATTATAAGGATAAGGAAGAGACCAGTCCCCCTCTCCTTCTCTTCTGTCTCACCGGTCCCCTTGTCAGATCCCTCTTTTTTCATGGGCTTGGATTGAATTTCTTTTTTTAATTGGCTTTGGGCCCATAATCGACCTAATTGAAAAAATTTAGAAGATTCAAATACCAAACTGAAACACCGAAATAATTTCAGTAATTTAATAGTTGAAATTTTGGAATTCGGTTCGGTATTTGGAGGACAAAAAATTAAAAGTTTGGAATTTGAAATTTCGTTATTTGGTTTGGTTCGGGTTTGGAACACCGAATGCTCATCCCTATACAATGAGACCAATAACACATCCAACCGAGCAAGATGGTGTCAATCATCGTATTATCACTCACAATAACACAAAGGGAACTACAAGACTCTCGTGTATACAACAGGCTCTCGGAGTATGGGTATCTCGCCCCAACTCACTCTCCTCTATGCACACTCACATGCTCTCCCTCGCCCAAGTCCCCACTCACTCATTTATAGGGGCCAAGGGGAGCTACATCTAGATTACAAGACAATGGACACTTGGACACCATGCGGCCACGAGCAACCCAACAGTCCCAGGACACCAACAGTCGTCTACAGCTAGGAACACCAAGGGTCGTCTGCACTCTCGTCAGGGGACTGCCGCATCTTGCAGCAGCCATCCGAAGGGTCACCTACAGCTTGCATCAGGACTCTTCCGTCGGCACTCACCCACAAGCAAACTCCATGGAATCTCCATTGCTTTCTGCGGCAAGCCACCACTACAGCTTCGCATACCAGGAACGTCCAATAACCAGATTCCTCCCCGACCCGCGCATCTCGTCACATCCTCATCGCATTGTCCGTTATCCAGCACGTCTCTCTACATGCCTTTGACAGTTTTCCCATTTCTGTGAGACCACCCACAGTAAGTGCGTCCTCGACTGATGAATACTGGGATGCTCGCTTGCCCGATGAGGTCCGTTGCAAATAAAGCAGCCTAAGCGAGCCCTTGGATCCGTCAGCGACTCTTCCCTCATTCTGTCATTTACCCCGTTGGCCAAGCCGTCATCATTGCCACGCTTTGGTTTCGACCAGCCCTCACGCTTTCCCCTGTCTACGTCATTTCGTGCCCACATCTCTTTGGTCACGGGCCTCCGAGTCTGCTCGCTGCCCCCTCCCAAAAGGAGATCGACAGGAACGTCTGCAGCTGGCACCGTCGATGCCAAGTCTTGCACACCTTGTCGACGTAGCTCGATCTCTGCACATTGTTGAAGACCGTCGAGGAAGTTGAATAACTTGTCCGCCTCGGACATGTTGGGTATATCCAGCATCAATGACGTGAACTTCTTGACGTACTCCCTCACGGTGCTAGTGTGTTTGAGGCTCTTCAATGCCTCCCTCGCAACCCAGCTCACGTTGCAAACTAAAGAACTGATCCATCGGCTTTTTCTTCAAGGACTCCCAGGTATCGATCGCAGGACGGCCAGCACTCATGTCGTCCTTCACCCGCGTTCGCCACCTCTGTTTTGCATCTCCAGTAAGATACATGGACGTGATCGAAACCTGCTCCCTCTCAGGAATCCTTGCTGTCGCAAAGTACTGCTACACATCCCACAAGAAGTTTTGTAGTGCCTTCGCGTCTCGACTTCCGTCGAACTTCTGAGGTTCAGGGACTCTCACCCTCGAATGCTCATCCCCGCCGGAGGATTGTGCAGCAACCACCCTATTAAAGATCACGACTTCATTCCGAAGGACTTCCTGCTGACTATGTAGCTCTTCCACGGTTCGGCTCAAACTATCGAGTAAACCGCTGAGCCTTTCCTCTATAGCTTCGGTTACACTGGTGATGAAAGATTCCAAGTTAGCCACGCCCTCACGGAGTTCATCCAGGTGCTCCAAGACCGAGGTCTGCACATCGAGAGAAGCCTCACCCACGAGCCGCTCTAGTCATTCCAATCTCTTGCTAGTGGTTCTGGTCGTCATAGTAAACACACACGAAGACTCAAAAGTGGCTCACTGTAAGCTTCATCTTCCATAGTAGCTCAAACGGTGTCTTGAAGTTTAGACGACATACGGTAGTCTATTTATAATGGCTGCAACAGTCATCATGCATTTTTCCCAATATCTTTTAGGAACATTCCTTACATGAAGTATGCTTTTACAAACTTCTACAAGATGTTTATTATTCTTTTCTGCATTTCCATTTTGTTGTGGTGTGTATGGGCATGTCAGTTGTATTCTTACCTTGCACTCCTTCAAGTATTCTGAAACTCTTTAGAGGTATATTCTCTCCCATTATTGGTGCGCACACCCCACTTTCTTCTACAAGTCGCCCTTTGTCTTGCTTTTGAACTCTCTAAATTTTTAGAACATTCGACTTCTCCTTATGAAGTTAATCCAGAGACGAGAATAGTCATTGATGAATGTTATCATGTATTTGTAGCTGCTCACATATGGATGTTTCAATGGTCCAAGCATATCTGAGTGGATTAGCTGCAAAAGTTCTTATGACCATTATTAAGACTGTTTGTAGGGTAACTTGTGTTCTTTCCCATACCGAAAGCTTATACAGACATTGTTGACGTTTACTTCAAACTACGAAAGGCCTTTCCCCATCTCCTTACTCATCGTGGCCTTCAACTTGTGGAAGTCGATTTGTTCAGGTCTTTCGCGCTAGAGATTTGTTGTCTTAATCTTCTTCACATTTTTTGTATGTCGATCCTACAAAGATGACATATATGATGTTTAGTTTCTTTCCTTCCATGAACGACATCCTAGAAAACTATAGATCACGGTACACCTTAACATCTTCTGGCCCAAACACCACGAAGTTGCTGAAGGCTGCCAATTGTGCTACTGACAAAAGGTTCTTCTTTATCCCGAAGATATGACACATTCACTATAGTTGCATCTTGTTGGGACTATCATATCCTGTTATGACAATCTTGTCGATATGAGCGATGAGTAATATTAAGTTGTTTGCAGTGACAACGATATGATGTCCTTTGTATTCTAACAGTTCTTCTAGCTTCTCCTAATCTCTTGTCATGTTGTTGGAGCATCCATAGTCAAATATCTAGTTCTCTGCATAGCTCACCAAGTTATTGTAAACTACTACAAGAGTCTGATCTTCCAACAATGATACTTCTTCAAGCAAGAGATGCTTCAAGATTCTACTCTTCTTCGAAATTATCTTCTTTTAAACTACTTGACGTGGCAACATTCCATTCCAATTGCTTTTGCTTGGACCAATGATCTCTTGCACAGTGGTCCTTCTTGCTAAGTTGAAACATTCTTCATTCTTTTGTTGGGTTGGCTTGTCCGGTTTCTGTTGTTATTGTTGTCGGTTGGGCAGATAATCTCGTTGACCATATCTACCGCCTTGTGAGAATCTTCTCTCTACAAACCTCTTATTTTTAACATAGTTTCTTCCTTTATTACTACATAAGAATTCTTCTTCATTTTTCATAAATCCACCTACCAACTATTTTGCTAATTTCTCATGATTAGCTAATAAATTCTCTAGTCTTCTAGGGATGGCGACGTAGGTCATCCTTGCATCACCGCGATAAATCCTCTATAATTTGGCCTTATCCTGTGAACAATAATATTTCTCATCTTATCGTTACTAATCTTTTACCATGAGTCTAACTCGAAAATCTCTCGGCAGATAGACTTCACTCCAGTGGAAAATTGGTTAATTCATAAGTCTCCTTGTTTAACCGCATCTCTGTACGCGCGTCCTTGGGCTTAGCGCGCACGCGGCGGTTCGAGCGACACGAGGATTCAGACCCGTTCCCTCTGGTGTCCTCCAGTCAGCGCAATGACTCGAACGTCCAAGCTCTGCAAAGGAAACCGAGGTCGATCCTCCCTTGATTCCTAATCGGGCCTGCCCGGGACTTCGCAGATCGTCTCCATGTTCCTTAAGATGCAAGGGCAAATGGCGGAGCATGATCCACAGAAGGAATTTTTGGGAGGATCGAGAGCGGCTCGTATCGTCTTCCCTCATCCATGATGGCTAGATGGTTGTTGTTGCTTAACCTAGGTAAGTAATTACGCAGTCGCCACAGACTTATTTTTAAAACTGTTTAAGTCGAAAAAACAGTTCGGTGCGGGGATCCGTATTTACTAGCTCTTACATCTAAACATGCGAAGATGTGGCGTTTGCTCCAAAAGATTGCTTTTTGGTAACGGGCGTTGGACACGATCCGGGCATAACTCCGAACTCATTTCACTATTTTACGGGCGTTGGACCCGAATTCATGTGTATTTGTTTAACAATCACATGCGACGAAATCCTAAGAGCCTAGCAGCATGCACCACAACACTCACAAACAATAATTTAGATCAAAGGGAACGGAGAAGGGTGGTGACTACGGGCCTATGCCCTTGGACCCGCAGCCCGTTACAGGTGGATTTGTAATTTGGTTTAGGAAGGTCCGCACCTCCCCTTTGTACCTGAAATATCGGTTGGGGCCGCTTTACTTCAGACCGACGGTTTTTAGGCCGCGGTGGATCCAACCAAACGCGGTTTGTTACACACGCCTCGAGTTTTCTATATTCGAACTTCATTTTGTCGAACTCCCGTGAAGCTCGGTTGATTTTCATGCAAATCAAACCAAAATGCAGTGGGGGAAATGGTGGTAAGAAAATTCTAATTAAGGCATGTCAAATAATTAGAATTGACTTGGTGAGTAAGAATGATACACACAGGGCGTTGTGTGGCCCGTTGATATCGATCCTCCGTAACGTCGAAAGATAACGGGGCGTTTTGTGGCCCGTCTGGTAAGTGTCTTCATTGTGGCGTTCAATGATGCGAACATATTCAAAGATGAATTAGGTATCTTTCACACATACAACAATGACAAAATGATGATAATAATAATAAGTTAAACAATTCAAATTGCTTCGGCCCAAATAAATATGAAGATAAATTATTATTATTATTAAATTGAAGAAAGACAAAAAGACTAAGGAATGGAGAAACTTCCCTCATTTGGTCGAGGGAAGAAGGATGAAGACGACTTCTTTGGTGAGAGGAATTCAGTGTGAGAAGGTCACCAAAGGAAGGAAGCTTCGTCTCTCAGGATTGTCGCCTCTCGGATCTGGCCGTGATGAAAGTGGTCGGGACAGGCCGACCAGAGTGGGACGACTCCAGATCCCTTTAACGCCGGAAAAATCAAGATTGAGGAGGTGCTGCCTCGAATCTAGCCTCGGGGTGGCGGCGGCCGCGACACCATCAGGTTTGGGACAAGGTCGTCAGGTGATAATGGCTCCAGGTCTTGTGGGTCCAATTTGGTCGGTGGGTTTGAGCCCGTGGTCATCGGAGTCGAGATGCTTTTGATTCGGCCAAGGTGAAGCGGCTAGGGCTCCGCCAATCTCAAGGCATGGTTGTCAGAGCCGGGGAGCTCCAGATCTGCTGCCTTGGCGCATGACTGATTGTGCCGTCGATATGGGAGAGGCAGAGCTGAGCGATGGAGGTAGGAGTAAACCTTTGTTTTGCGAGGTTGAGGTAAACGTCGAGGGAAAGGGGGCTGGCTTGGGAAGCGTCCAGGGAAGTCGCCGCTTGTCACGGTTGGGGCTAGAGTGTCTTGGGTGTCCTAGGCAGTCGCTGGAGTCGGGAGAGTTGATGGCGCCTGTGCCCGTTGGGACAGAGATGAAGAAGCATGAAACGTCTAGCGAAGGAGGAAGAACGGGGCACTGACGAGAGTGGGTCAGAGGACGGTTGTTGGGGAAGAGTACGGCTGCCAAAGTTGGTGCTTGCCGCTTTCGTCCGACTCTATTATGGATATCTGACCACATTCTCCATTGGGCCCTCTTATCTCCCTTCTCCAAGCTCGGGTTATGGAAGAAGGAGAAGAAGGAACCAAGAAGAAGGTATCAGCAACAACGGGGTTTATTGAAGGACAACTCACAATCGGGTATCGCACCGCAGTGCCAGTGGGTTCGATCTCGATCTCATGCGAAGATAAGCGGATGACAAAATAAGACAGTAATAGCCATAAGGAAAAATTGAGGTGGACCAGGCCACCACACGTTGTCGATTTACCAACACCATCCTTTTCCCAAATTGGTATCATCTTCAGCCATCACCGATCCTCCAATTTTCCACTCCATAGTAAGAAGCCAGGCAAATGAAACAGCCATATCCTCGGGAAGCCACCCAACTCTTGGCGTTAACTGATGCTTTCCCACGACAGAACCAGCGACAAAGAGGTCATGATATCCTTCCCCCCTTATGCCCACAAGGATTCCCACATTTAATTTCAATTTCATAGGTGGGGGGAATGGATCACAGACCCATGCCACGGTGGTCACACCGGGTTCGGGGGCCCTTCACGTGTTATGGGCGGAGGAGGACAAACGGCTGCCCATTGCTCAGCCTCCACTGCCAACAGCCTCCAGGACCTTCATGCCACAATTGATTTCAACGCCCGGAGGTCCAACCAGCAGGAAATCTCGCCGGCCTTTCAGCCACCAGAGCGGGCCATCCCACAGGGGTACGACATTCTCGTTCGGGGATAAAGTCCGACCCTCCTTCGGACATCACGTCATAACAGGTCACGAGCTCCAACCAGTCAAGCACCCACCGGACCTCGCGGTCCGAACCGACCACACCAAACGCACGCTTAACCGGGACCCAAGGACCCGGACTAAACGACCCACCGACCTACCCTACCCTCCCCTAACGACTCCTAACCCATGCGCACAACCAAGAACAGGACAGACAAGGACAGAGAGGGGACCGGGGTGAGACGTACAAATTCGGCTTCGAACTCTCCGAGTCGTGGGTCTCCTTTCCTCGGCGCTCACCGGCCCGGCGTTGTGCTCCCTTCTCCGGTTGAGTCCCCCGTCCTTCCACAACTGCGACGGCTGTCGGAGGCCAAGGAGAGTCCTCTTATCTTCTAGTCGATGGACGACGGGCGGTTCCCGTGTTCCGGTCCCCCCTTATCTTCCCCTGATTGGTGGCCTGTCATTCTGGTGGGATTACGTTTCATTATTTATATTTTTATTCATTGTTGCCGACTGTGTAGTATGGGGATGGATTTCAATTTTGATCATTAACAGTTTTATCTGAAATCTCCGAGTTATTATCAGGTAATTGATTGAAGTTTCGCTTGTCCAAATCCCCGACTTTAAAACGAATCTCAACGCGGTCCGAATCCGATTACGTTTAGGTCAGGACGTCCCCTTCTTCACATGACGTAGTAACACGAAATCGAATTCGAAATCTCGATAATACTCGTCAATACATCGATTAATTATGAGAATATTAAACTCTCGTGTTCACGTCGAATTTTAACCAAGTTAAACGTTTGATGCGTCTATAATGTTATTTTAACTAATCGTTTATATATAAATATATAACGTAAAAATTTCCGGTCGTTACAGTTTGCATAGTGCGAGTCTTTGTTCTCGGTGGAAAATTTTTCTTACCTCCACGCCCTCCCCCCGTGACCACCTCCCCCTTTGATTTCAAAGAGAAATAGTCCCCCGCCATGAAACGTGGTCCAAGTGAAATGTAGGCCCATCTCATGATTTTAAAAGAGCAAGCCGAAGAAATGGGCTTCAATCTTTGAAATTCGGACGTAGTGACGAACATCTCCATGATTTTACGCGTAACCCTGATTTCGTCCAGTTAACGCTTGTGACCTCACAGTGTCTCTTCCCTAGGCAACCACAGTTTTAATAACTCGTGTTATTGATATTAGCCTCTCGCCGACACCACGTTCATGAAAAGGCCCGGTTACATGTCGGCAGGGTGTACGACGGAGCAAAGCCGAGAAGACGAACGATAACGAAATGCTATTAAAAATGGTTGCGAGGAGCTCCTTCTCTCCCAATTGTTTTTTTGGTCATATCACCGTCTTTTTCGAAACACATTATTGAGAGTTGTGGTTGCCGCTCGCTTTCCATGTTTAGATTTCAGGCGATAATAATATTCGAGGAGAAAGAATAGTGAATATGCCATCATCATCATCATCATCATTTCATTATTATGGAATCGGGTAAAAGAAGGAAGAGTTGCAGTATGACGTGGAAAAACGGAAAGGGAAAGGGAAAAAGGCAGAAAAGAGAATTCATGAAACCCATCGCTTTCGTTCGTACAACGTGGGAGAGAACTTTTTGTGTTATTTCATTTCTGTCACATCGAAAACATATTCATCATGTAAGTGCACACGATCGTACAAGTAATAAAATGTAAGTAAGATATCGTTTCCATAAGGATTGATTTGAACTTCTCTCGATTATTAAAATACGCCAATATCTATTATTCAACTAAGCGAGTTGAGAAACAATCAAACTAAGTGCAAAGCTAAAAAAACCGAGTAAGTAAATTGAATTAAAATTCAAATGAGAAAAGCACCTAGGACGACGATTTCACCTGACAATTAATCGCAAGTCATATCTCAATCAACACGCTTAAAATGATCTGGTTGATAATATGGAATTCGGTTATCTTCCTACGTCCCTCCCAAGGTCATAAGAACGTATATCTCTTAAATAGTAATCACTTTATTGCTAGGTAGATTAACTATCGAGTGCCCCTTAAGAATCAATTTCAATTCGATTACCCAGGACGATTGTGTATATTCCTATCCCGCTCGTTAATAATCTCGTCTTCCGACCAAGTTTAATCTAGGTTATTCCTCTTCCCGTGCTTAATCTAGGATTCCCCTTTCGAGTTCACCTAAATTCACTATTTAATCCTATTGGTGATTAGGCAATAAGAAAGCGTTAAGAACGAATAGGAATAATCTAACCTAAATCATTCAAGTGTGTCAAAAGAGATAAACTTTTGACTAATTGTTAATACCCATTTTAACCCTAGGTAAAGAAAATTAGTTCATAACAGAGGTAAATAAAAACATCAAATCAATCTTAAACAATGAAAACGACATAAAGAAAAACTAAAAGAAAAATAATTGGCGAAGTCTCCGTCGACGACTCCTTGTTACCAGCAGCCTCCTTCGTTCCCGCTCTAAAGGTGAATAAAGTGTTTTTATAATCCTAAAAATAAACATAGAGAATCTCAGAAAATCTTTTTTTTTCTCCCCATTGTCTTCAGGTCCTGCACCAGCATCCAAAGATCTTCCCTCTGCATAGAGTCTTCGTAATTACGTCAAGATCCGCTTTTTTCCGTATTTATCCTGAAATCGATCAAAAAACTCGGCAATAATCCATTTCTCGGGAATAACGTGAAATAGCCAGGAATATTATGCAATGAACGCAATATTTCATAAATCTAACAAAATGTAAGTATGAAATTACCCTAAATAACTCTACTTTCAGAGAGTTGTCAATTTCCATGTAACATGATGTTTCTTACCTAAACCTAACCAATATATACATTATATTTATATATTATGGACAGGAGTGGAGTGATGGTTGTGTCGGCGATGATGAAGATGATGTCCTCATCACAACCTCAACGATCAAATCCCTCCTGAGGAATGGAAAGGAAGTTTGGCCAGAAACACTTTAATCTCCTCCTCATAACACAGACAGAGGCCAGGAAATAATGTGGATTTTTTAGTCGTCCATCCATTGGCCACTTAAATGAGTTGAGTGGAGGGGTGAATGGTGTTGCCATTCCCCGACAATCTACATTTTGATTACAATGATGGCCTGCACAATCATACTTACACAAGAAAGGATAGGGAGTCTACGCCCACACACACATACACTTAATGCTGATGCCTAGTTGTTGTGCGGAAATAAACAACTGTTCGTGACTGAAGCACAGGGGGCGGCATTGCTGGTTTCGTCCGAAACGCATGCCGGGATGACTTTGAGTCCATCACCACACGTGACGGCGGACGTCTCCTGTAGTTGAGCATTATCAAAGCAACTAGGGGAAAAGGGGGGCACCGGGAAGGACTATATACAAAGGTCCCATTGGGTAATGTCTAGTCCATCGATCTTATCTCTCTCCTATCCAGCTGATCCTCCTCTTCCTTTCCCAATTCCATCCTTTTCCGATCCGCTTTCCTTCTTGTGTGCGACTGGCTCCTTGAGATGCAACAAGGTTCCCCATCATTGCCCCGATCTGCCGATCACCAGCCACAGCCCAGCCGCTATGAGTCCCAGAAGCGCAGGGACTGGAACACCTTTGGCCAGCACCTCAGCAACCAGAGGCCCCCGGTTGCCCTCTCTATGTGCAACCACAACCACGTGCTCGAATTTATGCGCTACCTAGACCAGTTCGGGAAGACTAAGGTTCACCTTCAGGTGTGCCCCTACTATGGGCAGCCTGAGCCGCCTGGACCTTGCACCTGCCCTCTGAAGCAGGCCTGGGGGAGCCTCGATGCCCTGGTTGGCAGGCTCCGGGCAGCTTACGAGGAGAACGGTGGTTTGCCGGAGACAAACCCCTTCGCGAACAACGCCATACGGGTACACCTCAGGGAGGTTAGGGATTCCCAGGCGAGGGCACGGGGAATTCCCTATAAGAAGAAGAAGAAAAAGAAAAAGATAAAGAGCTCAATGAAAGCGAGCAGCAGTAGCAGCGGTGCTGCTGCCACCTCCTCCTCGGACGCCAACTTCATCCCTCATGTATCGAATCTTAGAAAAATCTAGGTAAAATATACGGTACTTCATCCGCTCTCTGCTGTGTTTTCGGACCCTAACCAAAACCCTAGTTGAGGATTGAAGTGATAAAAATTGCTTGTTTTTGTCTCAGGCTTTCCTCTCGAGGTGAATGTAGCAATATCAATAGTTAACAGTTTCTCATATGTTGTTTCTGGGACTAACCTCACTTGAGTGCTTTCCCTCCATGATCAGAAGCAGTCCTTTTTAGAGATCTTCATAATATTTTAAAATCATAATCAAACACCGAAGATCTTGTGTCTGAATAATTTAGTTTACATAATATGTGATCGTGCTTTTGTCTCCTGCGATGATTTTTATTTCCCATTTTCTTTTCCATCGTCCCTTTTGTCCTTGCAATTACTTAATCACCGGCTAATCTAGCGGAAGAGAACATCGAACTCTAACTTATCTGTCTTCCCTGCATTTGGGAATGCTTTTGGGGCCTTAAAGAACTTTTAACTTTGGGGCTGATCTACTTTCTTCTCTTTAGATCAAGCAAGGATTAATGACAATTGAATTGTTCTCTTCTTCTGTTTCAAATGCTTTGACAGAGGCGAGGGCTGATCTTCTGTACTACTACTACTACTACTACTACTACTACTACGGAGAGTTTGCTCGAGCTGGGACAAGCTCATTGTCGAGAACCTCAAACTCCTACAAGTATCATCGGTTAAATTAGGTTTAACCGCACTTGAAGGGAGTGGATTTGTAATGTAATTTCTCTGCAAGCATGCCGTAGTCCTAGTGGACATAGGGGAGATCCTGCAAAGCTATGCCATACAATATATATTATATAAGAACCCAAGTAGATTAAATTTCATCCAGTTTTTTCCTTTCACATGATAATTACATTGTACTTGGAGTAATGTCTGTATGCATACCACAAAAGTGGAAATATGTTTGTGATTAATATCTTATTTTTATTTTATTATGTTTCTACCACAAGAATTGTACCTTTTTTCTGCTTTATTTGGGCACGACTACTACTTTTAATCAAATCAAGGGTTGAAAACATATCAGATCAATGTTTCCCTCTTATTACTCTGCAATAATTGAGTCGTGGGGAACTTTTTGTTCTTTTGGATCATCGGATTCCTCTCACATGTCCTTTCCTTTTTCCAATTTAAGTCCATTAATCTATGTCAATGAAGAAGAGTATGTTTTGGGGTCTCAAGATCACCCTCGGTGCCAGATTTTTGTTTTGTGAAATGAATCTGGGACACTAGAGTTAGCCCCATCTCAAGGAATCGTGGTAGATTTGTGGATTCACATTGGATGTATATAGTTACAACGGGATTCTCCGGTTGATTACACTATATACAAGTGATGATATTGGGTTATCGACACGCTTTCCCGAAAGAAGTGCATTCAAGCGGAAGATCGACCTACACCACCACCCACTTGCGAGATTTCATTGGTTCACGTCCACCGGGCGGGCATTATAAGAAGACCCTTTTGTGGAAAGGAAGAGGCTTCAGTCATTTTCGAGTCAGGAGAAGGAGGAACAACAACAGCAGTGGATATAATCACCTAAAAGCACTATGGCATTTCCTGGAAAACAAACTCAAAACAACAACAATAACAAACGGCAGCTGCTAAGCAGTTATGTCATACTATCTTTCCTAAAATCTCGGGGATGATATCCGAAAATTGCCGCCCATACTGGATATATTACATCTTCAATGAAGGCAGAATGATTAGGGGTAGGGGGCCATGCCTCCTGTAGCTTCACGATACCAATTCCACCGCAGGACCTTGCGAGAAAACTTTATCATATGTTAGGCCTCGAGCTACCTCGAAGAAATGGGCCACTGCTTCAGGGGTTCCAACAAGGACACCATGACCCAAATTGAGGATATGCCCCTTAGTTCCAGCGCATTTCACAACCCTGGCGAACAAGATGGGAAGGGTACATAAGTTAACACAGTTCAGAGAGATTATTCATTCGGTTTCAACCAATTATATCATAAACTGAACCAAGGGAACCACACAAGTTGTTCAGATTTATCCGAACCAGGCCAAGGATTAATAATTAAACTGGTAGCCTGTCAGGCAATGAGCAATTCGACGCCTCAAGAATAAGCCAAAACTATCCCGAAGTATGAAAACATGCCATCTGCCGGAACAAAATAAAATAAAATAAAGCTCAACTTCTTGATGTGAACCGCAATTCAAAATGTCAGATCTGAGAAGGCAGATAAGTAAGCATCAACAAAAGGTATCTAGAGATGGGCTCAGAAGATGAACCGCATAGTTTCTTCGGTCAAAGCCAGGAGGGGAGAGAACAGATAAGCAGGATCGACATTTCCCTGTATTCCCACACCATTACCCAACCGTTTCCTTCCATCGGCCATGTCCACTGTCCAGTCCACGCCGATCACATCAACTCCAGTCACTTTCATGCGCTCAAGCAGACCCCCATTTCCATTAATATAGAGTACAAGAGGAGTGCCAGGACATCTGCTTCGTACCACATCTACAATCTGCAAATTTTATTACAGTCAACAATCCATACTCATTTAGCCCCTATGATAATACTGTCTTGCTAATCAAATCTAAACATGTTTGATCCGACGAAAACATAAAAAATATGGAGCTTATGGTTAATTTCCTGGAATGTTGTCGGTAACGTAGAACATAGCATGCATAGCTAATCCCAAGCTCATACAAGTGAAGCAGCCTCAGTTCCAACAATATGATTAGCCTTCCAACTGCTAACTCAATCAACAATGAATTTCTGGAAAGATGGTTGTTCAAAGTGAAAAATACTCCGTAGAAGATTTATACAGAAGAAAGGCAGATGACACAATATAAGCCTTATTCTGTCCTCGGGAAGCATGAAGTACCTCTTGAATGTAAGGCTTTGACCAGCACTCCCACATATCAGGAGCAACTGCCCAACCCATGAGTCAAATATCTGAATGCAATGGGCGCCGGATTCCACATGGAAAATCACATATTCGGATATTTCCCATGCTAGATGTGAGAGAAGAGCCCTCAAAATATGTGGTGCTGTGCGACACATGCTCCTTATAGTAGTATATGCACGAGTTATGCCCTCTTCTAAAATATACGTAGCAATCGTCCAAGAAGCACCAACAAAACCCAGCAAGGCCGCTTTCCCTTCAACCTACATGATGGACTTAACTTCAGTAAATTTACACAATTCCCCGTGATATCCACTAAAAGAGAAAGGTGCAGGATGCAATCAAGTGTTGACCTCACGACGTAAAATCCGGAGAGATTTGCCGACAAACTCGAGTGTCGAGAGATCAATGGGATGCAATGCCTTCAAGGCTTCCTCGGAACAAATGGGTGACTGAATCACAGGGACTCTAACTTCTTCAATGTCAAACAGAACACCAAATGCAGGCAAAGGAGTGAGAATGTCGGAGAATATAATAACACTGTCCGGACGGAATGCTTGCCAAGGCTGCAAGGAAATTTCCACAATGAGATCAGTGGTCTCTGACCTCTGCCTGAATGATGGATATTTCTCTGCTAGCTTTCTGTAAACAGCCATGTACCTTCCCGCCTGGCGCATCATCCATGCAGGGGGCCTACTCACCACATCTCCTCTAACAGCCCTCACCGAGAGAGGATCTGAACAAACAATCATCCCAACGCCACTCAACGAGAGAGGAAGAATTTTCGCCGAAAAAAAGACATGAAATGATAACGCCCAAGCCACGGAAATCTACAAGTTAGGAAAGTACAGGATGAGGAGGAGCAATCCACAACAAATTTACGAAGCTGCTGCTTTCTCGGGGGGACCCGCGATACTCCGAAATGAATGGCGATGAAACCCCCAATGGCCGTACATGACAGTTCAAGCTGAGCCGCAGCCACTGCAAAAGATAAAAGCATCGGCATCGGCGAGGGCAGACAAAAGCACGAAAGAGGCGGCGTCTTTGTTTGTGGAGACTGTCAGAGAATACCTGGCTAAGGAAGGGAAGCCCATTATTCCGGACAAGGGGCAGCGACGGCGAGACCCAGAACAGGTTGGAACGAACTTTCGGAGGCTCGGGGCGATCGAATCGTCCTTGCCTCCTCGCCTAATCCTAATAATCCTGGAATCGCTGTCGGCATGGAGAGCCTTTGTACGAAAATATCTTTATTTTAAGGAAAAGAACGGAAGGAAAGAAGGGCAGAGGAGAAGAGAAAGAAGCGGGTTTTTACCTATTTTCTCTCCTTTTTTGCCTTTTTCTACACTTTTCCTCTCTTATTTCCTTCTCCTGTCCTTCCCCCTCTTCTTCTTTTTTTCCTTTTTCCCTCCCCTTTTACTCTCTCCCCTCCCCCCCTCTCTCGTTCCCTTCCCTTTCCCTTTCCCCTTTCTTTCCCCTTTCCGCCGCCTATCTTTTCTTCCGTTCTTTTTCTTAAAAAATTAATGTGAAATTATCAATTCTATCTAAGCTTTGGCCCGTTTTTCCTATCTACCCAGAACTTTCAATAATATCATTAGCTGGTCTCACGTTTATCCGTTATCTCAAAAATAACCTTCGTCCACCCGACCCTCGGACGAAATCTGACGTGGCTAGTACGTGTCCATTGACGCCGTTTAACCCCCGTTTATCGACTGACATGGCAAATTGAAAATCATAAATTATTTTTCCCATTTTCGATTTCTCAAATTGAAAACCCTAAATTAATTTTTTTTCCTAAATCGGCCTATACTTAAGACAATCGCACCAAACCAGCCCAAATTCGCCCTCCCCCGCTGCAGCCCCCTCCCCCCTCCCCCGTGCCTCCTTCCTCCTCTCCAGCAGCAGCCCCCTCCCGCCTCCCCCGTGCCTCCTTCCCCTTCTCCAGTAGCAACAGCCCCCTCCCCCCTCCCCCGTGCCTCCTTCCCCCTCTCCAGCAGCAGCCCCCTCCCTCCCGCAGCAGCAGCCTCCTCCCTCGAGCCTCCTTCCCCTTCCCCCTCCCTCGCAGCGGCCTCTTCCCCCGTAGCAGTCCCCTCCCTGCAGCAGCAGCCCCCTCCCCCGCCATAGTCTGCAATTTGTGGTCGTCGTCGTTGTTCTTAGGTAGTTATTGACATATAATGCTGTCGTTATTTGTCTGCAGACGTGACAGTAGGACAAGCAGACGTGACAGTTGGACAGTAGGATGTTACAAGCAGCAATGTCTAGCAGATGTAAAAGTAGGACAAGCAGCGTCATGGATAGTTCGAGCTACATAGAGAAGAACAAGAATGTGAAGTGCTTCTGTGGTATGGAATGCGTTATCAGGACTGCTCATACTGAAATGAACTATGGGAGAAGATTCTTTAGCTGCTATAAATACAAGTTTGATGGAGGGTGTGGATTTTTTCTGTGAGTGGATACTCCGAGGTTGATGAAGCAATTTGAGAAAGAAGAAGCCCGAGCTGAAAATTCAACCCTAGAAACACGTTTAAGGACAGTGGAGATACAGCTGGCTAAAGTTGAAGAAAATTTGAAAGATATGAAGTTATTATGTATTATTGTAATTGTCATATGTGTTGGGATAATTTTATATGTGTTAGCGAAGTAGTTGGAACAATATGAAGTTGCTTAGTGTTGTTTATCCAATCAATGTACAAGAGCTTGTTTGAAACTGGATGAAATTGATTAGAACTTGTTTAAACATGTCCATGGTTGTTTGTAGATCACAACAACCCAAGTTTGACATATTTGTAAGACTAAAAGAGAAACAGAAATTATCAAAAATACCCTGTGCGTATCCGATTTACCCATTACTCTGTTTGTTTGCAATCCCTCCAATGTACACAACATGTCAATGCTTGTTTGAATATTAAAACAACAAGACAGAAGCCGAGTCTTACAGACAGAACCCAATTGTTACAGGCAGAAAAAAACATGACAGACAGAACCCAATTGTTACAGACAGAAACCAATTGTTACAGACAGAAACCAATTGTTACAGACAGAAACCAATTGTTACAGACAGAAACCAGATTACAAGCAGACAAGTATAGCCAGCCCAGTACAGCAAGCCAAGACAGAGTACAGCAAGCCAACACAGATTACAGCCAACCCAAACAGATTTCATACAGACAGATTTTAGTCAAGCATTTGTAGAGGCCTCCATGATTGGTCTAGCAACAAAAGAGGACTGTGTTGCAGATGTGCCTATATTGTAATTACTTTGGGCTTGGCTGGTGCTACCGACTTCGACATGAGATGTGGCTGAAAAAATGGCTCCTCTTCCAGTCCTTCCTCTGCCACCTCTTCCCTTGCTTCCTCTTGGTCTGCCTCCTCGTCCCCTTCCATATGGTCCACCTCCGGCTTGCTCTCTTCCAGAAGATACATGTTAAACAAAAAAATCAGTGTTTGTGAAATGACAGGAGGTAGGACAAAAAACCATAGGCTTTACCTGACCACTAGCAGGAGCAGGTTCAAAAATGACCAATGCTTGTGCCTCATTGTCGATAGTTGTCTTGCAACTTCGTTTGTTGTGACCATATAACTTACATCTGCTGCACTTGATCTCACCTCCTTTTTTAGACAATCTCGTCGTTTGGTTCTTTGGTTCTTCTTCTGCTCCCTTCTTGCGATTCTTCTTTGGTATCCCTGGCCTAGTCTTAAATGGAGGAGGCTGAATAGGTTCGCCAGTATCTTCAGGCCAGTTGTTTTCTCCTTCCATTGGAGTCAGTGGATGCTGATATGCCATCATGTAGTATGGTTTTTTGAAATACTCATGCACATAAGATTCAACTTCATGCTTCATGAAGTTGATGCATGCCATGCCATGACAACAAGGAATGCCCGTCAACTCCCATTCCCTACAGCTACAAGTCCTAGCGTTCAGATCAACAACGTATTTCTCTTGTGTACGAACTACTTCAAATATTTCACCAATAGCTGGCCTAGGAACTCATAAACCAGCAGACACTTTCAAAGCCTCAACCTTTTTCCTAATTTCTGGACATATGTCATCCTCCCGACCATCAAACAATTTCAACTTATGGTACATTCTCTCCATCAAACACGATCTAATGTCATCCAACATCTCTACAATAGGCTTAGTTCTAGCAACAACAATGTAACTGTTAAACATCTCACACAGAATATTGTCAGTTGCATCGCATTTGACAGATGTACAAAAAGAAAACCTGCAAATAGCATACAACGCATATTCTAAGGGAATGACAAGACAATTACAAGTCAATTGACAGTTAATTGTTACAGAAAATTTACCTTACAGAAATGTTCTGGTCCCTGTTTGAGGAAATCTTGGGCTGCCTCAGGAGACAAGGCCTTCATGTTAGCCAAAGCTCTCTTATACGCTGTTTCATGTGTGCTTTTTACAGCGGTCCAGAAACACTTCTTCAAGAGTTGTCCACGGTGAGTGCTCTTCCAATTGGCATATACATGTCTAGCACAATTTCTGTGCTCAGCCAATGGTGCTAAATCAGCAACGGCATTTATCAAGCCCTGTTTCAGAAGTTCGTATAACAGTTAACATTAAAGTGAAATGAGAAGTATAATAGAAATACGGAAAGGATGTTTACCTTCTGTTTATCACTAATGAACGTCCAACCATTCCCATCTTTACCAGCAAGGTCATGAAATAACAAGGACAAGAACCACAACCATGACTGGGTGTTCTCTCCCTCCACAACTGCCCAAGCAACAGGGAACATGTGATTGTTCCCATCTCTACCAACGGCAGACAGCGAAATACCTCCCGCTTTGGTTTTCAAAAAAGTCCCATCAAACCCCACTATCTTCCTACATCCAAGCCTAAAGCCCTTCCTCAGCTCACTGAGGCCTACATAGAACCTCTTAAAGGTATTGAAGAGGCCTAAACCAGGGGTTACTTCCAGATCAAGCTTGAAAGTTCCATCGAGACTCTTCTTGCCGAGATAAGCTACATAAGACCTGATTTTCTTGTAGTGCTCCTCCATAGTTCCATTTACAATTCTCTGTGCATGTCATTTTGTACGATAAACCTGTAACTTGTTAACTTGAACACTATATTTCTCCATTAAGTCAGCAATCACATCTCTAGCTCTCATTGCATCCAAGGGTCTATTCATTCTAATGAATTCCCTAGCTAGCCATTTCACAGTAGCTTGTCTGTTTTTCAATGATCTAGTGCATTTATGCTCTAAATGGCAAGCTTTTACGGCAACAGTCAAATCCCTCTGCATCCAGCTAGCATAAACTCTCCAAGGACATCCGTCTTGACATACTACTTCCATTCTCCTCTGTCCAACTCTAGCCCATTTCAAATTTACTCCATTCACAATACCATAGTCCTGAATAGCTTCCTTGAACGTGTCTAGACTGTCAAATTTTAACCCAACTTCAAAATTTAGAGTCCTATGATCACAATCGTGTTCATAAATCTTCTCAACAGGTTTAGACACACCATCATCATCATCAGAATTGTATTGAGGGAGCTCAGCATCATAATCAACATAATCAGATTCAACAGCTTCACCAACATTCAAGTTAACATAATCAGACTCAACAGCATCACCAATGTCATCATCCACAGAAACATCATCCGCTGCTACCTCCCTATGATCCTCAACTTCTTCCGGATCACTTTCATGAACCTCATCTCCTTCAACGTAAATATCAATGCTTTTATGTTAAAGTAACAAATCAACCAACTCAGACAATTGTGCATCACTCGACAATTCAACTAAACCCTTAGCTAAACTCTTTCCAGGTTTATGAAACCACATCCTGGTCACCTCATATCCACACATCCTCGCAAAACTCTTAACCGTGAAGTAGCCTAGCTTATCCACATCAACATTACGGAATGTTTCACTTCTACCACCTACATAACTAACTCGCCCCGATAAATGAAGTTTTCCGCCGACATGCAAAACAACATGGCCCCTACCTTCTTCCATATCTACAACAATTAATAAACCCAATCTGCCTTAGGAAAGAACTTAATAAACACAATCAAACTAATTACCATTACACAGTAAACCAATCTGCCTCCAAATCAATGTCACAACTTACCTGAGTTGCTTGGAGGGGGCTGTTGCTGAGACGAGGGAGGGGGAGGGGGCTGCTGGGAACGGCGGGGGACGAGGCTGCTGTGAACGGGATGGACTTAGAGCTTCCGATTTGGGGGCGATTAGGGGAGGTAGTTCCGATTTGGGGGCGATTCGGCGAGATAGTTCCGATTTGGGGGCGATTCGGCGAGGGAGGGGGCTGCTGCTGATTTGGGGGTGGAATTAGGGATTTCGGGGCGATTTGGGGGCAAACGGTGCGATTTCGAGAGTTAGGCTTCCAATTGCCGACGTGGCTACACGTGGTAAACACGTGTATCCCATGTCAGCTGATAGACGGGGGTTAAACGGCGTCAATGGACACGTACAAGCCACGTCAGATTCCGTCCGAGGGTCGGGTAGACGGAGGTTATTTTTGAGATAACGGAAAAATGTGAGGCTAGCTGATGATATTATTAAAAGTTCTGGGTAGATCGAAAAAACGGACCAAAGTTCAGGGTAGAATTGATAATTTGGCCAAAAATTAAAGGCAAAAATCCGTCCACATATTTACAAAATTCGCTCTCTTACTTATAAAAAAAATTCGCTCTCTTTATATTTTAAGAGACGCATTCTCTTCGAAGGTAAAATTATATTTTATGAAATTTAAATCATATTTCACAAATTTTTTTTAAAACTAATTTATTTACGCACAAAACTCGTCGGCGTACGGATGAAAAAGGTCAGAGATTCTCGGGACGAGGTAATCGTAACCGGGTCTTTGCATGACGAGCTGTTCAGTACCGCCAGTATCGCTTTAGGAGAAGACTACTCTAAGATAAAAAAAAAATTATATTTTAAAAAATAAAACCTCACGCACAGCCAAAGGTCAACAAGATTCGGACAACCGGAAGAATGAGATAGTAACTGGATTGGATTATTACAGTGGAAGATAAAGCCGCCAGGATATGGTGACGATTGAAATCGATTTCTTAATGGTAGTTGTTATAAAACGCAAGTCATTTTTTACCACTTCAGGTTCCAACCGACAATGTACAGTGTCTGTTCCCCCTTGATCTGTGCATACAAGAGCAGCTAAAAAGCTATCAACTTCTGTAGTTACACGAGCAGCACAAGTACGGCACCACGTGGCAGAAGGTGGTCACTCAATTTTCATGCCAAAGCTTGTCAGGCAAACGGCGAATGCCAGGAATGCAGACAGCGGCTGCCTGTAGTCCATCGTGAAGAGGTCGTCTCCGACCTTGCCAAACTGTAGAAGGACCGTGTCCTCGTCCCCTTTCCCTCCAGGCTGGGTCGGATCGGTTGTCGCGACCAGTTGGAAGTTCTTGACCGACGCCACAGTCACGCGGCCGTGGAAGTTCAAGCACCAGCATTGCAGCTGTTCATGCCACCTTGGGGCTTTGTTCTGCAGAATCGTACGCACCGGGATGACGTCTCCCAGTTACTTCGCCATGGGATTATCCACTGGTTTGTTTGCACCAGCTTTCCCAGGAACAGGGCAAATTAGGGAGCAAATCATCCTCCTCGGACCTCTGGATTTCAAGAGATTGAACTTGTAAGACACCTGCCCAACCTCAAAGTTCCCTGCCGGGACTTGGGGGCTTATTTGTTTGCTGGCGAAACGGCGACTGGCCCGGTTATACATGACAATGTTAGAATTAAAGGGTAAAAGAAGTTTTAGCAGGCAACTTCTGAAATAAAAATGCGTTAAACGTCCATTTCATCAGCTCTTACCCTTCCTCTTTCTGAATAACACAGTCATTTTACTTTCAGGAGCACAATCTTTCCATGAACAACCATCGAACTAAATATCTTTTTTCAAGAGTCTAGGAGAACAGGTCAAATCGGACTTCCACCAAAATTTCATGGGTTTGAGTCTTACGTAATTGTCACCGTCGATGCAGATACAGAATAGAAACAATTCTGCTGGGTCGAAGTTCAATGAAAAAGAACGACTGGCTGGGACTAGAAAACTGTCTCATCTTAGTTTTCGAAGATAAACATTGCTTCCTTGGGATAAATCATCCGCATCAAGAGAAATAATGTACTCAGAGTGGGCACCACGTCTATACCTCCGAGCCGCAAAAAGGAACTTCCCTTTATCTACAATTGCTGAAAGGAAAGGTGACACATAAATACCAGTCCAATTGAGTCAAAAGTTAGTGCGGGAAATCTAATAAGGTATTGCAAAAAAAAAAAAAAAAAGAAAGGAAAAGAAAAGAGTTTTTGCATTAATCACAATATTTTGATACGTATATGAAGACCGTATAAAGAATTTAGAATTCTAATTATGTAGTCGTGCTTCAGGAGGACGGTATTCTAATCCTGGGGAGATGATTCAGCAAAGAAATTCTCGTTTATTCTTCACTACCATCTTACATATCGGCTGTCCTGAGGGTTTGCATGATCGCTCTCCAGAACCCAATGATTGCTTGCACCCTTTTACCAACAACTCCATTCAGACTTGAAAATAGAAATAGCAGAACCTCATTAGACCTCCTAAAGTGATGAGACAGGTCTTGGTTGAAGAAAAAGCTACAAGGCAAAATGCATGGTCAAGATGTTCTACCGGTGAAGAAGAATGTTCGTGCGGAAAACTAGATAGTTGTAGCACCAGCTAGGAGAAGCTTATGAAGAACAGTGATGAAGGACATATCCGGTCACTCGAACAAACAGTAAGAATAGGCTGACCAAAGATCAACTTACATGGACTGAAGGCGAGATAGAGATAAAAAGTTGAATTATGAGGCACTGATGAACACCATCCCAAGGACCAGACTATATTCGTAAATAGAGAAAGAAGCTTGGATTAGAAACTATGTATGGAAATGTCCTAGGGACATGGCTTCGTCAACCTCCTGTTATTGTTTTTTATCCCCCTGCGCTGTTGTTGTTCCCCATTTTCGGTGTCTCAGGGCGTTTTACAGCGCAATTTTGTCTGGACGTATTCATACGGTTTTGTATGCCCACACACCCCCATCCATTATTCATTCTTGTCCTAAAAAGCTATTTCATTCGTTGACCGTCCTTACAATTGATCTTTTGCTCTAGTTTGAAAACCGAGGCAATCGCGGTCTCCACAGAAAGGAGAGGATCGGACCTCTCTACGTTAGGTCAATCCTAGTATGCTGCCGGGCACAGAAGAAAAAGAAACCCGCAATTTCAAACTGCTGGCAGATAGACAAAAGCTTTAATAAGTTGTGTGTATTCGGTCGGTCTATTCTTATGAGGTCAGTTCAATCTGTCTTCCTCCTCTTTGCTGCATCCAGGATGCACTGGTTCAGCCGTTGTCCGAAAATCTCAGTGGAGAACGAGCTTTCCACGTGCTTACGAGCATCTTCCCCCATTGCCTCCGCCCTCACGGGATCCGCAATGAGCTTGGCCATGGCCAACGAGAATTCCTCCGGAGTTGGATCGCAGAGGAACCCGGTAATTCCGTCCTTGACGGTCTCGACAGGGCCGCCGCTGTTGCAGGCAATGATCGGCTTGTGTGCGGCCATTGCCTCTAAAGGGACAATCCCGAAATGTTCGTCCTGTGCTTATCAGGCAGTTTCCTTTTCAAAGATTCCATCGGGGTTTACTAAAATTATAACTACCACGCCAAGAGTATGGGCACTCGTTTTACCTTGGGTGTGTATAGGACACAGAGGCATTCAGAGAGGAGTTGGTTTCTCCTGGCCGTTGAGCAGGATGTGATGAATTCTACTTTGGCAGAAACACCTTCCCTTTCTGCTAAGTCCTTTAGTTCCTCCAAGTACTCCGTGTTCTCCTTCAGACGTTTGTCGAAACCACCTGCAAGCAATCCACCTTTAGTCCTTCAAAACAAGCAAGGAGATGTGTTGTTCGACATAGAGCCTGAGCCTAGGGGAATAAGCAAGAGCGTATGCCATACCAGCAATTGTCAGGGAAGCTTCACTGCATAGATCACCTTTCAGCCTGTTTAGCCTGGCAAAAGCAGTAATTGCTAAGTTGATGTTCTTTTTCCGCTCAAAGCGATTGATGGAGAGAAAATTCAGCCTGGAAACACAACACATTCAAGAGGAAGCATTCCTCAGTACCCAGATAAACGAGCAGAGGCCATTTATCCAGACAAAATCATTATAACAGAAATTATCAACGCATACACAAAAGGACATGGTTACTTGAAAGAATGAGGTTTCTCAAACTGTTCAACACTGACTGCCGGGTAAAGGACAGCTGGTTTAACTCCCCGGGCATCAAGGTGCTTGAAAGTCCTCGCAAAAGTGGCGGCAGTGAACTTGCTGTTTACAAGGATCATATCAGCCATTCCTGCACGAGACATCAAAAAGTATTTCCGTTGAATTACTTCCCAACACATGTATTGAATCACGCTAAGAGAACAATTGAGAAGAAGTCTCGGCAGAGATCAACCGGTAGTTAATTCCTCGACAAAGTCTATCGGCTTTCGATACACTCTCCTAAGAAGCGTGGAGTGCTGAGCGAGCAACATATCCGGGAAATGACAGTAGAACACGACCTTCCATACAAGACAAACAGCTCAGGCTAAGACCTTTGAAGATAGTCAACTCTAACGCAGTCTTAACTCCTGTCACTCAGTTACCTTCAACAATCGTCTCATCTTCAGGAGCGGAACGACAACAGAAACCTGATCGGCCAGCACTACATCAAACGAAGGCCATAGGACGAGCATACAGAGGGCGATGAAGATGCACCTAAGGTAAGCGCAAACGGCGTGTAGGCGATAGAACAAGTGCCTCGGAAGGAAAGAGCCGTAGACTGTGACAGGAAAGACGCCTACACCTCACAAGCAACAAACAAACCATTGAGCCAAAACAGATGATAGAAAACAAAGAACGGAATCAAAGGATTTGAAAGGAGAACCTGAGAGGGTTTCCTCAAAGCAGCGGGTGGGATCATGGTGGGAGGTGAACAAGTGGACTCGGTGGCCGTGAGATGAGAGCTCGACGGCGGCGTCGACGATCAATCTCTCGGCACCACCTGCCAAAAAATAGGCGCATCGTCGTCGTCATCAGCAACCTCAAATCCATCAGGCCGGATCAAGAAGTGGGACAGGAAAGCGGAAATTAGGATTTGGACGTTACCGATGCCGAGATCGGGATGGATGATGGCGATGTTCAAACCCCGCCGGCCTTCTTTCTTCCCGGCCATTTACGCGCAAGGAGAAGACGATTCGCCTCGTCGCCGGCGACCCCGATAACGAAACCTCGGGTAATGCAGAAGAACTTGGTAAATAGCAAAATGGTCCCCCGAGTTTTGAATTTCAGGGAGGTTAATAAATGTATGCACTCTTTAAGAAGGGATACTTGATTTTCGAGGTTTGTACGGTATTACCGTTCGTTTTTTAAAAAATTCGCGAAAAACTGTTCGAGTTTGAGAAATTACGGAAATACCGTCGCAAAACGCGCCCCCCAAATAACAAAGAGGGCGGGTTTTAAACCCGCCCTCCGTGAAAATGGGCAGGGGCGGGTTCTCAAAACCCGCCCCTCCAATACTTATAAAAAAAAATATAGTTTGCTGAGTTGGTAAAAATAATTTTTAATTTACAAGTGGTCTTGGGTTCGATTCCTGTTAGGACGAAAAATTTTTTAATTTTTTGAAAAAACATTACTCAAAATTGTTGCTAAGAGGAATCGAACCCAAGACCTTTCGCAAATTAACGAAACACTTTAACCGACTAAGCTAGAGGGGGGGTAATTTGTTTACTTGTGGACAGGGGCGGGTTTTCAAAACCCGCCCCCGAAACCCTCTTTTTTTTTTTAAAGTGTTCGAGGGGCGGGTTTTGAGAACCCGCCCCTGCCCATTTTCACGGAGGGCGGGTTTTAAAACCCGCCCTCTTTGTTATTCGGGGGGCGCGTTTTCAAAATGCGCCCCATCGACGGTATTTTCGTAATTTCTCAAACTCGAACGGTTTTTGGCGAATTTTTTTTAAAACAAACAGTACATTCGTACAAACCTCTTTGATTTTCGATACGGAAATGAAATGGAATGGAACGAAATGAAATGTTAATTCCGTGACTTATAAAGAAAATGAATGGAATGAAAAATTACATTTCGGTCGGGATTTCGGAAAAAAAATACACATTAAATGTTTTAAACCTAAAGTACCGGGGAAATTGGAGAGAAATGTGATTTTGGTAAAAAAAATTATCTCCCATCGTTCATCATATCTTATCGAATGAATATAAGAGGAGCAGTCACAAAAATCATATCATATCGTCAAAGTGTTTTATAACTCCGTTTTTTTCATGGCCGAGAACAAATTTTATCTTTTACTCGGAATATTATCGAATTTTATAACTCCAATTTTCTTAAATAACAAGAATAAATTTTTTAACTCCAATTTCAAAATATCATTTAATAAAATTTAAAATTATATATTATATTTCAAGAAATATTTTACCGATAACCTTAAATGCTACAAATCTCGTGAGAGACAAGACCATTTACCCACAAAGTATTTTTGCTGATTTCATTTATTTCTCTCTTAAAGTATAGTATCTAGACTGACATTGAAGGATTATTGCCTTTCCATTTGCAGGGGATAAATATATGTATCTTCGCAGTGATTCCAGCTGGAATATCTTGGCCCAGGACGACTCCGCCCGCAAGAGGCTCTCCGATTCCTTCACCGCTTTGCCCGGTAGGATGAAGTTCCTCCAGCTTGTTTCCGCCTCTGCCCGGTTTAAGAGGATGGCCGAGCAGAGAGACCTGATGATGTCCAGAGCCGTGGGTTCTTCCGGCGGCCACAAGTTGCGTCACCATATCGGGTCCGCATTTGCTCGAAAAATCGACTGGGCGAACCTCGTCAAGCTATCGAGGGACTGGATCAGGGATCCGATGAACATGGCCCCTGTTTCTGTGGATCGCTTGTGTGGGGGGTGTCCGGAGCCTCCTCGTGATGACGGGGATGTTGAACCGGGAGCTCCCCAAGAAGTCACAGCGGGACGCCTGGTTTGAGGTCAACAACCAGATCTTGAACGCTCCGTTCACCCTCATGTGCCTGTACCAACACCCAAAGCAGTTCTATCACCTCGTCCTCTTGTGTAGATGGAAGCCGGAAGACAGCCAAACTGAGGAAGGTTTACGGCAAGAACGGGACTTAAAGCCCCACCAATGGGCTCACATGATGGTCGTCGTGATTCTGCTCCATATAAACTGCTTCGCACAGTACGCGCTTTGCGGTCTGAATTTGGGATACAAGAGATCTCAACGGCCCGCGGTTGGGGTTGGCATATGCATATCGGTTGCGATCGGTGCTTCTGCATTTGCCTGCCTGTACACCATCATGAGCCTGCTGGGAAGAGATTATGATAGCGGCAGTGACGAGGAGTTGCCACTTCATGTTCCTTGGAGACAGCGGAGATATATAGGCTTAGGGTAAAGTCGTTCAAGAAGAGGCTCTCCTTCGCCATGAAAGAGGAAAACAAGGTTGTGGTGGTCAACCCGAAGTGGAGCAGAGGAATTTTTGACTTCTGGGATGATATTGCTCTGGCGCATCTCTCTCTGTTCTGTAGCTTCTTGATGCGTGGTAATATGATGGAGCTGGAGCGGAGTAGAAGTTGCTGTTGCTGCTGTCATGAAGGCGGAAGGAATAATAACGAGTAAAGGCCACTTAGTGAGTCGAGTAGCATAGTGGGTTGGGCTAATGTTAAGTTAGGCCCAAATTCCAGTAAGCTGTATGGAGTCTGTTATGAGAACACGGGTGGGGAGCAGGGGAGTCCAGTTAGTTGTTTTCTGTGTGGAATCCTGAGGAGGAGAGAGAGAGGTTGTTAGGAGATTGTTGGTAGCGTGGTGTGTGGGTGAGGTTCCGGTGTGGTTGTCCGGTGTTGGTGGAGTGTGGCCGGAAACTTCCGGTGGAGATTTGTGGAAGGGTTGTACTCTATTTTTTTGGTGTTCGGTGGAAATCAAAGAAAATTCGTATCAAGGGTATCAGAGCTCGTAACTCCGGTAATCATGGTGGACACCAGATTACTCGAGTTGAAGAAGGATCAGGATGCGACCAATCAGCTAGTGGGAAGCTTGGTTGACCGGATGGAGGTGCTGACCAGGCAAATGAAGGAAATGCAGGTACAAGCCGATTCCAAATGGGAGGTGGTACAGACGCACTTGAGTTCGCTGGAGAAGGTGGCGCAGGCGGGAAGGGAAGCTGAATCAGGAACAGTGATGGCTCGATCGGACGCTACGAAGTCGGGGTTGGATGAAACGGTGAACCTACAGGCTGACAAAGCTCTTCACTACTCAATGCCCAAGGTGGAGTTCCCAGATTTCGATGGAACGAATTTGGATGACTGGATCTACAAGAGCAACCGGTTCTTTGAACTGGAGAAGGTACCGGAAGCGCAGAAAGTTAAACTCGCATCACTCTATATGTTTGGCGCTGCTCTACAGTGGCATTATACGTTTGTTAGGAATCGGAACAATACTATGGTGTTGGAGTGGGATGAGTATGTATGGGCTATAACGCAACGGTTCGGGAAGGAGGTTTTCGAGGATCCAATGGGAAGAATGACGAACTTAAGGCAGGAAGGTGAATTGGACAATCTTTACGCTTACATGGAGGCATTTGACGGCAGCCTAAGAAAAGTCTTGGAGAAGGTCGACTTACCAATGTCGTTTCAGGTAAGTTTATTCATCAACGGTTTGAAGGAAGAATATAGAAGTACATTGTGGTTGTTGAAGCCGGTTGATTTGTTAACGGTGCAAGCTAATGCCCGGATTATTAGCCGGGATACACCACCTGAGGTTGTTTCTAGAGGAGCAGGTAGATGGGAAAGAGGAAGCACACGGTCCTTGGTTCCGGTACAGGGAGGCGTTTCTGCGGTTGGTAGGGGAACAGGCTCGAATCTTTTGAGAGGAGTTATGCCAGGACAAAATAAGTATTCATCAAACTCTGCAGGAACTACTATTAGTGGTAGTATTATGCGGTCTCCAGAAATTAAAGGGCAACCAACGCAGGGGTTAAGAAGAAGATTAAGTCAAGAAGAAATTGAGGAGCGAAGACTCAAGGGATTATGCTTTTGTTGTAATGAACCATTCAATCAAAATCATAAATGTTCCAAGCAGCAATTGTTCTCTCTTGTGGTGGAGGAATTGAAGGAAGAAGTTGTGAGTGAAGGGGGGCTCATGAACAAATCCGCTGCAGTAGAAGAGGAGGAAATGAAAGTTACCTTGCACGCCCTGAACGGAGATATAGGGGAAGGGGCTCAAACAATGAAACTTTGTGGACAATTTGGCAGACGTGTACTACACATCTTGGTGGATTCAGGAAGGACCCACAATTTTGTGGATGATAGTGTGGTTAAAGGCTTGCATTTTACAGCCGAAGTGATTCAACCCGTGCAAGTTCTGGTGGCTGATGGCAGAAAGTTATTCAGTAACAGGATGCTGAAGCAGTTCGAGTGGGAGATGCAAGGACGCACATTTTCAGCTAATTTTTACGTGTTGTCACTGCAGGGTTGCGAGATGATTCTGGGGGTAACGTGGCTTACTCAGTTAGGAGACATTATTTGGAACTTCCAATTATCCAGGATGACTTTTGCTTGGGTAGGCAAGGAGGTCGTGTTACAGGGAAATTTGGATGATTTGGGTGGTAGAAACTGTAAGTTTGTGCGGGGTAAGAATTTATTCAAATCAACTGTTAATCAATTATCTGCTCTAATCTGGAATCCTGGCCCCATATCTTTACGACAGTTGACAGCAGAGGATTCACAATGTCCAGCTGTGACAATGGTGCTTGAAGAATTTACAAACATATTTCAGGAGCCGCGAGGATTACCTCCCTTTAGAGGACACGATCATTCCATTATCTTGAAGGAGGGAGTACAAGGGATTAATATTCGACCGTATCAGCATTCCTCAGCTTAGAAGGATGCAATTGAACAGATGGTCCATGAATTGTTGGAATCCGGGGTCATACAGCCTAGTAGGAGCTCTTTCTCTTCTCCAGTTGTTCTAGTTATGAAGAAGGACGGAACCTGGCGTATGTGCATTGATTATAGGCAATTGAATCAAAGCACAGTGAAGGACTAGTATCCTATACCTATTATCGAAGAGTTGTTGGATGAATTATATGGTTCGGTTGTCTTCTCCAAAATTGATCTGCGGGCAGGCTATCACCAAATCAGGATGGTGCCGGAGGATGTCCATAAAACATCCTTTCGCACTCATGATGGCCACTATGAGTTCCTCGTCATGCCTTTCGGCCTCACTAATGCTCCCTCTACTTTTCAGGGTCTCATGAACTCAATTTTTTGGCCTTTCTTGCGCAAATTCGTATTAGTATTCTTTGATGATATATTGATATACAGCCTGAACTAGGAGAAGCATGTAGAGCATCTCAGACAAGCTTTGGCTATTTTGTGACACCACACTTTATTTGCTAAGAGATCGAAGTGTGTTTTTGGGTGTGCGCATGTGGAGTATCTAGGCCACTACATTGACAGAAATGGAGTGTCAACCGACCCAAAAAAAATGCAAGCAGTGAAGGACTGGCCTATACCGAGTACTGTCAAACAACTGCGGGGGTTTTTGGGACTTAGCGGCTACTACAGGCGATTTATACGGGGTTATGGTGTGATCAGCCGCCCACTCACGAACTTGTTGAAGAAAGACGCTTTCTAATGGGATTCTGCAGCCCAGGAAGCTTTTGATGAGCTCAAGAGACTGTTAACTACAGCTCCAATCTTAGCCTTGCCTGATTTCTCTGCAGAATTTGTTGTTGAAACAAATGCCAGTACAGCCGGCATTGGGGCAGTTTTGATGCAGCGGAATCATCCCATAGCCTTTATCAGCAAGTCATTGTCTGTTAAGCATCAAGCTCTATCGGTTTATGAGAAGGAGTTGCTCTCAATTGTCTATGCGGTGAGTAAATGGCATCATTATTTGAGTGGCCGGCATTTCCTCATTAAAACAGATCATAAGAGCCTCAAATTTCTTCTAGAACAACGCCTACACACTACAAGTCAATTTAAATGGTTAGCCAAGTTAATGGGGTATGATTACGATATCGTTTACAAGCAGGGCAAAGAGAATATATTAGCAGACGCTTTGTCTCATGTGCACAATTCGGAGTTGTTGACAATGGTGGTGCAAGATTATAACCCTACTTTATTGGATGACATCAATGGTACTTGGCAGGAGGATGAGCAACTCAGGCGTCTGATTGCAGGTTTGAAGGACGGTAGTGTAACTTCCTCTGTTTTTAAGTGGCACCAGGGCCTGTTGAAGAGAGGATATAAAGTTGTGGTGGGTGATGTCCAGGCTGTACGACTGAAAATTATTCAGCTTTTTAATTGTAGCTTGATTGGGGGTCATTCTGGTGTTTTGGCCACCACGAAGAGGATCAATCGCTACTTCTTTTGGAGAGGGTTGGACAGGGATGTTAGGAATTATATTAGACAGTGTGATGTCTGCCTTCGTTGTAAATACGAGAATGTGGCAACACCAGGTCTTTTGCAGCCACTACCCATCCCATCTGGAATATGGCAAGAAATTTCTTTGAATTTTATAGAGGGTCTGCCTCGTTCGCTGGGTAAGGAAACAATCTTTGTGGTGGTGGACAGACTGACCAAATACGGCCATTTTATAGCTTTGTCTCACCCTTACTCTGCTAAGACCATAGCCCAAGCATTCCTTGATAATGTCTTTAAGCTGCACGGCTTACCTACGATGGTAGTTAGTGACCGGGATGTTATCTTCCTCAGCCGCTTTTGGCAAGAGCTGTTCAAGCTTCAGGGAGTCGAATTGAATTTATCCACTGCTTATCACCCATAAACAGATGGGCAGACGAAGGTAGTTAATCGATGTCTGGAAACGTATTTGCGATGTATGTCTAGTGATCGGCCACAAGACTGCTGTAAGTGGCTCTCCTTGGCCGAATGGTGGTATAACAGCACACACCACTCCTCCATTAATCTGTCTCCATTTGAGGCCCTATACGGCTATGCACCTCCACTGCACATTCCCTATTTCCCATCTGATAATGTTGCTGCTAATGTGGATGCTGTGCTGAGAGATAAGGAATCGATGATACATCTATTGAGGTTCAATTTGGACCGTGCCCAACATTGAATGAGACAGTTGGCAGATAAGCATCGCACGGAGAGGGAGTTCGCAATCGGTGGCATGGTTTACATGAAATTGTAGGCTTACCGTCAAATGAGTGTGCAGCGCAGGAGTAATCAGAAATTAGCCCCACTCTTTTATGGTCCCTTTCGGGTTGTTGATAAAATTGGCAAAGCTGCTTACAAGTTGGCTTTCCCTGCTGGCACTTCCATCCACCCAGTTTTCCATGTTTCTAGGTTGAGGGAAGGCGTGGCTGATCCTGCTCGGGTGTCGTCGGTTTTACCTTCTTCTGTTACCTCTTTGGCACCTGTTCCTGTGGCCATCCTAGCACGCACCATAGTTAAGCGAGGAAACCGGGCCGCAACTAAGGTTCTGGTGCAATGGCAAAATCAGTCTGCAGAAGACGCGACGTGGGAGTTTTTATTTGATCTGGAGCGTCGCTACCCAGGTTGCACACTTGAAGACAACTGTTCTTCAAGGGGGAGCACTTGATGTGTGGTAATATGATGGAGTTGGAGAGGAGTAGAAGTTGCTGTTTCTACTGTCATGAAGGCGGAAGGAATAATGAGTAACGGCCACTTAGTGAGTCGAGTAGCATAGTGGGTTGGGCTAATGTTAAGTTAGGCCCAAATTACAGTAAGCTGTATGGATTCCGTTATGAGAACGCGGGTGGGGAGCAGGGGAATCCAGTTAGTTGTTTTCTGCGTGGAATCCCGAGGAGGAGAGAGAGAGGTTGTTAGGAGGTTGTTGGTAGCGTGGTGTGTGGGTGAGGTTCCGGTGTGGTTGTCCGGTGTTGGTGGAGTGTGGCCGGAAACTTCCGGTGGAGATTTGTGGAAGGGTTGGACTCTGTTTTTTTGGTGTTCGGTGGAAATCAAATAAAATTCGCATCACTTCTGCGTCTTTGGGTGGAACATGGAAAGGGTTGGATTCGGGAACATGTACGTTCACATTGCAACGTTCATCTTGTTCTGTAGGTCACCCTTATGGATACTAAACCTAACGGCAGTGAACATCGATAATGAGTCGGCAAGGGAGCCCTCAGCGTCACAGGGATAATCCTTTGCCTTTTCGGTCTTCTTTATGGCGGCTTTTGGAGGATTCAGATGAGGAAAAGATTTAATTTGCCAGCTTACACATTCTGTTGCGAAAAGCCTGCCGTCAAGGACTGCGCTCTCTGGCTTTGCTGTTGCCGGTGTTCACTAGCTCAGGAGGTTCAAACCGTCAACTCCTACGACATTGTCGAGGAGGAGTTCTGTTTAAAACATGGGAAAGGCCCTAACGATGAACCTGGTCGACTCTCTCCTCTTCCCAGTGAAGACAGGTGTTTGAGCTGAGACCCAGCCCGAAATCCCCCTCGAACAACGACCTCGCTAGTTCTCTGTGCCCGAGCAGGTTCTATCAGAGTCTCGGTACGAACCACGGTTTCGCTAGTTCTCCGAGCCCAAGCAGATTCTATCAGAGTTCGGACATGAAGCTTTCATCGGTCGTGGAGGAGTCGGCTGATACCGGCAAGAATGAGATCATTCGTCTGCCATCTCCGATAGTAATTCAAAAGGAAAGTTCGTAGTTCTTCATGTCTCTCTACGTGCTTTCAAGTACTGTCAAAATTGTAATTGTTTATATATATTTGCTGATTCCGTGGCGTTGCTGCTTCGGAAAATTCATCGGGTTTCTTTCTGCCAGCCGTCTGCTAAGGTTGTCGGAACTCAACATTACCCCCAACATGGGACGGGTATTAGTAAAACCAACATGCATTGACCTCGAAAAATGCTGTCTCTAAATAATAAATACATATTGTACAGACAAACAAATTACTATAACCCAATTCCCAAGTGAGTCTCGTGGAGTTCAACCAGGAAGAATCCCTCGACGGCTATCATCCACCAGAGCTAAAGTTAACATTTCTGTGCAGAATTGATCGTCAGGTTTTAGCCACAGAGCCTGCCAGAAAATGAGCTTTCCAGTAGTTAAACTCGGTTCTACGGAATAAGAGGCGCAATGATAACCCACCCGGGCTTACGCAAAAAATGGGAAGAGACCAAATTGCAATCCCCAGATTTGAAAAAATAGTTTAATAAATGGCTAACCTTGTGGTAGTATGTGATCGCCTCGGAGAAGTTGTCCTGCATATGATAGCGACAATAAACAATGAACAACAAGGCGGTAACAAGTTTTTACACCAAAGCACAGTTACGTAACTGCATCACTTGTCTGAATGAGGTTTGACTAATTATTTGATGTCAAAAGAAAAAACATATCTTCAGATCAAAGCATGGACTCAGGAAAATGGACAAGCCGGCGCCTGAATTTACTGTGCCTTTTCCCACAGATTATGTACCTGCAGATGATAAGCGTAGGCGATGCCCGCATAGGTGCTCACACTCCTAGTTGATAGAGCAAGAGCTTTCTCATAATTAGATATCGCTTCACGGTACATTCTGTACAAAAGACAAGAACGTCAAATGAGTGTGTCAACTTTAGGAAGCTGGACCCCTCACTTAAAGATGTAATTAATGAACAATGTCCAGGTAACATGTGGTAAACGCCACATTAGCTAACAAAAAATATCAACTTACTTCAGTTTTCTGTATGAATGAGCTAAATTAACCACTGTGGGCTCCCATATTTCACTAAGAGAAGGGATGAGTGCCAACGTTCTATCAAACCACCGGATAGCTTTGTGATACCTGGAATAATAAAGAACAATTACGTTGCAGATGCGTAATAAAAATAAAAAAAAGAAGATATTTATCAAGTGACAACTTCAAAACGAGCATTTTCAATGATCAAAGCAGGAAATGCGAGAGCTTAACTATTTATATTCCAACATAAGCATAATACATGTATGGCAAAGATTGCATGCACACAAATATAGGGGGGGCGCTATTGGATTGGACTAATTAGAGTCCCGTGTCCTGACATGTATTGTTTAGCATGATACAATAAACCAGTCTTACTCCTTCATGTGGTATGCAACAACTCCGAGTTCATTGTACACAAGTGGATCAGATGGACAAATCGTCTTTGCCTGCATGAAAAACTAGACCGGAAAAGCCTTGTGAGACCTTCGAAATCTTACACACTCAAATGCAAATAAAGCCATTATGCAGTGACTATTTACCAATAATAGGAAAGAATTCAAATTAATACTACAGATTCAGATCATAACAACAATTTTAACTCCCTATCAATCTTTATTTGTTAATTCGTAACAAGGGATAGCAGTCCCACTGAGACTTTGATACCTGTTCAGCAAGTCTGAAACTGTGTGTTCGCATATACTCCATTCCAATGAACAATGTTGGTAGATGGCACCTGGAAAGCAAGTAGAAAATGCATTGCCTTATAAGAGATTATATAAATTACTGACGAGTGATCAAAGAAAATCAGGAATAATTCATTCAAGGATGCAATTCTACTAGGTCAGAGTAATAGTAACAGTAGAAACTGAAAACAAATTAGAAAAGGTCAATAAATGGAGATGAATCTTCTATTGCATGAGATGAGACATGTGAAATGTTAAAAACAACTCATGAGTTTCCCAGATTCAGAATCCCCGTAAATTGTTTTTTCTTAAGATACTGAATACTTCATCAGTTTGGAACAACAGTTGTCAGAAATTGATCCCACGAGTCGCAGGAATAGAAAGGTAATTCTACCAATCTTAATTCTTAACTTATGATTGCATGCATATAAAGACGCATAAGTACCCGGGAAACAAACGAGCAGCAGTTCGATAAGCTGCCATGGCTTTGTCGCCTTCTCCTTTAGCAGAATAAGCATTTGCACAACCTATCCAAGCAGGAGGAAACATGCCATCCAGAGTAGTTGCCTTGCTAAATGAAGATGCAAAATATATAATTGTATAAGATAATACGGATTATTTAGACCACCAAAATAACATCAGTGCCAGAAGAAACAGCATTAGTAACTATTCTGTAAAATTGAAAATATTCAGAAGAAGAGACTCAAAAGAAGAAAAAATCAAGTGTGATTATTCTCAAGATATCTAACTCATGAGGTTAGAAGTGAATGTGGTTATCTGATTTCCTAAACTAAATTGTTACCTGAAATATCGTCGTGACTGCTCAAATTTTTTGACACAGTAATAGTAGCACCCAACTGCAAACCATGACAAGGCCCTGCGAAGAAGTGTATCAGTAATCAACTGTAGAATACTAGAATGAAACAACTGGAGCTAACGCAAGTGGCCAAAGCTATCAACCATGTATTCAGTAAACATCTCATTAAAATTAGGCAGATATTCTTCTATACAATAAGAGCACAATTAGTCAAACAGAGTTTGCATGATACAGAGCAACTGCAACTGGCCACAGTAAAACGGATTTAACAGATAAAGGAAAACTCAGGGAACAATCATAGTTAGGGAGAGGTTCTCTTATGATCTGGTAAAGAGCAGCAAACAAAAAGTAGAGGTACCAAACCAATGTTGTCATGTACAGGCTACAAGCAAGGAGATATTTAACTACAAAAATTTACACTGTTCTGAAGAGTCATGTTCTCCCATTATGCTTCTTATGAGAAAATCATTATAAAAAGATAACTTATCTCACTTTTGGGGATAGTCCTTCACTAAATTGCACGCCATTACATAAAGTTCATTTGAGTGGCCAAGTTCTGTAGCAGCTGATAAGTGGACCAAGGTAGACTTTGCATGGAAAGGATCTTTCTCAAGTAGCCTGTCATTTAAGAAAATCACCGGGTCAAATAATAATCATCATTGAAGAGCCCCAGATCCAAACAGGATGAGAATCTTACGCAGAAGTTAACTCAAAACATTTTTGATATTCGCCGCTCTGATGATAGTATTCGGCTTTGCATGCCTGAAGATCAGTGTCATTCTTTAACGTTCGCCCCAAAGACGACTCAGTGTGGTGACCCTTGTAACTTTCATTCTCAAGTTCCTGGAACTTGGCTTCAACAAAATTTTCCTTATCATACTGAAAATGAAATGTGAGGTGAATAAACCAGACAAGGCTCAGTGAAGAGAAAACTAATAAAATCTATTCTCACACATGAACCTGCCTTCTTAATGAGACACGAATAGAACGAGGAGAGCCATCCATCTTCAGGACCAAACTGTAGGGATGAAAGTAAATTTGTCTCTGAACAGAAGAAAATTGACCCCTTCATTCTCTCGTAGAATACAGAAAACAAAATGATGCTCTTACATTGGTTACTAACAGAACAGGAACACAAATCTAAAAGTTAGGTACAAAGTTTACTCAAATAAAGCATGAGAGAATCAGTCAGTCTAGATGGTAACCTTCTTCGTAGGTAAGCATGTGATTACCAATGAGACATTCCAAAGCCTGCATAGGATCATGATCAGTAGTCAGTGAATCGAGAAGAGTCTCCGAGATAAAAAATAGATAGCACTAGAAGCAAGGGATATAAACAATGAACCTCATAGCATAAAGGGTCAGCTTTTACCGCAGCTTTGTACCTAGAAATATCACATCAACACCAAATTAACAGCACGGTCATAGCATGACCAAGGCTTATGGCAGTAATAAGTTTTCTAAGGATAGACCCAAAGTCTTTATTGGTTTTAGTAGTCACTTTACAAAGCAAAAATATTAAAAAACAAACAAAATTAGAGCTCCACATTCGAAGAAGAAAAGAAAGGACACAGACAGACCAGAGGCGAGCCTGAGCGCGATTCTCAAGAGCCTCGCATGCCTTGCCACGTAATAAGCATATCGCAGAGGATATCTGGTGGAAGATAGAAAGAAAAGAGAGCAACATCTGAAAGGTCAAAGCAACCAAGGATCCAAAACAGGAAATTTTGGAAGGGATAATAACCCACGTTGATCTCGCTGTCTTCCCCATCCCTGTCGAAGTACATAACACTGGAATCCTTGGGGTCATAGACATTCCCGTGGTCGTCGACCTTAGCGTCTCCGAGCATGGACAAGCACTGATCCCATTCCTTCAACTCTTCCTGGCCAAAGCAAACAATCAAGCATCAAACAGCTCCAAGGAAAGGGGGGAAGGGACGGGGGACGCACGAGGCACTTGGCGGCGAGGTAGCGGAAGCGGAGATCGCGGAGGACGATCTTGGAGGCGTTGAGGAGGAAGAAGGCGCGGCGGAAGTGGCGGCCAAGAAAGAGGGCCTGGGCCTGGACGTAGATGTCGGAGGGGTCGTTGGTGACGGAGGCGACCTTGTCGGCGAAGAAGATGGCGGAGGAGTAGAGCTGCTTGCTGACGCAGTCCCTCACTACCCCTCTCAGCCTCTCCACGTCCTCCTCCCTCATCCTTCCCCTCTGCTTGCTAGGGTTTCTTTCTCAAACAGCCGATCCTTCAATTTTGGCGCGCCAGATCTTTTCGGTCGGTCGGTCCTTGGGGAAGATCATTTCAAAATTTCTCATATGCCACGCAAAACCTAAAACCTAATAGTTGGTAAAAAAGTGAAAATAATGCTTTGAATATATTAAATCTTTTATTCGAATATTTTTAAGTAAATTAGTCGTCGAAAACATCAAATTCTTAGCATTAATAAAGAAAATATAAATTTTTACATCATGGGGAAAAGAAAACATTCTAGGTCTAACTTCTTTTCATGAACCTAATTCAGTTGGTATTGCCTCAAAATGCAACTACTACCTTTTGAACCTCTGTAGTAAATGTATTAGTAAAAGAAGAAAAAGTAAATCACCAAAGACCTCCACATCGTCATCTCCCCCCGCAGCCCCTTCTCCTCTTCTCTTTTTGATCACGTAAACAAGCCGACTCAGAATCCAAAGATCCCTAATTCGCTGGCCTTCTCCTTCTCGAAGGTCTCAAAGTACTGATATATGATGGTGACCGCCAGAAGAATACCCGTCCCCGAACCGATCGCCCCCATGAAATCTGCCAGTACCGTTAATGCGCCGATACACATGCCCCCGAACGCCGCAGCCGTAGGAATGTAGCGGTTCAGCTCTTTCTGCAAGTTCGACTCCCGATGACCAGGCATCACCATTTGTTGCTCCTGCATTTAAAAGTGTGGGGTTAAGCACCACCTTCATTGAAAAAAGAAGGCGGGGAAGTAGCTATTCAAGGAACGTGTTGCTACCCGAGGCCCAAAAGAGACATGGTTAAGAGTGCATTTCATACCCGAAGCTGCCTGGCCACATCTTTCGCGGAGGATCCAGACACTTCAATCCATGTCTTGGAGAACAAAGCACAAGCAGATAGCATAAATATGAGGTAGAATAGTGCATGGAATGGATTGGCTGCCATATCAGCCAAGCTGCGAAATCAAAGAGACTGGAGAGTCACATGGAGATATTAACAAAGATAGCAAAAAATGTTGCCACAGACTCGTAGTTCTGTGTTATATCCGTAACATAATGGCTACCTTGATGGTGCAGTGATGTAATAAGCCAAACCACCAACAGGAACAGACTGGCCACTTGAGTACTCTGATTCTTTCCATTTGCCGAGTAAGTTAACCAGGAAGTTGCCACTATACTTCCTATGAAGCAACTGCAAAAACCAACAGGTTGTGAACAGGAAAAGAAAGTGCATGAAAGCTAACAAATTATGGTAAATTAAACTCGTCATTACTTGCGAGATGAAGTAAATATTGGAAACAAGAGCAGACTGAAGGATGATGGGCATGTTTGAAGTGTAGAATAATTTGATCGGATAAGAACCCTGTTGCCCACGAGCATTCCTTGACCTGACAGGCAAGACCACACGGAATCCTTGGAAATAGATGACAATTAGGAAAATGAGGACGGTTGCAAGCAGATTCGTGACATTTGGCAGATTCTGTCGATAGAACGCCTCCCTCAATGCTCGAACTTTGTCTGTACGTGTTATCAGGAGATGGAATAAGGCAATGACAGCGCCTTCAAACTCAGCACCGCGACCACTGTTAATGGTAGTTGGGCTGAAAGCTCTCCAGATGATGCTTTCACTGCAAAAGCTCAAGCGATGCGGAGTTCAGGTAATCTATTTGCCAAATGTTTAGCTATTTGGTAACAAAAGAAAATTCAGATGGCATATCAGAATGAATAACGATAGTAGAGCTTACCAGATATTAGTCGCTATGAAAAGGGAAATTCCAGACCCAAGACCATATCCTTTTTGAAGAAGTTCATCCAAGCAAATGACAATGATGCCAGCGAAGCAGAGTTGAACAATGATGAGGATCGCATTACCAACACCGAGTTGGCCCACACTTCCGTACATTCCCGACAGAACGTAAGCAACAGCCTCACCAATGGCTATCAAGATGCCTAACAGTTTTTGTGCACCATTCCTAACAGGAATAGTGTTGCCATTTAGATCTAGATAGTAAATGGCTACCTAAATAGATAAGAGAATCATCGAGCCTTTTGGCAACAAAAATCAGGGGATCATCTCAACCAGCGTGAACAGAAGCCAATAAGACGATGCTACTTACAGAAGAGCCCGATCTTCTCGAACATTGTTGTCCACTTCAATGATCTTAGACCCAGCTAGAAGCTGCATCACCAGGCCAGAAGTCACGATAGGGGTGATGCCGAGCTCCATCACGGTCCCGCGATTCGAAGCCATGATGACACGCATCCAGTAAAAGGGATCCGCTCCTGTGGTGGAGTGAATGCCATACAGAGGCAGTTGGCTGCAGACCAGGAAGATGAAGAGGGAAATGACAGTGTATATGACCTTCTCCCTAAAGGGGACCTTCCTGTCCGCCGACTGCACTTCCGGCAAGAAAGAGAGGAACGGTCGGACAAGATGAAGCACTCTAAAGCCTCCCGGCATATCAACTTCTCAGACACCTCAACACTTCTGCAGGGAAACATGCCGGAATTGTTACTTCCGGGAACGCGAAGATTCCAAATTGATATGAGATCTGCCCCATGCATGACAACTTATTGACAATGACGGAATTCCAGCTTCATCGGACGATCAAAAGCAAGTACGAATTCCCACCCCCACCCCCGGGAGAACAACTGAAACTAAAACCCTGATCTGAGTTCTCGCGGAGGATGCGCATCAAAACAATCGGAACAAGCCCCTCCCTCTAGCTCCCTAGAAAGGCAAACCGCCGCCGATCCGAGGCCAAAGAGTCGGAGATCTCCGACATTAACGAAGAGGGAAAGAAATAGAACGGGAGAACTCACGGGGTGACGATGGCGAAACTCCCACGGGTCGATCTGTGTCAACGTGGGCGGAGGGATTGCTCGACTTGGGCTTACCGCAGAAACCTTTCTGCAACGACGGAGAAACGTTCCTGAAGTAACGTCAACTTATTATTTATTTAATCACGTGGTAAGGAGATTTGTATTTTGGGGTAGAAGGAGATGCGTGTTTCCTACGAATGAGAAGACGCCACGTGAGACGATACGACGACGTGGCTGTTCTGATGGATCGTCATCGTGGGCTTTTGTCTTTTTTGCCCCCTTAACCATCGTCACGGCCCATCACTCGAAAACTAAAATGGGTCCGCATTTATTTTTTTTTGTTGGCATTTCTGCATTTATTGATTGACGGAGGAAAGGATGACCTTGTATCATGGGTTGTTAATGACCCGGCCCGGCTCGCGAAATATCCGGCCCCGCTCGTCTCGTTATCCGAGCTCGATTTCACAAAAATCAAAACCCGACGAGCTCGGACTTGGGTCTTAACTTTTGATAGTCAACACGGACTTATGCTGACTCACGGACTTGACAAACATTCCGGCCCGACTTGACAAATTTTAAAAATATTTAATAATAAATATAATAACAATATTATTAATAAAAATAAAATATTTAAAGTTCAAACTAGGATCGGATGAGAATTGTGAGAATATGACTTTGAAGAGATTTCTGGCTCGGGCGTGCTCAATCTCGAGTTTGGCCTAAAAATTTTTGGACGGGCTCGAGCCCGTGCTTAACTAAACAGAGCCCGTTCAGGCTAAGGCCAGGGCTCAGACTCCATAAATTTTTAGTCGGGCCAGACTCGAGTAAGGGGTGTTCGAACCCGGCCCGACTCACTAATAACCCTAGTCATGTCCAATGCAAAAAACGTGGCAACTCCCTTGAAAAATACAATGGAGAAAATGTAGTAGTATGTGACAAAATAATAACACATCGGAAATATTTAACACGAATACTATAAAAGGACTAGTCCTACTTGAATTAACCCAAAGTGTATTTAATTGTACGCACATCTACTAAGTTGCATCTTTTTCCTGATGAGTTATACATTCAGTAAAGGGACATCCAAAGTCTCATGTTTTATGCTTATATTTTGAGTCGTTGTCTCTGTCTGTGAATGTCTATTATTGATCTACAGTTAAACATTGAAATATTATACACATCTTACATTTGCATTAGGCAACCTTTATTCCAAGATTGCTTGAGATGGATCGTTGTACTAATTGGATTCATCCAGTACATGATTTGTTGCTTCCAAATGAACTAACTCAATCTCCATTTCTACTCACTTCTACTCTCGTCATAAATAGACATGAGGTCGAGAGGTCAACATCGGCTTCAGATTTTGTTTTCGTAATTGGAAGCAACCTCATAGATAAATTCTACTTCTAAGTCTAAGTTAGAAATATTTTACTCATTCATTAGTTCATAAGTAAGAACTTCCTTCTTAAGACTCTCATCATCTAGAAAAATCACACTGAGTCTTTATCTCATTTTACTATGCCTTTTTAGCTTTTGAACCACAAAACAATCGGCAATTGCAACTATTCGATGATTTCCTTTTATGACATTTAGGTTTTCTTTCACTTAGAAGTTTCAATCATATTTTATCCTTAAAGTTTTCTTGTTTTCTTACGAACCTCTTATTTTGGTAAGCATGAGTCATTCTTTAGATATTCTTTTCGGCTATACTTTCCTTTTATTATATCCCACAAATTTTCTCCTCTTAATAAACAATTTCGTTCCCTTTGTTTACCCTGGAGCATCAAAATCATACCTCTCAAATACATATTTAGTTTGAGAACAACAATTCTTATTTAAATAGGGAAGCTTATTGGTTGCTTCCTTTACTTAGATCCCACTATATCCATTTCTCAGCGCGTACTTTACTGCCTGAATTTTTCCGCTTAATCCAGGGACTATCTTTTCTTCACTAAGGCCTAATTCAGAAACCTTTTGTACTACCTTCGGCCAAGGCTCCAAAAGTTTAGCAAAAAATGTTTTAAATATGAATTATTCAGAAATTATATCCAATTTGTAAAAATATTTTTGAAATTCACAAAAATAGTTGTGAGGACACATATTGCATATGTGTAACTAGCATTTAATGATTGCTATTTTTCCACGAACTTAGTGGAAACGAAAAAGCCACGTTACTCCCGTTTTAATGCATCAATATAGTAATTGCTAATACGCTATCAATAATTAGTATTTGATTTATATTTTCCTTGATGTCTGAGTTAGTGCTTGATCTATCATTTCCTTAGTGTCTTTATGGGCCACTAAAAATTTACAATATTTCTACATTGTTCTCATGAGGCAAGTAACACATAACCCACGAACTCGATCAGGAAATAATATCACACCTTTCGAATTAGTGATAGTCACTCAAATGAGTGATAAAAAATGAGTTATTAATACGTTGAGTGCTTTCAACAATGAGTGTCATAATTATTAATACGTTGAATGCTCTATTATCCAAATGAATTGAAGTTTATTTTATGAGATCCAAGTATTTCCTTAGATCCTTTGTCAACTCCCCATTTTGATACTTCATATTTGCCATCGTGGGTCTAAGGTCTAAGGAGTCCCTCACACCTTGTACCATTTTGGAATTTTTTTTCTTCTAGTTTCAATTTTTCTACTACGTAGAAGTTGTCAATCTAAGGGTCATTTCAGTATATATAAAACTTTACAAAACTCTTTTTCTTTCTACATAACTTATCATCTTGTTAATCATTCACTTACTTATTGAGCCACGTGTTTTCTACTATTAAGATTTTCTAAATTTCCTTGGATAATCAATGAGTTAAAAGTTTATTTATATTTCTGCTAATTTCAAAAATATTTACTCTATACTCGTAGATAAAATCCAATTTTGATGAAGCTTCTTCATAAGGATTTATGAAGACTTTACTTTTTTATTGAGATTTTTTAAACGTTAAAAAGGTGAATATCAGACATTCGAAAAGTTATACACCTTAAAGACAAAATCTTTTTTTTTCACGAAAGTGAAGGAGAACAATCCGAAAATTTACTTGTCTAATATTTAATGGTATAACTTTAATCCAAAAACGGAGACTATCATACATAAACTTACACGAGCGATCATTCTACGGATGAGATGACGCAAAATTTACTAGGAATTGAGTAACATGATGATGTTTGGAAACATGTCATTGGCGTGAGTATGAAAATGTGTTGTTAGGGAGAAAAAATTTAAGAAATAAAATAAATAGTTTTGAAATTTCAGATATAATGCCTTTAATATGACATCTAAAATATCATAAAACAGAACTTTAGAAATCAAATTTCAAATAAAAAAATATTATTTTTAAAATTTCAAAATCATATGCCTCTTTCGCCGTCTTTTCCCCGATGAAAATGTTACAAATCTCGCGGTACTGATACCAAAACAGACATAAGCTGAAATAGGAGGGGGAAGGAGTTGGAACTTGGAAGTGAAAGAGAAAGGGAAGGAAAGATGGAGGAAGAGTTGACGGAGGAAGAGACGGCACTGTACGATCGTCAGATTAGGGTTTGGGGGGCCGATGCCCAGCGCAGGTCTCTCCCCTCTTATCTTCTCGTCAGATTATCGTGTTTTGGGATTTAGGGTTTTAGTTTGATCCAATCATTTTTTTTTTGTCAGGTTGAGCAAAGCAAGTATATTGGTCTGTGGCATCACCGGAACCCTCGCTGAGGTTTTGATCTCCTCTCCTCTGTCCCCCATCGCCCACCACGAGTTTATCTCTAAACCCTCCGCCTGATTTTGTTTTTCGTGGCCAGTTTTTGCAAGAATGTGGTGTTGGCTGGAGTCGGCTGCGTTACCCTCGTCGACGATCGTTCCCCTACCGAGGACGCATTGTCCGCCAATTTCCTCGTACCTCCTTCCCTGGAATTACACGGAAACAAGACCCTTGCCCAACTCTGCGGCGACTCTCTCAAAGACTTCAACCCCATGGTCCGTGTCTCCTTCCAGAATGGTCTGCCTTTCCTTCCCTACCCAGCCCTATTTGTCTTCCCCCCCCCCCCCCCCCCCCCCCCCCCCCCCCCGGTTTTATTCTAGAGCACTTATCAGTAACCCATGAAAAAGGTTTCTACAGCGTGACTGTTCTTGAACTGCTTGCTGATATCTATGGGTGATCCGGCATTTGTTTTTGCAGGCGACCCGTCAAGTTTCTCGGCAGAGTTCTTCTCAAAGTTTGATGCCGTGGTTGTTAGCGGCTGTACGTTGAGTGCTAAAGTACTGCTATTGTTGCTACTTCATTTTAACTTCCCTTTTTATTGCTTGTGCGCACGATTTACTCTCTGTTTCCTTCTCTTTATTTTGCAGAAATCAATTAATGAGAAATGTCGGAAGTCGTTGAGGCGTATATCATTCTATTCAGTGGATTGCCGAAATTCTTGTGGTGAAATCTTCGTTGATTTGCAAGATTATAAGTACACGAAGGCAAGCGCTTCGAGCTATTTCTTTTGAATGCGTAAATTTGTCACGCACCACATCATAAATTGTCATCCATGGTATTGCGTAGATTCCAGGGTACTGACTCCGGTTTGTAAATTTTGACTTCGCAATGGCAGAAAAAGCTTGATGAAGCTGTCGAGGTGGAGCTACAGTATCCTAGTTTTCAGGTACAATAACAAGCTGGTCTTCTCAAATTCGTCATGAGACGACTTATGGTCAACCTTCTGTAAGTGGTTGTTGAGAGTGTACTGTTCCATTGTCATCGCAGGATGCAGTTGCAGTACCTTGGAGAAAGCTACCAAGGAAAGTGTCAAAGCTATACTTCGCCATGAGAGGTAATTCCAACTTGTAAATTTTCATTTTTGTGCGGCTTTTCCATTGTAAGGACCAATCAAACTTATAAATAAAGGGTCATGACCATGCAATCTCCATGACGCAGTCCTAGAGAAATTCGAGGAGTTGGAAGGTCGAAATCCCAGAGACGTTTCGATTGCAGATCTTCCTGGAGTCCTAAAGTTGAAAAGGGAACTATGTGATGCAGAGGTATGTCCGGTTGAAAACTCTTGCTGTTTATCCACGGAGCACATCTCTGACACTGTTTCTCACGCAGTCCTTGAACGAATCGCATGTCCCCAACTCCCTCCTGGAGAGGTTATTGGCAGGGACGAGAGAGTTTCCTCCGGTTTGTGCCATCGTTGGCGGTTTCCTGGGACAGGTAACGTTGTTAATAATCGAATCTCTTCTGTTCTTTTGTGCATTGAGAAGTCGGTGGGGAGGTCTGAGGCTGAGATTATCCAATGGCTGCGTGCATATTATAAAATAAGCAGGAGGTGATAAAGGGGATATCAGGGAAAGGAGATCCTCTCAAGAACTTCTTCTTCTTCGATGCTTCCGACGGCAAAGGCGTCATCGAAGACATATCATCGATCTCCTGAGAGTCAGATCAAATGGCTGGCTAGAGTATTTATTAAGCTGACACTAATTTGGTGGGAGTGTTATTTTAGGTTTGGGGACTCCCCCTCGTATTATTATTGAACAATTAAGAGTCTTGGCATATGCCCCAATGTGAAAATTTTAGTTCCTGTTTGTTACAAGGAAATATGAGCAGTTTCCTGTTTATTTGTTTTTTTTATGAAAATAAGAAAACGTATTACTAAAAAACAAATTTTTTTTCTAAATTTTAGGAAACAAAGTTTTGGATTTTTAGTTTTTTAGTTTTTTTAAATAGATCATTTCCTCTTACCAAATAGATCCTTAGAATTTCCTATCCTATCAACCGAGTACAGAAATATGAAATATGATTAGTGCGAAATACGGTTTCGTTTATTCGTCTTCAGACCAAAGTGGTAAGGTAAGTAGAAACTTGCCCCTGCCGCAACTTAAATCGGCTTTTCCCTTCTAACTCAAATTGCATGGAAGCGATTTTTGAAGCGCGTCCCTTACTGTTCGTATTTTACGTAATACGTGTATTTCATAATTTTTTTATAAAATCAGCCATATTTCATAATGTTTTGCCCCATCCAAGGAGACATGGATTTTTCCTGGTAAGCAGGCGACATGGTTTGGATCGAGAGGAAGTGATTGAGACCTCCTCGTTACCAAAAAAGTGGTTGAATAAAAAAATGGGGAATTTCTTTGGTCGGGCGATGATTTCGCCATTAATCAATGAGTGGAGCATATTTTCAGGGGAGTCTGATAGATTTCGTATCCCCCATCGGCATGATTCCGTTTTTTTCTTCTACTTTTAACCATCAAGAGTCTTGCCATTTGACATGATTTATTTCATTCTTATAACAACATTTGGATTTTCTTATCCTCTGCTTCATCGTTTTATTTCGTTCATGTCCGGCTAATACGTGATTGTGGTCACTAAATGTCGGAGATTAAGGAAGTGGGGCATATGCCTTTATCACTCCCTCCTTTTGTATTCAATTCAAACTTTCCTGCCTTTTTTCTTTCCCTCGAAAGCGTTACATTTCCTTTTGGCTTATTCGGCTGCATTAGTAGACACCAAAGATAAAAAGACCGCCTCGATCACCACGAGCTTCGTTATTGCTTTGGTCATACCATTGGCAATCCACCATGAATCCTGGGTTTGGTCTCTCCATACTCCCTGTCCTCTCCGTCCTCTTCTTCTCGGCAGGAGCGGCATTTCGACATGCCAGACAGGACGCCGCGCCAAATGGCTGCAACTTATTCGTTGGCAGCTGGGTAAGGGACGATGCGTACCTGCCGCCATATCAGTCCTCGAGCTGCCCTTTCATCGGAGGAGGATTCGATTGCCAGAAGAATGGCAGGCCCGATACGGACTACCTCAAGTACAGGTGGAAGCCTGCGGAGTGTGATCTCACCAGGTGAGAGCCGTGTGCTCCAAACCAAGAGCAAGTGTCACTCCTTGGATATGTACATTTATGAAAATGACAACTGCGCAGGCTCGACGTCAGAAATTTCTTGGAGAGGTACCGCGGGAAGAAGATCTTATTCGTCGGGGATTCGCTGAGCAACAACATGTGGCGATCGCTTTTGTGTACGATTCACGACGTGGTGCCGGAGGGAAACCTGTCATACCTCCAGGATTTGTCGACGTATAACGTGCCCGTAAGAGCGATATATGGGCTCTCTAAGCTTCGGGAGGCGGCGTGTTGTGGTAATGTTTGTTTTGTTTGCTTGTCCTTCAGGCCTACGGAGTGTCGATTTCGCTGTTGAGGAACCCGTTCCTGGTGGACTTGACGAAGGAGAAAGTAGGAAGAGTTCTCAAGCTAGACAGCATTACCACTGGCAGCAAATGGAAGGGAGTGGACGTTGTCATTTTCAATTCCTACCACTGGTGGAACCACAGAGGCAATTTACAATCGTAAGAACGGTGAAACACATCCCCTGTCTCGAACCGGTGACGCATTCGGCTTCATTGTCAAACTATTCCCCTCCGGGATTTATTGCAGATGGGATTACATTCAAGTAGGGGATGAGTTGAGGAAGGACATGGATCGCATGGAAGCCTACGAGATAGCGATGACGACTTGGGCGAAATGGGTCGATTCCAACCTTGACCCTGCTGAAACTGCAGTCTTCTTCCAGGGCGTCACTGCTGTTCACCTCAAGTAAGGGATTTTTGTTACAGAGAAGATGGACAAATAGTCCGAGTAGCAGGAACTTTCTGAACAGGATTGCTTACATGAGTTATCTTTTCCCAGTTCCGCGGAATGGGGTGGGACTGCGGGCGGGACCTGTCAGGGAGAGACGAAGCCGGTGGAGGGGCCATCATATCCTGGTCCCAGCGTGCCAGGAGAGGCCATTATTAGTGCAGTCATTAGCAAGATGCAAAACCCAGCACGCTTGCTTGACATTACGCTGTTAACCCAACTGAGAAAGGACGGTCACCCGTCAACTTTTGCAGGCATTGGCGTAAGCGACTGCAGCCACTGGTGTCTTGCCGGAGTGCCAGACACTTGGAATGATATTCTCTATACCCTGCTACTCGACTCTTGATCCTTACACTGTTGTTAGACCCTTGTTTGATTTTGTAGGAGCTGTTACTCGACTTTAAAGCCTCGATGGCTCCTTAGTGCCATAATAACAACACTGCAACTGTACTCTCATTGATTTTCAACTCTCATCCAACGTAAGTCTAACAAAGACCATCATTCTTCACGTTATGTAGTCCGCGTTATGTAGTCTACGTCAATACCTGCTTTTCCCTATGCTTAACAAACGAGAAGGCAAGTAGACTTTCAAAACTGGAGCGCTTGAGGAAGCTATCTGCACTCTATCCCCGAGCTTGATCGGAAATCTCACATGACAACCGTCCACGTAGATGACTCCTTTGTCACATGACCATCCCACTTCCATAGATTCATTGGGGCTAACAAATCCATGCATCAGGCTGCTTGCTTTCCCGGGTGAAATTGGCTCCCTGACCATGTACTGAAGGTCGCGCGACAAAATGGGCATCCTGTGACCACCAGCAGATAGCATTGCCGCTGTCGACCCGGCAGACGTGGACACCCGCAGACCACTCGATCTACAGTTGGTCTGCGCAGAGGAGGACGACCTGTGGACCCTGGAGCAGCTTCGTCCGCATTAACTCCCGGGGATGTGAAAATACAAGAAAATCAAGAAAAGGACTGCCTTCTGATGAGAATACCTGAGTGAAAACCGTGAAACTGCCGCAGGACAGGGATGTGAGATAAGGACATCATTCAGCGCATATGTTGGCAACAATTTTGAGTTTAGGAATATCGATATCCTTGATAATTCTGAGGGCGCTGACCTACCTTCAAGGATTCCATCTATTACCTGCGAGAGATTTCTAGCTCTATGTCGATAACATAACTAAACCAGTAAAGAGAAAGCAATGAGAGTGTTCGATCTCATATATTTTTTCCCATCGGTCCTGTGAGGAAATGCGAAGCTCCTTGCCTGTTCGAAATTATCTAGGCTCGCCGCACAAAGGAAGCCAGTGCTCCTCGAAGCATCAAACTCGTTGGTGAACTGCTCAATCTAGAAATAAGCCAACTGACGCCGTTCAATCCGAGGAAAAACTACTCCCTAACGAAACAGAAAGTGAAACAACCAAACGCAAAGGAGCAAACAATCACCTCCTCGGCTACGGAGGGGTCGGAATTCACGCCCAAGATGGGGACGGAATCATCCACAAAATGGCTGGCGCGCAACAAGGTGCCATCCCCGCCGATGCTCAAGACCATGTCGACGTCCCTGACGGGCCGGGACAGATCATTCCTGGAAACAGCCTCCCATTCGACGGCCTTGCGAAGCAAGACGTCCTGACAGTAACGGATGGCGTCGGAGTGAGCCCTTCTCCGGCTGCTCAGATGTTTCAGGACCTGCTGCATGGCAAACAACAAATCCCATGAGCCTCGACATTTCATCAAACATCTTGAAGGCGAGCTCTGGGGAGGGTCCAACAACAACAACAAAGAAGCAACACCTGGGGATGTACGGCGGCGGTGGATGAACCGGAGGTGGCGTAGTCATCAAGGGGCTTGAGGAACAACAGGAGCTTCCTCATGGCCATCATCGCGGCCTGAATCCTACTCCTTCCTTTCGTTTACTTTCGATTTGATTTTGGATCTTGAATCTTGGTGTGTTTGGTTTGGTTTTTATAGTTTCTTAATCCCAAAAAAAAACTAAACAAATAAACAATCAGTTTCACATTTTTTTTTTTAAATGGAGATTAGTCTTTGATAAGTAGTAGTAGTAAAACAAACAGATGGGAAGAATGAATGAGAGGTTATCAAAAGACTAGTAATAAACCTCCACCTCCTCCTCCTTCATTCCTTTCTATTTTGTGAACACTAACAGCAAAAAAAAACCTCGTACTCCCTCCCTCCCTCCCTACACGCTCGCCACCTTCTTGTTCGGCTCGAAGACGTACTTCACCAGCGACTCCTTGATCGACAGCAGCTCCGGGAACTCCCCCTTCAGCTTCGCCCCGTCCATCTCGTTGTTGCTCCTCGGGGCCACTATCACCTTCGCCTGCTCCTCCAGGGTGAAGTTCTCCCATTTGAACTCAGGGTCTATGTACTGCTTGTACATCTCCAGGATCTCGTTGTGGCTCACCACCCCCGGGTTCGTGAAGTTCCATATCCCCCTCAGGTTCCTCTTCGCCATCTCTATCGATATCGGCAGCAGCTCGTCCAGGATGGTCATGCTGTTTGGGATGTTCACCACCTTGCTGTACCGCGATATCTTCGTTATGAAGTTGCGCGGGTTACTCAGGTCCGACGATATCGGCATCCGTACCCGGAGAGTGCACACGTTGTCGTACTCCCTCAGAAGTTCCTCCACCTGTTCGACGAGAGATCGCAGATCGTTAGGTTACATTCATTCGCACCGTCCATCTGGAACTGATCAGGAGATTGAAATGGGTTACCATGGCCTTAGTTTTCGAGTAGAAGGAACCGATGAAGTTCGGTTTGTCCTCCTCCTTAAAGCCGATGCCCGAACCTTCGGGATGCGCCGCATCGTACTCGAATATGCAACCCGTCGCAAAGTTCACCATCAGGAGTCCGCTCTCTCTGCAAACATCGGCCAACGTCAAGGTTCCAGCGACGTTAACACGGATCGTCTCGGTTTTGTGTGACTCGCACCAATCAACATTGGGCCTGCCAGTCAGTCCGGCGGCATTAAAAACCTGTGTTGGCTTGATGTTTCTAATATCCGCCATAAGCGAAGATCGATCCTCAAGACGGCCTTTCCCGTACTCATAGGGAATCCCCTGTCCCTCGCACAGCTTCCCTAGCAGACCTCCGATCCATCCGGTCCTACCATAGATCAGGAATTTCAGAGATGGCTTGCCAGAGGCAGCTGCATCTCCTGATCCAGGAACGGTCCCTTCCTTCTTATCAAAACCAGATGGAACATCTGCAGTCCTGCCATCATCGAACCCATTTCTCTCTACCCCACCAGGCATCATCAACATCCTTGGATGAGGGAGCAGTGCTCCCGATACGTCGCCCCACCAATCGGGGTTACTGGTGTACCACTCCATAGTCTTCTTCAGACCATCCTCCCATGTAGTCCTCTCAGACCAACCCAGATTCTTCAGCTTCTGGTCGTCGAGGAAGTATCTCTGATCGTTGAATGGTCGGTTCTCAACGAACTTGATGCTCATCTCCGGATCCATTGAGAAAAGACTGCAGATGTCTTTGGCGACGTCGATCACCCTCCTCTCCTTCTTCGTCCCGATGTTGTAGACGTGCCCAACCTCGCCCTTGTGAAGGATAACCTCAAATGCCTCTGCGACATCCTCACAGTACAAATAACTCCTGACATTAGATCCGTCCCCGTGAATCGGGAGTGGCTGTCCCCTCATGGCCAGGAGGATGAATTTCGGGATCAACTTCTCGGGGAACTGGTTCGGCCCATAAACGTTGTTACCCCGGGTCGTGATCACCGGCAACCCATAGGACCTGCCATAAGCCATGACAAGCATCTCCGCACCGGCCTTGGTGGCGGAGTAAGGATTCGTCGGGAGGAGCTGGGATGCCTCGTGGTTCCCGACGACGGCGTCCTCATCGGTCTCTCCGTAAACCTCGTCGGTGCTGACATGGATGAACCTCTTCACCTGGCCGGTGACCTTACACGCCTCAAGGAGGACGTGAGTGCCGTAGATGTTGTTCTTGGTGAACTCGAAGCTATTGCCAAAGGAGTTGTCGACGTGGGTCTGGGCCGCAAAGTGCATGATGGTGTCGATGGACTCGGTGATGAGGAGGTAGTTGACGAGATCTGCACTGCCGATGTCGCCCTTGACGAACTTGAAGTTGGGGGAGGATCTGGAAGGGAGGAGGTTTTTGAGGTTGGAGCAGTAATCGAGCTTGTCGAGGACGACGATCTTGTAATCGGGGTAGCTCCTGGCGAGACGGTTGGCAACGTGGGAGGCTATGAACCCGGCCGCCCCGGTGATGAGGATGTTCTTCGGTGTGTATGCCGCCATTGCAGATCACAAAATTCTGCACGCAAAGGAAAAAAAAAAAAGTCGAGGATTCATTCAGATTGTCCGGATCCGGCGCACCGCAACCAGCAAACCGGCGGCAACGGCACTCCGGATCGAATTGTAAACAGCCGTATCCACTCAAAACCAGTGGGAAGGGAAGAGGGGAGGGAACTTACTTGGAAGGGGGGATGGGGGGAATAATTGGGGTGGGTGATAGATCTGGGGGTTGAGTTGGGGTTGATTAATAAGGAAGGGGGGGAAGGAATGGATGTCCCGCCGAGAGAAGTGGGGGGACGTCAGACAAAGGGAAGGGGAGAGGGGACAGATATAGCGAGCAATGTGATCCCTCCGTGGCTGAGACGGAAATATTCACACCCTTCCTATTCCCCCGCTTTTACTTTCCCTCTCTTTTTTTTTTTTTTGGGGGGGGGGGGGGGGGGGGATGTCCCTCTCTGTTATTAAATTATAAATCGGTAGTGCAGATATTTGTTTCCTGTCTCGCTCGGACATCAACACCCCCAACTGGGGATCTATTGATTGCATGCCTAACCTCATAACTTGGGAGTGTGAATTAGCCATGATATAAAAACAACGTCAATGGGTTGGGGTTAGTTCCATTCCAATAATAAAATCTCAAGGAAATAAACATACAAAGGTAAGGCTTTTAGGGGGGGGGGGGGGGGACCAACCACAAAGCCCAACATCATGTTATCTAATTTAATTACCCCTCCCCCCGTGGAGGCAGGCGGGCCTAACACCCACTGGGGCAAACTCTATAACAAGTTGATCACAGGTCGCTGAAACCCCACGACGGCATTCCTCCTAGACAACCCGACAGCGACCGTAACCCAAACGTTAGCTAACCATACTGAACAGACCCCACGTTCCGGTGAGTGGCGATGGCCACAGCTGCAGCACCAACAGCCCCAAACTGCGACTGCGCCTGTGCCTGGAAAACTTTGGCGTCTATGGCAAGCCTTCCGTTCAGTTGCCCAACATCAGCAGGGGATTGGAAGTATGGCATCGGATTGATGTCTATAGACATGGTGGAATCTGGTTTCACGGCGACGTTGCACTGGGTGGCGGGTAGCTTCTCTTTCAAAGAATTATTGACGGCATCTCTCAAAGACTTCTCTCTGATCACGGCATGGGGGTTGCTAATAAATGGCTGAGACAAGGGTTCGGCGGGAGATGCACTGCTTCTGTATGAATTTCTGGCTTCATTGCTATCCTTGATGCCACGGGAAGCATTATAAGGTAAAACAGGACCAACGACTCTACCTGGTTTTGCTGCAAATCAACAAATTATGGATAGTAAGTGGACATGCAAATCAACAAATTATGGATAGTAAGTGGAAATGCAAATCAACAAATTATGGATAATAAGTGGGAATGCAAAAAGCCAAGATATAACGATGGCTGGGAACTACCATTAGGCGCCCTGGGAGGGGGCCCTACAGCCCTTGAAATTGATGCAGCATCCGATGATTTAAAATTGGTTGAAGTCTCCTCGTTTGTTGGTCGGCTATCCCTGGAGATCACAGGACGCTGAGCACTTGTCGTCAGATCACTTGAATGCACTGCAGGCCTACATAAAGGATTAGTCGGTGAGATCTTTTACTGCTTCATTTCCACAATCTTGTGTATAACTAAGGACACTCGGGGACCGGGAAAGAGGGTGTTGGACAACAAAGAATGTAATCAAAGACAAAACATTACCGTGGGAGGGAAGCATGCTTTCTCTCTAAGGGAATCACAGGTGCACTTCTTCCACCATGAGCTTCCAGATGGGCAAACTGCCTCCTAAACTGACCAATAGCACTGCATCCAATATTTTTGCCACCATGAGAAGGATAACACCATTGCGGGAAAAAGAAATTGGTCAGTAGAAGTAATTGAACCTTGGGTAAAGGAAACTAGAGCCATCGGTTCCATTTACATAATCTTTGCGCAATTGAGGATGATATTCCAATATTTCCCGATACAAAAGTTCCCTAACGTCTTCTTTGGTTACTCTTCTCCTTTCAAATTCAAATTCCAACTTTGATATGGGCTGGCAAGAAGGCTCCCTCTCCGCCTTGGAAAGGCCCTTAAAGTATGGATCCGCAAGAGCCTGTCCAACCATCAGAGGGAATGTTAAACTAATTATGTAAATTAGTTGCTTCAGTACTCTTTAAGGCTCAATGCAACAACAAACCTCCTCGGCTGTGGGACGATCGTGAGCATCAAAAGCCAAGAGCCTCTGTAACAGCCTAAGAGCCAGAGGATCTGCATTAGGAAACTTTTGCGAAAAGGGCACAGGTTGCTTCTTACGCATCTCTGCCAAATATTTCCTTGCCTTCTCATTGCGAACCTATAAGTAGATCCATGAAAAACCAGCTTAATCAAACAGGAACAGGTGGGGTATGTGACGCTAGCAACCATCAGAAAGATCATTGTGATGAATATCTCTTACTCCTGATATCGATTCAGGTGGAGGTGTTCCGAGCAGATCAGTTATCAGATCTAGTTGATGAACGACAGTTTTTCCCGGAAACAATGGCTTTCCGGTCAATACTTCGGCAAGAATACAGCCGATGCTCCAGATATCAATTGCCGGAGTATACTGCAGTAGAGTGAGCATGCAGTCAGTTAGTTGATTGTCATTGCAGTGTGTTAAATAGGATTGCTCTACATGGTAACCAGTGCAGGAAAAAGACAGACATAGCCTGGCTCAATTACCTGGTTAACAGAATTTTCAACTTCCAGGAGAATTCAATAGTCCTCCCTGAACACCAATTGTTTTAATCTAGAATTACTACTTACTATAAATCGGCCAGAAGACATTTGAAACCATCACGAGTGCTCCACTTAGAAAATTTATTATCATGATACCACTTCAAGGAGAAAAGAAAAACTATTTCCCAAGCATCACTACTTAAGAAAAAGGATGGAAAACCTCCAACATGCTCTAGACTAACATGAGAAAAAGAGTAACAAACATTGGTAGACAAACAAAACAAGAAAGAGGTTATGCCCAAAGTCACAAGCCATACCTTAGAGAAGAAGGATCCACAGAGCTCTGGAGCCCTATACCATCTAGTGGCAACATAATCCTGCCAGGAGAAAGAGAACCACTCAATTTTTCAATCCACGAAGCTCATGTAAGAGCAGGAGAACAAAACAAAGAATGCAGGGAAAACAGTGAGGATCATAAAAAACAGAAACACGTACAGTCCAAAAGACAGTCGATGGAGCATCATTGAAAGCAACTCTTGCTAGTCCAAAATCACAAACTTTCAGTTTACAGTTTGCATTAGCCAGTATATTCTTCGGTTTGAGATCTCGATGGTACACACTCGCTGCAATAAAACAAAGTAGTCAAATGTCAAAAAACACGGTGCATTAAATTCAATGAATGACATAAGAATCAATTCGAAGGGATTATTACTAATGGAGCAAGATCTATAACCACAAAAAAGATGGTGGGAACATTCAGTTCATTAGATGCCAGTTAGTAACATAACAAGGTAAAGTAGGATATTATAGAGATCGGGGACAACCTGTGTGCATGTACTTCAAAGCGCGAAGCATCTGATAAAGAAAGAATTGGTGATGTTCCCGGGTCAAGTCGTCATTAGCTTTGATAACTTGGTGAAGATCCGATTCCATCAGCTCGAAGACCACGTATATATCCTTGAACTCCCTCTTAGAGGGCGGCAACATGATGCTCTTGATATCAACAATGTCGGGGTGCCGTAGGAGCCTTAACAATTTGACTTCACGCAGGATCCGTATGGCATCAGATATATGCTCGAATATATTATTTATCTTCTTGATGGCCACTTTTTCCCCGGTATGAGTATCGACGGCCGCACACACAACTCCGTAACTCCCTTTCCCAATCACATCCAGTATTTTGTACCTGTTGGCGTCACCGTATTCAGAGAAGAATTCCATTTCCTTCATCTGCAACCCATTGGGAACAATAAGCTTAGATTACCCAGAATATTGAAAAAGATTCCAACAACAACAAAAAACCATGGAGGGATCCTCCTTCAACTGAACTTAAGTTAACAAATTAACAGATTTCATACAGTAATTGATGACACTACCAACGACAACGGGCCCATCACGACATGGTAAACATCCAACAACCAACTGCCAACAGCCAAAGAAGCAGGAGGGTCCATTTCCATGCATCGATCTTTAAAAGGAAAGACTGCCTTTGCCATCACCGATGGGACGAATGATTTCAGTGCAAAACCATGAAAAAATATTAAAGGTTTATCCAGATCAAGAAGAAGCAGGCCCAAACAAACACATCGCCGGAGAAAGGAAACAAGTCCCGGGACAAGAAACGACAAGAAACTGCACAGGTAGCCGAGGGGGCCACCTTCTTGTTGTTATCCTGGTGGTGCTGCATCCTCTAAAAGGCCGAATCGTTTCTTTTAATTCCTCGAAAGTAACAAGCCGATCGAAATAAGGTTTTAAATCAGCCGCATTTGCCCCAGCGAGAGCGGCCTTTGATGACGAAGGAACAATCCCTCCTGAGAGCACGCTTGAAAACCTTCCTCCTCCTGGTCAGCACTAGACACATCCAAAGGAATTCCTTCCACCCCTCAACCCTAATTTTGCCGGTGGGGAAGGTTCGGCCCCTCCCCCGGACCCACAACACCCCTCGGAAACCCTAACAAGGGGACTTCTCGATCGACGAAATCGGAAGGAGGGAGAGGAGGATTTGGGATCGAGACGAGGGAGGAAGAGAGAGAGACTTGGGGGGTCGATCCGAGGTCGGGGAGGAAGAGAGAGAGAGAGAGAGAGGAGGAAGAAGAGACGTTGGGGGGGGGGGGGGGGTTGGGGTGGGTGATGTGTGGGATTTATAGAGATGAAAATTGAAAAAGATTTGACCGGCGGTGGTTTTGCTCTTTTTTTTTTTTAAAAAAAGTAAATTTTAATTGAAGGTAATCATGAAACAAACAACATAAATGTGACTGTCTGGTGTGCTGTTGTGTTGCCTTGCCCCCGCCGTCACCCTCTTATAACCAAGGGAACAGTTCCTTTTTTCTTGGCCCCGTCTCCCCCGAGAGGGAAGGGGGCTTCTCATGCCCAGTCGGGGTTGGAGTTGTACCATGTTTTACGTCGTCCGGCTTGGCTTCCAATTCACTGCCGCATTATGTTCTGTTCTTTGGGCGTTAAGCAATCCCCCTTTCCCTCAGACAGGTGGTGCATGTCGCTTTCCCGAAGGTCCGTCCAAACCAACCAAACTTTGTCCTCTTCTTTCAAGGACCGGACCGGACTTCATCGGTTTGGGCTTTTTGAGTTAACCGTGGCCCGAAGGTGTTGGACGAGAGGCGGGAGACGGTGCTTCCCCGAGAAGCCCAAAACTCATCTTCCAGGATTCGGTCCGTTGAAGGAAGAAGGAAAAGACGAGAGGTAGTAGGGCAAGTTAAGTTCGTCCCGATGCCGAACAACATCCTCGTCCGCATCCTCGGAGTCGTCTCTGCCCCGACTGAAGAAGAGGCTGACGCCGGAGCAGTACCACATTGCCCGACAGAAGGGAGCCGAGAGAGCCTTCACCGGGTTAAAAAAAAAACAACCACCTCGTCCGTCCGATGCATTTAAAATATTTTTTAACAATTCCCTTCATCTTTCAGGGACGGGAAGCCTCACCAGTTTCGCGTGACTCGGACGTCCACAAAGTAATGACAGCGGAACGGGCTGTCCCCCTTACTACCAGCCCATCGGTGACAGCGTCAAGTCCAAGCTGGACCTGTCCTTCATTTTCATGCCCCGACAGCAGGAGGTCCTCCGTGCTTCCTGCGATACCCCCGACAGCCCTCCCTCTTCTGGGAAACGCTGCTGCATCAACAGCGCCTCCCTCAAGTTGAAGCCCGTATTGAAAAGGACGCCCCCCCTCCCCCCCGACCCGGAAGCTAATTGCATGGCGTCCGCGATTACATATCTCGTGTGATTGATTAATGCTCTGATGATCGGATAATCGAATCCCTGCAACGCTTGTGAACACCCGTGTTGTTTGTCGACAATATCTGCAGAGAGTGGCGTTTTGTTTTCATTGTTGCGGTTGAGGATTCTAGGAATTCAAAAAACTTCCGTTAGTCAAATTAATCACGTAATTATACGCTAATTATGCGACGAACGTAAATTACACTAAAATATACATGTTTGTGCCATCTTGGATAATTTTGGAAACGTGATTAGGTCTTCTCTCCCTTCTCCTTCCTGTACGGCTCAACCCGATGGATCGACAAGAAATTCAACGGATCGTTTTATCGAAACGATAAGTTCGATCCATATATAATATAATAATATGATTAAAGGAGTGGGAGAGGGAGTTAGCCATCATAATAACCTTTTTCTTTTCAATCATATCCATCAATGGATCAAAAAGACAATAAGGCCTACATCGAGCCGTTAATCACACTAATTAAAGTAAGAGATGCGCAAAGTCCAAATAACTGTAGTGATTACATTACCAAAGTGGATTTATCATGCATTGTCTTTTGTTACAGCTCTTTTATTAAATTCTCGATATACGTGATGCTATAAGATAAGTACGATGCGTCTTGATATGACGCCATCGGATGAGTATGACGCGTCTTGATATGACATTACTGAATAAGTATGATGCGCCTCGATATGCGTGACACTATAGGATAAGTACAACGCATACGAAAAAATGTGATGCTAAAAGATAGATATGACGCATACGGAAATATGCGACGTAAATAAAAGAACTTCTAACATTCTCTTATTTGGGTAACATTAATTGTAACAATTTAAATAAAAAAAATTCAAATAGAAAAATATCAAGCTGTAACATAAGTGCGGCCAACACTTAGACAAAACATCTCAAACAACTCCGATCAACACAACCACCCAATATTGGACTATGACCATGGTTGTATCAATAATCGATACATGACAATCATAATCACAAATACAAAGCAGTAATGTCGTCACGAGTCAATGTGACGATGTAGCCGAAATGACATCTTTATGTAACCAACTTGATGTCATTTCAGTCGGTCCTGATCTTTCCGTAACTATATGCTCTAAAAGAGCCAGAAAGACCATCAGACAAAATAAATACCTCAAACATGTCTCATAAACATCATCATGCGCTCGCAATCTGTACGGTGCTTTAACATGAGACATCCTTTAGTTGACAAAACCATCATACTTGAGACTAAGCATCAAATCCCCAGATAATCAGATAACTCGGTAACCTTTATATTTATCTAGAGTCGGAGTGCACATTCTGTAACATTTATATTTAAGAGAAATCAGAGTACCCATATAACTCTATAACCTTCATATTTCTCTGAAGTCGAGCGCGTGGGCGACCCACAAAGAAGTGGTGAGCAAACGCCGATGGAGGACAAGATGAGTTGTTGAAGGAGGAAGTGTCAAAAGTGAAAAGGGATGGTGGGGTGAGATGTTTGAATTGGGGAAGAGAGGAAAAAAACGATAGACAATTAGAAAAACTAATTAATCAGAGTTTCGGATAATCCAAAAAATAAATTTTTTAAAGTTTGAATTCGAGTCCGAATCTGTATTTTAATTTTTTGTTAAGTCTAATTCTGAGTCCGATGTTAAATCCATCTGAATCCGAATCCAAAAAAAATTCGGATTTCAAACTCGAAATTCAGATGTCGTATGTTTTGCTCACCCCTATCTATAACGCCATTTTTGTTGTGCAGATCCTATTTGTCTACCATAGTACTCACTACCTCCATCAAATTTTTGCTTCATATTAAATTTTCCGGGTATACTTGATACCTTCGGGGATTTAATTTTGAATTTTCTTTGATTGCCTCTTCCTCTAGTCATAATAGATTTGAAACAAAAGATATAAAAGAAGAAGAGGGTTATAAACTAGTGATTGTATATGTACTATCTCAAGTATTCTTCTTAATTTTCTCTTTCTCAACAAAACATGAGTAACTAATGAAGTCATTAGCCCTTCAACTTTCTCTTTGAGTGTTAAAAGTAATTTTTATAATTCAAAATTCACAAGGCAATGAACTAAGAATCCGAGGCATGGTATATATCTCAGGAAGATTTATTCCATTTGCCTTCAACTTGAAGTGAATGCTCAACCATTCCATATTATATTCACATACATTTGCATAATTTTCGTAGGATATAACTTTCATCTTATCCACAAAATACGTGATCTCTACATTATCAGATACCCGATGTCTCTCACCGAGATCAATGGGAAGAAATTTTGAATTTTTTTAAATATCTGGAAAACCAGTGAGCAAGTGTTCCGAAACTAATCTTTGAATAGCCAATATGCACATTTTATTTGCCTTAGTCCACTTCTCATACTTTGTCTTCTCTTGAGAAGGACTATCAGCAGCAAGCCCATCTGGCTTATCCATAGTGAGACCAATCTCGTAATCTATACACCTTATGACAATTTCTAAATCTCACTTCCATTACGTATAATTAGAATCATTCAATACCTCTATACACGTCATACCATTGCCCATATAAAAAAGTCATTGTAAAATAAAAATAGCAACCAATAAATGTCATGAACATCTCATAATGGGTCTGAAAGACCGAGATTCAGAAAGAATCCTCATACTACAAAGCCAACTCTCATTTGGGTAGATAAGGCACAAAGCAAATGACCTTTTAACGGAACACAACAGCTGACAATTATGCTTCATATTCACAATCCCCAATATCGATCACTTGTCATTGTGTGTGAATCACTTTGGTGAAAAACACACACAACACAATGTGCTATAACATAAATGTGGAGTTTCAGGACATGCGACCACTGAAGAAGCGTCACATGTCATGTATAAGTGAGCCACTTTGGTAGCCAAACACTCATAGCACATTATCACGTTCTCCCGATAAATAAAAGCATGTCAAACTGGAGAAAGTCCCACTGTCACTGCGAACAGGTCACTTTGACAACCAAATATTAACGGTACTACAAGGCCCTTCCTCACAATGCTCATGACAAACCACACATATTATGTACGAATAGACATTCGTGGTTACTAAAAAATACGTGTCATTAGAACACATTCAACCACCAGGAGTCAATCAATAAATGATTGTACCAAATTACAGGCAATGGTTTTTATAGACGTATTAAATGGGAGTATTAAAGATTATGATAACAAATGAGGAGAGTGAATATTGTCATCACATTCCTTATAAAGGAATTTTGTCCTTAAAATTTCATATAATTTACATTTTATTCTGGGACACCTCCATAACTTATTATACAATACCATTTTGCCGTGTTTTATTCGTCACACATTAATTTACATGGGCGTCCATCTATATACAAGGGAATACACATTTATACGATATTTATATTATCCTCATCCCACAAACATATGAGGATACTTGTTTCGGATTCTACTTTCAAGCTCGCTTTCACCACCTAGTGACTATGTTTGCTTAACAACCGGTACCACTTGCTCTTGTATCTGTCCACTCCCACAATCCAGAATTCATGTCGGAACATTGGTCGCTTCATTTTCTTCGACAATACTCTCTACAGCCAGATCATGAGGTGATTACTTCCCACTGTTTCAAAACATATCTGCCTATTATGGCAATCTATCACTCCTTTTATCTTGGGCAACCACTGCATACCCATAATGACTTGTACATCTTCATCCATCTCGATGATGTACAAATCTTCTTTGGAAATCAATGAACAACTCTCACCTCACAGTCCATACAAGGTCCCCTTATTTTAACGGGGAGCTGTTGTTTCCATGATGAGACTGTGGTACTATATTCAACTTCATGCCACACCAATTCCTCTTTTCTCACAATTTATTTTTTTAAAAGGAGAGCCATACCCTCGGTATGAACACGACGTCCGCAATGTGTTCGTCTACGAACACGTATTTTTCTAATCTTCATGAATTTCAGGTGGGTCGACTCCATCCGATGCCATCAAATACAAACACTTTAAACAATGTCTCGCTATATTTCTTTGTGGCTCAAAATTTTCTAAAATTTCTATCACACACCTCCTGAACACCATTAAACATTCGTGAATTTATAATGTGAGATTACCTTATCTAGGAGGTATCATTTTTAAATTTATCTATTAAATTAAACTAAATGCTTACACATAGCAAAGCTACGTTTGTCTTCCATAGCCAATCGGGCTACTTGTTATTGTACAAAGGGAAATAAGGCTAAATAATCAAATATATTCTAAACTTTGTCACTTTTTTCTAATTTAGCCTAACATTTAAAAAATATCATCTTACATCCTAACGTTAGGACGTTATCTCAATTATATCATCCGTTCATCGTCCTTGTTAACGGAGGCCTACGTGGCACTGACATGGCAACTAACGCCGTCAGTGCCACGTTTAACCTAAGCAAAATTATCAAATATATCCTAAACTTTTTTAGTTTTTTTAATTTATCCTAATATTTCGAAAATATCTTCGTGTAACTTAATGTTAATACGTTATTTCAAAATTATCCACAGTTAGACCCGTACCCTAACGACGACCGACTTGGCGTTGATGTGTTCCCCTAGTCCCAACGTTGGGCCCAACACCGACCCCAACACACCCTTGACCCATCCCACCCTCAGCCTCAACATCAATTCATCTTGAGCCCCGATCCTCAGTTTATTGTATATCACTTTGATTTGTCCTTTTGCATTGCACAATTAACAATTGACTCATAATATGTTGACTTGACATGCAAAAGGACGAGGAGTTGTTTTTAATGCTACATCCCAATGAAAGAGATACATCTCAGTCATGCTCAAATAGCTACAATACAGGGACATCGTGAACCCAATAAAGTTATGTTGTTGCTGCACCTAGTATGAAAGTGTCAACCACAAGAAACCGATTAGTTAAGAATATGGGTGCTCTGTGTGTCTCAATCGTTTCTATGGGTGCCCTAGATGTCTTGGTATGCCATCGCAACTTCAAATCTTCTTATAACATAATATAATACTCATAAGTAGCAGGACTTCAATATAATACTCTTGGATAGCTGGATAGGGAAGGAAAGGGATGGGGTGGGTTGGTGTTGGGGTAGGGCTTAGGATTAGGGTTAGGAGTATACATCAACACCAAGTCGGACGTCGTTATGGGCCGGGTCTAATGGTGGACAATTTTGAAATGACGTATTAACATTAGGTTGCATGAAGATATTTTTGAAATGTTAGGATAATTTGAAAAAAACTGAAGAAGTTCATAATATATTTGATAATTTCACTTAGATTAAACGTGACACTGACAGCGTTAGTTACCATGATTAACAGAATATATAATTGAGATAACGTCGTAACGTTAGAATATATGATGATACTTTTCAAAATGTTAAGCTAAAATTAAGAAAAGTATCATAGTTTAGAATATACTTGACCATTCGACCTAGAAATAATGGTCAATTTCTACCCCACGTAGCAATGCTATAATTCTTTTAAAATAGCCTTTTTGGCTGTGGTAACGATGTTTATTTCACCCTAGCGTATCATTATCATAAAATTTAACAATATAATATAAAAATATTAATTGGGAGGAGACAAGCAAACGTGGGAGAAGACACATTCGTACTTGTTCCTGTTTGTAAGGTTTTATTTTATAATTATTATTAGTCAAGGAGGACAAGAGATACATGACTCCGATAACAATCCTTTGCTGTTAGGATTTTACCTTTTTTAAATTTTATTTTAAATAGTTTGACTGGATCAAAGGTTAACCTTTGACTGTTGACCGGTGAAGACCGTCGGAGGCCGACCGTTGACCGGCGACGTTGATTGCTTGACCAGACTTCGACCGTTTTGACAAAAAACCGGTTTGATCGATTTTGCTCAAAATTTGATACAGTTGAGAACCAAATAAAGTAAGCTACACATCTATACCTATTTCACAAACTATAGTGGAGAATTTCTCGATTACAATCGAGTTATCCCAAAACTCAACGAAATCCACAAGGTTGAATCTTCTCTCTAAGTCAATTTTCGATCCGTTGCGAGTTTTGCTACGAAATTTTAAACATCTTAGCAAGGGCCACAACTTTCCTGAAGAAAGGTTTTGAATCCGATTATGTTAAGAGGGTGAAAAATTAAAGAGAAGTTCGGTAGACAGAAAAATCCGCCCAAGACTGTTTTTTGGGCAAAATTTCCGGCCAAACTTTCAACATTCAACGAACTCAAAACACATTTTGGAGTCGTAAATACACGTATACTGCTATGATATTATTTGTTGGAATTCGAATAACTTTTGTTAATCGAATTAATCCTATAATCATGCTCAAATTATAAGATTACCTAACGTAAATTATACTAAAACATATATGTTTGTGCTATCTTGAATAATCTCGGAGATGCGACTAGTTCTTCTCCCCCTTCTCCTTTTTGTAATGAATCAACAAAGAATTCAACGGCTCGTTTTATTAAAACAATAACGTCAAACCCATGTATATAGTAAAAAATATATATAATATAATAATATAAATAAAAGAGTGGGAGACGCAACTAGTCATCGTAATAACCTTTTTCTTTTCGATCATATCCATCAACTCATCAAAAGACAATGTCAACCACGTCAAGTAAAGTCAGTTATGTGCAGAGTCTAAATAAAGAAAAAAACATTATTAAGAAAAAAAGTTATTACTAAAATAAAAAGTTATTACAATTAATGGGATTCCAAAATAGAAAAATTATAACATCTATATCTTGACTGTTAGGTACAGCAAACTAAAGTCAAACATAATTTCCCCTCTCTCCGTGCTTGAACACGAAGGTAACCCGACAAGCAAGGTGCCTCATTTTGTTCACCGATCGAGTCCCCGATGGAAGAATTCGGTTCCGAAACTGCTCCGCTGCGGCCATCCCATGAAGGTAGGTCATCTGGACGATCCACATATTCCTTTCTTGCTCGTTGAATTTGCAGAGCGACTTCAGAATTGGGTCAGATGTTTCGACGACTCTCTGGCTTTTTTACTTGGTGTTTTGACGGTGAGAAATGCCGCAGAGATCGAGGAGGGAGATTTCCTTGAAGTTAATGCTGCGAATTCAATTCAGAAGGGATGGAGCTGGTGGTTCGTGGTAGCGCTCAACTCGGCCTTTCTTCTGTTCGGTCAAGTGATCGGTGCCATGCTGGGGAAATTCTATTTTGAGTACGGTGGCAAGAGCAAATGGATGGCCACTCTTGTTCAAACAGCTGGGTTCCCGGTGCTCTATATCCCAGTCTTGTTCCTCCGTCGACCGAGAAATGTAGACCTTAACTGTCCGACCAGTGCCCAAGAAGCCCACATTATCGTGGTTTGCCTGGTTTACATCTTCTTAGGCGTGCTTTTAGCTGCCGATGATCTGTTGTACTCGCTTGGCCTTTGGTACCTCCCTGTCTCCACATACACTCTTCTCTGTGCGACCCAGCTTGCGTTTAATGCCCTATTCTCATTCTTCATCAACTCTCAGAAGCTCACCTTCTTCATACTTAACTCGGTGTTCTTGTTGAGCATCTCGGCAATGTTGATCGCCCTCTCCAACAGTTCCAGTGACTCGAAAGGAGTCTCCAACCTAAGAGGAACCTATCTCACAGGCTTCATCTGCACCATCCTAGCATCCGCAATCTTTGCCCTGTACTTCTCCCTTACGCAGCTTTCTTTCAATAAGATCCTCAGGAAGGAGACTTTTTCGGTGGTGCTGGATATGCAGATCTACACTTCACTCGTCGCAACATGCATTTGTGCCGTCGGGCTGTTTGCGAGCGGGGAAGCGAGTGAGCTGAAGGAGGACATGGACGGGTTCCAGAAGGGTAAAGTCCTGTATGTGCTGGGTTTGGTGGGAACAGCTCTGGCTTGGCAGGCTGCATCGGTGGGGGCACTGGGCTTGATCTTCCTTGTGTCATCCCTTTTCTCGAATGTCATTAGTATGGTAACACTGCCTCTGGTCCCCATCATCGCCGTGATAGTTTACGGCGAGGAAATGGATGGCTGGATCGTGGTAGCCATGATATTGGCTGTATGGGGATGTTCTTCTTACTTCTACCAAAACTACCTGGACGAAAAGCTTGCCAGTGATCAGACTCCGTCCCAACCTTAGCATCCATTGTAACTTTCATAAACCTAAACAAGCATAAAAGCATCTTGCAGTTGAAAGGGCTGTTTTCAAGTGAGCTTTCCTTTTCACAACCGTGTCCCCAAGAAGGAGAAAAGGCTTTTTTTGCAAGTCCCCGTCTCCTTGGTAGAAATCGATGCACGAGTCGCTTTTAAGCCGGATTTACGTGGATGATACAGATAGGTCAAGTGCCCCTCGGCTGGAATTTTCTGTCGGATGAAACATTGTGAGTAGGTAAAGAGTGAATGCGAGAGGGCCCTGTCGAAAGCTATCCTTCATATTAGGGAAGAGACGGTCTTTCCTTTCATACCTCCACGTAGATTCCGCGAGTTGCTTGTTTGAAAGTCAAGAATTGGCATGCTCACTCTCTTCTTGAAATAATAGAATCAGATCAAGCTAATCTTGTACAAAAGATTTAGGAGAAGGCCTCTGGTTTACGACTCTGGTGAGTTGATGGACTGATGTATTGTGGTTTGGTTCTATCTGGTGGCCAGATGGTGATGTTCAGCTCCCCAGTTTTTACTGTCTCTCACAGCAAATGCATTCACAAAAAAGCTACCCGAAGTAATATGTAACAAGGATGCCATTGGGTCGTAAGGTCATGACTACATGTACAGATTGGCTAGAAGTGACCCAGCATTTGCAGTTGAGGGATTGAATAGGGGCAGTTGGGAACGGGAAAGAGGCGTTTAGCGCTAATTGCAGGCCATGGGAGATTTCAAGTGTAAGAACATCTCGTCACTCTTCATGGATATTGCATGGCTCCAAGATATGGCACAACGATTGCATGTGAAAAGGCAGGGAGATCGATGAACGAGATGATTTTGGACTGGTTGATGAAGCACAACACCGCACTAGTTGCTGCAGAGGAATCTCTTACAATACACATCGACATAAAAACGAGCAACATATTGCTGGATCAGAACATGAATGCCCGAGTCTCGGACTCCCGTTTGGCTGAATTAATGACACCAGATAAGAGTCATGTTTCAACCAATGTGGCTGGGACTTTCAGGATACCTTGTGCCTGGTATGAATGATCGCTATTCCACATATGTAGTCGCGCTTCGATGCCTTCAAATAACTAGTCGGTTATGGCCATTCAGAGCAAAGGAAAAGTGACCACCAGAGGTGACGTTTACAGCTATGGGGCTGTTCTGAAGGAACTGCTAACCAGCAAAAAGCCTTCAGATGTAGCATTTGGAGGAAGGAATGGAGCTCGTCGCATGGGTAAAATCCTCTTGTAAAACTTCCTCAGCTTTGCAGGTCTCGACCTAAACCTTATGGAACAGTGGTAGGTTTTGACAGGTGAGAAGAGGGCACAGTACTCTCTCCATTGTATGTTGGATAAGTGTCCATTGAGGACATCAACGACGTACGCAGTATAGCAATGACGTGCCTGGAACCAGAGCCATCGCAGATGCCTACCATGGCCGCGGTGGTTGGATTGCTGAATCAGGTCAGAAAAGTTACAGCAGAGCATTAGAAGTACCATGCAGTTGCAGCAGCTTACTTTTGATTATAAGACACTGACAGTGTTACAGAGAATGTCTACTTAATAAAATGTTCTCAGCTGTAGCATCTAAAAGTAGGTCAAAATTACTTCAAAACTGATGCAAGGCTGGTGACGACAGATGTTTTCAAAGAAGGAGAAACTGGGGAGGTCCCCAAAAACACGTCAAATAATGAGCTTGCTACGTTGTCCGCAGCATCAATGTTCGTCGGCCATCCATCGCTCGAGACAGAAACCTGAAGACAGAAATCCCATTGAAGTGAAAGATCATCGAGAAATGACAATGATGTAGCTAATTTTTCTCACTCACCAGCATTTTCAATGAATCCAGCCAAGTCAAGAATATGAAGGTGCCTTTCTTGAGAGGGCGTCCTTCAAAGATGCCATGGAATGTTTTAAGAGCAGACTCATCTGCGGGAGTTGGCGCGTGGATTCTCGGAGAAATGGCTTCATCCAAAGCATCCCAAAACGTTTTTCCATCAACATCCCTCACGAGTACTATCTGAAATGACTTCTCCAGCGGGGCTGCAAGGAGTTTGATTCGACAACATAAATCTCCATGGCCAGGAACAGCTAAAAACAGAACGACGGATACTCTCGTTACCCCTAAGAATGGTGTCAAAGAAGGATGTATCATCCCGAATCTCATCCTTGGACTTCCCCTTCCAAGCAACCAACTCAGAAACAATCAAAGGATACACGTAAAGACCTGCTGTGTACACCTTCACATCAATGATTGCGAAAATTTTCTCCCAATATCCTGCAATATAGTGGAAGCAAGAAAACAAGGATTTCTTGTTGCTAATCCCACTCCAGCATCATTCCCAGTTCTTATCAAGCTTAGACAACCTGTCCCCCACAGGGCCAAAGAAGCAGAACAACCGGGCAATGTCACGGCCATCGCAAACTTCAGCCCGGTCGTTGGCTCCTCCGTATAAGCTTGAGCTCCAGCTACCGGAAGAAGATTCGGAGAAACAAACAGCAATAGGGTAAGCAGAAGTACTTCAGGAAGCATGAAGTAGAAGAAGATCGAGTTGTCAGTGACGTGATCTGCACCGGCAGATGAAGAAGCGCATTTGACGGGGAAACTGGGGAAGGGGGCGGGTTTGAGAGATCCGCCGACGAGACTGGAGCGAAAGCAAGGACTCCTTTGGGAATGATGTTAGTTTCGTGCATCCGTGAGGTGAACTTAGGCAAGGCGACGGCCAAACACGCGACGGGCAGGCTGCGAGAGAGTTCATGTCGGTTGGAGGGATGGTGGGACTGAATTCAAGGCTGGAAGAACCGCCGCTAACTACTACTCAGCTGTCTGAAATCGGCGGCTCACTTACATACTGGCAACTGTCTCCGGCCCTTTATCTTCCTCCTATAATAACAAGCCACGTGTCGGTAGATTGTCGCCTTTGGGGTCAAATTCAAGCAAAACAGGATAATCGTCATACGTGTCATAAGAAACGAGTTAAAACGGCCTCGTCGAATTCGACCGAAAGAGGCATGGGGTTTGAAATATATCACATGTATAGTAATCTCTATTAAAGAATTACTGTCTCATTGTTGGTGTATTATTTGGGTCTAGATCGAATTACGCGGGGCAACACTTTAGAAATTAGTTTGGAAAAAAAATTTCTCGTACTAAATCATCTTAAACTTACTTAAAGAGGTTCGAGTCTTATTGCATGTAATCATCGTATCGAGAGACTCGTCACTAAAATCATGTATGATACTCGTCATTATAACTCTTTACCCTAATTTTTTCTTCTTCATGGTCATTCTTTTTTCAGCTTCTATTTTATTGCAACTTTTTAATATATATATATTGATTTTCACTATGCTTCACAAACATATTTAATCAACTAACAGTGATCGTTGTCTATTGCTTAAAATTTCATGACCTATTGCTGCTGCATCCTTCGAATCTGCTTAGATTCTTCAGCTCCGGAGAAAATGTTGAAGTGGTTTAACTGATCAAAGTCTGGCTTGTATCTTCGGAAGACTTTTAGAACCTCTTGCCTGGCTCTTTCAAGCCACTCCAGGTACACCCTAAGCAATACCGTAGTCCGGACGAGTAGCACCAAGGTGGTCTCTTGACCAGCAAAGTAGAACAGCTAGCACTCCTCGATCACGTCTCGGATGCTCATCCCCATCTTATTCTTGCTTGTTTCGTGTTTGGTTTTGAGCATCAGCCCAAGGAGGTCATACATGGGGGCTTCCCATGCTTTCATTGCTTTCTCCCTTCTATGGATCTGTTCGTTTTAGTAGGGAGAAACCTGATGGGTGCAATTTATAGCAGCCGCAATTTGGCCAGCAAAGACGATCGGCCAAAAGAAAAAGCTTTTGATCAGTGATCCTGGGATGAAAATTGCTGTCACAGTCTTCATCACGAGCTCGACTAGCTCATTCTGGAGCTTGAATATCCTGTTGCCCTGCTGAAAACTGTTTCCGAAGGCTGTCCTGGAGATAACGTCACGGGCCACATTCTGTAGCTCCGGCCAAACGTCGATCTCACACTGTCCTTTCCCTGACGATGCCAGCTTCTCCCATCGACTGATCATCTTAGAACTGGTGTGTACGCACGCCCTCAGCCCTACACGCGCGCTGCCGTACGGAGGACACGAGGATCCGAGCCCACTCCCCCTGTTGCCCTCCAGTCGACACCAGAACTCGAATAGTCAGGTGCTGCGAAAGAAAACGGGGTTGATCCTCCGTCGATTCCTAATTGGGCATGCCCGGGCCCTCGTCGATTGTTTCCATACTCTTTAGGAGGCAACAGGCGAATGATGGAGCATGATCCGAGAAAGGAATTTTTGGGAAGATCGGGAGCGGCTCGTGTCGCCTTTCCCTCATCCATGATTGCTCTGTAAAACTAGTTGTTGTTGCTTAACCTAGGTAAGCTATTACGGAGTCGCCACCGACTTATTTTTTAAAAATGTTTAAGTCGGAAAATCAGTTGGTTCGGAGATTCATAGTTACTAGCTCTCACATTCTAAATATGCGAAGAGGTGGCGTTTGCTCCAAAAAATTTGCTTTTGTTTAACGGGCATTGGACCCGATCCGGGAGTTGGGTCGGACTCATGTTAATGTTTTACGGGTGTTGAACCCGATTTGTGCTTTTGGGCCCGAACTCGTATTTGTTGATAGTGTTGACCTGGTTTTGATGATGAACCTAAGCAACACGTTACTGGTGGTCAGTAGTAATGTTTCACAAGTTATGTGTTCATTCTTAGTGATGAGCTTGAGCAATGCGTTGCTGAATCATAGTTATATATTACTGCGTTGCAGTATGCTGTTACTGCGATATTACGCATAAATGTTGAAAATATGGAAACATATTTTTAATAATCACGATTTATTCTAAGATTTATTTTAATCTATTTCAGATAATTATTCTGAACGTCTAGGTTCGTTTAACGTAGCCTAATGATCTTATTATAAACTATTAGGCAACAAAATACATTGAGATTACCTTTCCAATTGTTATTTTTGGAAACAAAATATTTCTCTGATCTTCTGCAGCAACGTCTCGCTGTAATGGGAGAAAATATCAAATCGAATACATTTGATTATCATAATCGATTAGATATGATTATGATAAGATGTTGGAGATTGGAAATAATCTATTTGATTGAGATGAGTAAAGGAAGTTACCGTTGGTGTCTTTCCTTCTATGGCACAACAAACGTTGAGTAGACTGTTGCTGAATCCTGGCTGCCAGTTTTGGCAACAAATCTCGAAGATTGCCTGGTCGTCCCTTATGCTTCCTTCTCCGTTATAATCAGACCAAGGACGACATTTTCTCTCTGCCTGTGTGCATCTGAGTGGTCTGAGTGGTCTAAGTGGTCTAAGTGAGCTTTGTGCATCGACGGAGAGCGGAAGGTGCTAAGTGTCTCCTGGTTCTTTCTCTTGCAAGCTGCGTGTGAGAGTGTCAAGGTGCTGAGGTCAGATCCTTTGATCGTCTGAGAGGGACTAGGTGTCCTCGGTGCGTTCAACGAGCAGCCGGCGAATCGTCTGAGGGAAGCTAAGTGAATACCTGCTCTGAATTCAGTAATCGGTTGCTGACCCATCGGCAAGAAGCCGTTCTTGTCGTGTCTTTTCGCAAGGAAGTCTCGAGCCTACGGAGTTTGAGCAGTTAGACACGCACTTGCGGGTGCGCGCCAGAAGTCTCGTGCCTGCAGGGTAGAGCAGGAGTTGGGAACGCCGCCGGAGTGGAAAGAGTTCCTCCCGAGCACAGGGGTGCTGTGCAGAAGTCTTGAACGCCTGATACAGAGGGTTAGTAAAGCAGGTTGCGTGGAAGCCAACGGATCGGAAAATTCCACCCTAGGCACTGGGTGTGCAATGCAGTGAGTCACGGCTGTGGTAACCTTGCACGTCCGAACTGAGTGTAGGACGGATACCTTCTAAGTGACTTTGTGGTTTTCTTTGTGATCTTTGTGGTTCCTGTCTTTGTGGTCTTTGTGGTTCAACTTTGTGGTTGTCTCTTAAGCAAGTGCAGGCTTATCTTAAGGAGAGACAAGATCTGTGTGGAAATCCTCTTCTGAGCAAACAAGTGCCGAAGCATTCCTTTGCTGTGAATCAGAAACGAGCTGCTCTCCGAGAAGTCGTTCTTCACTGTAAGGAATTATCTGTGAGGATTTATACTCTAACATAACGTTGTCTGTGTTCTTTGATAAGTCAGGATTATATTAAGCGACAACGAGCTGTGTGGAATCCATTGAGCAATCAATTGCTGAGCGTGAGCATCATTCTGCTGGAAACGAGAAGACGTCCACTGTGTGAGGAGCTGACCGTTGCCAGGAGTGATCATCTATTGTACGGGATTCTAAATCTCACTTTGTGAGAGGAACATACGCCTAGTGCAAGGACTTTTTGCACCCATTATTTTATATAGTGGAATCACCTTGTTGGTGGAAAGTGGACGTAGGTCAATTAAGGCCGAACCACTATAAATCAGTGTGTCCATTACGATCGCGCAACTCTAGTACAAAAACCTACTCGACAAAATCGTAACAGTTACAGTAAAGTATTTCTCATTCTGAGAAACGCTCTGCTGTGATACAGTACGCTTCAGCTTACACCAAGAAAGGGCGAAAAAGTGAAAAACACTAATTCACCCCCTCTTAGTGTTCCTGAACGATCCAACAATTGGTATCAGAGCGGGTTTGCTGGAAAGCTTTCGGTGTGATTGCTAGTACAGAACTCTGTTGCTGAACCAAAACAGCTTATTGCTGAATCAAAACAGCTTGTTGCTGAAAGTCTTACATTAAGCACAGTAAGGTGCTGCTGAGTACTGAACAGAATGTCAATGCTCTTGACTAATGGTCATTCGACCGAACGTCCACCGCTCTTTGCAGGACAACACTTCTCATATTGAAAAATGAGAATGGAGTTGTTCATTGGAGCAAAAGAAGCCGATTGCTGGCATATTATTATGGAAGGAGATCTAATAGTTCCTCCACCTAATCCGAACGACATTCGGCATGAAAATGAAAGAAAGAGAACTATTTCTCTCAATACTAAAGCAAGGCACTATTTAGTGTGCGCTCTTGCTGGAAACGAATTCAATCGCGTCTCTACTTGTAAGACGGCGAAAGAAATGTGGGATAGACTTGCTTTGATCTATGATGGAACAGAACAAGTCAAGGAATCCAAAGTGAATGTATTAGTAACTCAATACGAAGCATTCAAGATGAAAAAGGATGAGTCAATAAATCAAATGTTTGATAGACTCACCGAAATTACTAATGCCATGGAATCACTTGGCAAAACAATTTCTAATTCTGAGTTGGTCAGAAAGATACTTCGCTCTTTGCCTAAAACTTGGGAAGCCAAGAAAACGGCAATCGAAGAAGCAAAGGACTTAACGAGCTTAAGTCTTTAACAGATACTTGGTTCTCTTGTCGCTTATGAGAATGAGAACAAGTTTGCTGAAGAAAAGAAATCCAATGCTGTTGCATTTAAAGGAAGTATTGAAATGTCCGATGAATCTGAGGATGAATCTTCATCTGATTCTGAGGATGAAGTCTCCTTGATGGCAAGGAAATTCAAAAGGTATCTTCGCAAAAATCGCTTTAAGGGAAAGTGAGATATTAAAAAGAAAAATACTAAATCACACCAAAGTAAAGGTGGTGTATGCTATGAGTGCAACAAACCTGGTCATATGCGACCAAATTGCCCACTTTTGAATGAGAAGGGAAAATCTTCAAAATACAAGAAAAATGCCATGATGGCATCTTGGAGTGATAGTGATGAGGAATCAAATCAGGATGACGAAACAGCAAACATTTGCTACATGGCGCAAACTGATGCTGAAACTGAGAAGGTAAACGCTTTCTCACCTTCTGATCTATCTGCTGAAGATATTGAGAATCTTTTCTCAGAACTCTATGATAAAATTGAGTTTTTGTCCGCAAACAATAAAGCTCTTAAGAAGGAAAATAAATTCTTAAGTGCTGAGAACGCTTCTCTTAGGGAAGATTTATCAGCAAAGGCTAAGAAAACGGAAAAACAACTTTCTCGATCCAAATCAAAGATTGAGGAGCTGCAGCAGCAATTTGATGCTGTAAACAACAAAACTGATTTATTTATGCATGAGATGCATGATTCTGGAAATGAGAAACATTCACGACATGGGAAATATGTTCCCCCTCATGTTAGGAATGGCGAGTCTCATTTTATTATTCAAAGGTTACCTAGGCTTTGTTACTATTGTAGAAAGCCGGATCATTTCATTAAAAATTGCCATGTGCGGCGAAATGACATGCTTGGCATTACTTCTAAAGTTGATGGTTCTATTGTTAAATGGAAGCAACTACTTACTTAATTTCTTTCTCTATTTTCAGGGATGCTTCAAGTCCATTGCTAAGGACCATGTATGGTACTTAGATAGTGGCTGTTCGAGGCATATGTCAGGAGATGTCTCTTTATTCTCCACACTGGTTTTCCTGGATGGTGGTGCTGTCACTTTTGGTGATAATGGAAAAGGGATGGTTAAAGGAACAGGAACCATTTGCTGTTCTAACTCCCTAACCATTGAAGGAGTTCTTTAGGTTAAAGGCCTCCAACACAATTTGATTAGTATCAGCCAATTGTGCGATAAAGGTTACAATGTTTCTTTCAATGAGAGAACATGTAACGTTTCACTGGATGGTGTCACTTGCTTCGTTGGTGAACGCAAGAAAAACATATATATCCTGTCCTTTAAGAACATCTCCGCTGGAGAAAACTGTCTCTTGTCCGTTAAGGACGAAGCTACTCTGTGGCATAGAAAGTTGGGACATGCTAACTACGATTTGCTGTCCAAACTTGTCAAAAAGGACATCATTAAGGGATTGCCTAAAATCAAGTTTGACAATGATCAGGTTTGCAAAGCTTGTTCTATTGGCAAACAAACAAAGGTATCCTTTAAAAGTAAAAATATGATTTCAAGCAATGCTCAGCTTGATTTACTTCATATGGACTTATTTGGTCCAACAAGGACTCAAAGTCTTGGAGGTAAACGTTATGGATTAGTTGTGGTAGATGACTTTTCCAGATTCACTTGGGTTAAATTCTTAGCTCACAAAAGTGATGCGTTTGCAACCTTTGAAACGTTAGTCAAACAACTTCAAAATGAGAAAGGTGTTTCTCTAAGAAGTATAAGAACGGATCATGGTACCGAATTTGAGAACCATGACTTTGCTTCATTTTGTGAAGAATACGGTATTAATCATAATTTCTCTGCTCCATACACTCCACAGCAAAATGGAGTTGTAGAGCGAAAGAATCGAACCTTACAAGACATGGCGAGAACCATGTTGCTGGAAAGCGAGGTTGCTAAGAACCTTTGGGCTGAAGCTGTAAGCACAGCATGCTACATCTCAAATCGTATTCATTTGAGACACTCATTAGGTAAAACTCCTTATGAGTTATATAAAGGCAGAAAGCCTAATATCTCATACTTTCATCCATTTGGAAGTAAGTGCTATATCTTGAGACCCATCAAAGATGGTGTTGGAAAGTTTGATGCTCGATCTGATGAGGGCATATTCTTAGGATACTCCCTAACGAGCAAAGCATATAGAGTTTTTAATAAAAGAACTCTGACTGTTGAAGAGTCTATCAATGTTAAAATTGATGATTCTCCGACACAGGAGGAAGTTGCTGTGGAAGCAGCAGCACAATCCTCAACAACAGCATCAAATGAAACCTCCCAGCAAATGATTGCTGACAATAATCCGAACGGAAACACTGTAGCAGATGTACAACAAGTGCCTGTTGCACACACTGAAAATGCTTCTGGTGATTTCCAGGATATTCAAATTGAGAATCGTGTTCCTTCGTTATATAAGAAAAGACATCCTATTGATCAAGTAATAGGTTCTTTGCACACAGGAGTGCGAACCCGCAATACAGCAAGTTTGTACTGTGAAAACTCTGCTTTTATCTCTCAAGATGAACCTCAAGGCATTGATGATGCTCTTGATGACCCTAATTGGATTCTTGCTATGCAAGAGGAATTGAACCAATTTGAGAGAAACGAAGTTTGGAGTTTAGTACCTAGACCCAATGATCGTTCCATTATTGGAACAAAATGGATTTATCGAAATAAACTTGATGAGTCTGGAAATGTTATAAGGAATAAAGCCAGACTTGTAGCTAAAGGTTACTCACAAGAAGAAGGCATCGATTATGATGAAACGTTCGCCCCAGTGGCACGTCTAGAAGCAATACGCTTACTTTTAGCGTATGCTTGCTATAATAACTTCAAGTTATTTCAAATGGATGTGAAAAGTGCTTTCCTAAATGGTGATCTAAAAGAGGAAGTCTATGTTGAACAACCTCCTGGATTCACCGATCCAAAGTATCGTAATCATGTTTATAAGCTCTCTAAAGCTTTGTATGGGCTTAAGCAAGCTCCGCGAGCATGGTACGAAAAGCTTAGTTCCTTTCTTATAGCAATGGGATATAGGCGTGGAAAGATCGATACAACCTTGTTTCTAAAGCAACATGATGCTGATCTTTTAATCGCTCAAATATATGTGGACGACATCATATTTGGTTCAACTAATGAACAACTTTGCACCGAATTCTCTAAATTTATGAGAGGAGAATTTGAAATGAGTCTCATGGGAGAACTTACTTTCTTCCTTGGACTTCAAATTAAACAAACAGCAGATGGAATTTTTATCCATCCAGAAAAATACAGCAAATAGTTGCTCAAGAAATTTGAGCTTCAGCATGCTAAACCTTTGTCAACTCCTATTGGTAGCAATATCAAAATTGAAAAGGATGAAGGAGGAAAGGAAGTTGATTCCAAACTTTACAGAAGCATGATAGGGTCATTACTCTATCTTACTGCTTCGAGACCTGATATCATGTTTAGCGTATGCTTATGCGCTAGATATCAGTCTGCTCCAATAGAGTCACACCTTGCTGCAGTTAAAAGGATATTTAGATACCTCGCAGGAACTGTCAGCTTAGGCATATGGTACCCTAGAGGATCATTGCTGAATCCTATAGGATACTCTGATGCTGACTATGCTGAATGTCGTATTGATAGAAAAAGCACATCTGGCACTTGTCAACTACTTGGAAATATGCTTATTTCCTGGTTCTCTAAGAAGCAGACGACTGTCGCTTTATCCACAGCAGAGGCTGAATATGTCTCAGCAGCTAGTTGCTGTGCGCAGTTACTATGTATGCGACAACAACTTGAAGATTATGATCTTCATTTTGATTCTATTCCAATAATGTGTGATAACACAAGTGCAATTAATTTATCACGAAATCCTGTCTATCACTCAAGATCTAAGCATATTGAGTTAAGACATCACTTTCTACGTGATAATGTACAAAGCGGTAAAATTGATATTCAGTATGTAAATACTGAGCAACAGCTTGCTGATATTCTTACTAAACCGCTTGACAAGGAAAGGTTTGAATATTTACGAAGTGAGTTAGGGATATGTAATCCCAATATCTGATATGATAACATTTTCATCTAATTATGTTGAGAAATTTTCGATAGGAGTCTAAAATTCCTAAAAATAATGCAGAGATATTCATGGGGCACCAACCAAATTTCTATATCTTTTATTTCCTTCTTTTCTCTTTTCAATATTCTATAAAAACTAAAACTACCTACGGTTTCTTTTCAAATCCCTAACTTTCCTCGTTTCTTCTTCAACCTCGACCCTCTTCCTTCTTCTCCATTTCTCCTCCGAAAATGGCACCCAAATCCGCGAAATCTGGAAAGGGCAAGGGAACTCCCGAGAAACGGTCACAGGCTGTGGCTGCTTCTGCCCAGCAACTACCTGCTATGGAGCCTCCGTCAGTTACTGAGGGGGAGCTCTTGATGATGCAAACCCCTGCTCCGGTGGTCACTGAGACCAAGGAGACACCTGTTGCGGTTTCTGCTGAGGACAATGTGGCCCCGACTGGTGATGTCACCATCCCAGGCGAACCTGAGGCTGCTAAGGAGAAAACCCTCGTTGTTGAGGAGGAAATCGCTCCACCTGTGGCGGTTACCAAGTCTGCTTCTGCGTCACCCAAAGCAGCAAACTCCCCTGCTACTGACGCGGAGACTCAAGCCAAAAAAGGCAAGAAAAGCGCTGAGGATCCTGAGGATTTCCAGAGCGCCGATGAGCAGGACTCTTTGGCTGAAGAGACTCCTGACGAGGATGAGAATGTGGAGGTGATCGGCTCTGTTCAGAATCCTCCGATTCGCTCTTCTCTGGGTATTGCCTCTCGCACCAGGATGAAGCGACCTTATGCTGGTATAAGGGATGATATGCATTCTGGCTCTCCTATTCAAAAGAAAGTGAGAAATGCAGATTTCTCTGTTTTTATTCCTAAGGTTGATCAGTATGTTTCTCTGGCTGAGCTAAATCGGATTCTTGCTGATGATACTATGCCAAATAGAAACATGACCAAGCGCAATATTGCTGCATGCAAGCGTGTAAACTTTGATTGGTTTACTCAACATGAGCTCTGCTTTGCTGAGATGTTTGAAAGGTTGACCTGGCGATCCTTTTGTGAATATGATGGCATCGGATCCATCTCAAAGGTCAAGGAATTCTATGCAAATATTACCTTTCATAAGGAAGATTCTCTCATTAAATTCATCAAGGTGTTGATAGATGAGAAAACCTTTGTTTTCTCTGTGTTTGATGTTTGCCGCCTCTTTGAATCTGATCTTGTTAACAACTTGAGGGTGATCAATGAGGGAAAGCTGGAAGCTTATTAGACCATCAACGATGGTGAGGTGGTTGCTGTCAGCGGATATTTGCATAACACCGCGCTGAGTTTCAGCAACCGGATGTTTCACAAGGCAGTAATGTCCTGCTTGGCCCCTCAGATTGGCAACATTGACGCGGTCATGCCAAGAGATTGGAATCTGATGGTTCATCTTAAGAGAGGTATTCCTGTGAATTTGGGAAGTGTTATATTTGGCCACATGGCTTCTTGTGTTCAGGATGAGACCAAGGCACTTCCATTCGCACATATTGTTACTGCCCTGCTGCAGATATATGGTGAGCAGGTTGTTCCTGAAAATCAAATGGACACATGGACTACTCAGCTTATTGGAGCTAATTCTGTCGCTAGTATGGGCTATATTCATGTGGATGGTGTTTTCATTAAAAAGCCAACTAAGCGAGAGATCGCTGCTTCTGTCCGTGGTAAGTCCACAACTGAATATGGCAAACAGCGCTATGCTAAGCGTGAGAAGGCAGCCGCTTCATCCAAGGATGAGTCCCCTTCTTCGTCTAAGCTGCAAAAGGTTCTCTATGAGGAACTAAGCTACACCAGGCGCTCCATTCTTGAGAGGCTGGATTGATTTGCTGAGAGGCTGACTCGCCTGGAAAAGATGGTCCAGACCTTGCTTGACAATGCCGAGGATTGAGCCATGCTCTCTGTTTAGGATTGAGCTACTCTCCTCTATCTTTAGGTGTCTACTCTGTTGTTCTGGAATGAGCTATGCTCTTCTGCTTCTGAACTTGTTTAGAAACTGTTTCTTTTTGATACATTGCAGCAACTGTTGGCTGCTGTTGACTTTGTCTTTTGAGTGCTAGCATATTCTTGCTGCACTAGTAATAAAACTATCCTTTGTTATCCTTTTTCTTTTTCTTTTTGATATGACAAAAAGGGGGAGTTGAGACACAAGCTCGATCCTTAAGTCCATATTTTGTCATCATCAAAAAGGGGGAGAATGTTGACCTGATTTTGATGATGAACTTAAGCAACACGTTACTGGTAGTCAGTAGTAATGTTTCACAAGTTATGTGTTCATTCTTAGTGATGAGCTTGAGCAATGCGTTGCTGAATCATAGTTATATATTACTGCGTTGCAGTATGCTGTTACTGCGATATTACGCATAGATGTTGAAAATATGGAAACATATTTTTAATAATCACGATTTATTCTAAGATTTATTTTAATCTATTTCAGATAATTATTCTTAACGTCTAGGTTCGTTTAACGTAGCCTAATGATCTTATTATAAACTATTAGGCAACAAAATACATTGAGATTACCTTTCCAATTGTTATTTTTGGAAACAAAATATTTCTCTGATCTTCTGCAGCAACGTCTCGCTGTAATGGGAGAAAATATCAAATCGAATACATTTGATTATCATAATCGATTAGATATGATTATGATAAGATGTTGGAGATTGGAAATAATCTATTTGATTGAGATGAGTAAATGAAGTTACCGTTGGTGTCTTTCCTTCTATGGCACAGCAAACGTTGAGTAGACTGTTGCTGAATCCTGGCTGCCAGTTTTGGCAACAAATCTCGAAGATTGCCTGGTCGTCCCTTATGCTTCCTTTTCCGTTATAATCAGACCAAGGACGACATTTTCTCTCTGCCTGTGTGCATCTGAGTGGTCCGAATGGTCTAAGTGAGCTTTGTGCATCGACGGAGAGCGGAAGGTGCTAAGTGTCTCCTGGTTCTTTCTCTTGCAAGCTACGTGTGAGAGTGTCAAGGGGCTGAGGTCAGATCCTTTGATCGTCTGAGAGGGACTAGGTGTCCTCGGTGCGTTCAACGAGCAGGCGGCGAATCGTCTGAGGGAAGCTAAGTGAATACCTGCTCTGAATTCAGTAACCGGTTGCTGACCCATCGACAAGAAGCCGTTCTTGTCGTGTCTTTTCGCAGGGAAGTCTCGAGCCTACGGAGTTTGAGCAGTTAGACACGCACTTGCGGGTGCGCGCCAGAAGTCTCGTGCCTGCAGGGTAGAGCAGGAGTTGGGAACGCCGCCGGAGTGGAAAGAGTTCCTCCCGAGCACAGGGGTGCTGTGCAGAAGTCTTGAACGCCTGATACAGAGGGTTAGTAAAGCAGGTTGCGTGGAAGCCAACGGATCGGAAAATTCCACCCTAGGCACTGGGTGTGCAATGCAGTGAGTCACGGCTGTGGTAACCTTGCACGTCCGAACTGAGTGTAGGACGGATACCTTCTAAGTGACTTTGTGGTTTTCTTTGTGATCTTTGTGGTTTCTGTCTTTGTGGTCTTTGTGGTTCAACTTTGTGGTTGTCTCTTAAGTAAGTGCAGGCTTATCTTAAGGAGAGACAAGATCTGTGTGGAAATCCTCTTCTGAGCAAACAAGTGCCGAAGCATTCCTTTGCTGTGAATCAGAAACGAGCTGCTCTCCGAGAAGTCGTTCTTCACTGTAAGGAATTATCTGTGAGGATTTATACTCTAACATAACGTTGTCTGTGTTCTTTGATAAGTCAGGATTATATTAAGGGACAACGAGCTGTGTGGAATCCATTGAGCAATCAACTGCTGAGCGTGAGCATCATTCTGCTGGAAACGAGAAGACGTCCACTGTGTGAGGAGCTGACCGTTGCCAGGAGTGATCATCTATTGTACGGGATTCTAAATCTCACTTTGTGAGAGGAACATACGCCTAGTGCAAGGGTTTTTTGCACCCATTATTTTATATAGTGGAATCACCTTGTTGGTGGAAAGTGGACGTAGGTCAATTAAGGCCGAACCACTATAAATCAGTGTGTCCATTACGATCGCGCAACTCTAGTACGAAAACCTACTCGACAAAATCGTAACAGTTACAGTAAAGTATTTCTCATTCTGAGAAACGCTCTGCTATGATACAGTACGCTTCCGCTTACACCAAGAAAGGGCGAAAAAGTGAAAAACACTAATTCACCCCCTCTTAGGTTCCTGAACGATCCAACAGATAGCAAACAACATGCGACATTAAACCTATGGGCCTAAGACATGCAGACAAGCACATACAATTATTGAGATCAAAGGGGGCGGGGAAGGATGATGACCGTGAGCCTATGCACTTGGGCCCACGGCCCGTTACATGTGAAAATAAATAAAATCTGGAAGCCAGCACCTCCTTCATGTACCTGAGGTCCGCTGGGATGGAATGTCATCAGCTAAGGCTTCATCAGTTGGGGCCGCTTTAAGCGTGGTACTCCTACTACAGTCTGCCATGTGCTCGAACCTTGTACGCCATTCTTAAAGGATTCCTTGTAGTGTATGACCATCCCTCACCTCGTGTAATAAGGATCATACGAACGTAAAAAAGAAATCAAAAGTAGGATGTTCGAGGAAATAATGTAGAGAAGGGTAGCCACAATTATGTCTTTTCGACTGAAATTGTATTTTCAGTCAGTTACAGAACCGTTGCATTTTATTGATTGATGTTCGACGGGATGAAAGTTGACGAACATATCATTGAATAAGAAAGTTCAAAACTACTAAGTTGTACAGTTTTAAGAAAGGAAGCTAACCCAACTGGTTTTAGGTAAAACGGAGTTATGTAGAAAAAGTTATGTTTTATCGACTTAAGCAACGGTTCCAAGCGACGAGAGAGCCCTTGCGCTCTGTAAAACAACTTTTGATGGGCTAAAACTTGGTCAAGAAGACCTCGAACGAAAAGTTTAAAGCATAAAAGGTGTAAAGCAATAAGAGGAGGACCAACCCCACTGGTTTTAGGGCAATCCGACCTCTGTACACAAAGTTACGTCCTGTCATCTAAAGGAGCGTTGCAGGCAACGAGAGAGCACCTGTGTACAGTAAGTCGACATTCAACGGGTAAAAACTCGGTCAAGACGACCTTAAAAAAAAATTTAAAACATAAAAGTTGTAGGGTGAAAAAGGGGGACCTAGCCCAACTAGTTTTGGGTTGATCCGACCTCCGTGGACAAAGTTATGTTCTATCGCTTGAAGCTGCGTCGCCAGGCGACAAGAAAACTCCTGCGCTCTGTAAGTCAACTTTAGATGGGTAAAAACTTGGTTAAGACGGCCTCTAATGAAAAAAATTCAAAACATAAAAGTTGTAGAGCGACAAGAAAGGGACCTAACCCAACTAGCTTTGGATCGATTCGACCTCTATGGATAAAGTTATGCCCTGTCAACTACTGCAGCGTTTCTGCTCAAGTACGGGACCCTTGTGTTTCGTATTTCGGTTGTAACTTGGGCTACACACGCTCGATTTAAGCGCACAACATATCCAGGTGATGGGAAGAGAGTAAGGAAGAGGATGCACCTGACCGAGTTTGATTCCGTCTTTGGACAGAAGAGTAGAGCCTCCAGGAGTGGACTGTCGGCATCTCATTTCATGATTCCGGTCACCGGTCCTTCCGAACTCATGGATAAAAGCGTGCCCGTACGCTGCGACGTCACGACAAGCATGAAAGAGGGTGGAGGAATCAGCATATCGAACATGGTAGAAGCATGCTGGATTTAGCAAAGTGAGAGGAAGTCTCACCGAGGGGTTCCCTCTCCCCGGGGTGGCCCGAGGAGGAAGAACGACGCCGGGAGTCCGTTAGAAGGCTGCCTTGGAGCAACATACTTGGGTTGTGGTTGTGCCAGGAGGTGGTGTTGTCGGAGAGAAGGGTGTCGCCTGGTCAGCTGGTCGGGAGGCTTTGGCTCGTCAGCACTGGAGAGGGGGAGTCCTTGGCTCCGGCTTTTGTGTGTATGTCGGGAGGAGTTACCCTTGGTTTCGGTGTGTATGGAGGAATTTTCCTCCTATTTCCCAGAGGGGATCGAGCGTCCCGGAGGACAGGGACGTCTGATTATCTGATCTGTCTGAAGGATATATTTTGATTGGAGATTGTGTCTCCAGAACCTAGAGGAATCATGTCTTTCCCTATTTGTCTGAAGATTTTTCTTGTCAGGAGATAAATATATATATTTTTGGAATGGAATGGTGGAAACAGCGCGTGAAAGAGAGGAATCAGAGTAAAATAAATCTCCCCCTGAAATTTCGGATTGATTGGAGAATTCTCGTTTGAGATTATTTTCCTTTTTCTTTTAGGATAAATATGAGTTGTCTATGGGAGTTGGAGAGGATAAGGTTGGTGATTAAAATTAAAATAAATGAATTTCGTAATTAAATAAAAGTAAAAATTAGAAATGGGTTTAAGGTGTGCTTTGGCCTTTTGTCTGTCCAAAATGAAGGTTAGACTAATGTCTATGGGCTTAAACCATTTTATTTTGGACCGGGCTGGCATAATGGGCTAACAATATTAATTTCCAGACCACGAAATAATTTGAGGTATTACATAATGGAATGAAATGCGGGCAACATGAGCAGCACATCAAGAGGAAAATTCTTAGTAACAGTCGCAACTTGCACTTTTCCGGCAGACAACAACCTAGAAACTTGAGATCTTCAACTTCTTGACATGGAAGGCTGAGTTGATGATCTTCTTTCCCTGCTCGTGCCAGACATCATTTTCAAAAATCAAAATGAATACTACAATACTTGAGGCTCGAGCACCCTTATTGTAGTTCTTGATGGAGTGGTGGAAGAAAGAGAGGAGACGAGGCCTGGGTTGTTAGCGATGTCGGACCGGCCCATATAGGAGCTCAACATACACGTCCGACATAGTTTTATTATAAAACCAATTGACGCTCAAGCCCACATACTAGTCCACAATCCGGCACAAACGGGTGAGGGGTCCCATCATCGGTACTGGACTACACCGAGCTTTAATACCATGTTAGCCATGCTTGACTGGTCCATGTACGGAGCCAACCTTATAAGCCTGACGGATGCCACTCTAAAACCAATTGGCTATAATAGAAATAGCTTAGACTATATATACTAGGTTAGACTTTTTTATCTTTTTGAGTTTGCCCCTTTTTGGTGGTAACCCTTTCAATAGACTTCATCGAAGAGGGCGATGGGACGCGACTTGACTTCCTTTGACAAGAGCGAATCCTCACGGAGGTCCCTGAACAAGAAGCGGTAGGGATTGCCAGAAAGGCCCTGGAGGCGGAGTATCCTCTCCAGCTTCCTAGGCTTCTACCACACCTAGTTGGCTGCACTCCATCCCCATCATACCATCAGCACCAACAGACAGCAACATAGCACTGAATGATGGAAGCGGCTAAGTGCTTTTTTCGCACATTTGTACTAATTGGATTAGTAATGTAAAAAAATAAATTAATTTTATTTGTACATTTGTACTAAAAAGACAAATTTAGTACATTGTTGGTAATGTGCTGTCCGCTTCCGCGAATGATGAAAGGCGACATATCCCTGTGACATTGCCCACAACCTTACTACCGATTAAACGCCTGCATATTTATATCAGCTGGCATCAGGTAATGACTGGAATTGAGCTATGGAGAAAATAATATCTTAACGGGATTCATCTCGTGGCTGTGGTCGATTGTCGCGGCTCCATCCATCATCAACCAACCAGTGTACATAGAGTAATAAATGGACAAAGTGGAATGGAAGGTCTTAAAACTAGTTGCACTTGTGGAGGACGAGTTGAGCACCATGCTCTGGCTGAGGAATGTTTGATTTCGGAGCATGTTTATAGGTCGGTGAAAGCTCAAACCGGTAGTTCCTCAGTATCACCGCCAGCACCATCTTCGCCTCCAGCATCGCAAAATTCATTCCAATGCAGAAACGAGGCCCCCAAGAAAATGGGAGGAAGACTACCCGATTCTTGGTCGCCTTGGCCACCCCCTCTGCGAACCTTTCGGGGTTGAACTCCATGGCGTCTTCTCCCCAGTGCTCACGATCGTGGTGCAGGTGGATTGTGGGTATCCTGACTAATATCCCGGCAGGCAGTGTCAGCTCTCCTAGCTTCATTTCCTTGGTAACTTGTCGAAAGAGCTGCGGTACCGGTGGATATAACCTCAGCACCTCGTTCAGTATCATTGTAACCTGGACAATGCACGAGTCAAAAGCTTAAGTTTCTCGACGATTTTTGAGCTGGCGATGGAAGGCTAATGCAATTTTTTGGAACTCACGATATTTAGATGGTTCAGTCCATCATAGTCTGGTTGCTCATCTCCGAACATCTGAAGAACTTCATCTCTTGCTCGCTGCTGCCATTCTTGATGCACGCTAAGTAAGACCATTGTCCAGACGAGCAGAGTCGAAGTGGTCTCTTGCCCGGCAAAGTAGAACAGCTTACACTCCTCGATTATGTCATCGATGCTCATACCACCTCTGTCGCTCGAGCCTTGGATTTCTTTCATGTTTGACTCAATCATCAGGCCGAGCAAATCATCATTAGCAGATACTCCCGCCTTTATAGCCATCTCTTTTCGCCGGATGAGATTCCTAATCAGAGACCGCACTTCTCGGTCAATGCTCTTCATCTTCTTATTCATCTTAGTCGGAAGGAAACTGCAGAAATTGCAGGCTTAGGAATGATTGGAGAACAAATTCTTTGCACGGGGAGTGGGAACAGCTTTATAGACATTACCGAAGTCCCGGTAAGTAGAAGGATTGCAGGACTTTGAAGACGAGCTGGATCTGTTCTTCCTGAAGCTGGAATATTCTTCTTCCCTCTTCAATGCTGGTTCCAAAAGCGTTCTGGGAGATAACATCGCGGGTGAGGTCCTGCAAGTAAGGCCAGACGTCAACCTCTCCGGATTCCTTCCCGGATAACATCTCGTCCCATCTGTCGATCAACTGTTTGCTGCTTGAATGAATAGCTGGCAACATGAGCTGCAGGGAAATAGCCATTTTCATACCCATTTTTGTCAGGAAAAACCAGAATTTGATTACGCGGTGGAGAGAAAGGAGGACAAAGCTTTTCACCTTGAGCTTCTGCCCGTGAAAGGCAGGGTTGAAGATCTTTCGATGCATCGACCATTTTTCCCCCTCGAGAGTGATGAGACCTCGGAAGAGAAGCTTGGTCAACGGGTTCACATTTGCTTTCTGGTAGTCGTGATATTTGGAGAGGATCTCCTTTATCTGTTGAGGATCCACTATGTTCATCGTCGGGAACGGTCCTTCCCAGGTGAAGGAGTTCTTACCTGCAAAACCAATACAAAGCGATGACTTCCGGAGGCACCTCTCTAACTTCTCGCATGAATGAATAACTAATTCATTGAGGCCCGTCACTTGCCGTAGGTCTGGATGATGTGGTGGACATGGGGCAGGACACGGGACTTGATGTCATCAGAGAGGGAGAAGGGCATCGAATGAGACTGCCGGTGCACCGCCTTGCTGTCGTTGAGGTCACCAACCAGGAGGCGGTAAGTGTTCCCTGAGAGGCCTTGACGACGGAGAACGCGCTCGAGCCTCTTAGGCCTGAGCCAGACCCAGTTGATCACTCGCCATCCAAGGGTGAATATGGAGATGAACAGGATGGATACGACGATGGAGAGGTATGAGACCGATGCGGCTGCCATGCTTCCCTTAACTTGTTACTACAGATGTTTAAGTCGAAGACCTTAAATAGAGAATCTGTGTCAACCAATATTTTTAAGGTTAGGAGACCAATTCGAAAAGACTGCTGATAATTCAAAGGATCAAGTGCTTCACGTCACCAGTGACGCCACATTTGTGATGAGAAGTCTGGAAGGGTTCCTGTGAAAGGGACAATCCAGCAGATAATTTGCCTAACAACTAACTACTGAGAATTCAAGGATCAAGTGTTTCACGTCACCAGTGACGCCACATTTGTGTTGAAAAGTCTTCAGGGTTCCTGTGAATGGGACAATCTAACAGATCTTGCTACCAGTAACATTAGTCAATCCAAATCCCATTATCAGTGGAGGTGAAAGGTAGGATTTTTACCGATAAAGAACAAAAGAGAAGTAGGATTTGGATCATAAGCATATGCAGATGGTGACACATTAATAGAAGTTTTGGCACTTTAAGTAATCTTATTCATGTGAGATAAGATCCATTCCTCTTTACAGCCACATCAAAAAGGAAACACAAGCCACAAATTCTTGCGGCCCGCCCGCTGCAGCGTGGCTACGAGGATTCTCACGCCTTGCTAGTCGCACCTTGAAACCCGCAGACCATATTCGAGGGCACTGCTACATCTATCATCTTCGGGTATGGGAAATTGAGATCTGTAAATTCAAGAACAAGAGAAAACAAGGTGGACTCTCCCTTGGAAGTGGAAACGTCTTGCTGGTATATAACATTTATACGAAATAAATGAGAATTAGACAAATGGGACATCTAGCCATGATGTACTTGAACTTATCCTGCACAAGGCATGGCACAATGTACATCAGCAACTCAAATTTGAGAGGCAAACAAGAACTTAAACTGACACTGAAATGAGCATCATACTCCCTGTATGCAGAACTTTCCAAACCCAAAGAAAGACTTTCTAAGTCTTTCTACGTCATATGTTAGTTTGACTAAAATCAGAAGATTCATGATCAAAGTCTTTCTACGTCATATGTTAGTTTGACTAAAATCAGAAGATTCATGATCGTTGTTGGTAAAGGGTCCAATCAAAAATCAAAGGGCCTTTCCATGATCAATGACCCACAGCCAAAAGTTCAAAGAGAGTTTCGAGTCTTTTGACAATTTCCATCATGCAACCCCATAGCAATAATCTCTCCTTAATGGTTACAGGGCATCATCTCCGGGGACAAAGAAGTTATAAGCAAATATTAGGATGATTGCGTTACCATATCCTTTGCTAATCTGACCTACAAGTATGAAAAATTTTTCGTCAGCGGATGGCTCAGTAGCGAGACAATACAGAAGCACTGAGATTTTTTTCCCTTACTGTGAATCCATTATAGTCATGGGCTGGGTAAATCAGAGTTTCTTTGGGCAGGGTGAAAATCTGGTTTTGTTGAAAAAACCTAAATATCAGTCAAGAACTAGGAACAACGGCTGTTTCGAAAGAATTCCAGCGCCTATACCAGTTCAACGTTCTCACAACAGTTCTGGAAGCTCAATAAATCCTTGCCTGGGAATGTACCGACTTGTAAAGCTGTTCTGAGCTACCGCCCTATGTAAATAACAAGGCAAAGCCCTCGGCTCATTAGTCAGGCGTACAAAATTCAATTAATGCAACAGCTCAACAAATCATCCTAGTCAACAGTACCTGAAAATCAGTCCTCCCACATCCTCGAATAAGTACAGGATCCCCAGTGAAAGCCATTCTCGGGTATGGTTGAGCCGGTCCATCTCCAGTGACATATGTAATGCACCCCAGCGTATGGCCAGGAGTGGGTCGAGCCTACATATATACAACTCTATCTTACTTAGACAAGTTATATGCAGGAATGAAGAGCATAGTTATGGGAAACTGCGACTCCTGAAAGAAGCATCAATTCGTGCGGGAGTTTTCCAACAGAATCAAACATTTACATGAAGAACATCCTGGTTTTATGAAAAGCACAGCAAGGTACCTCCAGAAACAGGTCGCCAAAGGAGATCTTGTCGCCCGGTTCAATCAGAACATCAGCTTTTGCTCCGCTGGCCCTCGAAATCACAGACTAGACATCCAGGACCTTAGTCTGCCATGAGAAAACCGAATTTCTTGTTTCCACCCAAATACTTGTGACAAGGGTGCTCTGCATCTTGCAGCAAACCTTGATGAGGCCGGTGCCTGTGACATGATCAGAATGTACGTGGGTATTCATTGCATAAACAAGCTTCAAACCCAGTTCCCTAACGACAGAGAGATCCCTATCCACGGTCTTGTCAACCGGATCGATCAGCTGCGACAAAAACCAAACAACTCGACGTCAAAATAAGGAAGCCAGTCCGCACGAGCCGAACGCGAAGGAGACAGGTTTAACGGGTGGGGAGAATACGACGGCGGGCTTGTCGGGGTGGGAAACATCGGCGAGGATGTAGGTGTAAGTGGAGGAGTCCTTCTCGAAGAGCTGGCGAAAAAGGAGATGGGAAGACGCGGAATGGGAAACCATTGCTGATCTGAGGAAGCGGCTGCTGCTTATCCTCCTTGGGAGATTGTGGGGAGGGGAGGAGGAGGGAGGGAGATGACTCCTCAAGGCGGGAAGAGGGGCTCTCCATAAGCAAGCCCTTATCATGCGTGTCTCCTCCCCTCAGAAACTAAAAAAAAAAAACAGCTTAAGATTTCACGTCCAGTAATGGAAAGACAAAGCCATTTTCTTTCTCGTGTTGTCGTTTGAATCGCCTCCGTCCTGTCCAGGGATGGAAGGTGGCTTCCCAAATATGACAGGGAGAGGAGGAGAAGGGCAGAGGATGGGGTTGGTCGGGCAAAAGACGATGACGCCGCCTCCCTGTCCGTTTCCGACGGTCGCTTTCTCTTTCGGATCAACCCGCTGCCCCGTCCTGATACGATGAAACTGTGGTAGGTGGAAGCGTGGGGATTCTCACGACGGGGAGGATTGCACGGGTTATATTTGTTTACTTTAAAAAGTTTCTGTGATTTTTTTTTTAAATTTTTTTATTTTTATAAATAAGACGCGATTTTGGCGCAAGTTGCTAAAGTCATAATTCGAAATCGTGGATTTTTCCTGCTGTTCACTCAGAGCCCTCGTCCCAACTCCGTGTCATTCGCTGCCATGATTACGGGTTTCGTCCAAGCCGGGATGTTGGATGAGGCGAGGTGTTCATTCGCTCGAGTTTAGGGACCCACTGTGTTCCATCGTTCTTGATTAGTGTGGGTACTCGAAGGACGGTCGATTGGAGGAGGCCGTGGAGGTTTTCCGGCCGCATGGTGATAGGAAATAATCTCACCTCGGTTAAAAGAGGCATAGGTTAATTATTAACTTAATTATTAACTTTTAGATGATGGTAACCACGAGATAACGTACACTAATTATTGTTAATGCGTACATGTTGAGAAGTCCATTGATTTATTCTGAGCCATGCCCTTTAAAGACGATGTTGCCTGGACTGCCATGATATCTGGCTTTTTGAGCAACGAATTACTGGAGTAACCATTATGTTGGTTCCAGAAAATGCTTCGGCAATCGGTCAGGCCAAATCCTCTGACCCTGGGGTGTCCTCGGTGCCTCTACTGGTCTGGCGAGATTGAACCAAGGAATGCAGATTCATGCTGTAGTCCTCAAGATGTGCTTTGAGCATGTTGTGTCTGTGGAAAACTCACTCGTATCCATGTACTCCAAGTGCGGAAAATGTGTGGGATGCATAACAAGTTTTCCTTAACATCTCTCATCCCAATGTCATCTCATACAATTCTATTGTCACTAGACTTGATATTAACATACACAGTTTGGAAGCGCTTAAATTGTTCAAGATGATGGAGAATAACAATCAGGAGCCTGATGGGATTACTTTCCTCGGTGTTGTTTCTGCATCCACTCACGGGGGCCTGTCGAGGAAGGATATCACTACCTGAGTTCCATGAAGTCTGTTTATGGCATACAACCAAGTCCAGATCACTATGCCCGTGTCGTTGGCCTCCTTGGGCGTGGATGCTTGTTGAATCAATCTCCACTAATTCATTCCGAGTATCTTTTCTAGCACCCTGGTGTTTGGGGAGCTCTCATGAGCTTGAGCGTGATGCATGCCCATGTTGATATGGCAGAACTGACGGCCCGGCATCTTATCAAACTTCAGCCAGATGACAGTGCACCCTACGCTGTTTTGTCGAGCCTGTATTCTCTTTCGGAAAGAACCGACGATAATGGGAATTTGATGATGGCAAAGGAGTGAGAAAAAGTTCCGGATGCAGTTGGATTGTCCGACAATCCAACTGAAGTGGTCAGGGCTACTTTATGGAAAGGAGATGCAGCTTTCAGAGTTAAGGCATAACTAATTCAAACATCTTTTGCGCGTGGTTAGCCAAAGATGTAGTGGCATGCTCTGGGAGGGAAATTGTTTCGTCTGGTTTCTGCCCCCTAGTGGCAGTTTAGCTGCTGTTCACTGTCCAACTAGTGAGGTGGGTTGGTGGATCCTTTACATCCTTTTACTCAAAACTGGCATCCGGCTGATAATTGCAGGTCATGTACAGTACAGCTCTTGCATCACCTGAATCAGCTCCCTGGCCGCTATGTTATTGACTCTAGTAATGGTTGCGCTATCCGGTATTACGCTATGCCGGCATGGATGTCCACCTCTCTGATTCAGAATAATCAGCTTCGCTGACCTTCTGGAGCAGGCTTTCGTGGGTAGGTCTCATTACTCCTTTCACACTTTCGGATTTATGGATTGAACTGTTGGAATGAAATCCATTCTGAACTTTCTTGGCGTTGAATATTCTCCCGTTAAATTTTCCAACTCGACCCCTAAACTTGCTATCTAGAATGTGCCTCCTAAACTGAATCATATTCAACAATCTTTAGTTTTATATTTTGCTCCGGAAAATTTCTTGCTATTCAACCCATTTTTTTTTTCTTGATAAGTACTGCTTATCCTTTTACTGATTTTATCAATATACTAATGGACTTGGATTTTGGGAGCTGATGCATTGGTTCTGGGTTGTGCCTGTTTGTCTGTTGCAGAATTTTATGAGGATATTTTTGTCGTTGTCATGTCAGCCTAGTCGACTACGGACATGGAAAGAATGTCTCCTCCAGAGTATTATCAAAGGAGTTGACTGCACCGCTCATCACCAAAGTCTCTCCGAGCAATGAACCATTCTGCACGGTGTCATTCGTTGGCAAGTCTGTTTGTCCAGGAAGAGAAACAGGCAGACCGGATGCCCTGCAAGAGGCCACCGGATGAAAAGAAGGCACCACGACATGTGCCGTGTTGCTGAGACCACGTCGTTCTGCTCTGTTGGGGATATTACTGATGTGGCAGCACGAGAGTAGAGAGATGGACAATGTCAATCTGCTGTTTTGAGTGGAGGGGAATTTAAGTAAAAGGAGATATTTACTCTCCTCCCATAGATATTCCTGTCGATAAAAGCACCGTTGCCTAATGTTATGTATTTGGCAAATGTTGGAGGGAAACATCAATCAGGGTTCTTGCCTTTTTGATGTTTCCTTAGACTAATCTTAATAATGGAACTCGGCCTGGTGCACGCAGAAAGGTCTCTCTCCAGCACCACCTTTTCTCAATGTCGGTATATGGCTTTTGGGGAACCCCCTCCCATGCGGAGGAGAGGAGAGCAAAGGGAGTGAAAAAGATGAGAAAAAGGCATAACAGAAAACAGACGAAATCTATCTTTACGAATGTGGACTAACAAATGTGGAGCACATGACAAAAGGATGCTGCTCTATAATCTAGTTATTGTGTCCGCGGCTACCTCCTCGCGTAGACGAGGAGGCATTGGTAGTCTTTTTATCTCCCGAACTGGAGGCATCCCCGTCTTTTCCCGTCAGCTTCTGGACGACCGACTTGAAGCTGGAAGCATCGGCCTCCACGTACTGAGTGTCGATGATCTTCACCTTCACGTCATCCTTTGGTCTGTCGGACATGGATGATGGTAGCCTTGAAGCTTGTCTTCCTATTGGTTTTGTTGCGCGAGCAGAGCAGCTGCTTGTCGCCTTCAAGATGCAACTACACCAGAAGCCGATGATGCCAGAGCCATGTATATATATGGATGAACGAGGCAGTCTAGCAGGACCGGAGGCTGTCGGGCAACACAAAACGTCGTCCAGTCAAATCATGCATTCGGACAATTTTAAAAGAGGACAAGCAGTCAATTGCATGACCATAGGGAGGATAAGCCTTCCATCGTTTTTTGCCCAACGTTTAGTCTTCGGACATGCACGTGCCGGGCGAGTCTTATCTTTTGGGCGAGGCGAACTTCGACCGGTCCAAAGTAGAGCAGACAATTGGCGATCCAGAGTAATTCAAATAAATCAGGTACAACTGTTTAAGTCAAGTCAAAAGATCTCGTAAAAGTAAGAATCTTCAACGGATAAAACAAAAGGGGACCGACCTTTATTTAACAAAATCTCATCTTCGGATTTCCTGCATCTACGCTTGGTCAAGAATGAATACATATTATGTATAACAAATAGATACTTCCAGGTCAGACAAACAACGTTCACACCACTTTTGACCCAACAACCCCACCAAAACTTTAATCAACACCAAACCCTCCATGACATTCAACTTTTTATATCTATCTCCTTGGAGGTTGGGGTATCTGCTCTGATTTTGAACTCGCTTTCTTGATTCAAACATGGTTAATGCTTGGCTAATCGAGTTTCCTTCTTAAGTATCTCCTTCTGCCCTGCAATCCCTTGGGCAGTTTTACCTGCATTAAAAAAGTGATGAACTCAAATGACTGTTGCGCTCGGACAAAGTCAATCAGCTGCCAAGCAAGTCTGGATGGGAGAAGCACTAAATTTTACCTAAAACTATGCAGACAATCCGGGTCTCTTACCTATTAAAAAGCCAGGATGCGAGTCGGCTAATCTTCCTCCATCGGGACCTCAGGTATATCAAACATGTCCTCTTTGATGGCTTTGTTAACAATGGAGATAGGGGTCGGTGAGCAAAGGTCAAGGAAAATATGCACAAATAATGCTCGATGTACTCTATCACAAACGGATGCCAGCCCCGATCAAACCAACTGGTAACTCAATTACTTAACAAACAATAAAATAACTTCGAACACACGTATAAAAGGATATACAACATCGCAAGATCTTCCAACTTTTCACCACGATTGCGGCTGTCGCTCAATTCTCTGTTGATTTCTGGTGTAACCTGCATACAAAGAACATTGCCAATATTATTTCTATGACGATGAAAGCTGACTGCACCTTGAAACCCGTAAAGATGAAATTACCAGATAATGCTTTTGCTTTTGAAGTAGCTGCCCGAGGTTAACTTTATCTTCCTTCCTTAATTCATTTTTATATCTGAATGAACCAAGAGAGAAAAAAATAATATGAAACCATAACATGAGAACAGCACAGCAGCTGAAAAATCCGACTACAGTTCAAGATTAAATGAAACAACACGTAAGCCATCCGGCGATTTCGACAAAAGTGTACAATGGCCAAGAATCCAATATCTTAAGGTTCCTGTAATGTCTACCGTAATGACAATCAAGAGACAAGAAAGAGGGTCATGTGATCCTGCTTTGTTCAAGAAATCCAACAAAAATGGGTTGACTCAAGAAACATAAATCAATGTTTTTCTTTGGGCACAGACAAGCACATATTACAGTTTGACAAGTCAAACAGTGCTGACCTCTGAACAAACGCGAGCAGTGATTGATGCCATATTACTGGCATTGTTCTCGAATCATCCAAGAACTTCATAAAATGAGCAACCAACGCATCAACCACGCGGTAGGGGAGTCCATACTTCTTGTCAAGGAGAAGCTTTATGAAGTAACTGTTCATGAGAGAGAGTCTAATAAGTATCTGAAGGTCCCAAATTGAATATATTGCATGATTCTGAAAGCAGTAATCAGAAAAGATTTGAAAAAAAAAATCACCATCGGGTAAATTCTAATGGAAGGAAAGTTCAAAGTTCAAACTCCACTCCTTAATCTAATTCCAGAAAATTCGGAAATGAACAAAAACAACCATGCTTAAAGAATAAGGGAATGTATCTATCTGCAACTCACTGGGCTTACTTTTGGAGCTTGCAATTTATCATCTTAAACATCAGCTTAATGATGTGCAAAACCAGATTACATCAAAAGTTAGAGAAACACTGAAGTACATGCTGCGACACAAAAAATACCTTGTCGTGCCACAATAATCCATCTCTGCAAGCTTCAGCAAAGCAACACTGCAGAATTATTTACAAGAGGAAACCATTAAAGTAACAAGGCCAATTGTGTGCATGCATAGACTGAGATTGTCAATAAAATCACAATATCATGACAATGAGAATGGCTTCGGAGATAAGTGCCAATGTAGCCAAGCAAACTTTACCTAGAATGAAGCATCGGAATTGAGACTTTCTGGATAATGCTACCAATGATCACAGCTTCCCTTAAACTACATGTCCCTGACTGCATTAGTTATTCCCATCAGCTAAAAAGCTAACACTTCAAAGAATTAACTCAGAATATCCAAATTATTGGACCATTTGAAAATCCAAAGCAATTAGGCAATGAGACAATTCAAAGATATGCGGGCATTATTGTCACAAAAAAAGAAAATCCTACCTCACACAATGGAAAAAGAATACCCTTGTTGAATGCAGCAGGCTTGTACATGGATTTCTTCAAGGATTGATAGAGTGCAAAATGAAGCCTCTTGTTCTTCCGAATGTCTTCCCTCACACGTGGGAGCAAGACAAACTTGTAGAAGCGCTCAGCCTTCTTCACAGTAAGGTTCGATGAGAAGATTCTGGTGGCTTGATACATGGCGTTGGGCGACCATTTTTCGGGTTCGGTCAGATACAAGACCTCCTCCCACAACTGTGTTGATGGGATGTGCTTGAATGCTTTGGGCATCTTTCCCGCAGTATACTTGGCAAGGTACTCACCAACCCTATTTGGTGAAGAATAAACAGAGAAATTGCTCTTACAACAAACTCAAAGTGAGGAGAATCGGAATAATGCAATTGACCAACTTACCCTTTATACAAATCAATGATCGAGCTATCCAGTTTGGGCAGCGGTGGAGCTTGTGCATCAGTCATCCGAAAAAAAAGTAACAGGCAGAACACAAATCTCAGAATCAAAATGCACTACCTAGACTATTCCGCAAAAAGGGTTCTTAAGCAAAGAAAGTCGAGTAAGAATCACACGGACCCGAAGAGAAAGTGGCGTCCTTCTCCTTTAATCGCTCGAAAATAAGGTCAGCAAGCGTGCGCTGAGGCCCGGCATCCTTTGACAAGAAAGCCTCGAGCAATTTTTCATCCTCTTCGTCAATCTCTTCCTGCAAACGAAGGGCCAAGTTGAAAATAAAGGGCAAAGAACAAAGCAAAATCTTACAGGCAAGTGACTGGGACGAAGGAAAGAACCTCGTGATTCCCGAACTGACTCTGAGTCTCATCGAAGCCATCAAAATCATCGACGTCGTCAACATCGTGCCGGTCCTCCTCGTCGGCGCGAAGCTTGGAGCCGAGCTCGTCGGGGAAACAGAGATTGAGCCCGGAATCGCGGCGATGGAGGTCGTCGTCCTCGTCCTGGATCTCCTTCTGCTGAATAAGCGCCTGCTTCAGGATCTTGGAGGTGATAACGGAGGAGATGAGCTTCTGGTCCTCCTGGTGATTCTTGGGGACGCGAGAGCGCTTCTTGGAAGAGACGACGGAGTCATGGTCGTCGGAGAGGAAGGGCTGAGGGTTGTTGTTCCTCTGCCTCTTACTCTTCTTCTTGTTGCCGCTCCTCTCCATTGCCGGTGGCTCGGCCGAACGACGAGAAAAAGCACAGCAAACGGAAGGAGGAATGAGAAACCCTAAAAAGCCTTTAGGGTTTAGCTTTTATCATTCGTCTTTCAATAAATTTGGGCCTGTCTGGCCCATAAGGAAGACATATACCGGATCTATCTTTCAAGCCTATTGTAACATATAACTAAATCGGAATTTTTAGTTTTGACAATCTTGGGCCATGGGCTTAAGCCCACCGAAGATGGAAAGAGCCCATGGAACTCTAAACGCCTGCGAGAGCTCAAGAATGTCAAAGCCCATTGAAATTTTGGGCCGGAGACTAACGTCGCTTAGAATAAGGGGCACATATTGAACGTGTCGTCCAGAAAGAAAGCTGTTAACATGGACATAACCAGAAAGAACGATTAGGAGCGTCGCTAGAAAGAGGGACACGTCCGACGTGCCCAAGAGAGGCTCTTCTACGGGTACATAACCGTCAGAAGGTACGATGATACTATTGTAGAAGTTAATGCAAATAGTATACAGGCTTGGCCGTAAATGGTAAGCTGATGGGTTTTACACTACGAACAATGATTGACTCCACAAACTCTATCACTGAGGTTCTACATTGCAAATAATAACTAACTCCACAATCCCAGTAGTTGGAGTATTGCATTGTGAATAGTGGCTGACTCCACACACTCTATCGTTGAAGTCCTACACTACAAATAGTGACTAACTCCACAATATTCATAGTTGGGGTTCTGCACTGCGAACAGTGACCGACTCCACACACTTTGTGGTTGAGTGTCAGATGTTTCACTCCAACAATGTCCTGCTTGCTTGGCCCCTCACCAAAACCTCATCGCTTGCTCCAAATTCCACGACAGATTAACATTGCAAACAATGACTGACTTAGGATTCCCCCTAATTGGGTGTCATACGTTTCCCTCCAGCTATGTCTTGCCTTCTTGGTTCATTACCAAGACTTTTGCTCACGGCCTCATCGCTTGCTCCAAGATACACTACAGATCGGATCAGTTCATGGCTAATGCTCACAACATTCCCATCGCATGCTCTTCAGTCCATCAAAGGCTCCTGCAATACGTATTGATGTTAGTACCTCACTGTGTTGCTCTGAAGGCGGCTCTTCTCTTGCACAATACACCTCGGCTTCACCCAAGCCAATACACGTCTTCCGCGCTTCCTCCAATGCGACCAAATCCAAGCCTTTGAATGCCTGACACGCTTTGTACCCTAGACGCCAACCTTTTGAAGCTGGAAAGATCACAAAAACACAAAAACGAAAAACTAAAACTCATAGAGTCCGCTCACAAATCTCTTCCTCTTAGGTCTGTACCGTGTTAATGCATCTATAACAAGAACAACTAAACCTTCTAATATTTTAAAAAATATTTACAGAAAGTAAATAACCAACATAAGGTTATGTAAAACAATAAAACAAATTATCAACAAATAATTTTTTCCCTCATTATGTTCCGTATCAATTTAAGATCAATCATATCTTATTGTCATGGTTGTGTTCGTGATCCAGATGGGGCTGACAGAAGATTCTTACAATTATTCTGTCAAGGTTTTCTACATGTAAATTTGGATATTAATTTCCATAAATAGTTGACAAGACCTTCTACATCCGGACTCACATGAGAGGAGTGTATATTATGTTAGTTTGTCCTTTGCTTTGATTCATAATGAATGTGGACATAATCAAGTGCAATAGTAAAGATAAATTAATGGTTATTTGCCCCAAGTCAATCCGCATAACCTTGCACAAAGATCACTCTGATTTAAGTAATGTACCAAAATAATAGCTTCAATTAATCAGATTAGGGGAAAGCATTTGGGATTTCGGTATACCAAATTTCCAATTATCAAAATACCGAATTTTAGAGACCTAAAATTATAGATTCCAATCCCAATTCCGAATTTAAGTTTTTATATTTCGATAAATTATCGAATTTTATTTTCCATATTTTGTTATTTACCGAATTACAGAAATTTATATTACCATAATTTTATATAATGAATAAAGTAGATCACCTAAACCCATAAAAATTCACATATCCAATCCAAACAAATTATCCAAAAATAAATTCTCCCAAAGAAAATAAAATACCATCATATTCTCCAAAGAAAACCATCCAAGACTAAAGCCCGAGGCTCAGGTAAAACAACGGGAAATCCATATCCATATACATATCCATATTAGAACACATGTTTTCGATATCAAAGCAAGTTCAAATTAGTATAATAATCACCAAAAACCAAAGTACTTTCGAATACAAAAGATAAATGAGAGACTTTACCATTTATTCGTTTCTAGTAGAACAAGTGCCCCTTGTTTGAGAATCCATAAAAAGTGCTGCCATTTCTAAACAAGTATCGAAATCATATAAATATTAATATCTATGCAATAATAATTTTGTACAGATTAAATATGAAATATTACCGTCTTCAAAATTTTCTTGTTCCGACAAATCTTCTTCAACTCCTTCTAGTATATTTAATCTACGAAACCAATCTTGGGTACATAAGAGAGCCTCCACACTTCTAGGTCCTAAAGAACTACAAAATGGATTAAGAATACGCCCAACTATTAAATATGAGAAAATATTAGGAGTTAAATATCATGTTCTGAATGCAGATTCATATGTGATGATAGAGATGGGCATGGCCAAAACATCGTGAGCAATTTGAGACACAACTGAAAATCTTAAAGCATTGACTTTCCAAAAAGCAAGAATGTCAAATTTCACACTGCTCTATCACTTTTCTCTCTTCGGCCAGATATTTTTATAACTCTGATTTGCCATCTCCACCCCTTACATCTTTCTTTCTTTTGTCAAAATGTTCTAATCTTTCTAACATTTTCAAGTCACTATGCAACACATAGCCTATTTCCATTTGCGCCGCTTTGATCAAAGTTCTCATCATTATCAATAGTATTATCTCCATTTCAGCCACCCATTTCTTCTTGTAGTCATCAAATAATGCATTCAAAGTATCCTTCACTTTCGCAATTAATGCATCACTTTATCACCATACATATCATTTAAAAAATATTCCAAGTACTCCATCTTTGAACGAGGATCGAAGATTGAAATGAGCAACAACATATTCATCTTTTCCACATTTCCGCAATATTTCTCATACTTGAACTTCATATTGATATCCATTGTAGCTAATTCCTCATCGATGGATATTTGCCATTCTTGTAAAGACTCATCATCTCATGCAAAAATAATTAGAAGTAACAAACCTTGAAGCAAAAAATTTCAACGTAAGTTCATAAAATTGCTCGAGAAGTGGAACAAGTTTTCGAACATTGTCCCAATCAAATGAGTTCGAGACCATGCATATACCATCTTCATTTTCGAGATTACTTCTTATATATATATATTCTCATCATCATATCTAACAAATGCTTTCTCATACCTAAGTGCTACACATTAGATACGTAGAATACATCTAGAAACAAAGCATACTTACTTTCAATATTTTCTGCTTTAATGCACTATTTGCCCTTCTTTGATAAGATCCTCTAATATAATTTACAATCTCCCTAACTCTTTTCACGGGATCAGAAATTAATCTTAACCCATCCTTCACAATCAAGTTGATGATATGAGCAACACACCTCACATGAATAAAATCGCACTTCATAACACTTCCAACCTTATTTTAATATTTGTATTTTAGAAAACGGACAACAATATCATTTGAATTGGCATTATCCACTGTTATAATAAAAATATTCTCCAATCTCCAAACTCAAGCATTTGTCAATAGCAAGTCCAATATCATTTCCCCTATGGGAAGAAACTTTATAGAAACTTATAACTCGTTTATGTAAAACCCAATTCTCATCAATGAAATGAGCAGTCAAACACATACAGTTATCACTTTGCACGAAGGAAGTCCATGTATTAGTTGTCCGACAAACTCTTCCATGTATCAGTTGTCCGACAAACTGTATGTTTAGAGTTTATAAAATACCTTCTTAGCTTCTCTTTTTCATTGATGGAAAGATCAATACAATCACATTGAAATGTCCATCTTGAAGGTAATTTAAATTTGGGACACACAATGGACATGAATTCAATAAACACTAGGCGAGCGACAAATCTGAAGGGCAATTAAGCTGTTATAATCAACTTAGCTAAAGATTTTCGGATTGTTTCGAGATCGCACCTGATATTAGTTATAGTGTTTCCACTAAGATCTCTCTTTGATTTCAATGCAAGAATCCTTTGCGATGTATCAGCTTGTTCAATCCTTTCTTTGCATGCTTTACTGTGACATTTCAACCTGGAAGTGCCATTTCTTGATGTATTAGCTCGCAATTCTACTCTACAAAACTTACACCTAGCCATCATTGTACCATCTGGAGCTTGAAACCTCTTATAATCACTCTAAAAGGCTTATCGTGGGGTTATTTGCTTTCTTTTTTTTTTTCCAAATGTCACCGGTGAATCCGATTGACTTGATGGCGGCACTAGCGGCATCGATGGAATACTTCCTTGTCCAATCATAAGTGGTTTACAACAAAAAATAGAAGTAGTCAACAAAAACATATTGCAAACAATAGAAATTCAGCCCAACTTATAATCAGACAAACTGTAACGGCTGAAACAACCTGAGAAAACGACGAAAACAACAGTTTGGCAACCGAAAAATCAGGATTAAAGAATTCCACTACCCACTTTGGAATTCCTCAGCAGATTTCCCAAAAATGTCGATTCAGACACACACGCATGCACTGACAGATAGAAAGAAGGAATAAACAAGGAAGCCACCTACACTAATGATCAAGAAGATAAGGTCGATTTCGTAGGTGCTTTGATGGTGGCTGTAGGAGGAGGATGGGGCAGCGAGGTGGGTAGGGTGGAGGTTGGGGAGGAGAGCTGGAGGAGGGGCCATTTGGTTGGGTAGTATTTTTGGTGGGCTGAGCCTAATTAGACTTTTTGGTGGCCCAATTTTTCTTAGGCAAAAAAATAATTCGGTATTTGGTATATATCGAATTTTTTCCCACTAACAATTCCAATCCAAATACCGTTTTAATAAATATTACTTCTAATTCCCATTCCAAAATACCAAATACCGATATCGAATTATCAAAATTTTAAAATTTCGGGATTAAATTCGGTATCTCGAAAATTTTGCTTCCGCTAAATTAGATGGTTAATTTTGTTATTTATGATATTAGACAGGTAATAGAATGTATATTGATGTATCTATCTGTCCCTAATGGATAACTCTTTCTATATATGTCAGAGGCTTATTTTGGATATGATCACCATCAAACCATGCTAACAGAAGTCGACGTGCTTCTCCGAAAGGGAAATGTCCACCTTCGTAGCATACAGGCTTGGCCAGCCGCCCGAAAGCACCCTACCTTCCCCTCTCTTGTCATCTTTTGTACATCTTCCTCCACTCTGCACTTGGCCTTTGTCGCTGGATTCATTTGTGTTTTAGATTCAATGCAAAGTGAAGTTCCAGGAATTCATATATGTCAAGGAGGTGAATGTGGATGGCTTCTTTTTTTCTTTGTGGGTGGTAAATTTGAGAGTGCTGTCATGGCCGGTTCTTGATCCACACCCCACTTTTTGCCCACGGGAGAAATCCTTGGACCTAATATTAAAACCGGTCTCATAACATAAGTTCCATTACATGCATAAGTATATGTTCTTAATAAAGATCTGGTTTTTTTATTTGTTTATTTATAAGGAATTGTGCAAATTATTAACTGGTATTGGAGGAGTATGTTGAGAGTGCTTTTGACTGGAAATTTCTATTGAAGGGAATGGTGGTAGTCAGTGGCGCTTGCCTGCCTGGCTCTTCTAGTTGTAGCGAGAGGATTTTGAATGTGGCCAAAGGAATATTTACTTCTATTGACATGGCAAAATCTCGGGCCTAATTATGAGAAACCCACAAACCCGTTTCGCCGACCCATATCAAGTCTACCAAGACCGTGATATAAATTTTGGGCTCATTTTATAAAGCCCATAAATCCAGGGGTCTTTAAGAGCATTTACAAACCCACAGTTATGTGAGCCCGCCAAGGAAGTACTAAGTCTACGAAGGACTGGTGGGGTCCGAGTCTACGGGGGTCCGAGTCTACGACGGTCCGAGTCTATGACGGTCCGAGTCTACGAGGGTCGGAAAAGATCTTGACTCCGAGATTTTTAGAGAGAGGATTATGGGGCCACGTTCCCATGATTTGAAAAGATCTTCAGCTGGAGAAAATCTGGGGATAAGTTTCTAATCCTTTAATTTAATATGAGGAAAAGAAACCATTAAGTTTACGACGTGGATAAGACCCACATTGCCAGGATCAGGTTGTTCCCAATATTCTAGGAAGTTGATTGGGAGGGCCACGACCTGGAGAGATCCTTGGAGAACGTGTCAAACACCCCAACCCCTCAAGATTTAATATAAATAGGGGGAAGATCTTCCTTGAAAGATCACGATCAATCAGCCAAACACAGATTTGCATTGCTCGTCACCCTTAGACTTTAGTAGATACCTCGGCCTGGGTTATTTGGTCACCACCTTCCACCGTCCCGGCGAGCAACCGTAACCGGGGCAACAACCCTCCGCCAGCACTTCCACCGTCCCGGCGAGCAACCGTAACTGGGGCAACAACCCTCCGCCAGCACTTCCACCGTCCTGGCGAGCAACCGTAACCGGGGCAACAAACCTCCACCAGCACTACCACCGTCACACAATACAGCGCACTGTAGCGAGTCTACGACGTCAGCAGCGAATCTACGACGTTTACGTCAGCCGCGAGTCTACGACGCTTACGTCAGCCGCATCACCCCTTTTTCGTTCATTTTTATGGCTGTAAGCTTTTAAGTTCTCTTTCGAAACTTTGAATTTGTACAGTCGTATCTTTTATCATTGAAATTCATCTTTCTGGCGACCACATACATTTCCCTGTGAGTCCAATTGCCAAATATTTCCGACGTGGTCCGTTGTCTACGCGAACACGTCTTTGGCGACCACAGTGGGAGACGAGTTAATACTCACATGGCAAAGAATACCAGAAGTTGGGTTAATCGCGACCCTCCACCTCCATTAGATAGAGACGGTCAGAATATAGCAGGATACGCAAAGGAGGATACCACGGCTCTAGGAAGCCAAGTGGCGGCAACTCAACACTCTTTCGGGGCACATACTCAACCCTCTAGGCTTGAGTTCTATAAAGAATTTAATGATACGAAGAACTTGATGGACAGGTGTATCACCAGGCTACCAGACAATATAATTCAGATACTGGAGCAAATTAGTGTCTTAAATAGGCCTAGCGTCGCCGCAAAGCCAAATAACTGGGAAAGGACTTGTGACGAGTCTACGAGATTGAGTCCCAATCATGTCTACGACAACGATCATGTCTACGACAACGACCATGTCTACGACAACGACCATGTCTACGACAACGACCATGTCTACGACAACGACGATGTAGACTGGGACGAGTATACTCATAGAGCCAATAGAGTCAGGCAGCCCAGCTCTTTCGTCCCGGCACAAGTTTTCGAAAACTTCACAGATGGGGGCTTCAAAATAAATGAGTATGCGAACAATGCTCATTTATATCGACGAAGAGAGAGTTTTTATACGGAACCTTCCGTCGAGGGGTATATCCCCACTCCCAAACCTCCCGTAACAAATTATTCATTCGTACCAAAAACCCCCACGAAGGAGTATGTGCCCATAACAACATCTCCTATTGATGTAAATGTCAGAATAAACCCGTCGCCAGAGGTTGATAGAGTTGAGCAGTTTAGTTCGCTAACCCTCAAAGATGTTGGGATTCAAGTAGTAGAACAAGTTATGCCAGATTTTGTGTCCATAATCGACGTCAAACCATTAAAGAATGAAATTAAATTTCATATTTTTCATGCTTTCCAAACAGGGGTTGACATCTTAGAGAACCTTGAACTTCCCAAGCATGAACCGTTGGCACCTAGAGAAACAATAGTGTTAAACTCGTTATCATGGTGCCATTTTCCCTTTGATCCGGGCGGTTTGAAACACAACATACGCTTGAATCGACAACATCTCGTCCAACAAGGCAATGATTTTCAATACCCGCGACATTGTCAAATACCATGGGATTACACCGCCTCGTGTTAGGTCTCGAATCCCCCAATGTTTTCCGTTCCTTTAAAGCTTCTTTGTCCATATTCAAACCACTTCACAATGCTGGGTAAGACTCTCAGCTACGATCGTCTCACCTTAAGAGGGGGGCTTATGTTGACATGGCAAAATCTCGGGCCTAATTATGAGAAACCCACAAACCCGTTTCGCCGACCCATATCAAGTCTACCAAGACCGTGATATAAATTTTGGGCTCATTTTATAAAGCCCATAAATCCAGGGGTCTTTAAGAGCATTTACAAACCCACAGTTATGTGAGCCCGCCAAGGAAGTACTAAGTCTACGAAGGACTGGTGGGGTCCGAGTCTACGGGGGTCCGAGTCTACGACGGTCCGAGTCTATGACGGTCCGAGTCTACGAGGGTCGGAAAAGATCTTGACTCCGAGATTTTTAGAGAGAGGATTATGGGGCCACGTTCCCATGATTTGAAAAGATCTTCAGCTGGAGAAAATCTGGGGATAAGTTTCTAATCCTTTAATTTAATATGAGGAAAAGAAACCATTAAGTTTACGACGTGGATAAGACCCACATTGCCAGGATCAGGTTGTTCCCAATATTCTAGGAAGTTGATTGGGAGGGCCACGACCTGGAGAGATCCTTGGAGAACGTGTCAAACACCCCAACCCCTCAAGATTTAATATAAATAGGGGGAAGATCTTCCTTGAAAGATCACGATCAATCAGCCAAACACAGATTTGCATTGCTCGTCACCCTTAGACTTTAGTAGATACCTCGGCCTGGGTTATTTGGTCACCACCTTCCACCGTCCCGGCGAGCAACCGTAACCGGGGCAACAACCCTCCGCCAGCACTTCCACCGTCCCGGCGAGCAACCGTAACCGGGGCAACAACCCTCCGCCAGCACTTCCACCGTCCCGGCGAGCAACCGTAACCGGGGCAACAAACCTCCACCAGCACTACCACCGTCACACAATACAGCGCACTGTAGCGAGTCTACGACGTCAGCAACGAGTCTACGACGCTTACGTCAGCCGCGAGTCTACGACGCTTACGTCAGCCGCATCACCCCTTTTTCGTTCATTTTTATGGCTGTAAGCTTTTAAGTTCTCTTTCGAAACTTTGAATTTGTACAGTCGTATCTTTTATCATTGAAATTCATCTTTCTGGCGACCACATACATTTCCCTGTGAGTCCAATTGCCAAATATTTCCGACGTGGTCCGTTGTCTACGCGAACACGTCTTTGGCGACCACAGTGGGAGACGAGTTAATACTCACATGGCAAAGAATACCAGAAGTTGGGTTAATCGCGACCCTCCACCTCCATTAGATAGAGACGGTCAGAATATAGCAGGATACGCAAAGGAGGATACCACGGCTCTAGGAAGCCAAGTGGCGGCAACTCAACACTCTTTCGGGGCACATACTCAACCCTCTAGGCTTGAGTTCTGTAAAGAATTTAATGATACGAAGAACTTGATGGACAGGTGTATCACCAGGCTACCAGACAATATAATTCAGATACTGGAGCAAATTAGTGTCTTAAATAGGCCTAGCGTCGCCGCAAAGCCAAATAACTGGGAAAGGACTTGTGACGAGTCTACGAGATTGAGTCCCAATCATGTCTACGACAACGATCATGTCTACGACAACGACCATGTCTACGACAACGACCATGTCTACGACAACGACCATGTCTACGTCAACGGTCGTGTCTACGACAACGACCATGTCTACGACAACGACGATGTAGACTGGGACGAGTATACTCATAGAGCCAATAGAGTCAGGCAGCCCAGCTCTTTCGTCCCGGCACAAGTTTTCGAAAACTTCACAGATGGGGGCTTCAAAATAAATGAGTATGCGAACAATGCTCATTTATATCGACGAAGAGAGAGTTTTTATACGGAACCTTCCGTCGAGGGGTATATCCCCACTCCCAAACCTCCCGTAACAAATTATTCATTCGTACCAAAAACCCCCACAAAGGAGTATGTGCCCATAACAACATCTCCTATTGATGTAAATGTCAGAATAAACCCGTCGCCAGAGGTTGATAGAGTTGAGCAGTTTAGTTCGCTAACCCTCAAAGATGTTGGGATACAAGTAGTAGAACAAGTTATGCCAGATTTTGTGCCCATAATCGACGCCAAACCATTAAAGAATGAAATTAAATTTCATATTTTTCATGCTTTCCAAATAGGGGTTGACATCTTAGAGAACCTTGAACTTCCCAAGCATGAACCGTTGGCACCTAGAGAAACAATAGTGTTAAACTCGTTATCATGGTGCCATTTTCCCTTTGATCCGGGCGGTTTGAAACACAACATACGCTTGAATCGACAACGTCTCGTCCAACAAGGCAATGATTTTCAATACCCGCGACATTGTCAAATACCATGGGATTACACCGCCTCGTGTTAGGTCTCGAATCCCCCAATGTTTTCCGTTCCTTTAAAGCTTCTTTGTCCATATTCAAACCACTTCACAATGCTGGGTAAGACTCTCAGCTACGATCGTCTCACCTTAAGAGGGGGGCTTATGTTGACATGGCAAAATCTCGGGCCTAATTATGAGAAACCCACAAACCCATTTCGCAGACCCATATCAAGTCTACCAAGACCGTGATATAAATTTTGGGCTCATTTTATAAAGTCTACCAACAACCCTCCGCCAGCACTTCAACCGTCCCGGCGAGCAACCGTAACCGGGGCAACAGCGTCAGCAGCGAGTCTACGACGTCAGCAGCGATTCTACGACGTCAGCATCGAGTCTACGACGTCAGCAGCGAGTCTACGACGCCTACGTCAGCCGCATTACCGCTTTTTCGTTCATTTTTATGGCTGTAAGCTTTTAAGTTCTCTTTCGAAACTTTGAATTTGTACAGTCGTATCTTTTATCATTGAAATTCATCTTTATGGCGACCATATACATTTCCCTGTGAGTCCAATTGCCAAATATTTCCGACGTGGTCCGTTTTCTATGCGAACAACTTCAACCAGTGAAGAATTAATCTAAAGTAGATAAAATGATCTTGCGCGAAAACCGGGATGGTCTCTGTTAGCATGCTATTACGTGTGCTTAGTGAAGGTCGCGGCCGATGTCGGTACAACTCGGTCGCGGCTCGTGAAGGGAGGCACGAGCAATTGGGCGAATGGATGGCTTCTCCATAACTTTGGACAATGTAGCAAGAAAGTCTTCCTGGCCGTTGAGGATGATAAGGATAACCTGACGTGGCAGAAGATAAGATAACAGGGACAAGCTGATGCGACAAGGATAAGCTGATGCATGTGGACGGCATTGGCGGGGAAAACGGTTGTGAGCCGTTACTGATTCAAATGAATCGGTTGAAGACGGGCTGGCCCACGCGATAGAAGAGGGACGGGCCGCGAAGGAAGAAGGAGAAGCGAAGGATGATACTGAACACGTGGGAAGATTTGAAGGACGACAGGGAGAAGAAATTAAGAAGGAGCGGCATGAAGGAAAAAAGGAAGAAATGTTCCAACAGAATGCGGGTGCGGATGCTTAAGGACAGAGGCAGTGGCATTAGGGGGGAGGAATTCAGTTGTAAGGGAATTTGGGGGGTAGCGTGGGGTAGGATGCGGTAGTTGTGAGGGTACGATGAGAATTATGGCGGTGTTGTGGGTGAGCTCTGGCAAGAATAGTGGCGGCCATGATGGTGAAGGGTGGTATGCGTGTGTGGAGCTTGACTCAGTTTTTTTTTCATATAAGTTGAAGATTCAGCTATCAAAATTTTATTATCAGTTGCATCACCTGGTGATAACTCTATGAAAGTAGAGTTATTTGGTACTCTTAACGGGGCTTTACATGGCTAGTTAGACGAGTTTATGTTAGAGTTTTACAAGTTTTTATCGTGTTTTTACTTCATTTTAGTTTTAAGTTACTTTTGTTATTTTATTAAATCTTGAGCTTATTTTGAGAGTAATTGGAACCTAGTTGATGCTTCTTAGATTTGTTTTGATTTGATGTAGGTAAATGAAGAGAATCAAAAGGTGGGCAAGATAAAACTGGACAAAATTTGATGAAGTGCTGAAAAGTTACAGAGAGCAGAAGGACGCATCCATGAGGAATCAGTAAACCTACAGAGAGCAGAAGGACGCGTCCCTCAATCTCAAGGACGCGACCTTCGACAATCTGCACAAAATCTCGGCAAGTCACTTGATTCCTTCATTATTATGATTTGAAGAGAGAGAAGGCATCAATTAGTTACCATTTTATTATTCTTAGGATATTTTGGTATTTATTTATTTTCTTAGGCTACTTAGGATCTTTGAGAATATTAGGAAATCTTTTAAGGGAATAATATATTCTCTAGGATAGCCTAAGAAGGAGGGGGAGTTTCATTGACTTTTAGTTTTTTTTTTAGACTTTTGCTCTGAGGAGAAAGGAGAGGTACCGACTAGGGTTTAAGAGAAGATCCGGACGAGGCGACTACCGACCAGATCGGGAGATCGGGAGGGCGTTCCTTTTCTATTTTTCTTGAGTTTTATGTCGACGTTATTTTCTTCTGAACCTTGGATGTTTTCTTATTTTAGTATGAACTAATTTTCTTATCTAGGGTGCTAAATTTGCAAGACTTGTCAAGGTGATTTTGAACGTGATTTATTTTAATTGAAAGTCCGATGTTCTTTGATATGCTTGCGTGTTTATGTTTCTGAAATACGATTGGCGTCGGTTTCTGAAATAACTTGGATTACCTTAGCATCGGGAGGTGTAAGATTAATTCGAGAGGAAAATCAAAGAACAGGTTAATAGAAACTGGAGATAGGGATATCACAGTTGATATTAATTGGATTGACTATTGGAAATAGATTAATAGAAATCGTAGATAGGGATATCACGGTTGATGTTAATTGAATCGAATGCTAGGAGTTAATTGAATATAGATCGTAGGGATACGTGTAATATATAGGAGAGCATGATTTAAATCCTCGGATAGCTTCATCTAAACGTTCAATTGATCCACGACAAGTTAAGTAAATTTAGTTGCCCTAGGCTTTTCTTATCGATATTTTCCCGTGATCCTTGCTTATTTTATTTTAGTAATTTTCTTTTAATCCGTCATTTATTCTATTAGTCTAGATAATATTTAGTGGTTTAATTGGTATTCAGGAACAATTAGTCCTCGTGGGAACGATATCTTACGTGCTATAATCGATTCGTGTGTATACTTGCGCATAACACATTTTTAGCAGGACACCTGGTATCTTAGCGAGATAACTCGATCTCCCTGAACTGGTATGCCTGTGGCTGACGGTACTCGACCAAGGACAGTGCAAATGGAGACAGACCCGGTGAAGAAAGTATTACAGGAGTTGGTAAGGAAGATTGAGGGAATGGACGCGCGCATAGCTGGGCTAGAAGATAGAGAAGGGAGAAAGGAACAGACCCCATCGGTGGAGAGGAACGACTCGAGTTCCAGAAGAGATGACCGACAAGGGTGGGGCGGAGACCGAGTGACAAGGCAAACCAGGGTGGAGTTTCTCGAGTTTGATGGGGCGAGCGTGTAGGAGTGGATATTTCGCAGCAAGAGGTTCTTTGACCCTGCGGAACTTAAGGTAACTATAGCTTCCGTGCACCTGTTTGGACCTGCGATCGAATGGCACTACGCGTTCTTACGAGGACGGGAGTTGGGAGGACCGGTGAGTTGGAGTGAGTATGATGCTGCGATGCTAGTGCGATTCAGCCCGACTGAACTGGCGAGACTCATCGTGTTGCTGAAGGAGTTAAGAGAGAAGACTAGCTTATCTGATTACGTTGAGGAATTCGTTTCATTAGTCACTAAAGTGGAATTGTCCAACGAGGATCAAGTAGCCTTATTTATCGTAGGATTGAAGAGGGAAACCAGAAAAATTGTTACAGTGTTGAATCCCCGCACTTTACAGTAGGCGATCGCTTTTGCGAAGACGTTGGGTACTGAGGATGAGGGCTCGACTTACAGGGGAAGAGAGTTGGGAAACAGAGGAGGTAGGATGGAGGCTTGGAATATGCAGAGAGGATTAACCACTGGAACAGTAAACGGACAACCTGCAAGGCTGACTAACGGTAGAACTATAGAGAGCGGGGTGAGAGGTGTCGGCGTCAATTGCGGTCATTACCGTACCAACCACCACACAAGAGGCTCACTACGACAGAGATGGAAGAAAAAAAGGCAAAAGGGGTTGTGCTTTTGGTGCAACGAGAAATACCCGTTCAATCATAAGTGTAACAATCGACAATTATATTCCATCACCTTGGAGCCAGAAGAGTCGGAGGAAGAAATGGAGCAAGAGGGAACAGAAGGGGTGACCCTAGGCGAAAAAGACACGCCAGTTATCTCGTTGCATGCTCTGTACGGGGTGGCCCTATCCTTTAAAAACTAGACGATGGAGGTGGTGGGATTTTATAAGAAGAGAAGGCTGACCATTCTGGTCGACTCGGGGAGCACTCACAACTTCCTGGACCTGGGAGTAGCCAAACAGTTGGGATGCTCGATTCAGATGGTTGCTGAGAAGGGAGTACTTGTAGCTAATGGCGAGAGAATGATGTGCACTTCGACAGTTAAAAAATTCCAATGGGAATTACAGGGAGAAAAGTATATTGCAGATGTGTTGTTGCTGCTCATTAAGGGATGCGAAATGATTCTAAAAATGGAATGGTTGAACTCATTAGGGAAGGTATTATGGGATTTCCCAACCTCACGATGCAGTTTTGGAAAGAAGGAAGACTAGTGCAGCTGTTGGCTGGGAGTGGAGAGTTCGCATCTGTGACAGCATGAGTCTTTTCTTTAGATAGTAATGATATGGGTTTGATGATAGATCCTGGAAAACAGAAGAGCAAAGGTCCTAACTCTGCCAATTCCGGCCGAGGTACAACAACTGATCTAAAAATTCCGTAAGGTCTTTGAAGAGCCTAATGGGTTACCTCCAAGGAGGAAACATGATCATGCAATTATATTGGAAGATGGAGTGTAAGGACTCAGCTTATGACCATATAGACACTCCAGCTCTCAAAAGGATGTTATAGAGAAGTTGGTGGACGAAATGCTACAGGCTGGAGTAATCAGACCCAGCTGTAGTCCATTTTCTTCTCCGGTGGTGTTGGTTAAGAAAAAGGATGGAACCTAGAGGCTTTGTATTGATTATCGCGAGCTAAACAAGAAGACTATCAAAGACAAGTTTCCAATTCCTATCATAGAAGAGTTGCTTGATGAATTGAAGGGAGCGAGCTAGTTTACCAAGTTAGATCTGAGGTCCGGATCCCACCGGATTAGAATAAAAGAGGAAGATATTCCTAAAACAGCCTTCAAAACCCACGATGGGAATTACGAGTTCCAAGTTATGCCCTTCGGTCATAACTAGGAAATTAAGAAGGAGCGGCAAGAAGGAAAAAAGGAAGAAATGTTCCAACAGAATGCGGGTGCAGATGCTTAAGGACAAAGGCAACGACATCAGGGGAGGAATTCAGTTGTAAGGGAATTTGAGGGGTAGCGTGCAGTAGTTGTGAGGGTACGATGAGAATTATGGCGGTGTTGTGGGTGAGTAGAATAGCGGCGGCCGTGATGGTGAATGGTGGTATTCGTGTGTAGAGCTTGACTCTGTTTCTTATAAGTTGAAGATTCAGCTATCGAAATTTTATTATCAGTTGCATCATAAGCTGATACAGCAGGGCATGGGCATGGTTATACTCGTGAGCGAATACGATGCTAGCAGGTTAAAAAAATTATTGATGTATTCTCAGACCTGTGACGGTCTCTCTCCCGATGTTTTTTTTTTTACTAAAAGGGGAATAGATGATGGAAGTGGATTCCACTTATTTTGTTTTTATTTCTTTAACATAAAGAGAGGAGTGAAGGGGTTGTTTAGTTGGTGGGGAGTCTCTTCTTCCTGATCTGCTGAATGAATTCGCATAGCTTATCCTGTTCCGGGAGCGCTGCAGTGACACTTCCCCTGAGCAGGCACCTCTTCAGCCATCCCTCCAGCTTTGGGAGATGGAGCTTGCTCGCCGACCCGAGGTCTAGGGTCTTCTTCAGTGCATGGAACCACCAGTAGTAAGGGACGAGGGACAGGTCCAGATGCCCGAAGCTCCCCCCACCGAAGTACGCCTTCTCCCCAAGCTCTGATTCCAGGAGGCTCATCCATTCCGCCAGCTCCTTCTTGCCTGCTTCCTGGGCTTCCACCGAGCCAAACCACACTGACCGTATCGAAGAAAATACCTACAGAGGAAAAACACAGCGGCATTGGACAGTTAAGTAGCCGTTTTGTAGCAGTGTGACCAAATGGATGAGAGGAGAAAGAGGAGGAGAAGAGAAACCTTCTTGTCTGCAAAATCAGCCCAGAACCTGGAACGGGCTCGCTCGTGAGGGTCAGAGGTCAAGAGGGCGGGTCCTTGAGTCCAGGCTTCATCGATGTACTCTACAATGATGGGGGACTCGCAGACGGGCCTGCCGTCATGGATGAGGACGGGGATCAGCTTGTGCACGGGGTTCATCTTCAAGAGCAAGTCGCTCTTGTTGCTGAGAACCTCTTCTCGGTCTTCGAATTCCACGCCCTTCTCGGAGAGGGCGATCTTGACCTTGATAGCGTAGGGGCTAGGCCAGGCACCCAAAAGCACTACTCCCTTTCCCTCTGCCGCCATCTTTCGTATGTCTCACCCCGGTCTTTCGGTCTTGGGTTTTGGTTTGTGTTTGAGTTGCATAAGCGAAATGAAGATGAGGGAGAATTTATAGACGCGAGGAAGGAGGACGTGAACGTGGAATTTGGGTCCCTCCTTTTCTTTTCTTTTTTTTTCTTTTTCTGAGAGTGATGTCATGGCTCGCATCACCATCATCCCCTTGACTTCTTTGTTTCTTGTTCGACACACCTTCTTTCGGGATGAGAAGTTCTTGGAATGCCAGGAAAAGTTATAAAAATTTGAATTGGAATTGGGAAAATAAAGTTGGCTGTTATTCTCTGTCATGATAAATATGTTCATAATCCTATTTTGTTCATACTCTGAAAAATGTAAAACCAAACATGGATCATATAATTTGAGTTTTAAAATTATCTAATAAACGAAATAGTATGTAAATGTGACCCTGAATGGTAATCATAATTGGTAGGTAAATTCCCCGGGGTGTGGTGTTAGTTAGGTTTTTTAAGGTCTACAATTTAAGAAAGAATATAAGTAACTCTATATAATATAAATACATCTAGAAGTCTTCGTGATGTAATGGCTCGCGTCGCCATTAAGACTCAGTCAAAGGTAAAATAAATAAACAAATGAGAAGAAGTCTATATTCATCACATCTCACTTATTACACTTTTAATAAAAAAATGACATTTCAACAACAATTAATCATTATATTTTATCTTTTTATGATGCACCATAATTTCTGATCGATACGTTTTGTGGGGTACATGTCCTAATATATATTTGTTAAAGGAAAATTATCTGTAATATTTGGGCTTATGCCAGGCCCATTTCCTCTAACGTAGGTAGATGTCGCATCTCTAAAGTCGCCATTTCAACTAGCAACTTCGGTCTACGAAGAAAGTCGAAAGTTGTTATTTCGCGATACATGAGTATCGAGACAACGAGACATGGGTGTCAGAATCGCGAGACCTAAGTCTCGAGATGTTGAAATTAACAATTCCGATTTTCTTAAGACGACTGTATTTTGTCATATGAGTGATCAAGGCTCTAAACAAGCTATGCATCATGCATTTCTGTTTGTAATTGTCTTTTTCGAGGCTTGAAACTGGTCATCCAGTTCATCAGCTTAGGATTCCAAATTTTTGAGAGGAAAACGATGACAAGCCTAAAAGGACTAAAACGAGTAACTAATGACTAGCGAAGAAGAGAATTTATGCTGTGAGAAGATTTTTTAAGATTGCAATATCGGGATTCATCCAGTCGTCAACTGCCCCTTAGATCAACACGTCTCCCTAAAGATTCAATGCATTTCCATGTCCAGATTATCTTCTCGCATCAGTTGGTATCAGAGCGCATGGTTATTAACCAATACTCTCTCCAAAACCCAACGACTTCTACATGTCAATTTTTTTATTTCTTGTTAAAAAATATGGACATCATGTAGGGTGAATGAGAGATTGGAGTCGATCTCGGAAGAACATCTATGGTAAACTTGACTTCCCTCTCCTGTGGCAGCTTCGACAACTCTTCCGGGAATACAAATTGACATCACTGCACTCAAAATTGCTTCAGATCGACATCACAACTTAATGATATGTATGGATATGGATGGGAACATCGAGTTTATTTCGATAAACCCACTTTGTTCCGTAGCCATACCCTCCCCGTCCGCATTAAAGATTGTGTGAATATTTTCGTTTGATCCTGTAGGTAAAAAAATCTAGGAGAATCACAAGTTGCCGCGGTAGTTGTAAAGGAAGTTATCGAGGAGGATCTAGTTGAAGGGTACGCAGCGTCTCTTTTGGTTTTAAAGCAGTACTATGAATGTCTTGAATGATTTAATGTGCTTCATTATTTTCTTTGATGTGCTTTTGGCATTCTCGCCATTTCTGTAGGAGGAACCGTTGTCAACATTAACGGCTATATCAACAAAATGAGGGACGCATTGAACCAATAGAGTGATCGGTGGACGAATCCCTATTGAATTGGCCAAACTGAAAACGCTACAATTCACTACGTTCCATCCACCTCAGCTCCCACAGTTGCAAGCCTCGAATCCAATTCAACTTTTTGTGTGCCAGCTGCGCAGGACTGAATGCAGAAGAATGGATAAACAAGATGGGTGCAGGGGTTGTCCAGAAGCCTATCATGCAGCCAACCGGACATCACTAAAGCAGATACAAGCAACTATTGGGTAGTCATCTGGGCCATTGTTGCAAGGCATGACCGATAGATTGCTTTCCCAAGTTCAATTCCATATGGCAGGATTTCCGCCGCACATATAAAAAGAAGAAGAGAAAAGTGATCAGTCTTATGCAAAAATCCAAGAGGGGAATCAGCCATTCCACCAACTACAGATGTTGACATCACGATATCAGCAGCTACTCTGGACATGTTCTCATCCTGGCAACGATTCTAATACAGACTCGGGTTCAGGAATCAACAACAACAACTTGCATCCTCAGTAACTCATACACATGCCCTGCCAATTTCAAAAATGTTCCAGGAAATGTTGATAGGTTAACGAACCAGGTTGGTAAGTCGCAGCAGAGGCAGCTTCAGCTGCAGCAGTCCCAGCAACAGCAGGTGCAAATGCCATAGCAGCGGCAGCTACAACAAATGTAGCAACATTACCGACTCTCGAATCGATCACCATCACAGCCAAGCCAATTAATCAAACAACAGAATGGCGTGGAAGATGTACAACAACAATTTTAACCAATCCCTGGATTTATGCGGCTATTATCCATACCTACCTCACCTGGTTCAGGAAACAACCTTTGGAAGAATTAGTCCGCAACCGTACGGAATTTCCAGGCTGTTCATCAACAGCTTCTGTCATATCCTCTTGGTCGGCAGATGATAGATTGGGCGAAGGAGATGATCAGAAAAGAAACTTGCATATAAGGGAGAAAGAAGACAATTACCTCGGGCTACTTACCAATCTAGGCCTGATGAAGAGAAGCTGAGGCCTTTTTCTCAATTCAGTTAGACAGAAAGCCTGTTGATAATATGGATTATAAGCCTCAAGATTAAAGTCTACGGTCACAGCCCAAGCCAAATAATAAGAAGAGCAAACCCAAAGAAAAAGGCCTGAGCAAACCCAAGCCTTGGTGCAACCCAATCAAAAGAGAAGCCAACCCACAAGCCCAAACCCAAAACCAAATGTACCTAGCCCCGACAGAATTCTGATTCCCGACAAAAATCCCACATTTGCAGCACACCCAAAAGGACAATTGCGGCACACCCTGGACAGCGACAGACTGAATTTTCCCCTCCCCCTTAGCTCCTGGACGTTGGCAGCATACCCTGGACGCGGCATGCACGTCCATAGGACGATATGTCCCCTAACAGTTTGCGCCCTGAAAAAAAAAAAAATCAGGGACAAGGAAGAAATGAAAAGGAATTTCAGGACGGTGAGCCGGGGAGGAAATGGGGAGGATAAAAAGGAAAAAAATTACCTGGGGGGAAGCCCTGGGCCAACTAAAAAGCTCCTGGAAACTTTCTCCTCTGAAAATCATCCTTCGGATAATCCCTTCCCTTTCTTGAATTAGCTCACCTCCGGCTGTCTTTACCACCAAGGATCTCAACCGTCTTCGATGAATCTTAGCCAAGGTCAGAGCAACTGAACTCAACAGGGATCCCCTTTGTTGCCAACCCAAACGAAAAGAGGAGCACAACATACCTCAAGAAGCAGCGCATTCCGGCTTCCCAGATGCAGCGACGCCCATGGCAGCAAGGAAAACGAGCCTCCTCATTTAGATGACCCAATTAGCACCTTCCTCCACTATCGCTGGAGGATTATCCCCAAGCTCCTCGTGGACGCACTTCAGCGTCGCGAGGAGCCCCCCTTTTGTTTTGACGTTTTGCTTTCTTTGCGGAGACCACAGGACTAGAAGAACGTTTCCCAAGGTGACCCTCCTCCTGTCGCACAACTCCCTGACGATCAACTCCGGCCTTGACTAGCCACTCCAACGACAACAGTGCACCCAGCCTCCTCTGTTCCTGGACGACCCCAGGCCAGCGATCCTACTTCCTCCGGCACTCCCCAATGACGGCCACAGCAAACCTACGACGGCCCCTGCATCCTCTGAGTTCCAGTGCTCTCGTTCGGCCGCAGCCCGCTCCCGGTAGCTTCGAACTCCATGTTGGCTCTCCGGCGCCACTCCCAAACAACAACAGTCCTATACAGAACAACCATAACCCCGTCTTCCCTCTTTACAACAACTGATTGAAGCTTCTTCCAGCGACCCATGACAATTCCAGTGCTTCTTCGGCCCAAGATAGCCTCGACTCCCAGTGTCCTCGGCGCTCCGGTGACAGACTCGACAGGCAGCGACTCCTTCTCCCCAACGTCCTCCACTAAGACCGCAGCCGACAAACGGAGACCCATCTTCCCGACCGTGGCAACTCGCGCCCAGAACCTCCCTGTCGACAACCACAGCCCCACCAGCTGCAAATCGGTTCGCCCCCTCAGAACCACCTCCTTCTCGGCCTTCCTCCAGACGTCCTAGCGCCTTCCACAATGGCCACCGTCTTCCCGGCGCTCCTTTGCCACGGCGACAGCGAACCCACTTTCTCCACATCAAGCTACTCCTGCCTATCCTCAGAGCCGACCCAACAACCCTTCCCCAAGCAGATCTAGAGTTCCAAGCCTCCATCATTGCCCTCCTCGGCGTCCCTCCAACAGTGGCAGCTCGTTTCCCTGGCGGCTTCGAGTCCAGCAGCGGACCCACTTTCTCTAAGCCTCCACGAAATCGGAAGCGGCAAACCCACAACGGCGTATCCAGTCAGTCATTCCCAGGATCAACCCCCCCCCAACGGTGTCTCTAAGCCTACCACAGTGAAACCTCTGGCGCCCCGTCTCAGCTTTCTCCCCGGCGTCCTTCCCCGACACTGGTGGGGATCCGTATCACCTAGATCTGACCACAGCCTTGGCGAACCCATATCATCATCAGGCTTCCTCAGACCCGGCGGCGACAAATCGCGGCTTTTCCCACCACAGCAGCAGCTCCCCTCCCATTCAGCAACCGGCGGCCACAACGAGCTCTCCTCCGTCATCCCCAAAACTCAGCGGAGCATCCGACCTTCCTCCACGCCCAGTCGACCCATGAATTCTTGGCTACGGCACGTTGGAGTCTCCTTTGCAGATGTTCGGCTAGGCAGTGACCAGGAAGCACCAATCTGGAGACGCGTCTTTCTCCCAGCTCATGATTAAAACCCCCGTGTCACAGTTCTGAAAAAGAGGGAGAATGACCAAAGCGTCTACAACTTGCCAGGTAAAGTGATCTCTAGTCCCTTTTATTATTTTTATTGTATTTTCATTTGAGTGCTGTCCGTGTTAAACTTTGTTAGATTTCAACATTATTAAAATTCGTACGATTTTTACTGTTTCGAAGGATTAAACATTTTCTTTTACACTTGTCTGTCTGCATTTTGAGTCATTCGCTTGAACAATTATATTAGTGTAAGATACTAGCTTCCATTATTTTTTGTCTCTCATTTATCTTGTTTTGCATGAAAAACATGATGGAAACTTGGACCTCTCGAGGAATTACAATCCCATTCAACCGACCCATACGGTAAGACAGGTCTTACAACTTCAATTCGATTGATTTTCATTCAAAATTAATCGATATTAATGGTATGTCCTCTTCCTCTACTTTGTATGTAAACACCGAGGAATTTACTACCAAGGAATGTCATCTTTCGACGGCGCGAACGATCAACATCAACGGGCTCACAACGCCTTGTAAGTATCGCTCTTATTTCATTAAGTCCTAATTATTCATTTTGAATTAAATTTGGACTTTCTGACCACCTTTTAATTTTTATTGCATGTACATCGAGTACTTAATCTTGGAAGATCAACTCTGAAATTTTAAAGATCAACTCGAAGGCACATGTAGCAAACCGCGTGAATCTACCCGAGCCTAAAAAATCGTGGACTCGAAGGCTTAAAGCGGCCCCAACCTTCAATCAAAGGTACAAAGGAGAGGTGCGGGCCTCCCCGAATTTTATTCAAATTCACTTGTAACGGATTGCGGGCCCAAGTGTATAGGACCGCAATCGCCGCCCTTCCCCGCCCTTTTGATCTAAATAATTGTTTTTTATTGCGCGTATGCTTAGGCCTTAGGTTTTACGTCACATGCTTGGTTTTAATCAAACAAACCTAAATTCGAGTCCAACGCCCGTCAAAACGTCGATAAAAGTCCGACCTACTCCCGGATCGGGCCCAACACCCGTCAATCAAATGAAAAATTTTTTGGACAAATCGCCACCATTTTCGCATGTGTAGAATATAAAGGTTATTAAATAGGAATCCCCAAACCCAGACTCTGATTTTTCCGACTTAAAATCACATTTTTAACTAAGTCGGTGACCACTCCGAACAATTTTACCAAAGCTAAACCCTACCTTTTTTTCGGAGCCATTTAGGATGAGGTGACGGCAGACCGAGTCGCTCCTTGAGCCTTTCCCAAAATTGACGAGCGCGGTCTTACGCAGCTTTTCGCTCGCCACCTTCGGGGAATTGGAGATGGTGGCGAAACGTCCCGCAGACTCGTTCGCGAATCAAAGGAAGGCCTAACCTTGGGTCTCTTTCCGTAGAGTCCGGCATTTGAGCAGTAACGTCGACCGGGCTGGGCCTCGGGGGGGCGGGCCCGGATCCTCGGGCTACCTTAACCGCCTCGCACGTGCTAGGCCGGAAGGCGCGCGTACATCTCTGATGGCGACTTCACATGTGGAACCTTCACTGGGGAACCTTTACGGAGGGGAGTTACTTGTTTTCGCATGTAATTGATTGGCTCGATGCCCTTTGTATGATCTCCTACTTGTGTTTGTCTACCGCTTTATTAGGCATACATAGGTAATTCCCTATACCCGGGTGTCGCGGGTGATCCCGTTTCCGGTTCCATCTAAAATGGATATCCTCCCTTGACGATAAGGCTTCGAATTTTGAAAATGTGAAGGAGTCGCCACTAACTTATTTTAAGTTCAAGTTAGAAAAACTGTAGAGATTCGTTATGGTTCGGGAATTAGGGATTACTAAATCGCATGCATCAAAAGAAAAAGGGAGGCTTTAATCGTGTGTTTTCGATGTCCGATTTTATTGAGCTCGGTTTTAGAAAAAAAGAAATTGTTAAAAATAATCACGAGCCCAATATGCTAAAAATCTATGTGAATCATTTTTTAGAAAATACTTCTTCTTAAAAATTGATTTTTCGGGCAAAAATGCAGGCAGCATGGATTTATTAATGCCCTTAACAATTTCTAAGCCAAAAATAAATTCAAGGGGAGAACCGGGTGTTTGTACCATTTCTCGTTCTATATAGAACGCCCCCGTTAGCGTTTGTACCTCACGGTGCCGTTTTTAGAATAGGTTTACGGCGAACCTGGCGAGCCGCTGATGCCGTAACGTTGGTGAGTGCGAAGCCGTCTTCAGAGGGTCTTGATCTTCGAGAATCCAAATAATCCCTCGAATACTTCGTTATCTTGAATACGTTGACTGGGGTGCGTGCCTCGGTTGTCCGCAAGGCACGTCCCCGAGATACCTGCATAAATATCGAATAAACGAAGTAAACTGTTCGAGGATGATTTGAAACATGATTAATTATAACATTGTAGAAGTTATTTCAATGGAAGAGAACTTGCAATAAACCTCCATACATGCAACTATAATTACCGACCCGTAACGATTAAAACCACATTGTGTTATAAATCAATTGAGAAGAAATATAAAAAAAAAAATTTGAAAACATTTTTTAAGAAAATATTTTTTAAGAAAATAAATTTTGAAAGTATGGAAGAAATAATTAAAATGATTTTTTAATTAGAAAGACAAGACACAACAGATTATAAACGTCATGTGGGAAACTAAATTAAAACGAAAAGAAATAAAAGCATGACAACAGTCCCAAAGCAGCAAAAAGATGTTTTCTTTTTAATTGATAAAATAATAAAATAAAAATTGAGTCGAGACTTGATGAATTCTACCCACAGTTGTTAAAATCAATAACACAGAACAAAGGAAACCAACCCACATTTGATTTGGCATAATTAATAATAACAATAAAACAAAAGAGGAAAGAAAAAAAAAAATCTTTTTAACGCTCAGGTAAAACACAAATCAAAAGAACAAAAGTTTAAAAAGGAAAAACATTACCTTAGAGTCGGAGACAGTCTTGAGACCAGACTTGTCGGAGGTGCCGAGGAGCTCCTTGTCGGGGATGGTAACTGCTATGTCCGTGTCGGCGGAGAATGCGTCCGGAACTGAGGTTGATACCAATAGGGATGGGCACACCACGAGCGCGACCGGCAAGAGGCTGCTTTTCTTTTTTTCAATGGAGATGCATCCCTCGACGTCCCTGCCGTAGGGATTAGGCTTTGGAGATTCGTGAGCTGTTCCTTGAAGAATCCGGGTTTCGGGGGTGGCGACGGTGACTTTGTCTCTGCCAGATCTGAGAGCGTTGGGATTTTGATCGCCGTGGCGGGATCGGCGAAGATGGGTCGCTCGCTTTCCTGGTTTTGGTGGGTCCAGAGCTAGGAGGACGAGGTGGAGTCGATCGGTGGTAGCTGCTGGTGCCCCGACGCTGATTGCGGGTTGACGGTGTAGTGCTTCCATGAGGGAGCTGCTGGTTCGCCCTCCAGAGCTTACTGGACAGGCCGGATCTGTATCCCCCAAGGAAGATTCCTCGAAGCCGCGGATTTGGAGATATCGCTGAGGACATTGAGTGGTTGTGGGTTCGCCGCCGCTGGGCCTAGGGCGTCATCGTCGATGTCGGGAGGAGAGGCAAGAGCCGACAGAGGAGTGGGCGAGTCAAGCTTGGCCCAAGCACACTGTTGCGGGTCGCCATTGTGAGGAAGCATATTTGGAACCGAGTTGATTGAGAGCGTCGAGGCTCAGTGGATGGTGGCCGTTAGGAACGTCGAGTGTGAGTCTCGAGGAGAACAAAGGCGTGGTGCTGAGTGGCGACGTGTTCTGCTTGACGACTCCTTTGATACGTCGCCAACTTTGTACTCGCGAACCCCCCAAGCTGGATCAATTGGGGAGCTGATGTTTGGGTTGAAGTTGTGATCTCCGCATTTGTTGTTGAGGACAGAGGCTGATGCTTGGATTGACGCTGCTGAGCATAGACCTCATCGCCAGCGTCGCGGCAACTGGCAGTTTGATTTTAGTGTTGTTCGTGAAAAGAGAGCGACAACGAGGGTTGCGTAGCTTGTCTGTGTTTCCTGTATACATAATTGACGGAAATTAAAAGTAGACATGTTCACCAAAAAATTAAAATAGTGGTAAAGGAAGAGGATTACCGAATTGTCTGGTATCACGACTTTGAACGACGAATCCTTTGTTTTTTTCCTCTTCTTCTCCGTTTTTCTTCATGGGAGATGGTGCGGATGCGGGCCGAAGATCTTCCATCGGTGGTTATGGGGCTGACGACTGGAGCGAGGAGACGCCGCTGGTCATGGGCGAGAACGTCGAGGTGAAGGTCGGAGGCAAGCCAATGGTGGCCGCTGGAGGGTGACTAGTCAACGATGGTGACGAGGATGGCTGGTCGGCGACGAGGAGGACTGGTCGACGACGATGATGGTGGCGGATAGGAGAAGAAGCTGGTCGGCAACGGCGATGAGGAAGGACTGGTCGGCGACGGCGACAAGGAGGGCTGGTCGGCGATGGTGATGGCGAGAGGGAGGTTACGTCGGTGAACGAGGGGACGCTCGGCCGGCCGGGATAACCTGATACAATTTCTATCGGGGAAACATCGAGAAGATAACATTACCTTTGACGACGAAACTTTTGCTTTTCTGTCTCTTCTCTCCGCGCTTGTCTTGTGTATCTCCGTAATCTTCCCCCTTTTTATAGTTTTTTTTTGTCCTTCCTATTTTTGCAATGCAATATTATGTTTCCCCATTTTGATTTGATTTTATTTGATTTTATTTGATTTGATTTTATTTTATTTTATTTTGATTTTTAGTGATTTGATTTGATTTTATCTTGTTTGATTTCGTTTTGATTTTTAGTGATTTTTTTGTTATTTTTAAAAAAAATTGGGTTATGACAGTTGCCCCTCTTTGTGAGAATGTTTGGTAAAAATGTTCGAGCAAAGATTTATTCAGAACCCAATTTTTAGGAAAGGATTGTTAGGGCATGGCGTTTGTTAATAAACGCTTGACCAGAAATGGCGTCGCACTTGTTAGAAAATGCATAACCCAAAGCCGGTGAAAAGAGGCATTGCGTTTGTATGAACGCTTAATCGAAATGAAATGAAAATGGTATCGCGTTTGTACGAACGCTTAACCGAAATGAAGGTGGTGTCGCGTTGGTACGAACGCTTAACCGTATTGAATGCGGTGTCGCGTTTGTACGAACGCTTAACCGAAATGAATGCGGTGTCGCGTTTGTACGAACGCTTAACCGAATTGAATGTGGTGTCGCGTTTATACGAACGCTTAACCGAATTGAATGTGTTGTCGCGTTGGTACGAACGCTTAACCGAAAAGAATGTGGTGTCGCGTTTGTACGAACGCTTAACCGAAAAGAATGTGGTGTCGCGTTTGTACGAACGCTTAACCGAAAAGAAGGTGGTGTCGCGTTTGTACGAACGCTTAACCGAAAAGAATCTGGTGTCGCGTTTGTACGAACGCTTAACCGAATAGAATGTGGTGTCGCGTTTGTACGAACGCTTAACCGAAAAGAATGTGGTGTCGCGTTTGTACGAACGATTAACCGAAAAGAATGTGGTGTCGCGTTTGTACGAACGCTTAACCGAATAGAATGTGACGTAGCGTTTGTTAGTAAACGCTTAGTCGAATGGCGTCGCGTTTGTTAATAAACGCTTAGCCGACTGGAAGTGGTATAACGTTTGTTAGTAAACGTTTAACCAACTGGAAGGTATCACGCTTGTTAGTAAGCGTTTAACCGAAAAGAATGTGACATAGCGTTTGTTAGTAAACGCTTAGTCGAATGGCGTCGCGTTTGTTAATAAACGCTTAGCCGACTGGAAGTGGTATAATGTTTGATAGTAAACGTTTAACCGACTGGAAGGTATCACGCTTGCTAGTAAGCGTTTAACCGAAAAGAATGTGACGCAGCGTTTGTTAGTAAACACTTAGTCGAATGGCGTCGCGTTTGTTAATAAACGCTTAGCCGACTGGAAGTGGTATAACGTTTGTTAGTAAACGTTTAACCGACTGGAAGGTATCACGCTTGTTAGTAAGCGCTTAACCGAAAAGAATGTGACGTAGCGTTTGTTAGTAAACGTTTAACCGAAAAGAATGTGACGTAACGTTTGTTAGTAAACGCTTAGTCGAATGGCGTCGCGTTTGTTAATAAACGCTTAGCCGACGGGAAGTGGTATAACGTTTGTTAGTAAACGTTTAACCGACTGGAAGGTATCGCGCTTGTTAGTAAGCGCTTAACCGAAAAGAATGTGACGTAGCGTTTGTTAGTAAACGCTTAGTCGAATGGCGTTGCGTTTGTTAATAAACGCTTAGCCGATGGAAGTGGTATAACGTTTGTTAGTAAACGTTTAACCGACTGGAAGGTATCACGCTTGTTAGTAAGCGTTTAACCGAAAAGAATGTGACGTAGCGTTTGTTAGTAAACGCTTAGTCGAATGGCGTCGCGTTTGTTAATAAACGCTTAGCCGACTGGAAGTGGTATAACGTTTGTTAGTAAACGTTTAACCAACTGGAAGGTATCGCGCTTGTTAGTAAGCGCTTTACCGAATGGTGTCGCATCTGTCAGTAAATGCTTAACCAACTTGAAATGACGTGGCGTTTGTTAGTAAACGCTTAGTCGAATGGCGTCGCGTTTGTTAGTAAACGCTTAGCCGACTGAAAGTGGTATAACGTTTGTTAGTAAACGTTTAACCAACTGGAAGGTATCGCGCTTGTTAGTAAGCGCTTTACCGAATGGTGTCGCATTTGTTAGTAAATGCTTAACCAAAAAGGAAAACTAGAAGTGGTGTCACATCTGTTAGTAGACGCTTAACCGAAAGAATTGAGAAATGGATAACTTGACTTTGAGTGATATCACACCACAAGAGTGCTTAACTGTAGTGAAGAGTATCATACCTTAGCATAAAGGCTTGAGTTTTGAAATCATGAAGTACGATTGATTGTTTGCATCTCCCATGCGTACTTGCCGAATTTCTGACTGTGGATGATATGAAGGCAAGATGCTCTATATGCATGCACAAAAACTTAATTTTTCATTCATTTTCATTTTTTTTTTTGAAAAACAGAAACACTTGTGCGATAGAGAATAAAGAAAGGTCTTTCTTACATCTCTCAAGGCTCACTCAAATATGTTTCTATGCTATCAGAGTGGGAAGTTCGATTCCTTTGAAATGAATGCTCAAGGGCTAGTCGAAAGAGACTTTGATTCTGGTTGTAATGTGGGCTTGGTGTAAGACCATATTTATAGAAGGCTTGATCTTTAAGAAAGAAAGCAAGTCAAAGAATCTCATCAAATAAGACTCAAAATGCAAGGACGTCACCTTTAAGCATGGTTCTCCCAATGTGGACTTGCTCATCGACACAATACTCAAAGGTATGGGCATGATGGCATATGAGAGTGTGAATTTGTGGGGAAATGTCGTAGAAGGATAATTTTCTCTATCTTTTTCCACGGGAAACGAGGCTTTTGAATTTAAAGCGGTTTGCCCAGATTGACAAATCGAGATCAGGGTTCTAAAACTTTTGTCCCTTTTTTCTTGACACTTTGCTTTTGCGACCGTCTTTTGTGTCAAAATTTGCTTTTTCTTTGAATGATATTGAAGGGCTCTCTTTTTTGCTTGTTGCCCCTGTCTCATTTTCATTTTCATTTCATCAAATTTTTTTTTTTTTTTGCTTGCCCCTGTCTCATTTCTTTTTTGTTCTTCTTTGAATATTCCACAGACTCGATTCTCTGGAATTGTTCGGATGCATTTGAATAATTGAAAGATGGTAGTGTATTGTGCCGACTTGCTAGATCCATTAGGGATGTACTTCACACTCAAACTTGAGGAAGTGACGCATCTACATCCGAGTCCCATTCGGAAGTCTAGACAACATGAACCCCTTTTACCTCGATGTGAGGCGACTCTTTGACTTGAAAGGGGAATTGTGTTTCGAAAAATCTCCACTTTGGCTAGGAATGGCTAGCAATGGTAAAGTGTTTGGGGATAAGGAAGAATGCTCGATGTCATCCTAGCTATAGCATTTTCCGTCAAAGGGATTTCCTTCCCACTCCGATGCTATCACGTCTGGATTTCTCACAAGTGTTTGCACTCAACTCTCGAAAAGGGTACGTGTTTGGGGATAGGCTTGCCTTTCTATCTCTAGCACACAAGTGTTCCGCTAGGGAAAGTTATTCAAATTTTTGAATAAAATCGTTTAGCGAGAATGCATGACAAATGAACATAACACATGTTTTATGAAATGATAATTTTACCTGTGATGTTCGCCTCGACTTGATGCCCGGTTACTTGACGACGCGTGCCCGTTGCCCCAGTAAAAGAGTCTGCAAAAGAAATGAAACATTGATTAATTTTTGATTTTATAATATATGAGCTGGAACGATACTTCCTTTACTGGTTACCCAAGGTGATTGGTTCTTGCCCCAGTTAAAGTATCTACAAAGAAAGATAACATTGATTAGTTTTTAATTTAAGGTGATTCAAATTAGAACGATACTTGCTTTCACCGCTTATTCGACTTGGCTTGCGACCCCATAGGTTGAGTCTTTTGGGTTGATTTTTCTAGTTTATCGATCCGGTTGGAATGGAACAGCTCCGTCTATCTTTGTTAGGATGAGAGCGCCTCTTGTGCGTATTTGCTTGAAAACATATGGAATGTCGTAGTTGCGGAAGAAACTTTCCTTGGGAATCCTCGACATTCGAAAGAATCCTCTTTAGAATTGTGTCACTAAGCTTGCATGCATCGACGTATCTTTGTTTAGAGCTCTTGACATGCATCTGATGTGCAGCGGATTGTTGCTCGATTGGTAAAACTGTTAGTGCCTCATAGACGCGTTCGAAAAGAGTTGCCTCAGTTGAAATGTGTTGTCTTTCGGTAGATGAGAGCATTTCGTGATTGACTTGACATGGATGCACTGTCCCGGCTTAGTAAGTTGATGAGCTTGAAATAATAGTAGTTCCTAAGCTTGATGATGTGCTTGTTCTGATTGAAGGATCTGGAGATTCTGCAAAGAAACATGAAAGGATAGTATGAATGTTTGACAATGAGGTTATATGAAAGAAAATTGGAATGTCACTCCCTTATGATGAGTTTATCATAGTTTGAGCTCCCAATCAATGTTGTAGTGAAACTGAACCTGTGTAAAAAATATTAAAATATGCATTATTCTTTGATTTTAAAGTGATTCAAAAGAGAATTGAAATAGAAATCCTTGTAGGCATGGCCGCTAGTGTGAGTAACGGTGATCTATTGGCGAACTGTCATTGAATTGTCCTAATTTAATACCTGTAAGAAGAGAAAACAAATGTAATCAATGTTCAATTTTGAATGTTAAGGATTAGAATGATACTTCCTTTGAACTTGCACTCTTGAAGGCATGTTGATTCCCATGGGATGAAGCTTGCCCCAGCTTATGCTTTGAGAATAATGTTGACCCAGTTTGGTTTGACGGGGTCATGCTCTCCTTTTCTGAATTCGATGGTTGGGAGAATAATGTTGTATTCTTTTGACATTAGTGTTGAACAAACTCCATGATGTCATTTTAGTTGCTTTGTGACGATCTTTCCCAGTTTATTATTCGGATGCTGATGGTGATTGTAAACCAAGCATTGGAGTTGTGGATGATGACAATATGAAACTGGTTGAATGAGTTTTGCTTCTTGGACTTTAACATTCGGTTTAATTGAATGTTGATCGTATGCCTCGTTGGAGGAGAGGATGTTCATCTGCCTGCATAAGAAAAACCAAAATCCATATGGTAGATGACATGCTTGATTGATTTAAATAATAAGCAAGAATAGAAGGAATACACCTTAACCAATAAATTGGAAATAACGTGTGTGTGACAAAGTCGAGCTGGAATGATGTTGTTGCACATTTGAACTCTTTGAGGAGAGAGGATATCCAAAGCTTTCGCCAACTTTGATAGATGCGGGGCACCTCAAACAAAAACAAAAATCATGTATTAGTCTGGATAAAGAAAGTTATGTTTGTGGATGCAAGATGTGTGTCAACGCTCAATGAACACTTATATGCCCTTTTAATAAAAAAAAGGGGAAGATTTTTTTTCTTTCAAGAAAAATTGTCGAAGCCAGGTGATGGTAAAATGACGAAAAAAATGAATGTAAAGTCTGTTGAAAAAAATCTATGTGTATCTTCATAAAGGTCTAGAAAGAATGTTTTTTTTCTTAGACATGCATCAATGTTATGCATATGAGTAGGCATTTTTCTAAAATATCATGACACGAAAGCTTTGAATGTATGTAGAATGATCAAGTTCGAAAATATGCAAGCATAAGTGACAAATGTGAGCATAAAAAGAAAATTCGGTGTAGAAATCACTTCTCTTGTATTCGCTCGTTGAACAGAAGGCATGTTAGCGAAATTGAAAGTAAGAGAAAAATGGTGGTTAATATAACAAGAAGCATCAATTCAGACTATATGGACAAAAAAATGTAGATAAGTATGAAATTTTCTATCTACCGTCTTGGATGTGGCTTGGACCCGTTCATTAACCGAAAACGGAGAAATCCGAGTTTGGGTTCATTTTAAATGAAAGAACTCGGATGTTCGTCCGATGGTAAACAGGTGGGTACCCACCTAAAGGTAGAGGCAAACGGCCAATACCCGTCGGCATATGGTATACCCGAACTAATCCTATGGCGCCCGGGATGAAGGCTCATGTAACAGGAAAAATCAAGCATTGAAAAATATCGATCATATGACATCAAACAGTGCACGCACAGAAATAAATAGTTAGAGTTATAACAGTTTGTACGACTTTCAAACATATGCCTATCTAGACTGGCTTTTGACTCACCCTTGGACGAAGGGTGAGTTGGTATATGCCGCAGGTAAAGAGGTAGACAACCTCTATCATATGGCTTGTATACCCCTAAACTTAGGTGTCCCTGGGTTTTAGGACGACTCACTGTATGCATATCATAGACAATCGAAAAAATAAAGCGCAAACACACTCCACACAAGGCTAGGCTGCCTCCCCAATTTTGAAATCGATTTTTCGACCCTAATTCTCTAAAAAAAATTCCCAAGTGTCCCCAGCGGAGTCGCCAAATCTGTCGCGGGTGATCCCGTTTCCGGTTCCATCTAAAATGGATATCCTCCCTTGACGATAAGGCTTCGAATTTTGAAAATGTGAAGGAGTCGCCACTAACTTATTTTAAGTTCAAGTTAGAAAAACTGTAGAGATTCGTTATGGTTCGGGAATTAGGGATTACTAAATCGCATGCATCAAAAGAAAAAGGGAGGCTTTAATCGTGTGTTTTCGATGTCCGATTTTATTGAGCTCGGTTTTAGAAAAAAAGAAATTGTTAAAAATAATCACGAGCCCAATATGCTAAAAATCTATGTGAATCATTTTTTAGAAAATACTTCTTCTTAAAAATTGATTTTTCGGGCAAAAATGCAGGCAGCATGGATTTATTAATGCCCTTAACAATTTCTAAGCCAAAAATAAATTCAAGGGGAGAACCGGGTGTTTGTACCATTTCTCGTTCTATATAGAACGCCCCCGTTAGCGTTTGTACCTCACGGTGCCGTTTTTAGAATAGGTTTACGGCGAACCTGGCGAGCCGCTGATGCCGTAACGTTGGTGAGTGCGAAGCCGTCTTCAGAGGGTCTTGATCTTCGAGAATCCAAATAATCCCTCGAATACTTCGTTATCTTGAATACGTTGACTGGGGTGCGTGCCTCGGTTGTCCGCAAGGCACGTCCCCGAGATACCTGCATAAATATCGAATAAACGAAGTAAACTGTTCGAGGATGATTTGAAACATGATTAATTATAACATTGTAGAAGTTATTTCAATGGAAGAGAACTTGCAATAAACCTCCATACATGCAACTATAATTACCGACCCGTAACGATTAAAACCACATTGTGTTATAAATCAATTGAGAAGAAATATAAAAAAAAAAATTTGAAAACATTTTTTAAGAAAATATTTTTTAAGAAAATAAATTTTGAAAGTATGGAAGAAATAATTAAAATGATTTTTTAATTAGAAAGACAAGACACAACAGATTATAAACGTCATGTGGGAAACTAAATTAAAACGAAAAGAAATAAAAGCATGACAACAGTCCCAAAGCAGCAAAAAGATGTTTTCTTTTTAATTGATAAAATAATAAAATAAAAATTGAGTCGAGACTTGATGAATTCTACCCACAGTTGTTAAAATCAATAACACAGAACAAAGGAAACCAACCCACATTTGATTTGGCATAATTAATAATAACAATAAAACAAAAGAGGAAAGAAAAAAAAAAATCTTTTTAACGCTCAGGTAAAACACAAATCAAAAGAACAAAAGTTTAAAAAGGAAAAACATTACCTTAGAGTCGGAGACAGTCTTGAGACCAGACTTGTCGGAGGTGCCGAGGAGCTCCTTGTCGGGGATGGTAACTGCTATGTCCGTGTCGGCGGAGAATGCGTCCGGAACTGAGGTTGATACCAATAGGGATGGGCACACCACGAGCGCGACCGGCAAGAGGCTGCTTTTCTTTTTTTCAATGGAGATGCATCCCTCGACGTCCCTGCCGTAGGGATTAGGCTTTGGAGATTCGTGAGCTGTTCCTTGAAGAATCCGGGTTTCGGGGGTGGCGACGGTGACTTTGTCTCTGCCAGATCTGAGAGCGTTGGGATTTTGATCGCCGTGGCGGGATCGGCGAAGATGGGTCGCTCGCTTTCCTGGTTTTGGTGGGTCCAGAGCTAGGAGGACGAGGTGGAGTCGATCGGTGGTAGCTGCTGGTGCCCCGACGCTGATTGCGGGTTGACGGTGTAGTGCTTCCATGAGGGAGCTGCTGGTTCGCCCTCCAGAGCTTACTGGACAGGCCGGATCTGTATCCCCCAAGGAAGATTCCTCGAAGCCGCGGATTTGGAGATATCGCTGAGGACATTGAGTGGTTGTGGGTTCGCCGCCGCTGGGCCTAGGGCGTCATCGTCGATGTCGGGAGGAGAGGCAAGAGCCGACAGAGGAGTGGGCGAGTCAAGCTTGGCCCAAGCACACTGTTGCGGGTCGCCATTGTGAGGAAGCATATTTGGAACCGAGTTGATTGAGAGCGTCGAGGCTCAGTGGATGGTGGCCGTTAGGAACGTCGAGTGTGAGTCTCGAGGAGAACAAAGGCGTGGTGCTGAGTGGCGACGTGTTCTGCTTGACGACTCCTTTGATACGTCGCCAACTTTGTACTCGCGAACCCCCCAAGCTGGATCAATTGGGGAGCTGATGTTTGGGTTGAAGTTGTGATCTCCGCATTTGTTGTTGAGGACAGAGGCTGATGCTTGGATTGACGCTGCTGAGCATAGACCTCATCGCCAGCGTCGCGGCAACTGGCAGTTTGATTTTAGTGTTGTTCGTGAAAAGAGAGCGACAACGAGGGTTGCGTAGCTTGTCTGTGTTTCCTGTATACATAATTGACGGAAATTAAAAGTAGACATGTTCACCAAAAAATTAAAATAGTGGTAAAGGAAGAGGATTACCGAATTGTCTGGTATCACGACTTTGAACGACGAATCCTTTGTTTTTTTCCTCTTCTTCTCCGTTTTTCTTCATGGGAGATGGTGCGGATGCGGGCCGAAGATCTTCCATCGGTGGTTATGGGGCTGACGACTGGAGCGAGGAGACGCCGCTGGTCATGGGCGAGAACGTCGAGGTGAAGGTCGGAGGCAAGCCAATGGTGGCCGCTGGAGGGTGACTAGTCAACGATGGTGACGAGGATGGCTGGTCGGCGACGAGGAGGACTGGTCGACGACGATGATGGTGGCGGATAGGAGAAGAAGCTGGTCGGCAACGGCGATGAGGAAGGACTGGTCGGCGACGGCGACAAGGAGGGCTGGTCGGCGATGGTGATGGCGAGAGGGAGGTTACGTCGGTGAACGAGGGGACGCTCGGCCGGCCGGGATAACCTGATACAATTTCTATCGGGGAAACATCGAGAAGATAACATTACCTTTGACGACGAAACTTTTGCTTTTCTGTCTCTTCTCTCCGCGCTTGTCTTGTGTATCTCCGTAATCTTCCCCCTTTTTATAGTTTTTTTTTGTCCTTCCTATTTTTGCAATGCAATATTATGTTTCCCCATTTTGATTTGATTTTATTTGATTTTATTTGATTTGATTTTATTTTATTTTATTTTGATTTTTAGTGATTTGATTTGATTTTATCTTGTTTGATTTCGTTTTGATTTTTAGTGATTTTTTTGTTATTTTTAAAAAAAATTGGGTTATGACACCGGGACTGGGATCTTTAGGGGGTCACCGAAAGGCACGGCCTCGCTGCTTCCTGCGGATTGTAGGCTATGGACCGGGACCCGCCTCTCTTAGTCCGAGGGAGGTCTTAGAAGCTTTCATCCGAGTCTAGAATTGCTTGCCCACTACAGGTACCAGACACCGCACGTGCATTTGCTTGTTACTAAGTGACTGCTACTCGTGCAGGGACAGGTTCATGTATGAGTTGTATGCGATAAACCGTGACACTAACTCTGTTCATTTTGCAGCGGTTTGGGTTGGTCACGGGGAGTTCCAAATTCCTTTTCTCCCTTCCCTAACTCCCTTTTACCACTTTAATGCATCCATACACATTCATAATCGCACGAATGCATTTCAATTCACGATTGTTCTTGTAATACCATACATTCTATTTTACTTGAACACGATTGCACAAATTGCGTGCCAAATCATACTATACTAGGGTTAGGGATTGAAATGTTATCATCTCCAAATGACACCCTATTATGCAGGAAGACTTCATGGAGTCCATTGCACTGTGACAGAAGAATATGCCTGACGCCCATCACCTCCACCAGTGGTTGCCATTGTTGAGGCCCTCTGAGCTCGAGTTCGTGCAGTCCAAACTCAAGGGGCTCTTCCACCTCATCCGCTTGGAGTTGGATTGGGCTCTCCTACAGAACCTGGTGGCGCGTTGGGATCCGGATTCTTTCGTCTTCTGTTTCGGGGATTTGAAGCTGGCGCCACTCTACGAAGAGTACATCAACTTTGCTGAAATGCCCTACCGCACAGGGATACTGCCTTTGCCTCGGATTGACATGCCGAAGGAATACATAGCGAGGCTTCTCCAAATCCCAACGGCAAGTGTACCTGGACTATTCAATTCCCAAGGAGACATCATCGTCAATGGCATCATCGATCTGCAGATCATGTCGTACAACCTGCGCATGGGAGAAGGGCAAGGATCAGCACGAGCGTTCATTCTGCTATTCGTCGGGACGAAACTGTATCCGCAAAATGAGAAGACGATCAATAGGCGAGCCGTCTACATCACCAAAGCCATACTTGAAGGCGCTCCATTCTTGCCCAACCTAATTGGATAAACCAATTTCAGCCTCACTAACATTGTGCATGAAGCCAAGTGAGGAATCCGCAACCACAGGATGACCTTCTGTCCGGCCCTACTGCAAGTGTGGTTCTACACACATCTCGGGATCACAGGATAAGCCTTCACGAGAGAACACACACCGGGATTGCTGGCCTGCATCGTGGAGCGTGCCCGCCTACCTATATACACCTTTGTTGGAGTCGACGCACAATTCCATTCTCTAGAGCCTGCCGACTTCTACCAGAGAGCCCCCTGCTTTGACACGGATGATGCCATCACTTTCTCGACGGACGGATACTTCATTCCAATCATGGGGTTCGGAGGCACTTCCTACTACGCGCCATTTCAAGTGCGACACCAGCTGGGATTGACCCCGAGGACCAGAGCATCTCCGCAGCAGCTCTTCCGACCGATCAGCCTCGATGACAGGGTGGTCAAGACAGCACTCCAGAGGGTGATCGCGCACATCTCCCGCATATGGATGACCCTCACGGAAAAAATCTGCAAGCTTCCACCAGAACTCGAGGAAGAGGATCGCGCAGCTCAGTCCCAACATTTCTGGAAGAAGTGTCACACTCAGTGGGATCGCGCCTGATCGATGACGTCTTCATGCTGCTATCGGGTGTGCGAGCCCTTTCTATCTTTCCTTTCAGTTGATTGTATTTTAACTTTTATGAAAACGTTGAACTTGTTGGTCTCTATCTAATTCGTTTCCTTTGGGGTTAAATTCGAATGACAACAATCCAATCCCTACATTAGACATATCATGCATCACTACATGTCATGCATCCATAGTATCACTGCTTGATCCTGATCAGATTTTCCTTTGTCTTGAACGAAGGTACTGAGCAATAGCTCCATACTGAAAGCGCCCAGGTATCGTTCCATCCGAGCGGTGATGGCTGAAGCTTCGGCAAGACCAGTGCTGACTCCCATGGTCTTGTCCCCGACAGCAGAAGAAGAAATAGCCCCCACTGCTGGGGGTCACCATCGCAGTTCCCTCGCCCGCTGCCATCAAATTCTCGGCCTCGATGGAAGTTGCATCGCCTTTCCCAATCTCTGCCATCCCGCCGCTGCCCCAGACTATACTTACTGCCGGACAACCCTCAGATGGGAGAACCTCGCTATCATACATCCCACCGTTGGTTGCATCTGCGGCACCGTCTGTGATGCTGGCTGTAGCTCCCTTCAATCCTACCTCAAACATGCTAGCCCAAGGCGCCGGCAGTCTTTCACTGGGAGACAAGGTAGAGTCTCTCACGGCCGAGCTCTCTTCCTTGAAGACGATGATGGCTGAGCTCCTCTAGCGACAGCTAGCAGCCACACCTGCTCCTGCCACCTCCCAAAACCCCCACCTTCCTCCTGTCATGCCAGGACCCCAAACGTCAATGTACCAATTCCATCCCAACCTAAACAATTTACCAAACACTTTACCTTTTTACAACCCATCAAACACTCTACCTTCCTACAACCTGGTCATGCTCGGATCCGCTACCTCCACAAGTGTAGCACCTTTACCTAACCCATACATGAGTGGTTCATCCCTTTCTCTTCCCATGCCTCAGCCATATCTGCCTCCATACTACCCACAGCCAACATCCCAAAGGCCAACTCCCTACTCACCAATCCCGTTCGGGCAAACTCCCCACATCCAAATACAAACACCTGGGCCAACTCCCTACCATCAAACAACCTCTACACTTACCACCTTCAGAATTCCTCCGCCAATTGCCACCCCTTCAGTTCCGCATGTAGAACCAACCTTGCCAAGCCCACGAACCCGCAATGCAGCGATCGTTGACGAATTATTTGGCGGGCAACAACAGGCCAACGCTTTCGAGACAAGGCTCGAGGCTAAGATTGCCTCAATGCAGCAAGAGGAGGCTCGCCGCATGACGAAGTTGGAAGAGCGCCTAAACGCTATCCAAGGGTATCGGGCACAAAACTGGGAGTACGCCAGCTACCAGATCCCTCAAATACAAGTCCCGCCAAAGTTCAAAATGCCCGAATTCGAGAAATTCCGTGGGAATGGCTACCCAGAGCTACATCTCAAGCACTTCTGCCACAAGATGGCGGTGTACCCGGTAGACGATAAATTCTGCATCGCCATGTTCCGAGATAGTTTGGCGGAATCAGCGCTGCACTGGTACTACACCAAGGATGTTAGCCAGTACGCGACGTTCAAAGACTTGGCCCTTGACTTCCTCAACTATTACAGCTTCAATGTAGAGATGGCGCCTACGATCTCGGATTTGCGAAAATTGAAGAGGTACCGCACCGAAGACATTAAGCAGTTTGCCTACCGGTTCAGGCATATCGCATCACAGATAAAACCGGCGCTTACGGAGAGGGAGCTCATCGATGAATTCCTCCAGCTGCTCCCACGTGAGTACATGCCCTACATGATCGGGCAGTCGTTCTCCACATTCGCCCAGGCAGTCATCAATGCCGATAAGTTTGACGGAGTAAATAGAGAAGGTCTAATCCCTTCCCCTTCAGCAAAATCGACAGTGAAGCCCAGGCCTAAGGAGCTTATTGCGACCGCTGAGCAGAATAGACAATCGATGAGGGCAACACCACCCCCGACCTTGTACGTGCCAAGGACGTACGTTGCGGCCGCGCTTAGGCCCCCAGCCCCGATAACAACTCGTTTTAGACCCCCCGTCAACATGGTGGGACAACAGTAGCCAAGGCCTGCACAAATGGAGCGTCCACGGCGAAGGCTGGAGGACTTGACCCAAACGCTCGATCCAATGGATGTCATGTTTGTTCAATTGAGGGACATGGGTTTCATCCAGCCTGTTGAAGCCAAGGCAACCAACCCTTCATCGTTTGGATACAACCCCAAGGCGGTTTGTTAGCACGACTTAGAGCAACGGGGTACGACACCAAGGATTGTATTGCCCTGAAATTCAAAATTCAGAATTTGTTGGATGAATGAGCCATCACATTTTCTGCACCTGCGGCTGTCCCGAATGTTAAGAGCAATCCTCTTCCTGAACATGTAAATTATATCGGGGCTAGTTTCTTCTCAGTTTTGGCTGAACAGGAAGAAGAGGTGAACATGTATGAATATGAATGCGTACAACCAAAGAGTGTCAATGTCATAAGCACCGGTCATGGTCAAGGTTGAGGCCGCAGCCGAGGTCGAGGAAGAGGTCGTGTGCCCCAATCTAGCATAAATGTTCAGCCCACCGTCTTACCGAATGGATTTACCTTAGTTCCCCGTCGACAGCCAAGATCGCCGTATATTTATATTTCATTAGGATCATCACAACCAGAGATGTTTCAAGCAGAGTCATCGCCAGCAACAGAACCAAGGATTCCGGTCATAATGGGACCCACCTACACGTCTCTCAGCCCAGAAGTTGAATTAATCACCCGCTCCGGAAGGGTAGTGCCAGCCCCTGAAGACTCGTCTCCAGCCGAATCTTCGAAGCCCAAGGCGCTTTCAAAAGAGCAAATCCGCAAGGTGATTTATACGGTGAAGGGAAGCGACTACGATATAGTCGAGCAGCTCCGAAAGTAGCCAGCCCAAATCTCCTTATTCGATCTGATCCATTCCTCCGATAAACACAAAGAAATGTTGGAGAAGTTTTTAGCCGAGGTACATGTGCCGGAACAAGTTGAAGTCGCTGCGTTGGATGCGTACATGAGCAGCATGTTGGCAAATAACATAATTACCTTCTCGGAAGATGATTTACCGGAACAGGGGCCGGATCACAACAATGCTCTCTTCATCACACTTAAGTGTCGTGATACTACCATCTCCAAGGTTCTCATCGATGGCGGGTCGGGGGTTAATATCATCCCGTTGGCGGTAGCTCAAAAGCTCAACATCAACCTGGAGAAACTCCCACAATCTAGCTTGACTATTCGGGCTTTCGAGGGAGCGAAGCGGCAGGCCCATGGCGAACTTACGCTGGAGATCAAAGTTGGGCCAACCCTCTTCTCCACCCAATTCCAGATTCTTGAGATTGCGGGGTCCTTCAACATGTTACTGGGGCGTCCATGGATTCATCAAGCCGGTGCAGTTCCCTCAACGCTACATCAGATGGTTCGATTTTCCTCATATGGCAAGTTCATCACAGTCCGAGGAGAACATTCAATGGAGCTTTGCCACGAAATTGACATGCCATACGTGGGAGAGCTAACCGAACAGCCATCAACAACACAGACCTTGGAGATGGTCAACATGGAGAGGCGCGACTACGAATTGCATCCTCTGATGACATGGGGCAACATCGGTGCTGCAAAGGAATTCCTTCGACATGAACCGGGCCAAGGACTCGGAGTTAGCAGGAAAGGGATCATCCATCCGGTCACTATTCCAACCCCTGCAGGGACTAGTGGACTCGGATTCACGGGCAAAATGCGGCGCAAACAGGGCAATCACACCAGCAGCAAATCGGCCATCCGTTTCGTACGTTCATCTGCAACGACAATGGAAGGCGAAATCCTATCGGAGAAGTTGGAGAATGCAAAGATTCGGAGTGATGAGGAAGTCGATGGCGAGCGGATGACTGTTGAACATGTCAATGTCATCCAAGTGAATATTGGGCTCGGTCATAGGCTTTGACCTCGCAGACGGGCTCATTTCATACATTATAACTTCGCCAATCCCTGTAATCAAATACCGGCATATGTTCAGCAAGCCAGGGCGCCGCACTTTCAAACTCCAATAGTGCTAATACCGCCCAGGACGCCTTTAAGGGTTGAAACACCTCCTCCGAATAGACGTGCGGGTTCTCCTACTACGAGTGAAGAAGTGGAGGAGAAACAAGACGAGAAGACAGAGACACAAGAGTCCGAAGAAGAAGTCTGTATGATGGAAGTGTTGATCCCGACCGAGCCAGACATGCCTCTCGACGGGTGAAACTTTCCATCTTTACTTTTCTGCACTTAGATAGATAGAGTCAAGGGTAGGTTACCTTACTACATTCTGGTCGCGGACTAGCAAGGTTGTCTATATGTAACGCGACCCCTAGGTAGTACCTAGGGCGTTTGTGGGATCGGGCCACTGATGATCAGGGCAAATATGAGGAAACGACGAGGGACCCGCTGAGTCCTGATCCCACAACATTTTCTTTTGGTCAAATACACATGCCTTATCATGAATTGTCGCATGAAACAATATTTCAAATGATTCATTTGAATACATCACTCTAATTTCTTCTCCTTTTCAGGAACGGCGCTTCGGGAGCATCCGAGAAAACCCCTGAACAAGACGGAGAAGCAGTTGACGACCCTAAATCCATAGAAGAATATTATGGCTTGGAACAAGGTCTTCAACGACATGAAGAGCCGAAGGACATCACTCTACAGAAGCCGGTTTCAATCGACATCGGAACTCAAGATGACCCCAAGGAGTTGTTCATCGGCGCAGATTTATCAAAGGATGAAACGGAAGACATCATCAACTTGCTCATGGAATTCTCTGACGTCTTTGCTTGGTCGTACGCAGATATGCGGGGATTAGATTCAGAGATCGTGGAACACAAGATCCCTATAGATCCATCAATTCATCCTATAAAATAGAAGCGCCGCTACAAGCCCGAACTAGCCATTGCCATCAAAGAAGAAGTGGATAAGCTACTGAAGGTCAACTTTATCGAAGTGTCGACCTATCCACAATGGGTTGCCAACATAGTCCCTGTCATCAAGAAGAACGGGAAGGTCCGAGTCTGAGTCGACTATCGCGACCTCAACAAAGCAAGTCCCAAAGATGACTTTCCACTCCCGCACATCGATTTACTGGTGGACATTACAGCTGGATTCAGTAGATTCTCTTTCATGGATGGATTCTCTGGTTACAATCAGATTCGCATGGCCGAAGAAGACAAGGAGAAAACAACCTTCACGACACCCTGGGGCACATTCTGTTATCGAGTCATGCCTTTTGGACTTAAGAATGCTGGGGCAACCTATCAACGTGCTATGGTGGTTTTATTTCATGACATGATGCATCGCAAAATTGAAGTCTATGTCGACGACATGATCGCCAAGTCCAAAGAAGGTGAAAACCGCACACTCGTTCTCCGAAAGCTATTCAAACGACTTCGCAATTACAAGCTACGCCTCAACCCGCCAAATGTGTGTTTGGAGCAACTTCAGGCAACTACTTGGTTTCGTTGTCAGTAACAAAGGCATTGAGATTGATCCTGATAAAATCATAGCAATTCGTGATCTCCTAGCTCCAAGGTCAGTCAAAGAAATCCGCGGCTTCATGGGTCTCGTTAACTACGTCGGACGGTTCATCTCCAACCTAGCCGACACATGCAAACCATTGTTCAAGAAACTAAGGAAGGATGTCAAGTTCGAGTGGGATGATGATTGTAAAGTTGCATTTGAACAAATTAAGATGTATTTGACAGAACCACCAGATCTTATCCCGCCAAAGCCAGGGCATACTCTCATGCTCTATCTCACCGTCACGGAAGAATCATTTGGAGCCATGCTAGCCCAACAATTGCCAGGCGCCAAGGAGCACGCGATCTACTACCTCAGCAAGAAATTTACGGATTGTGAGTCTAGATACACAACTTCTGAGCGTACCTGTTGTGCTTTCATTTGGGTTCTCCACCGACTCCGCCAGTATACTCTGCACTATGAGATCCTGTTAGTGTCCGAGAATGACCCACTCAAATACCTCTTCGATAAGCCAACACTGATGGGAAGAGTATCCAAGTGGCAATTGCAGCTCGCCGAATTCGACATTCGATTCCATTCCACGAAGTCGGCGAAGGGGAGAATGATCGCGGATCATATCACTGAATACCCATGAACGGATGATTCGTATTTGGAAATCGGACTACCAGATGAAAACATCTTGCTCATGGAACAAGAACCAAGGTGGAAGATGTACTTCGACGGTGCAGTTAATTCCTCAGGATCAAGAATAAGAGCTGTGGTAATCTCCCCAGATGGACAATATTACCCAACGGCGGCCAAAGTCACCTTTCCCTGCACGAGCAACATAGCTGAATATGAAGCGTGCATCCTCAACCTGATTCGCGCACTCGGCATGCGGGTTAAGCTCCTCGATGTTCATGGAGATTCGGCACTCATCATCTCCCAGACAAATGGAGCGTGACGAACTCAAGACCCAAAGCTCATTCCATATCAGGATTATCTACAACCACTAATTAGACAATTTACTGATATTGAATTTAATTATCTCCCGCGAACAGTGCTCTCTTGCAGTGCTCGCATAAATGATCCCGTTGGCCGGAGAAATGGACATCGAGCCTCTACGCATCAATATTGCTGATGATCCAAGCTGCATGAACATTGAACAGAGTCAACCTGAAGATTCTCTACCTTGGTTCACAGACATCAAGAATTATTTACAATCAAGAGGATTTTCCCAAAATAGCACAGGGAAAGAACGCATCGCAGTGATACCTTGTACAAGAAATCCTTCACGATGGCTCTCATGCGATGTGTCACCATGCAAGATGCTGAAGCCCTCATTGTCGAAGTCCCCAAAGGGGTTTGCAGACCGCACATGAACGGATACGCTCTCGCCCAGAAGATAATGCGACAAGGGTATTATTAGCTCACAATGGAAGCCGATTGTATCAAATACGTCAAAGCATGTCACAAGTGTCAGATTTACAACGACAAGGTGCATGTGCCTCCAACAAGACTTTACCCGCTATTTGAACCATGGCCGTTCTCGATGTGGGGCATGGACGTGATCGGGCCCATTATCCCAAAGCATCCAACGGGCACCGATTCTTGCTGGTCGCAATCGACTACTTCACCAAATGGACGAAGCACAATCCTTCAAAGAAGTCACAGCAAACAACGTCGTACTGTTCATGAGGGCAAACATCATCGCCAGATCTGGAGTTTCAAAGCTATTGGTCACAAACAATGGTTCAAATTTCAACAGCAAAATAATGGAATCCTTATGCGAGGTATTTCGAATCAAACATCTCAACTCTTCACCGTACCGTCCGCAAATGAATGGTGCAATTGAAGCCGTCAACAAAAATATGAAGAAGATTCTTCAAACGACAGCAATTACCTATCGCGATTGGCACGAGAAGCTCCCTTTCGCGTTACTCGCCTACAGAACGATGATGAGCACTTCGACTGGGGCAACTCCCTTCGAGCTCGTCTACGGCACTCAAGCGGTCATTCTAGCAGAGGTCAAATTACCAACTCTCAGGATATCATCCCAAAGCAACAGGACAGAAGAAGAGAAGGCTGACCATCAACTCCCCCACCTCGACTTCATTGATGAGAAACGACTTGCCCCAGCTCACCACATGCAATGCTATCAGCAACGCATGTCTAGAGCGTTCAACAAAAAGGTCAAACCAATCAGGTATAGACCAGGTGACCTCGTTCTTAAAAGAATCCTACCAAATGTCAAGGATCCACGAGGAAAATTCGCTCCAAACTACGAAAGACCATTCGTCGTCAAGCACGCCTTCTCAGGAGGAGCAACCATCTTGGCAAGAATGGATGGAGGAGAGCTGCCACAAGTAATTAACGTAGATGGTCTCCGACGATATTACACCTGAATGGTATCCAGATCCCAAGTCAGACTTTTGAGACGATATCTGTCAGCAGAATTCTTTCACGCCTCGAGGAATCACTCAGGATAAAGAACACTGACATCAGGGACAAGGGAGAAATACACAATCATTCTTTTCCTCATTCAAGTTAAGCGAAATTACATTAACACATTTCGTTTCCGTCCTTTGTCTCGTGGGCAGGTACAAGAGCTCCTCACACGTATGGTGCAAAACTCCTATGACAAAGGCGAGGGTGGTAGGGTGGCAAAGCTTCAAGCCAAGGTCTTGTTGCAATTTCTTCAATCCTTCGATTCTATCGGACGAAGACGCAGTGATGAAACCATGCAAAAAGGGAAGTATCAAAACTCTACTTCTCCTTTCGTATAAATGAAGTTACACGAGCAAACGTCGTTCTTACTTTAACAGAAGCAAGTTACCAGAATTTTCTTGTTTCTAGCAATCTGTTTGATAGGTACATGAGCATCCTTACACAACAGACATCAAGCAAGTGTGAAAATTTCGTCAAGCCTTCGATTCCATCGGACGAAGATGCAACGATGAAATCATACAGAAAGGGAAGTATCAAAACTCCACTTCACCTTTCATATGAATGAAATTACATGAACAAATTTCATCCTCGCTTTAAAAGAAAACAAGTTACATGAGCTTACTTGTTGCCTGTCCTTTGCTTAACATAGGTACATGGACATCCTATTTCATAGACAAAGGCGTAGGCAGTTGGGTGGAAAATTTTGAACCAAAACTTCGAGATTGCCTTTGTTATCACCATGGATAACCACACCAAAAGGGAGTATCATCTACATTGCTCTCTAACGAAATTTTTATCATTCCTCAGATAGGATCAGAACGACTATTGAGATGGGCATATCTATCTCAACTCCCCAGCGGATATTTTACTTCATCTCCCCAAGTGAGAGTCAAAGTACATGAACTAATTTCATATCCGTCCGTTGTCAACTGTGCAGGCACATGGACATCCGTACAGTACAGTACAAATTCCTAAGCAACGGCGTGGGTGGTCGGGTGGAAGCCGTTCCGAATTTAATCTTCAACCCGCCTCCTCCATTAGATGGAGATGATCAACATATATCCGGAGACTTAAATGTCGAGAATCCGACTCTAGGAAGCCAAGAGACCGCGAATCAACTCGATTCCGGGGTTCATACTCCTTCTAAGTTTATATCCAGACTAGAATTCCATAAAGAATTCAATGATATGAGGAACCTAATGGACAGACATATCACTGGATTACTAGACAATATGGTTAAAATTTTGGAGCAGCTCAGTGCTTTGAGTAGGCCAAGCGCCGCGACAAAGCCTAGCACCCCCGTAGACTGGGAAAATTCCTTTATGGGAGACGCCCGGCGCGTAGAGAGGCGCAATGTGTCGTTCCAGGGAGATGTGCTTTGGGGTGGTGCTAACCCACGTGCTACGGAAGTCGGTGACAGAGATCGAATGTCCCCATCAAGGCCTACTACCTCTCGGTCTCCCACCTGGAGAGCAAATGTGGTGTACGCTATGAATCATGTAGGCGACGAGATAGAGGCTCAGGATGAGACAAACAGGTATGCTAGTGCCATACCCTCTCGTCGACATGGTAAAGCGCCTGTTGAGGAGATTCCTCCAAGAGAACCTCCAATTATGGGAAATTTACCACGGGCAGAGAGCTTATATACTAATGTCTCGGTAAACCCACAGCCACCTCGAGCTACCCAAGGGTGCCTTATCACCCAGAAAAAGTGGGACAGGGATATGTTCGAGAACAGTTTGATCTCGTTCTACCACCGCCACCGAATCTGAGGGAGACGATCGCTTTATAGCAGATGGTACCTGGGGCAGTCAGGCAAGATGACCCTAGTCTATACAGGAGTCCGTACCCTGCCCACATCGACAGGGAATATCCCTGGCCCAGGGGGTATAGAGTACCCGACTTTACCCGTTTTACCAGGGAGGCTAAAGCTTTTCCCGAACTCTCTTACAGGAAATGCCTTCACATGGTATGCAAGTCTACCTCCTGGATCAGTAACGTCATGGGCGGAGATGCAGTCTTCCTTTATGAAGGCATTCGCACGCTTAGATACACCCATGTCGATCTTCGAGGTGATGCGACTTAAGCAAATCGCTGGAGAACACCCAGGACAGTTCCTCATGCGTCTGTGCAAGGCGCTACTTCGTTGTAGACCTGCAATTCCTGAAAGGGATCAGTTGATGATCGCGTTAAACGCGTTGTATATGCCTTTCAAGAAAAAGTTGCAGGGAGAAAGGTTTAATGACCTGTATGAGTTGTCTAGAAGGGCGAATGAGTATCATCAGTTACTGATGGAAGAGGCACAATCTAAGCACGCTTTTCAGTTCGAAACCCTTGAGGTAGACATGGCCGAATTCGTGAAAGGCGAAGCGACGGTTTGTGAGCCTCTGGCAAGGAAAAATTCAAAAGCAAAAGCATCCCAAAAGTCTGGCGAAGAAAGAAAGTATTCTTTTAGCGTAGACAAGGCGGATGCGATAGCGTAGACAAGGCGGATGCGATCTTTGATTGGCTTATCTAACGGAAGCGCATCAAACTTAAATGGCCATAGAGCCCCCAAGACAGAAAGGGAAAGACTAGAAACTACTGCAAATGGCATGGGTCGTTTACACACACGACCAGAGATTGTTTTTCCTTCAGAAATATAATCCAGACCTTATAGAGTCTAAGGAACTGTGTTTCCCTGAAGTAGACAAAGTTAGTGTGGTCGACGATAAGCCTTTTGACGATGAAATAGCCATTCATATGTTCGATGTTGCTGATGTAGACATCAATTTCATCGAAACTAATATGTACCTTTCCCTGGAGGACATAAGATCCCCGGGGAGACCTTGGTGGCGAATGCCCTCTTTTGTCGACTGGCTGATGAAGGTGTAGTCACCTGTCCAGTCAAGGAGGTTGCGCCCAACCTTTGTTGTTGGCATATGGATGACAAGCACACCACTGATAGATGCAAGACATTCAGGAAGTATCTGCAGAACAATCAGGGAGATATATGATATAATTTGACCTCACTTGAGGAGGTAGCAATGGGAGTAGTGCCATCAACTCCAACAATTCACAAAGGGGATTTAAAAGCCCCCCAAGTGCAGAGCGCAGGCCAGCAACCCGGGGAGGAAGATGTGGCCCTCATGATCGAAGTCAAGCACCTGAGCAACAGCCCCTTGCGCCTGAACGTCCCAGGCAACACCTGGAGTTTAACGATTCTTCTTCCCAACAAGGCGCCAAGTCATGGCAAGAAAGACTTGGCCATTATGACAAATCTCGCCCGGGAGCGCTGAACCAGACAACCCCAGCAGAGCCCAACGGTCCAAAAGACTGCAGGAGAAAGCAGCAAGCCGAGGCATGGGATGCCTAAGGTGGATATCCAGGCGCTGCGGACAGGCCCACCAATAGCTCAGTCCTTAGAAGCAAAGATTCTTTGTCAGAAATGAAAACTTATAGCTCAAAACAGGATCCTGATCACTCAGCTCTGCACTTCCTGTTGCGTCAGCTATTTCCTCAAGCTTGTAGACTTGTCCTCAAATGGGGAAATCGTGGTCAGACCTGCGCGTACTACAGCTACAGGTACTTGCGAAACTAACAACACTTGCTTGGAATCGCAACAGGTACCCACGCGAACGGTAGTGGGATACGACCCACTTGTTGGCGATTTTGTTGAGGTTCGTCAAATTCTCCTTGGTTCTAAGAGATCAAGGGTGATTAAAGCAGTTAACACTTCAAAATATTGGCAGAAGGCAGTGGGCAAGACCACTTTGCCACCAAGGGCACGCAAGAGAAGGGACAGACGTCTAAGTTACGTCGCCACGAGGCCCAAGCCTACCCTCTCAGGAGCTGCTCTATCGGCTAGAGTGCCTACAAACGGAGTTAACGCCAAGGCAGAACGCATTGAGTCTACGGACCATTCAGAAGAGCCTGGCTCGAGCTTTGACTATACCCCACTCCGGAGCGAGATCCCAAGTGATGTCGACGGGGAGATGAGACCAGTCGTGAGCTGCAATGCTCTTACCCTACCTGTAGACTTCGCTTGTAAGCGAGACACGGGGACCCTAAGAGGTAAAGTGCCTCTTTTTGTTCTCCAATTTACCTAGCGGGCTTTCCATTAAATTGGTTGAAAAAGCCATTTGATAGCATGAAACAACACATGCATTCATTATACATAACTGCTACCTTTGATGGTACAGTGGTGAGTCGAGTCCTTATAGACAACGGAGCTACTACAAATGTGCTCCCTCTGTCCTGGTTTAAAATGCTTGGGTATAAGCCTTACGACTTGGTTAAAACCAATGTCGCAGTAAGTGATTTTAATGGTAGGAAATCCGAATGCCTAGGGGTTTTCTCTGTGCACCTCGAGGTGGATCGCCAGAAAAGAGAAACCGCCTTCTTCGTGATAGACATAATGAAGATAGAAGAGCTATCTTCGAGGTGGGTAGCTCGATTATCAAGTCTACACATCGCGGAAAAGGAAAGAGTGAAACTTCCGCGAATAGAGAGAGAAGAGCCAACATTCAAACATCCGCAAAGCCCAAGATGTATCGATTGTCAACTACTCGTCCAAATCCAAATGAAGATAGAAGAGCCACAACCTTACTGGAGCCGAGCTAGATTCCTAAAGCAATGCGCAATGTCGATCAGACAGTTAAATTGTACAAGAGAATTACAGATCTAATTCCAATTCCCGATCCTTTGGATGTCTTGTATCACCGCTTTCATGAAATGGGTCACATCACTCCCACTCCACCAGCACAGGTCAACTAGTCTTCTCGTGGTTACAATCCAAACGTAGTTCTGTCAATATCATTCAGGTGGCATTGGTCATGACACGAGGAATTGTGTCACGCTACGATTCAAAATATAGTCATTGCTCGACAACAACTTAGTAGCTTTTGAGACGCCGATTGTCGCGGGTGATCCCATTTCCGGTTCCATTTAAAATGAATATCCTTCCTTGATGATAAGGCTTCGAATTTTGAAAACGTGTCGGAGTCGCCACTAACTTATTTTAAGTTCAAGTTAGAAAAACTATAGAGATTCGTTCAGGTTCGGGAAATAGGGACCACTAAATCGCATGCATCACAAAGAAAAGGGAGGTTTTTATCGTGTGTTTTCGGTGTCAGATTTATTTAAGCTCGGTTTTAGAAAAAGAAGTTGTTTGACATATGAAAAAAAATCTCGAGTTCATTAATGCTTAAAATGTCTACGTGGATCATTTTTAGAACATATTTCTTAAAAGTGATTTTGGGCAAAACACAAGCAGCATCGATTGATTAATGCCCTTACCAGTTTCTACGTCCAAAGATAAATTCAAGGGAGAATCGGGTGTTTGTACCATTTCTCACTCTATATAGAACGCCTCCGTTAGCGTTTATACCTCACGGTACCATTTTTAGAATAGGGTTACGTTGAACCTGGCAAGCCGCTGATGCCGTAACGTTGGTGAGTGCGAAGCCGTCTTCAGAGGGTCTTTATCTTCGAGAATCCAAATAATCCCACGAATACTTCGTTATCCCGAATATGTTGAATAGCGTACGTGCCTTGGTTGTCTGCAAGGCGTGCCCCTGAGATACCTGCATAAATATCAAATAAACGAAGTAATCCGTTCGAGAAGAAATAATCAAGTTTCGAATTCGCACTAAACAATTTTTTCATTTCAAAGTGATTTTAAAATGATGAAACAGTGAATTAGAAATAGAAGAGTGTTGTTATGATTTTCAGTATAACAAGTCTAACATAATTTTTACTAGTTAACAGAGAAAAAGACTTAAAATGATAAGAGGCAAAAACATTAGTGTGACGAATAATAAAAATCCTATGAAATAATGTAGAAATTTTTGTATAAGAAGATAATGAGGATTTATGAGGAAATATAACAAATTTTGCCTTCAAAAAGAAAGTTGCTGACCACGGCATAAATCTTCAATCCACGTAACGGAGGAATTTGTAGTAAAAGGAAACCATTCCCAAGTCTCATGACTAGGTCCGATTGATGCATAGGAGAAGTGGAGGTGGCCGAAACTCATCGACGGCTTTGATTTCGGCATGATCGGGATGGATTCCCACGCTTGCAAGCCTGTCTTCCCCGACACCTCAGCTGCGAGTATCCCAGCATGAAGCAACGCCGACGGATAGCTGTGGAGAGCTACCACATCTTCAGGAGAGCAATGGTTGACGGATTTCGGAGCGTGTTCTGGGGGATGGGCTAGGATCAAGTGCGCCCAGGGACAGGTCATCGTTCTGCAGTTGCCGTGGAAGAATCTTGGAGGGAGGTTGACCGAGAAGATCGAGCAGTTCCAGGCTCTGAGGAAACTCAGCCTTCACGATAACGTGATCGGAGGGCCTATACCTTTTGCGTTGGGATTCCTTCCCAACCTTAGAGGAGTTCAATTGTTCAACAACAGGTTCGCCGGCTCTATCCCTCCTTCTCTCAGTGGCTGTCCTCTGCTCCAGACGCTCGATGTCAGCAACAATTCATTGACCAGATCGATTCCGGAGTCGCTAGCAAACTGCACCAAGCTATACAGACTCAATGTCAGCTTCAACTCGATTTCTGGTTCAGTTCCATTTGGCGTGATCAGCTCCCCATCGTTCATTCTCCTCGCGCGAGCAGGTCGGTTTCGTTCCAAAAGGGGTTGAACCTGTCGATCTTCCAGTGATCAATACTGGGGTCCTCGTCCCAAGGCTTGGGCTTGTCGTGTTCCCCCTTTGACCTTGGGTTTCTTGGCTAAGAATTCCTCAAAGGTATCACCCTTTGCCCATCTTTGGACAAGTTTCTCTGTGATTTGGCTGCTGTAGCTGCTGCTGCTGGTGACGCTGGTGCCGCTGCTGCTGGTGAGGCTGCCGCCGCTGCTGCTTCTGACGCTGCTGGAGGGTGTTGGGACAGGGGAGATGAGTGTTGCGGTTGGAAATTGAAGGAGGTTTTCGCTGTCATCGTTGTCGGATTCTGGTTAGCAAAGGCGGAATCGTGGTCGGCCTTGATCTCAGCGACGACTCGTTATTGGGGGGCATCAGTAGCTCTTCCGGGCTTTTCCGGCTTCAGCACCTGAACTTTTCAAATGCCAGGTCCAAGGGACAGATTCCGCTCGACTTGTCATACCTGACGAGGTTAGTCACCCATGATTTGTCGTCGCTAGTTTTCCCCGGCTTGACTCAGCTGACGCTCAGAAGCCCGAACATGCATCATACAAGCATTTGTACATGTTGATCCAAAATGCCCCTTCTGTTATTCAATCATCAACCCCAAATCAACTGTCAGGATCTTGTATGGGCCGATATCCCTCGGGATAGATCCCTAGGCGGCAAACACCCCTAATGGGTTTTGCTGCCTCGGCTCCATCCCTGCTGCCGCATCTACCCTCAAGCTCCTCGAGGCGGGACTCAAGCTGCGGTTCGTGGTTGACTTCGACACTGCAGAAGGCTTTCCATCTCCATGGCTCTCGTCCTAAGCAGCCTTTATGGCTCTCCATAAAATTCAGGCACTTTATGGTCCCTATCGACAGCTTGTTTGGCTCCCACTTGGACTCGTCTTATTCTTTGATCATAAGAGGCAGCAGAATCGTGAGAGGAGATCTTCTGGGGCCTCACGTTGCCTTTGATCCTTAGATGTTGGGTGTTGCATATCTCTCAATAGAGATGAAGGCTTCATTGATCCATCACTCCTTCCCACCATCTATTGAAACTTAATTTCTTCGTATTCCCTACGGATACAACTTTCTCTTGGATTCCTCAACTTTTTGGTGGCATTGGCAGGAAGCGGCTAACGGTACGTGCACGTGAGATTTACGTAGTTTACTAATTAATACTATAATTAGTAGTAAATTTTACTAAAAGTTGACCGTTACTACTCAAGTCAACGCAAAAGTAGTAAAAAAAGTAGTAAATTTTACTAGTTTTTGGTCTTCTTTTAGTAAAGTCAACGAAAATGTAGTATAAAATGTCGTAAATTTTACTACTTCTGAACTGTTCACCGCAGTGCAATTTTACTACTTTTACGCTGACTTTACTAAAACCTCATTTTTAGTAAAGTCAACGGAGAAGTAGTAAAAAAAGTAATAAAATTTACTACATTTTTTACTACATTTTCGTTGACTTTACTAAGAAAACCACACTTTTAGTAAAGTCAGCGAAGATGTAGTAAAAAAAGTAGTAAAATTTACTACTTTTTTTACTACATCTTCGCTGACTTTACTAAATTTCTTCTTTTTAGTAAAGTCAGCGTAAAAGTAGTATAAAAAGTAGTAAAATTTACTACTTTTAACTGTACAAATTATGTCGATAAGTAGTAATTGTTTACTACTTTCGTTGTGATTTTTAGTAAAATTGTGTTTGAGTTGGTAAAATTGGTAGTAAATAGGTAGGGTTTGTCGTAAATGTTTACTACTTTAAGCATGTTTTTACTAAAATAAGTAGTAAACTGTTACTATTTTGTAGGAGTTGACTAAGAAATTTTACTACTTTGAACAGTGTTTCCGAACCTAACTCCGAACCTAATTTTTCTAAATTTTGATGTGAAATGACTATTTTACCCCGGTTACCCAGGTCCCTTTCTAAATTATTACTGCAAAATTAGTCATTTCACATCAAAATTTAGAAAAATTAGGTTCGGAGTTAGGTTCGGAAACACTGTTCAAAGTAGTAAAATTTCTTATTCAACTCCTACAAAATAGTAACAGTTTACTACTTATTTTAGTAAAAACATGCTTAAAGTAGTAAACATTTACGACAAACCCTACCTATTTACTACCAATTTTACCAACTCAAACACAATTTTACTAAAAATCACAACGAAAGTAGTAAACAATTACTACTTATCGACATAATTTGTACAGTTAAAAGTAGTAAATTTTACTACTTTTTATACTACTTTTACGCTGACTTTACTAAAAAGGAGAAATTTAGTAAAGTCAACGGAGAAGTAGTAAAAAAAGTAGTAAAATTTACTACTTTTTTTACTACATCTTCGCTGACTTTACTAAAAGTGTGGTTTTCTTAGTAAAGTCAACGAAAATGTAGTAAAAAATGTAGTAAATTTTACTACTTTTTTTACTACTTCTCCGTTGACTTTACTAAAAATGAGGTTTTAGTAAAGTCAGCGTAAAAGTAGTAAAATTGCACTGCGGTGAACAGTTCAGAAGTAGTAAAATTTACGACATTTTATACTACATTTTCGTTGACTTTACTAAAAGAAGACCAAAAAGTCGTAAAATTTACTACTTTTTTTACTACTTTTGCGTTGACTTGAGTAGTAACGGTCAACTTTTAGTAAAATTTACTACTAATTTTAGTATTAATTAGTAAACTACGTAAGTCTCACGTGCAAGTACCGTTAGCCGCTTCCGGCATTGGCATAATCCTTCATATCGTAGCCTCCAATTATGGCCTTTTGTGCTGGTAAAAGAAAAAAAATTCAAAAGTGGACTGATCGACAAAAAAATTGAAACAAGAGTGAAGGAATGAATTTACCCGGAATCGATCGCATTAGATTGGGGAATCAAATCGAAGTCATGGTCGCTAGGAGCAAACCGAAACCACTGCGACATCGATGCACGGGGGAAGCTCGGCCGGCTGGGATATGACTTAAAACAATTCCTACCGAGAAAATCGAGAGGACAGTACTACCTTTTGTGACGACGAAATCTCAATTTTCTGTCAAGCTTTCCTTTCTTCTCAGTGTGTGTCCCCGTCTTTTTCTGAGTATTTGTGCGTAACTATTTATTATTTTTTATCGAATCTTTTTTATGATTTTTGTTGATTTAGATTATTTTTATTGTTTTTTTCGATGATTTTTATTACTTTCAATGATTTCAGTTTTTCTATTTTTTATGATTTTTGTAGAAAGAAAATTGGGTTCTGAAACCGATCAACCCTCCAAATATTCAACAAAACCCTATACCCGAGCATGCGAACGTGATAACAAATGATGATTTCGGGCCAAAGCTTCCATCCATTTCTTGTGCTATGTAGTTAGAGTGACCACTACATCGGTTGAAGGGCGAACTGTTCCGACTTTTCCTTCACATTTACTTTGAGTTTTAGTTTTTTGAATTGTGTCGAGTTTATTGTGCTCGACTTGTGGACACACAAATGTGTCTTTCCTTAGGTCGAGTCACCTTGCTACATTTTTACCATGGATTAGCAAGGTAGTCCAAATATGTGATAACACGATATATTAGGAGTTGTCTTGTTGAAGTGTGGAGGGAATAACGTTAGGCGTATGACGAAAATAAGCGTTCTCTAGGGAAGTTCACAACTGTTCCAAGCTCACTGATGCCTAACGCCTCTCGCTTCTTCTTCTTCTTCTTCTTCTTCTTCTTTTCATTTTTATGATAACCTTGAAATATTATATCTTACAGGAAAGGTGCTTCAGAAACTGACGAAAATCTAAATGAAGAACCTCCTGTTTTGTCCACAACGCTGAGTCGCTAGATGGTTACTACAGTTATAAGCGAAAATTTTGATGCTACACAAAAGATGCTCTAACAAGGGCAACGATCCGACGTACAATCGACCCACGATTTGAGCATCCACGACTCGCCTATTCATTGTAAACTTATTTTAAAACAGCACCGTGCGGTACAAATGCTGGGGCATTTCATTTTAAGAGAAGTCGAGAAATGTTACTAACATCAGTTTCCCTAAACTCGGTTCTCTCTTGAAATCAATTTGACTTAGAAACATTTAAGGACATTAATAAATTTATGTTGCTTGCGTTTTTGCCTGAAATGAATTTTTAAGAAATATTTTCATAAAATTATTTACATAGACATTGTTAGCAGTACTGAGCTTCAGATTATTTTTTTAATGTCAAATAATCTTTTTTCTAAAAACTAGGCTAAAATAAATTTGCATATCATAAACACATGATAAATGCATCTCTTTTCTTTATGATGCATGCGATTTAGTAATCCCTAATTCCGGAACCTTAACGAATTTCCATAACTTTTCTAACTTGAACTTAAAATAAGTTAGTGGCGACTCCGACACATTTTCAAAATCCGAAGCCTGATCGTTAAGGGAGTATATCCATTTTAGATAGAACCGGAAACGAGATCCACTCGTGACACATACCGGACCACCGGACCTTGGGGCAGAGTCGGAAAAATCGCAAGACAGATGATACAAGGACGGTTGTCGCTTCACCTGCATCTGTCGCTTCCCCCGCATCTCAACAAACATCACTTGGTGGATGCCTCAATCTGCCGGTCATCGTGTAAGCGAGGCGAAGGGAACATCGAGCAACGCGACTCTCAGGCGACGAAGGGCAACCACGCGACGAGTAGCCCAAAGGACGGTTACGATCTGACGGCTCATGTCTAACAAGATGCACACCAAGAGTCGTGCCTGCTCCACTACCCAGCTTCATTGTCCTTTCAGATCTTGTCGGGAGTAAATAATATATTTCCTTTCTTCATTATCTGTCATAACCTTATTTTTATTTCCCTTATATTTTCTTTCGTTTCCTTTATTGTTTTTTCATGGGCAGCCTATATAAGCCTTTGCATTGTAAGAGTTATAAGAAGATTATTCAGACTTTTAAAAATGTGTGACAAATGAGTTCTATCCGAGTCCTCTTTCATGGTGGTGTATCTGTATCCGTGGAGGTTGATCTCAACGTATCCTTCATATCATCCCTTCAGCCATCCCGCTTCATCTTCTACTTTTCCGACCATTCCCACATCACTCTATTCCGCATCCTTAGTGACGTCCCCATCGTTTTAGTATTAGAATCATCTAACCGCCATCCCCGTATCAACAGAGACCTTGTGTAATGGAAGGGAAAAGACCATGTGGATGCTACATGGGAGAAGGCAAACTCCTAGTGGCAATTTGAGCATGAGGTGCAGGCGTACCTCGAGAAGGTGACGACGAGAGCGTCGACTTCCTCTGGTGGGGGAGGCTTGTTAGCATGCTGTTACGCGTGCACATTCAAAGTCGCGGCCAAGGTCAATGCAACTCTGGACAAGCACGAGCAAGTGGGCGAAGGGAAGGCTTCCCCACAACTCTGGACAATGTGGCAAGAAAGTCTTCCTGGCCGCGGAGGATATCCAGGATAACCTGACGCAACAGACGATAAGATGACAGGGATAAACCGACGCGACAGGGATAAGCTTATGCGACAAGGCATTGGCAGCGTCCTGGCTTTGTCTGAATGATTGTATATGTTGAATTCTTACACCCAAGATCCATCTATATATGTAAGGAGGCTTAAGGAGACGGGATACAGATTGGGTATTGGCTTTCTTTCATAGTGAGAAAAGAAAATCGGTGAAATTTACCAGAAACCTGAGTGTCTCTTTCCCTTCGTCCCCTCTGGTCCCTTAGTGCCCCCTGGCCCTTTGAGAAGGTCCATGAGTGTTCGGCGAACGGCTTGCGGGTGTGAGCGTGAGCAACACGTGAGAGAGCGTGAGCAATACATGACTGAGCGCGAGCGAAACTCGGGGAGGGAACGAGTGGGAGATCATGGGGATCCGTCTGCACGTTGTTGGTTGTACACTTGAGCGACTGCAGGTTCAAAAAATTATTGGTGTATTCTCGGACATGTGACAGTCTCCCTGCCGATTATTTTTTTTTTACTAAAAGGGGAATAGATGATGGAAGTGGATTCCACTTATTTTGTTTTTATTTCTTTAACATAAAGAGAGGAGTGAAGGGGTTGTTTAGTTGGTGGGGAGTCTCTTCTTCCTGATCTGCTGAATGAATTCACGTAGCTTATCCTGGTCCGGGAGCGCTGCAGTGACACTTCCCCTGAGCAGGCACCTCTTCAGCCATCCCTCCAGCTTTGGGAGATGGAGCTCGCTCGCCGACCCGAGGTCTAGGGTCTTCTTCAGTGCATGGAACCACCAGTAGTAAGGGACGAGGGACAGGTCCAGATGCCCGAAGCTCCCCCCACCGAAGTACGCCTTCTCCCCAAGCTCTGATTCCAGGAGGCTCATCCATTCCGCCAGCTCCTTCTTGCCTGCTTCCTGGGCTTCCACCGAGCCAAACCACACTGACCGTATCGAAGAAAATACCTACAGAGGAAAAACACAGCGGCATTGGACAGTTAAGTAGCCGTTTTGTAGCAGTGTGACCAAATGGATGAGAGGAGAAAGCGGAGGAGAAGAGAAACCTTCTTGTCTGCAAAATCAGCCCAGAACCTGGAACGGGCTCGCTCGTGAGGGTCAGAGGTCAAGAGGGCGGGTCCTTGAGTCCAGGCTTCATCGATGTACTCTACAATGATGGGGGACTCGCAGACGGGCCTGCCGTCATGGATGAGGACGGGGATCAGCTTGTGCACGGGGTTCATCTTCAAGAGCAAGTCGCTCTTGTTGCTGAGAACCTCTTCTCGGTCTTCGAATTCCACGCCCTTCTCGGAGAGGGCGATCTTGACCTTGATAGCGTAGGGGCTAGGCCAGGCACCCAAAAGCACTACTCCCTTTCCCTCTGCCGCCATCTTTCGTATGTCTCACCCCGCTCTTTCGGTCTTGGGTTTTGGTTTGTGTTTGAGTTGCATAAGCGAAATGAAGATGAGGGAGAATTTATAGACGCGAGGAAGGAGGACGTGAACGTGGAATTTGGGTCCCTCCTTTTCTTTTTCTTTTCTTTTTTCTGAGAGTGATGTCATGGCTCGCATCACCATCCTCCCCTTGCCTTCTTTGTTTCTTGTTCGACACACCTTCTTTTGGTGAAGTTCTTGGAATGCCAGGATTCGGTGACTCTCGGGAGTATATTTTATTAATCAAATTTATAAAAATTTGAACAGGGGAATTTGGAATTGGGAAAATAAAGTCGGCTGTTATTCTCTACAGTCATGATAAATATGTTCATAATCCTATTTTGTTCATTCTCTGAAAAATGTAAAACCAAACTTGGATCATATAATTTGAGTTTTATTAGATTGATGGACGACATATGTATAATCTAATAATTGTTATTATTCAAAGCCTTTGTTTTATTAAAACTCTTGTACTAAATGACATTAGAATAGTTTGGAATATGTCTTTTTTTTTTAAATTATGTTATGAACATCCTTCTTTCTTAAATTGTATAGGATGGAAAAATTTTATTTAAGATGTTTTATATTCGAATGTGTAATAATTTTCATTATCTAATAAACGAAATAGTATGTAAATGTGAACCGGAATGGTAATCATAATTGGTAGGTAAATTCCCCCGGGGGTTGGTGTTAGGTTAGGTTTTTTAAGATCTACAATTTAAGAAATAATATAAGTAAGATTATATGGTCAACTCTATATAATATAAATACATCTAGAAGTATTCGTGATGTAATGGCTCGCGTCGCCTTTAAGACTCAGTCAAAGGTAAAATAAATAAATATATAAACAAATGAGAAGAAATCTATATTCATCACATCTCACTTATTACACTTTTAATAAAAATTTGACATTTCAACAAAAATTAATCATTATATTTTATCTTTTTATGATGCACCATAATTTCTGATTGATACGTTATGTGGAGTACATGTCCTAATATATATTTGTTAAAGGAAAATTATCCGTGTGACATTTGGGCTTATGCCAGGCCCATTTCCTCTAACGTAGGTAGATGCCGCGTCTCTAAAGTTGCTATTTCAACTAGCGACTTCGGTCTACGAAGGAAGTCGAAAGTCGCTATTTCGCAATACATGAGTATCGAGACCACAAGACATGAGTATCATAATCGCGAGACCTAGGTCTCGAAAGGCTGAAATTACCAACTCCGATTTCCTTAAGACGACTGTTTTTTGTCATACGAGTGATCAAGGCACTAAAAAAGCTTTGCATCATGCATTTCTGTTTGTAACTGCCTTTTTCGGGACCTGAAACTGGTCACGCAGTTCGTCGACCTAGGATTCCAAATTTTTTAGAGGAAAACGATGACAACCCTAAAAGGACTAAAACGAGTGACTAATGACTAGGAAGACGAGAATTTAGACGGTGAGAAGATTTTTGAAGATTGCATTATCGGGACTCATCCAGTCGTCCATTGCCCGTTAGATCAACACGTCTCCCAACAGATTCAATGCATTTTCATGCCGAGATAATCTCCTCGCATCAGTTGATATCAGAGCGCACGGTTATTAACCAACACTCTCCCCGGAACCCAACGACTTCTACATGTCTATTTTTTTATTTCTTGTTAACATATGGACATCATGTAGGGTGCATGAGAGATTGGAGTCGATCCCGGAGAAGGTCTATGGTAAACTCGACTTCCCTCTCCGGTGGCAGCCTCGACAACTCTTCCGGGAAGACAAATTGACATCACTGCACTTAAAATTGCTTCAGATCGATGTCACAACTTAATGATATGTATGAATATGGACAGGAACATCGAGTTTAGTTAGATAAACCCACTTTGTTCCGTAGCCATACCCTCCCGTCCGTATTAAAGATTGTGTCAATATTTTCGTTTGATCCCATAGGTAAAAAAATCTAGGAGAATCACAAGTTGCCGCGGCTGTGGTAAAGGAAGCTATCGAGGAGGATCTAGCTGAAGGGTACGCAGCGTCTCTTTTGGTTTTAAAGCAATACTATGAAGGTCTTGAATGATTTAATGTGTGCTTCATTATTTTCTTTGACGTGCTTTTGCCATTCTCGCCATTTCTGTTGGAGGAACCGCCGTCAACATTAACGGCTATATCAACAAATTCGCTCTTTCAATGTTTGATTATTTTAGTACGGGTTCTGAAAACTCAGGCTTTTCTGGGGATTGCTCACGGGGAGCGGTTTGAAAGAGAACGGCGTAGATGGCGGAGAAGTTTCTATGACCTTCCCAAAACTATCTTGGCTTGAGCCACCGGATAGTGTGTCCCTCGGTACACTAGGAGAATTTTTCCTAGAATGTGAATGACGTTGGATGCTTTGATCTGTTTGGCGGGTAAGATGCGTGTATTTTTTGGACCTGACTTTTAGTGTTTTTATACGTGTTTTTGTCAATTTTTTTTCGAAATCAAGTAAAATTTGAAGTACTCCCACCTAAAGAGTTAGATATGAGTATTATCATGAAACTCATTCGATGAAGCTTGATGTCCATGGGAATGAGTCCCCATGACCTTCGGAAATTCTCTGTCCAGGGGTTGTTACACCAAACACAACATATGTGATGCGATGCGTTTTATGTTATTACTATATCTCAGAAATCAAGTAAAATGATTAATTCAATGATGACGCACCCTTTTCGAGTTGACTTTCAAGTATCTACGATGAATTTCCAATGAGATTATCATGACCAACCTCACTTAATTCATTTGTTTCGATTCATGTGATTATACGATACTTTGGGTTGTTCACCCCATCTCTATCCTCTTCTGTTGGATCGTTTAAGTACACTAAGAGGGGGTGAATTAGTGTTTATCACATTTTCGTCCTTTCTCAGCGTACGCGGAAGCGTAATGTGTCACTGCAAAGCGTTTCTTAGAAGTGATGTCGGCTCACCGAAAGCGTTACGATTTTGATCGTTAGATACTCGTATGGATGTAAGTACGATCATAAGGAACACAATTGTTTTATAGTGGTTCGGCCTTAATCGACCTACGTCCACTTCCCCGGTGGAGGTGATTCCACTATATAAATATAATGGGTGCAAATGAACCTTTTGCACTAGGCTTTGGGTAGCTCAACAAGTGAGATTTAAAATCCTTTACAAGCGAAGATCACTCCTGGGCAACGATCAGCACCTCACACAGTGGACGTCTTCTCGTTTCCAATAAAATGATACTCACACTCAATAGTTGATTGCTCAAAGGATTTCCACATAGCACATTGTAGCTTAGGCGTAAGTCTGTCTATCAAAGCACAAAGACAACGTCGTGTTAGAGGATAAATCCTCACAAATAATTTCTGACAGTGACGGAACAACTACTCAAAGAGCAGCCCGTTTCTGGTTCACAGTAGAAGAATGCTTCAGCATTTAATAGCTTAACAAAGGATTTCCACACAGCTTTTGTCTCTTCTCAAGATGAGCCTGTAAGCACTCAAGAGACAACCACAAAGATTCAGAGAACAAAAGAGATAAAACAGGGATTGGTTCTTCATAGAGCGGAACCTGACTTCTCATACAGCGAGTCAGGGTATCCGTCCTACACTCAGTTCGGACGTGCAAGGTTACCAGAGTCGTGATTCACTACACTGCACACTCAGTGCCTAGGGTGGAAGTTTCAGATCCGACGGCTCCCACGTAACCTACTCTACTATCCCTCTGTATCAGGAGGTCGAGACATCTGCACAGCACCCCTGTGCTCGGGAGGACTTCTTTCCACTCCTCCGGCGTTCCCAACTCTGCTCTACCCTATAGGCACGAGACTTCTGGCGCGCACCCGCAAGTGCGTGTATAACTGCTAAAACTCCGTCGGTTTGAGACTTCCTCGCGAAAAGACACAATGAGAATGGCTTCTTGTCGATGGTTGAGCAACTGGCGATCAGCACAGGTAGTCACTTAGCTTCCCTTAGATGTCGTCAGCCGCTCGTTGAACGCACTGAGGATACACAGTCCTTCTCACAACGAACAAGGTGGCACACAGCCCTTGGCACTCCCACACGCAGATTGCGAGAGGTAAGAACCAGGCGATCACTTAGCACATTCTGTTCTCCGCTGATCACACAACTCTTCAAAGCTTCACACAGATCGCACAGGCTTTGGACAACCACATAGACCACACAGATTCGTTGTAGAGTGTATGAATGTCGTCTGGTTTTAATAGGGAACGAATAAGATAATTTGTTTCCCAAATACCAGGTTTTAGGATGCTATAATTAGGCTCAGTGGACAGCTGCTTAAAAGTCATAATGACCAAGAAGGAAATGAATCTTTATCAACTTTCCTAATTCGTGTGATTTGAACCAATCAACATCAGAATGATATCTGATTGTTGTTTTAATCATTAGCAACGACAAAACAGGAATAACAATATTCCTTAATGGCTGTAGAAATAAAATAGGATAAAATTTGTTGCTATAATTAGAGATTCTATTTCCAAATATCTCTAAACATAGCTATCTGATCCCCACACGTATTTATGTAAATAAGATAACGTAATTTATCATAAATATGATAAAATCACAACAATTAAGCTGGAATAATAATCATTCCCTCGTTTTGGTAATTGTAGCGCTATAATGCAGTACAACTTTGCTGCAGTGTAACAACACACTTCTCAAGCGGTACAACAACACATTTCTTACGCATACGTCATCATCATATGATTTATCGTCAGAATAATATCTGAGAGCCTTGTCTAAGTTTTATGGGAAAAACTTCGTGGGAGGTGTCCAGGTTCATTAGGACGATTCCCATTGATTGGTTTCCATAATGTCAACGGGTCAGACCAATCTGAACGGATACCTACTCAACGGTCGTAGAAACGGAGAAGGAAAGTTCTCAACCGGTAACTTCCCTTATAAATATATTGTTTCCAAATCTTTAATTGAAAAGACAATATTCTGACTTTGAGTTGCCTAATAAAAGGATCCGATGTATTTAGACATCTCAATATTATTGGAAAAGGAAATATATTTCCAAATTTCCAGTGAGAAAGCGTAGCAAAACAATAACGACTTACTGTAGTGTAGCAACGTATAGCTCAGGCTAGTTGTGGCTCAGCAACACTTTGCTCAAGCTCATCACTAAAGATAAGCGAAGTGTTACAGTAACACAGTGCTATGAATATATGACATAGCTTCTCAAGCTCATCATCAAAACTAAGGTTAACATCTTCGTCCCTGGAATTGAAAGGATCCCATTTACGTCACTTTGGTCCCAAATCATAGGAGATATACTTTGACATTGCTCCTTATGGATGGTGACAATCCGTGAAGCCCCATCGCTCGAACTAGCGTGGCCAAATGTTTCTGGTGACCATAGTGAGAGTCATAAAACGATCACCTCATGTTGATAAAAGGTTCAGAGAATAATTTTTCTTTGCCTACAACAGAGACAAGTTGATATCAAAATCTCTAAAACCCCGCGTACAACTTATTCAAAGTTGTGCTCAGTTCGGATCAAAGTTCACAGAACGTTTAACAACACCCCAAAAGCACTGGCAGGGACAATATGGTTCATATTTCTCGCGAGAAATGGCAGAGGCCTGCTTCTAAATGTTAAGCGGTCGGGATATTCCTTGTATCCCTAGAGATGATGTACTACGAATTATACGATCATGTCACGTTGAAATTAAGCAACTTCAAAATGGGAAAAGTGTCTCTACGAAACGTCGCATTCGATTGGGTGGGTGGCGGTGGTGATAACGTCAAAAAAACTGACAATTTTCCCTCACAACTTTGCGGAAGTTGTGCGTAGATATTGAATCCATCGATCAGTGTGAAGAGAACACCTTCAGTTACCAAGTATCACGAAGGTAGAATCTATCAACTAAACTTGTAGCATGTTTATTGTGGTTGACTGCTGGTCCTCAGATCCAGATCGATACAATCTATTTCAGATTCGGAAGCCCATTGGTTTTGATTGACGAAAATACGTGAAATTCCGTCTCTATCCACTGGCTCGTGTTGTCGTTATTTCCAGCATCATTATTATCTATCATGGAAAATATTGTTTCCACATTGTTGTCAAGAAATGGGTCAGTTACTATCATATGAATTCCTTTCTACTGAAGATCCATTTCATTCTCACTGGATAACTGATTTTGTTATGCTACTACCAATATCTTTCCGATTATTGTGGCTAGCGCAAAAACTTTCAGCCAATACCATTTCATCTGACAATTAGTGTAAAGCAACAAACGGATTTTATACTAGTAAGACTCGAAGATCCACGTGATCAAATGGTTGTAGCACTGTGCAAGGGTGCATGCATAACACAGTGACGTCCTCCTTCATCAGGATCATGAAGACGTGCTCGAATGAAGATTTGATTTGTTTTCCAAGTGAACATCAGAGTTAATCTTCAAACATCTATGTGGTTTTCCCAAGTCTCACACACGCATAGTACGTGAAAGAAACCACGTGCATATTTCTTTTTTTCCATGTATTCCATTGTGGCGTACCTAATCAGCTCCCTAGTTCGTCGGAATCTAGCTCTTCGGATGGATAATTATTTTTGCTTATGGTTTTGGAACTTTACGTATTTTGTCTTTCCGACGATTAATTCTACATCGGACTCATGCTTCTGCTGAGGTATGGCCTTTCAACGAGCTTTTCTCGTTCGGACCATGCAGCTAATATCCCGGCTTCATTCTTTTAGTTACATCTGTTTAACCCTGCTTCTTCAATGGGGAGTAGATTTGCTTCGGGAGGAGGAGGACGTCGTCGTTCAACTCCCAATTTGGTGGTAGTAGCACTTACACGTAACGGGCACATGAATAGAGTTGGCAATTCAAGTAGCTGGAGAAGACAAATTCTCGACCATGGTAGTAAATTTGACATTTTCCTTCATGCATTATAAAATTGGAGCTTCACGGAATTGCCTCTCCGAGTCTGTGTATGTTCATGCCCCTCCTAACGGATGTTGCTCATGGAGCCTTCCACAAGCATGTCTTCCCCATCCATGCTCGTCACTAGCACTTTTAATTATTGGTAACTTTCAATAGACGTTAATTAATTTTGGAATCCGAGACTTCCATAAGAGAATTCAAGCTCCTATCCGGCCCATGTCAAGAGAACATTTTGATCTCGCTAGGACAATAAACTGATGTATATTATACTCATATGTAGACTTTGCGGGCTGAAAAGTACCTATGAGCCAGAAGAACCCACATTGACATGGGGAAGCCATGAAGGGATGGAAAGTATTAACAACCATCAAAAGGTCGTGATGGCTTCGCCCTTATGCAAGTCCAGGAAAAACAAAAACAATCACTCAATAAATTCGACACTATCGCGGTCCTCCGCCGGTGATATGGGGTCTTCAATCTAGAAATTTAATATATATAGTTAAAACAAAAAAGTGTTCCCAATATATCCTGGGATGGGCTTTTGTCGTTTCGAAGAATGTTTGTATGATGCGGGTACTTGAGGTGAAAGATCCACGACCGTAGGGACTAATGTAATAAGGTTACTCACCTCCCTCCCCTCTTTGTCAATCCCATGCTTTGATGGCAAATTTATTAAGTACACCCATATATAGTATTTAATGGTTCCATTGAATGTGGCTTAGATCAGGCACGATTTAGGGAAGCCCTCGGAAGGAGAAAATTATTTACGTTACATAAGATATAACTTTTTCATAATTTTTTCTTTTTGTAATTAGAAAATAATTGTTTATGACCTCGATTTTCAATCTTGGCCCAAACTTTTAGTAGCACATGAATGAATGTGTGATATTTTTGTTTTTTTTTCGTATTTTTTTAACAGCTCCAGCATTCGATGCGACATATTGAATAAAGATAATAATGTTTAAAGGAACATTCAGATGGTAAGGGCATTCAATATTCATTTGAATATATAAGATTCAATTTTCAGTGATCGCTCCTTGAAGTATCTGCCAGGCCTTAGCCTTGGTGGGGCTGACTTACCCGGTTATCGTATGCTGAAGAGTCTATTGGCCAGAAGATGAGCTAGCTTAATCGTTTCTCACGAATACCTTTGGCGACCTCAAGACTCGGGAATTATAGAATTCGGAGCCAGAATCTGGAGAAGCTTCTCGGTCGTTGGGAAAAGAAGGTTGTCGTCATAATCGAGAAGTGTCTCTAGACTCTGGCTCCGAGTATTCTGATTCTTGAGTCTTGTTCCAAACTAAGGTACCAGTCGAGATACTTTAGATCATCTATCAACCGTTCATCTTGCTCGTGGGTGTTTTCAGGAATTACAATTCCTGCAAAAGGAACAAATCTTGGTTGCAGTCTCAAGTGAACCATTTGAAATTAAGAATGCGGCAGATTATGATGGATGATGTGTAACGACCCAACTTTTATGGATTTTCGGATGTAAATTTAAACTATGAAATGGTACTAGGAAGGAAGAATGAAATGCATATTAAGGCAAATGAGGTTGCAAGGAATCATATGGACAAATTAGACGGATACGTCCGTCGACTAGATGGATGCATCTATTTGATATCTAACGGCAGACGGATGCGTCTGTCGACTATACGGAAGCATCCTTCTGATCTGACCATGGACGGATGCGTTTGTCTCACCCGATAGATGAATTCGTGATATCTGACCGTAGACGGAATGCGTCCGTCCCTTCAGACGGATGTATCCGTGGGACAAGACGAGTACAAAACAAAGTCAATCGTTGATCAGATATCAAAGTTAAAGTAATTAGATTTAATAAAATTTTGGAGTCCCAAAGCTTCTTTGGTAAGCCACTAAATATGTGCACCAAAAAAAGGGGAAATGAAGGAGGGGTTTTCATTCTCTCAATTCCTCTCCCTCCCCTCTCATATGGAAGAAAAAAGAGGGAGACGAAGGAGGAAAAATGCAAGGAAGGAGAAGAAGAAGGGCGAAAAGGGTAAAGGCAAGGCCATAGAATGAGTCTCGGGTGGCTAGGGAAGAAGAAGGAGGACCAGAAGAGGAAGGACAAGGATGGACGTGTGAGGCAAAAGAGGACGTCCGGGAGAGGTCAGAAAGAAAGGGGTGAGCCGAAGTGTTGGGAGGTACGACCCCATCCTCTTCTATCTCTTCTTTTTGTCTTTGGCCATGTAAACTCTTTGCTCTATGGATGTTGTGGCATATGATGCCGGTTGGTTGTCGTATATAGGTCAGATGATGTTTTATACGTTGTGTAAGGGTCAAGTGACGATTGGTTTATTTTGTGGATGATGATTGATTCATGAGTAATGGTTGGATGATGGTTGGTTTGTTGTGTAAAGGTTGGATGTGAACTTTTATGGGTTAAGTATTCAGATGTAAATTGTAAAGAGTGTGTGAAATAGTACGATTAGAAGTGTGATAAAAAAAATATAAAATTGAATAAGCGGAACGGATGTAGTGGGAGAACAAAGAATGAGATATATTCAATATTGCATGGTTATGCAATAACTGGGTGGGAGATCCGTGCTGTGATGAATATGAGACGATAAGTAGGATTTGTGGATCTGAGCTCAGTATTCTTTTGGCATGGAACAGATGCAAGGATCCAAGTCCATGTATGTGAGTGACAGGTGAGAGAACCCAGATCACTTATACCACTGGAAGAGAGGATCCGTGCGATGGTGATGACATTATAAGAGGCTGGATGTGAGGACATGTGCTAAAGAAAAGTAAGATCAGTGTCTAGATGGGAGGATTTGGACCCGCTTGAGCCGGATGTGAGGACCCAAGACTTGTGAAACGGGGACGGGAGGATCTTAGCAAATCTAAAGCTTGAATGTGACATCAATTTCGGTTGAGGTACTGGGGAGACTTGTATCACTATTATATATAAACGTTGATGAGGTAATGAATCTAATGGTAAGGAAGTTGTATTCCAGAATGTGGAAGTGATTATGAGTAGGACTAAACGAAAATGGAATTGGACTCATACTTGGTATTCTAAGTAGGGTGATTGTACTTAATCTATCTAAAGGTCCTCATCATTTTATGTTTAAACAGGTTCCTAGAAGATATTCAATTTGTGAGGCATTGAATTCATGGGATTTTTACTAAATCTGTACGAAATCGATACATTCTAATACTAATGGAATATGTTTCGGAATGGGTAGAAGCAATTGTAGTACCCATTAACGATGCACGAAGTGTTAAACAACTTTTAAAGCAGATTTTGATACGGGGGCGGCAAGGAGTAGATGATTCCTAAACCGAAAACGAATGGGGACGTCACTAAAAAGGGTGCGGAATGGAGTGACGCTCGGTATGGACGGAAAAGTGTGTGGGGTAGGCGGCTGAATGATGAAAAGGAAGGGTTGAGATCAACCTCCACGGATACAGATGCACCACCGTGAAAGAAGACTCGGGTAGACTCGTTTGACCATGGATACAGATACACCACCACGAACAAGACGAGGGCGAGGCACAACACGGAGGATACAGATACACCACCACCGGTTGATACACTCTACTCAATCCGCACTTGGAAATCCACCAAATGAAGAACGAGGTTTGAAGGAGAATCCACTCACTTCGGATAAAAGACACTAAGTCTGATAAGGGTTTATAATTTGATTCCAAAAGCTGTTTTTCAAATGAGTACAAGGTGCCCATTATATAGGGAACACCTGAAGAAGAACTTAAATGCACGAAATGAACCTAGGCTGGTTGCATGCAAGGCAAGATTCATGGACGGGCCATAAATGGCTTATTGGAAATGCAACAAAGTAAATGCAAAGCATAAATGACAAATGCATGAATGAGGAATGCGAATTGATTCAGCTTCTTTGCGGCTCTTCATCTTCGAGACTCTTGGCTTGGCCGACTCTTCGTTGCTCAGTCGCTGATGATGTCAAGTCGCACTCGTCAAGTCGACGCCAAGTCGCAAGTCGCACTCGTCAAGTCGACGCCAAGTCGCAAGTCGCACTCGTCAAGTCGACGTCAAGTCGCAAGCGAGTAAAGTGACGCCTCTCTTGCTGCGCGTCGACTGGGCTAAGTTGTCGTCCGTCTTTGTATCATCCTCCCCTTGTTGAAAAGAGTTTGCCCTCAAACTCTCGTCGTCGTCATCCTCCACAAATGGCATGAGATCCTGGACGTTGAATGTGGCAGAAACTCCATAGTCACCTGGAAGATCAATTTTGTAGGCGTTGTCGTTGATGCGCTCGACGATCTTGAATGGTCCTTCTGCGCGCGGCATTAGTTTGTTCTTCCTTTTGCCTGGGAATCGATCCTTGCGCAGATGAATCCAAACTAAGTCTCCTGGCTGAAATATCTTCACTCTTCTTCCGCGATTGGCTCTTTCCGTGTAACGTTGATTGGCCTTCTCGATCTGCGCTCGAGTCTTCTCATGGAGCAATCGCATCTCCTTAGCGCGCTCCTCAGCATCTCGGCTAACTGATCTCATATCGCTCGCAGGCATTAGTTCAACAGGGACTAAAGGATTGAGTCCGTAGACTACCTGGAAGGGTGATGACTTCGTTGTCGAACTTGGGGCTCGATTGTATGCGAACTCAACATGGGCAAGCTTGATGTCCCAATCCTTCTGGTTCTTCGAGACCAAGGTTCGAAGGATTGCAGCCATAGTGCGATTGACAACCTCCGTTTGTCCATCGGTTTGCGGATGATAAGCTGTGCTGAATACAAGCTTCGTTCCCAACTTGTGCCACAGTGTCTTCCAAAAGTAGCTTAGGAACTTCGTGTCGCGATCTGAAACGATCGACTTGGGTACTCCATGCAACCTTAGCACTTCTCGAAAGTACAAATCTGCTACGTTGGTCGCATCGTCCGTTTTCTGACATGGGATGAAGTGTGCCATCTTCGAAAATCGGTCGACCACTACCATGATCGAATCCTTTCTTCGTTGCGTTCTTGGCAATCCTAGTACAAAATCCATACTCACATGTTCCCATGGTCGCTCTGGGACGGGCAATGGAGTGTAGAGACCCTGAGGTTGGACACGGCTCTTCGCTTGCTGGCAAGTCGCACATCTCGCGATTAGTCCTCGCACTTGCTTCTCCATTCGAGACCAATAGAAATGCTCTTGTAGCATTGCCAGCGTCTTGTCAACTCCAAAATGTCCAGCGATTCCTCCTCCATGGACTTCTCGGATAAGTAGCTCTCGCGTCGAACTCCTTGGAATGCATAGCTTAGAGTCGCGAAATAAGAATCCATTCACCTGGTGGAATCGATCGATGGCTTGCTGGGCGCATTGGACGAAGATCGCTCCAAAATCTTCATCGTCCTTGTACAACTCCTTCAAATACCCAAATCCAATCAGCTTTGTCTCCATCGTAGATAGCAAAATCATTTTCCTCGAGAGAACATCTGCGACTACATTCTTCGCGCCTGGTTTGTGCTTCAAGACAAAGTTGAATGCTTGTAGAAACTCTACCCACTTCGCATGTCGGCGACTAAGCTTGTGCTGACCATTAATGTACTTGAGAGCTTCATGATCGGTGTGCAACACAAACACTCTGGGCAGCAAGTAATGAGTCCAAGTCTCGAGTACTCGAACAATTGCTAAGAACTCCTTGTCATACGTCGAGTAGTTCAATTTGGCGCCATTAAGCTTCTCGCTGAAATAAGCGATGGGTTTTCCCTCCTGCAGCAAAACTCCTCCAATTCCTACTCCCGATGCATCACATTCCACTTCGAACATCTTCGCAAAGTCGGGTAAAGCTAGAACTGGGGCTGCGCTTAGACACTCTTTCAGTCGCTCGAAACTAGCTTGTGCGACTGGTGTCCACTCGAATTTGTCTCCCTTCAAACATTCGGTGAGTGGGGCTGCGATTGAGCTAAATCCTTGAATGAACCTCCGATAGAATGACGCCAAGCCATGGAAGCTGCGAACGTCATGGAAACTCCTTGGAGACGGCCACTCCTTGATCGCTTCAATCTTGCTCTCGTCCACCTTAATTCCTTCTGCTGAGACGACAAATCCAAGAAATATTACACTCGGTTGGAAGAACTCACATTTCTTGAGATTTCCATATAGCTTTTCCTCCCGAAGTGTGTTGAACACAGCTCGCAAATGATTGATATGCTCCTTATTGCTCCGGCTGTAGACAAGAATATCGTCGAAGTAGACGACCACAAACTTCCCCATGAATGGTCGCAAGACATGGGTCATTAGTCGCATGAACGTGCTGGGCGCGTTTGACAATCCAAATGGCATCACCAACCACTCGTACAACCCGTACTTAGTCTTGAAGGCTGTCTTCCACTCGTCGCCTTCTTTCATCCGGATCTGGTGATAACCACTCCGCAAATCCACTTTGGAAAACACCTGCGCTCCATGCAATTCATCCAACATATCATCCAGTCGAGGAATAGGAAAGCGATACTTTACTGTGATTTTGTTGATCGCTCGACTGTCCATGCACATTCTCCATGTGCCATCCTTCTTCGGCACCAATATGGCTGGAACCGAACATGGGCTCAAACTCTCTCGAACTGATCCCTTGTTGACAAGCTCGTCGACTTGCCTCTGCAACTCCTTTGCCTCCTCTGGGTTGCATCGATAGGCTGGTCTATTTGGTAGCGACGCCCCTGGAACCAAGTCGATTTGATGTTGGATGCTCCGCATCGGTGGTAATTCGACTGGTAGCTCCTCTGGAAATACGTCCTTGAACTCCTCAAGAATGGAAGCGGCCTGAGGATGGATCGTCGCTTGACCTGGGGCGGATTCGACAAGAACCACAAAATAAGCCTTCTCACCTTCTTGAATCGCTCGAACTAGTTGAACTCCCTTGAGAGGCTGGTCGCTAAGTCGATCCTGGGTCGCGATTGCAGGCTGACTAGTGAGGGGCATCAAAGTGACCTTATTCTCTCCGATGTGGATGGAATACGTATTGCGATACCCGTCGTGTTGCGCGCGTCGATCAAACTGCCACGGTCTCCCCAATAGTAGGTGGCATGCATCCATGGGAATGACGTCGCAAGCGACTTCATCCTGGTAGCTCTTCCCAATAGAAAATGGAAGTCGCGCTCGCTGGGTGACTCGAACGTCACTCTCCTTATTGAGCCATTGTAGACGGTAGGGATGTGGGTGCGCTTCGATGGGCAACTTCAGCTTTTCAACCATCGTTCTTGACACGGCGTTGGTGCAGCTACCACTATCCACAATCACCAAACATACCTTCCCTGCGACTGTGCACCTAGTATGGAAGATGCTCTCCCTTTGACTTTCCTCTTTCGCAGGTGTGACACTTAAAGCCTTTCGGACGACCAACAGCTCTCCTTCGTCCGGATACTCCTCTATTTCTTCGGCATCCCAAACAGGGTCGATGTTCTCATCGAACTCTTCTTCTTCATCAGACGGCTCTCTAATGACAACGTTTCTTCTCGTCGGACACTCAGAAGCCATGTGTCCTATTCCTTGGCACTTGAAACATCGTCGAGGATTATCTCGGTCGTTCGACTTAACTTCTGGTCTGGTAGTCGATGAAGGAGTTTTTCTCGATGTCGTCAGTGGTGGCTTTGCCTGGGAGCTACTCCCCTTGTTGAAAGGCGCGGCCTTCACAAATGGGCCGGTAGTCGCTCTCCTCGCTTGCTGCTGCTCCACCTTGTGCGCCAATGCTCGCACATCGTTGAAACTCCAATATTGCTGTAGGTCAACGGCATCTGCGATTTGGGGCTTAAGTCCTCGAAGATACCTGGCAATGGTTTGCTCTGGGGCTTCTTGGACATCACATTGCAGCAACAGTCTCTCGAACTCCCATGTATACTCCGATACACTTGAGACTTGTTGTAGCGACAGCAATTTGAGGTAGAGATCTCGTCGATGATGCTCTGGTAGAAATCTCTTCGTCATGGCCCTCTTCATTTTTGACCACGTACGAATTTTATCACGCCCTTCCCTACGGCGCTGCTGGTTGGTGTTCTCCCACCACAAACTCGCGTACTTCTTCAATTTCAAGGCAGCCAGTTTCACCTTTCGATCCTCGGGCACTTCCTCGTAATCAAAGATGCGCTCCACGGTGTGCATCCAATCGATGAACTCGTTGGGGTCCAAGTTTCCTTCGAACTCCGGAATCTGAACGCTCATCGTCGGGGCTCTTCTCTCCTGCCTACGATACTCCGGTGAAGATCCTCGTTGAGACTCCTCACGCCATGGGTTCTCCTCATCATCGCTCTCTATTCGACTGCGGGAAGTCGATGCATGGTGTGTCCGTAACGACTGTAGTTGCTGTTGAAGATCGGCTATCTGCTCCTCAAGCCGAGCAACTTGTGCTTCGTCTAGAGTCATACCGCGTTGAAATCTTCCGGCCATTGACAACCTAGCGCTCTGATACCAAGATGATACGGGGGCGGCAAGGAGTAGATGATTCCTAAACCGAAAACGAATGAGGACGTCACTAAAAAGGGTGCGGAATGGAGTGACGCTCGGTATGGACGGAAAAGTGTGTGGGGTAGGCGGCTGAATGATGAAAAGGAAGGGTTGAGATCAACCTCCACGGATATAGATGCACCACCGTGAAAGAAGACTCGGGTAGACTCGTTTGACCATGGATACAGATACACCACCACGAACAAGACGAGGGCGAGGCACAACACGGAGGATACAGATACACCACCACCGGTTGATACACTCTACTCAATCCGCACTTGGAAATCCACCAAATGAAGAACGAGGTTTGAAGGAGAATCCACTCACTTCGGATAAAAGACACTAAGTCTGATAAGGGTTTATAATTTGATTCCAAAAGCTGTTTTTCAAATGAGTACAAGGTGCCCATTATATAGGGAACACCTGAAGAAGAACTTAAATGCACGAAATGAACCTAGGCTGGTTGCATGCAAGGCAAGATTCATGGACGGGCCATAAATGGCTTATTGGAAATGCAACAAAGTAAATGCAAAGCATAAATGACAAATGCATGAATGAGGAATGCGAATTGATTCAGCTTCTTTGCGGCTCTTCATCTTCGAGACTCTTGGCTTGGCCGACTCTTCGTTGCTCAGTCGCTGATGATGTCAAGTCGCACTCGTCAAGTCGACGCCAAGTCGCAAGTCGCACTCGTCAAGTCGACGCCAAGTCGCAAGTCGCACTCGTCAAGTCGACGTCAAGTCGCAAGCGAGTAAAGTGACGCCTCTCTTGCTGCGCGTCGACTGGGCTAAGTTGTCGTCCGTCTTTGTATCAGATTTTCGTTCGGTTTGGAACACCACTACAATCATTATCGATGGGAGTTCTCACTCTTGCAACTCACGAATCAATACACTGATCTCCAAAACCCTTTTTTTTTTAGTTCCCGAAGAAGTGCATAATTTACCTTAATCTTCTTTGGGATAAAGCATAAGGTTGTGTTGTCATGATTCATAGAAAAGTAGTGAATTGGATGTTACCAATCGAGAGATACAAAGGATTCTTTAGAAGACGGTAAGCCCAAATCGTAGAAATTGGTCAAAATCACATGATGAAATTTGGGTATATCGAACAACATACGAGACACCTATCGGTCAATCTCCAAACAAAGCAGTCTTTGGGAAAGCTTAACATCTTCTAGTGGAAGTCGAATATAAAGCATTTTCAGCATTGAAGTAACTTAATTTTGATTTCAAGGTTGTAGGGGAAAATCTTTTGTGTCAGCTCAATAAGATGGGTGAGTTTCATAATGAATCTTATGAGAATGCACATTTATAGAAAGAAAAGACAAAGCGTTTGTACAACAAAAAGATAAAGGAATGACACTTTCAACCTTAGCTTTACTCTGTAATATGAAGCATAAGTTGTTTCCAAAAAAATTAAAGTCTTGTTATTGGGGCCATTCAAAGTTACCTATGGCTTCCCTCATTGGGTTACTGAAGGGGAAGCTATGAATGCTGAACAAATATTCAAGATAAATGGCAGCCAACTGAAATATTTATAAGGCATGAATATTGATTTTAGTTTCAGCTTAACGTGTATCATGTAGGCTTTGTAGGTGGTGCACAGAACTAGCCGTGTGGCCACACTGTACGCGCGCCCTCCGGCCTAGCACGCGCGCGGCGGCTCGGGCAACCCGAGGATCCGAGCCCGCTCCCCCGAGGCCCAGTCCGGTCGACGTTCCGGCTGGAACGCCGGACGCTGTAGAAAAGGGACCCAGGGTTGGGCCTTCAATTGATTCGCGAACGGGTCTGCGGGACGTTTTGCCAACCATCTCCAGTTCCCTGAATATAGCGAACAAAAGGCTGCGTATGACCTCGCTCACGATTTTTTAGGAGGGCTCAAGGAGCGGCTCGGTTTGCTGTCACCTCATCCTAAATGGCTCCGAAAAAGATGGTGTAGTTTAGCTTTGGTAAATTGTTTGGAGTCGCCACCGACTTAGTTTAAAAATGTGATTTTAAGTCGAAAAAATCAGAGTTGGGTTCGGGGATTCCTATTTACTAACCTTTGTATTCTAAAACATACGAAAGGGTGACGATTTGTCCAAAAAAGTTTAACTTTTGATTGATGGTGTTGGGCCCGATCCGGGAGTAGGCCGGACTTTTATCGACGTTTTAATGGGCGTTGGACCCGAATTTAGGTTTGTTTAATTAAAACCAATCATGAGACGTAAAACCTAAGCATACACGCAATCACAAATAATTATTTAGATCAAAAGGGCGGGGAAGGGCGATGATTGCGGGCCTATACACTTGGGCTCGCACTCCATTACAAGTGGATTTGAATAAAAATTCGAGGAGGCCCGCACCTCCCCTTTGTACCTTTGATTGAGTTTGGGGCCGCTTTAAGCCTTCGAGCCCACGGTTTTTAGGCCGGGGTGGATCCACGCGGTTTGATACACGCGCCTTCGAGTTAATCTTCGAAATTTTGAAGTTGATCTTCCGAGATTAGATGCTCGATGTACATGCAAAGAAAAATAAAGAAGTGGTTAATATTGTCGAATATGGAAGAAACTCGATTAATTTGAGAAAAGTAAGGCTTGTCTTACCGTTCCGATCCGAGATGTTTAATTGACATATTTGTTCTAAACATGCTCGAAGTTCCGCCGTTCCGCCGTGTTTTACATGCAAAATAAAAAGAAAGACGGAGGTTAATAATATTCAAAACATATTAATTTCATGTAGGTAAACAAGAATAAAATTATACTAATTTCGTAAAGAATTTTTAAAAAATAAAAAATTTTGACAAACAAAGAGCATGAGAAAACGAACGTATTTAACTAAGGTCTTAAATAAATCGGCTAACGATTGTCGAAGGTTAAAATGTCAAAATATGAACAATCTTTGAAAGAATAAAACAAACTATCGTAAAAGTGGTAAATTAAACATATGTCTGTTCAGATATAACAATAATAATAATAAGTAAATAGGTAAAAGAGTTTTTACCTTTCTGACCTTACCAAAAGCCCATCCGATGTCTCATCCCCTTTCTGCAGCACAACAGACAAAGCCAAAATGAACGTTGCTCGATTCTTTCTGCGCGACAGCTACTGAAGCAGACATTTGAAGAGGAAGATCCATCTGCTCAAGGAAGACTCCGTAGGTGGGTTCGTCTTGTGGGGAGGGGTTGTGCTGGTTGACTGATTGATGCGTGGGTGCGGTGTCCTCGAAGCACGGACTTGAAGTGGCGTCGGGGGCTTAGTGGTTCGCTGCCGCTGAACCCATGTTGCTGAGGAGAAGCCAGATCTGGAGCGACTGGAGGAGGGGGAGCCGCCGGGGAGCCGGGTAAACGCTGGAGCCGTCGTGGGTCGTCGGGGAGACCTCGATCTGCTGCTGCAAAGAGGGAGGACGGGATCCAGGGCCACCGCTGCGGCTGGGTCCAGGAGCGCTGGGGGGTGGGTTCGCCGTCTTCAGCCTTGGTTCTGGGCGAGGATCTTGGGCGCGAGTTGCTGGGGGACGACTGGAGAGAAAGAGAGGAGAGCCGCTGCTGAACCCAAGACACCGGGAGTTCCGTCGTGGGTGGATCTGCAGGCGTGGGCCGCTGAGGAGCTGATTGCCGCTGTGGGAACGCCGAAGGAGACCGCAGTTGAGGCGGTCGGGAATGTCGAGGGGGGGCTTCTAGTTCGCTGAGGGAGGAGGTGGGTTTCGTCGTCGCCTGATCTAGGGGATGGAGGCCGTCAGGAGGCGCCGGGAAGCTGCCGCTGGACCTGGAGGGCGCCGGGAGGGATGGATGGCCGCTGTGGGAGGCGCCGGGGAGCTGGTCGTCGCCGGTTCTGGGCTGGGTGAGGGCGATTCGCTGCCGTGCTGCAAAGGGGAAGGCGTCCGGGAAGGAGGCCTCCGCTGCCGGCTTCAGGAAGATCGGGAGGGCGAGCTTGGCCGCCGATTTCGAAATCGCCGGGGAGAACGCCGGGGAGCCAGGGATTCTGAAGACGTGGACTCTGAGGACGTTGGGGAGGACGCCAGGGAGCCAAGGCTGAGGGGGAGGGGCCACTTTGGAGTGTGGGTCGGCTGGTTCGCTGGTTCGGAGCGGGGCTGGCTCGCCGCTTTGGGGCAGACCGTCTCTGATGACATTGGTAAAGAAGGGTTGTAGCCATGCTGGATGGATTGAAGACGGGGTCGGCCTGGTCGTGATATCCGCGGTAGGGGAGCATTGGGAGGGGTGCCGGAAGGAGCAGGGCCGCCTCTGCAGACTTTGAAGGCGTCTGGGGGCCGGGGTCGGTTTCGTCGCAGCACTGCTTTGAGGTGCGGGGCTGTGGTGGTCGGCAGGGGGGGTTCTGGGCGATGTCCATTTTTTGGCGTGGAGTTATTGTGGCAACTTTGGGGTTAAGAAGGAGATGAGACAAAGTGGGAGACACGTTAGCGAGGGAGAAGAAACCAAGAGATGTCTGGTTTCTGGGGGTGGTTGGTTTGTCGCTTGAGACTGAAAACAGTGAGGCCGACGTCCATCTGCTGATTTCGAGATAGGGAGTGGAGCTGCCACTTCTTGGAGTTGGAACAGCTGCAGGAGATGCTGGTTGCCGTCGAGGAGAGCATAATATCTCCATCTGAAAAGTGTAAACCTGCACGTGAAGAAAGACAAATAAAAAATGAGGAGCCCTCTTGTATTTTTGATTTGTCTTTCTTCACAGGAGCCGGGAAACTATCTTCCGTCAACAACAGCTAGCTGGAGTCGGTTGGGTCACCTAGCGGGGAGATTCGTCTTCCTCATTGCTGAGGATGTCGTCATGTTTGAGAAACTCAGGGAAGCCACTTCGAGATGACTGGAAGCTCAGCGAACTCTGCAGCAGATTGTCGGGATGGCCGCATCGTCTTGAGGTATGTTGTACTCTTCTTTTCGTTTGGGTTGGCAACCGAGGGAGTTCCTGTTGAGTTTTTGGTTGTTCTTACCTTGGCTTGAACTTGTTGTAGGACTCCTGGTGGTGAAGGCAGCCGGAGGTTTGATGGTCTCCCGAAGGCTGGAGAATTTCAAGGGAGAGGAGCCGTCGGGAAGAAGCTGGTCGGGGTTGCGACTGCCTCCGAGGGTCTTGCAGCTACGTCTGTTGAAGCTGTTGCCGCTGCTACTGCAACTGGGAAGCCTGTGGCTGCTGCTACTGGTTGTCGTCAGATCCGACGTTGAACAAGATGGGGGTTTGCCGATTGTAAGGCTGGTTCTCCTCTCCCCTTCTTTTTGAGGGACAGAAGGTGTCTTATATTTCCTTATTTAGATGTCTGATAGTTCTCCTGCCCCCTTAAGGAGGGGGGAGAGTAGGATGTCATGTCCTTTGTTGTCATTTTGTCGTCTGCCTCCTAGGTCATTGGTATGCGGGAGGCTAGCAAGTCCCTTCAATCATGTCCTTGCCTCTATTCCCCGATGGGGAAAACTGTCTGAGAGCTTTGGTGTTCTTTGACCGCGGTTTGTAGGTGGGGGAGGCCGAAGGAATAGGCTGCCTTGCCCATTCCTCTTCTCATCATTTTTTTTAGCCTTGGACTGCATATCGTGGGGCATTGGTCGGAGTTTCTTTAGGAAATTGGTAATTGAGCAGTTGGATTTGATTTGTCTTTTTAAATTGGCCTGACTTGAATAAAAAAAGAAAAATCTATGAAACTATAAATTGGTCCTCAAACCTTTAAGGTGACTCTCGAATGGGTTCGAAATGAATAAGAGAGTTTAAACATTGTCGGTTTGTTTTCGAGATGGGAATTAACCGGTCCCATTCTTCTCGTTCTAAACTAAGCCAAGGAAGTGAGTAAAGTGTTACCTGCTAAAAATGAGTTTTGCTTCGTTAAAATTTAGAATTAAGAACTCGTTAAAATTTAGAATTAAGAACTCGACCGAGAATTAGTTCATGTAACTAATTCTTAAAATCTGGAATCGGTCGCCCAGTCATGTTTAGAAATGATAAAAAATCATCCGTTCGCTAATCATGTTTAACGATCTTTTAATGGTATTAGAGTAGTTAACCTGTCACCTTTTAGATGATACACAATTTGGGGATCTACACACACCATATGGTTGAATATTACTGAAATATATGTATGGCCACATTAGAGAAATTCCCACCATAAAATGAGTCGTGTGGCTTCGGAAAACTGAAATTCAAGTTATGACACTTTTAATGAAGTGTTTTAAGATGCAAATAAGTTGTAGAAAAATTTTTTAATAGAGGCCTCATCGTTGAACATGTGAACCTAATATTGTTCTGGAAGTTGATTACACCATTCATAAAAACATGAGCGAGCGTGAGCAACACATGAGAGAGCGTGAGCGATACACGACTGAGCGCGACCAAAACTCGGGGAGGGAACAAGTGAGAGATCATGGGGATCCGTTTGCGCGTTTTTGGTTGTACACTTGAGTGAATACGATGCGTGCAGGTTGAAAAAATTATTGGTGTATTCTCGGACCTGTGACAGTCTCCTTCCCGATGATTTTTTTTACTAAAACGGGAATAGATGATGGAAGTGGAGCCACTTATTTTGTTTTAATTTCTTTTACATAAAGAGAGGAGTGAAGGGGTTGTTTAGTTGGTGGGGAGTCTCTTCTTCCTGATCTGCAGAATGAATTCGCGTTGCTTATCCTGGTCCGGGAGCGCTGCAGTGACACTTCCCCTGAGCAGGCACCTCTTCAGCCATCCCTCCAGCTTTGGGAGATGGAGCTCGCTCGCCGACCCGAGGTCTAGGGTCTTCTTCAGTGCATGGAACCACCAGTAGCAAGGGACGAGGGACAGGTCCAGATGCCCGAAGCTCCCCCCACCGAAGTACGCCTTCTCCCCAAGCTCTGATTCCAGGAGGCTCATCCATTCCGCCAGCTCCTTCTTGCCTGCTTCCTGGGCTTCCACCGAGCCAAACCACACTGACCGTATCGAAGAAAATACCTACAGAGGAAAAACACAGCGGCATTGGACAGTTAAGTAGCCGTTTTGTAGCAGTGTGACCAAATGGATGAGAGGAGAAAGAGGAGGAGAAGAGAAACCTTCTTGTCTGCAAAATCAGCCCAGAACCTGGAACGGGCTCGCTCGTGAGGGTCAGAGGGCAAGAGGGCGGGTCCTTGAGTCCAGGCTTCATCGATGTACTCTACAATAATGGAGGACTCGCAGACGGGCCTGCCATCATGGATGAGGACGGGGATCAGCTTGTGCACGGGGTTCATCTTCAAGAGCAAGTCGCTCTTGTTGCTGAGAACCTCTTCTCGGTCTTCGAATTCCACGCCCTTCTCGGAGAGGGCGATCTTGACCTTGATAGCGTAGGGGCTAGGCCAGGCACCCAAAAGCACTACTCCCTTTCCCTCTGCCGCCATCTTTCGTATGTCTCACCCCGCTCTTTTGGTCTTGGGTTTTGGTTTGTGTTTGAGTTGCATAAGCGAAATGAAGATGAGGGAGAATTTGTAGACGCGAGGAAGGAGAACGTGAACGTGGAATTTGGGTCCCTCCTTTTCTTTTTCTTTTCTTTTTTCTGAGAGTGATGTCATGGCTCGCATCACCATCCTCCCCTTGACTTCTTTGTTTCTTGTTCGACGCACCTTCTTTTGGTGAAGTTCTTGGAATGCCAGGATTCGGGGACTCTTGGGAGTATATTTTATTAATCAAATTTATAAAAATTTGAACAGGGGAATTTGGAATTGGGAAAATAAAGTCGGCTGTTATCCTCTACAGTCATGATAAATATGTTCATGGTCCTATTTTGTTCATACTCTGAAAAATGTAAAACCAAACTTGGATCATATAATTTGAGTTTTATTAGATTGATGGACGACATATGTATAATCTAATAATAATTATTATTCAAAGCCTTTGTTTTATTAAAACTCGTGCACTAAATGACATTAGAATAGTTTGGGAATATGTCTTTTTTTAAAAAAAAAAATTATGTTATGAACATTCTTCTTTCTTACATTGTATAGGATGGAAACCTTTTATTTAAGATGTTTTATATTCGAATGCGTAATAATTTTAATTATCTAATAAACGAAATAGTCTGTAAATGTGAACCTGAATGGTAATCATAATTGGTAGGTAAATTCCCCCCGGGGGGTGGTGTTAGGTTAGGTTTTTTAAGGTCTACTATTTAAGAAGTCAAAATATTAAATTATGGCCTCAACTATTGACCAACTTTCTGTTTTGGCCTAAGCTTTGTTTGTTATATGATTTTAACCGGAGCTTCCATTTTAACCTATTTTATGGCCTACGTCGACGACGTTACTGAGCCTACCGACGTGGACTTAACGGTAGGTGATGTGGATCCGATGTGGCAAAATTTTTACTCACCACGTCACTCCTATGTGGCGACACGTGCCTCCGACCTGGTTTGGGCTATCCCTTTCTCCGATCCCTTTCTCCGCCTTTCGTCACCTGCGTTTCGTCACCTGCCTCCGATCCCTTTCTCCGCAACGTCCCCCTTTCGTCACCTGCGTTTTGAACCCTAATCCCCTTTCTTCCCTCCTTTCTTCACCGGCCTCCGATCCCTTCTCCACAACTTCACCCATTTCTTCCCCACTTTCGTCACCTGCCTTCGATCCCTGTCTCCGCAACTACATCCCTTTCTTCCCCCATTTCGTCATAGTTGCTGACCTGCCTCCGATCCTTGTCTCAGGCCAACCTCAAACTCCGCAACTTTACCCATATGTCCTCCTCCTCTTCTTCTTCTTTTCGTCCGGAATCTGAGCTCGTCGTCCGGAATCCGTGTCCGTGTGTTGTGTCCTCTGCGTGTCTCGCTTCTTATTTGGTTCTGATTTGATTCACTTCTGATTTGCTTCGGTCTCACTTCTGATTTGAGGAAGTTGAGTTTGATTGAGTCTCGCTTCTGATTTGGGGATCGGAGGCAGAAAGGGGGGAAGAAAGGGGATTAGGGTTCAACTAATTTTTTTTTTCAAACTCCTTGCTGGAATATTAGGTTGCAGATGTGTCCATGTGTCGTCACGTATGAGTGACGTGGAGAGGTAAAATTTTGCCACATCGGATCTCGTTAAGTCCACGTCGGTAGGCTCAGTAACGTCGTCGACGTCAGGCCATAAAATAGGTTAAAATGGAAGCTCGGGTCAAAATCATATAACAAACAAAGCTTAGGCCAAAACAGAAAGTTGGTCAATAGTTGAGGCCATAATTTGATATTTTGCCATTTAAGAAATAATATTCTATATAATATAAACACATCTAGAAGTATTCGTGATGTAATGGCTCGCGTCGCCTTTAAGACTCAGTCAAAGGTAAAATAAATAAATAAATAAACAAACGAGAAGAAATCTATATTCATCACATCTCACTTATTACACTTTTAATAAAAAAATGATATTTCAACAACAATTAATCATTATATTTTATCTTTTTATGATGCACCATAATTTCTGATTGATACGTTATGTGGGTACATGTCCTAATATATACTTGTTAATGGAAAATTATCTGTGTGGCATTTGTGCTTATGCTAGGCCCATTTCCTTTAACGTAGGTAGATGCCGCGTCTCTAAAGTCGTTATTTCAACTAGCGACTTCGCTATACGAAGGAAGTCGAAAATCGCTATTTCGCGATACATGAGTATCGAGACCACGAGACATTAGTACCAGAATCGCGAGACCTAAGTCAAGGGATGCTGAAATTACCAACTCCGATTTCCTTAAGACGCCTGTATTTTGTCCTACGTGTGATCAAGGCTCTAAAAAAGCTATGCGTCATGCATTTCTGTTTGTAATTGTCTTCTTCGGGGCCTGAAACTGGTCACGCAGTTCGTCGACCTAGGCAGTAAAAAAATCTAGGAGAATCACAAGTTGCCGCGGTTGTTGTAAAGGAAGCTATCGAGGAGGATCTAGCTGAAGGGTACGCAGCGTCTCTTTTGGTTTTAAAGCAATATTATGAAGGTCTTGAATAATCTAATGTGCTTCAATATTTTCTTTGACGTGCTTTTGCCATTCTCGCCATTTCTGTAGGAGGAACCGCCGTCAACTTTAACGGCTATATCAACAAAATGAGGGATGCATTGAACCAATAGATAGAGTGATCGGTGGACGAATCCCTATGGAATTGGCCAAACTGAAAACACTACAATTCACTACGGATGTTGCAGAGGATAAAGTCGCAGGCATCGTGTAGGCGCAACAACATGGTTAAACCTACTATCATGTCACTGATGGGATGGACAAGCAATTACCACGCCCTCTCATACCTGGTTAACGAGGTTTCGACGCCGAAATGAGAAACCGTATAGCGATACTACCGACAAAAGGTGATCGAAACAACGACATCGTAGAGACGGGTTTTTATAAGACAGAACGTACGAATGTGATTGCGATTTATTTGATGCACACAAGACTTTTATAGTGGTTCAGTAACTTGCCTACATTCACTCTTCACCTATAATTTGAATGGTTATCACTCAAACTCAATGTAGTAGCGATTACATAAAATAATATAAGATCGACCTTCTACAGCACAGACCGGAATGTTCTGCACTAAAGGTGACTCGTTGTACAGCACAGACCAAAAGGCTTTGTACTAGAGTGACTGAGTTAGACAGCACTGACCAGAAGGTTCTATACCAAATGTGTCAACCCTCTACAACATACATCAGAAGGTTCTGTGCCACAGGTGACTAAGTTTCACAGTACAGACCCTAAGGTTCTGTACCACAGTGACTTGGTGCACGTGTTAACGTGACTAACAAAGGTAACCAAGCGCAATCCCCTCGGGACAACGACTTCGCGGCGTACCCCTTGCGAGCACGTAGGGAACTCTGGCAAGCAGACATCGACCCCTGTCCAAGGATGGATTTTCCCTCCGGCGGCTCCACACGACCTGCACGACCTCCTCGAGATAGCGACTACGTGGCGAACTCCACGCAAGCACGTAGCAAGCCCTATGCAAGCATGTAGCAAACCACACGCAAGCAGACAGTAGCCTATGTCCTAGGTTCCTACACACACAGAACGTTATACCACAGAAACTGGTCAGTCCCTCATCTTCTGTTCTCCTACGGTATCTGCCCTTCTCTCCGGCCCACTGCACGTTGGCCACACCAGCCTCCAGCCGCACGCCTCCACCAACGTCTCCTGCAGCCTCCAACCAAGAGTTCCTCGTGGCCCCCAGGTCACTCTCCTAGAAGACTTCGCCAACGCTACAGCCTTCTGCAGCTCCGTTCCTCATGTGTGACAAACTCTCAAACGAAAAGTTTACAAGCTCTCAGGACACCCTCTGAATTTTCACGTATAATACAACAATGACCCTTTTTCAACCATCAGAAAAGTGTGGCTGAATATTTCTAATTATACAATATAATCTAGGTTAAACGTAGAAGGTGAATCTTGGCACTGCGCATAAAAGAAAGTAAATATTAGATAATATCACAATATTATATTTACAAAACGTCACTTTCAGGCAAGTATTCTTTAGGTAATCATAACATATCAATAGGATTATGATTTGATTATAATCCCATTGGCCAAAACTAATCAGCAACCTTCTGCGAATGAAAATAATCCTTGATTAACTTCCATAATCATCAAAACCGTATCATGAATGAAAGATGTGGATAAACATCCCAAATAACGGTTCATTGGTGGTCTGGTCGATCCAAAGAATGTTGGAGACAACTTTGCAGAACCTTACCATAAATAGGTGATATATTTCCGGAAAATATAATTCATATTGTGATTATTTAAAAACGTAATGTATTGAATTTGATCATATTAATATTTTGAGAAAATTCTTTTATTTTCGCAATTAAACAATTACTAAACAATCATTTAATTACAAAAATATTTCATACATAAAGTTCTCAACGTGAATAGCTTCTATAGTATAGATATTTGGCTTCTGTTTCACAAAAGGTCAAGGTTCATCATTAAAACTTATTCATCGGTTTTCCTCTCTTAAGAATGACAACATTAGAAGTGCTCCGATCACATTCTCGTAAGAAAGATAAATACACATCATAATTAAATAAGTGATATCTAATTGAAATGTTCCAAAACTTGGAATAAACTGCAACATCGGTTCTTCCTAGAAAGATTTACCTTGCACAACATGATCAGTACGATGTCTTGCTATTTTAATTGGAAGAGTGAAAAAGAGAAGACTAAGAAGAAAGCACTGACGAAGTCAATGTTCCGACCGAGTCACCTTCCGAGAAATTTCGGAAATGATGCGATAAAGTTTGGACGACCTGCCCCCGGCTAGTGGTCATTCGCGGCCTATTTATATCGAATGGACATAGAAACAATAGATGTGTTGAACGAGTAAGCAAGTCTATGTCATGATACAAGTTGACACCCGAGTTGGACAAAAACTACAAATTTAAGGACTGTATTTAATCCAATCCCGGCGAGTACTATTACTCTAATTCCAGAAAATTCGAAGAGAGGGAACAACTTTCTTCCGAGTTCTGACCTGAGTTCTTCGCTGATTCTTCGTCGGCATTGGGAATCGAATTTATCTCTTTGATAGTTCTCGTCGGGAATCTGTCAGTTCAACTGACCAAAATGATACCCAAGTACGCACAATCTCCGCGGATTTCGCCGAAGCTGATGAAATGGCAGGGGATGCTCCAGAGGATCAATTCAGTCACTACTGATGCGGAGGAGAAGCAGATGAGTGGTGATTCTGCGGTTTGCAAGTGGTTGGAGGATCTCCAAGATGTCACATTAGATACAGAAGACCTGCTCGAGGGGCTTGCCACTGAGGCCCTGAAGAAAGCCTTGAGTTTGCCTTGTGTGCTTTCTGATCGACAGATGGCAGCGGAGGTTGACAAGATTGACTGCAGATTGGATGAGATTTTCAAGCAGCTGAATTTACTGCAGTTGAGGGAGAATTCCGAGTCCGGATCTTCCTCCTTCCATCGACACATCTCCAGAAATATTCCAGTTCCCACTTCTTTGCCAGAACGAGTGTTTTACGGAAGGGAGAACGAAATGGAAGAGTTGACATCGAGGCTGATGAGAATCGATGTGGTTGATAATGAAGCTGCTAGCTTCACTGTAATTCCTATCGTGGGGATGGCTGGAGTTGGGAAAACAGCTCTCGTGCAACGACTATATAACCACGAAGTTGTGAAGGAGGAATTTGTACCCACGGCTTGGGCTCATGTTTCCGACACCTTTGACTGCATTGCTATCACCAAGAGCATCCTGGAGACGGTCGCTCCATCGATATCCTGTGAGGGAAAGGATCTGAACTGGCTTCAGGTAAAACTAAAGAGCCAACTTTCTCGAAAAAAGTTCCTCATCGTTTTGGACAACATCTGGAGCGAGAACTATAGTGAGTTGGACATTTTGTTGAATCCATTTTATTCTGGGAGTAGAGGAAGCAAGATTCTCCTTACCACCCGCAGTCTTCAAGTTGCTAAACTGGTGGGTCAACCGATGATATTGAGCTTCTTGAACATTGACCATTGCTTGTCTGTGCTGGCTTATCATGCCATAGGAAAGGAGAACTTTGAGACCCACGTCCATCTCAAGGAAGTCGCCGCTCAATTAGCTGAAAAGTGCGAAGGGCTCCCTTTAGCTGCAAAGACAATTGGAGGGATCCTTCATGCAGAAGATTCTGTTCACAGATGGTGGAATATATTAGACGTGGGTGTTTGGAACATTCGCCATGAAACTAACTATATTCCAGCGGCTTTGAAGTTGAGTTATGCCCATCTTCCGACACATCTTAAGAGGTGTTTCTCAGCATGTGCTTTGTTCCCAAAGGGCTATGCATTTGATCGGGAAGAACTAGTTCGCCTGTGGATATCTCAGGATCTGCTCGTGGAAGAAAAATCAAATTCTTACAGACAAGTTGGGATTGACTACTTTCACGAGTTAGAAGCCCGATCATTCTTTCAAAGGGAAACTGAAGAGAAGTTTTTGTTTTCTATGCATGAACTCATCATTGAACTAGCTAAATCAGTTGCCGGAGGCAAGTATTTCTGCTCAGTTAACTGCATCAGTCTTACCGATGAAGATTCGTTAGGAAAGGTCCGTCATGCATCGATCGTTGTGGATAAATGGGAAAGAGTTCCGGCACATAAACTGGATGCATATCGATCGATGAAGAAGTTAAGAACTTTCATGCCCATCCAAGTTTCGCCACATTATCGTCCCAACGTCTTCGTTTCCAAGAAGGTGATTGGAGACTTAATAACAGGCTTGAAGTACCTGAGGAAACTGTCACTGCGGTTCTTTCGGATCACAGAAGTTCCATGCCAGATTGGTGAGCTGAAGCTTCTACGTTCACTTGATTTTTCTTACACGCTAATTACGGTATTGCCAGACACAATATGCGACTTGGTTAACTTGAAAATTCTACTAGTTCGTGGGTGCAAAAGCCTTACAGCACTGCCTGAAAACATTCATAGGTTGAGCAATCTCCTTCATCTCGACATTTGTGGTGCCAGTGAGATAAAGGAGATGCCTCCGCGACTAGGTGAATTATTCAATCTCGAGATGCTTTCCAATTTCCTAGTGGGAAGAAAAATAGGACAAGAGTTGAAGGAATTGGGACCATTCCAGCACCTTCAAAAGGAGTTATATATTCAAAATTTGCACAAGGTGGAGCTTCTAGAAGATGCAAAGATTGCTGATTTACATGAAAAGCATGGCTTAACTAACCTGAGTTTCTGTTGGATCCCGGAGGATGAGACCACTCAAGATCATGACCATCAGTTGAAGCTCCTTGAGTTGCTGCAACCTCCCAAAAAGATTCAACAACTTCGAGTATACTGCTATGTTGGCAAGAGACTCCCATATTGGTGTGGTACTTCCTTCATCAACACTATAACGAGTATAACGCTATTTAATTGTCGAAACTTAGGTTGTTTACCATCATTCGGACAGCTACCATCCCTGAAGCATTTGTACTTCGACCGTCTCAATTCAGTTCGCAATATAGGACCCGGATTCTGTGGGAAAGGAAAGCCTTTTCAGTCATTGAGGACATTGTACTTTGAAAACATGGTTGCTTGGGAGGAGTGGTCTTCTTGTAGAGGCCCCATATGGGTGCAGCCGTTCTGCTGTCTTCGTGAACTTGTCATTAAGAATTGTCCCAATCTGAGAAGAGGATTACCACGAAGCCTCGATTCTCTGGTAACACTTACCATTTCTTGCTGCCCACTGTTAACGACAACGGAATCTACCCTCAGCCTACCATTTCTTCACAACTTGTGGCTGGAAAATTCTGAAGCGGGACTGTTTAGATTTAGTCGATCTTGGAAGTCTGACCAAGATAGTCGCTACAGGAGTTCAGCAAATTCCTTCCTTCGGCCCGAGGTGCTTGAACTCTTGGGTTGCAATAGAAGATCTTCAAATAGAAAGCTGCGATAACCTTGTCAAACTGTCCGAGGAAATTACAAGCCTCATATCTCTCCGAAATATAAGGATTCAAGGATGTGCGAGGCTCTTGGAGTTTTCTTGCACAAGATTGCCTCCCTCTTTGACATCATTAAGCATAGTTTCATGTCAGAATTTGCGACTTTTGCCACAGGAGTTGACGATTCTTCCCAGTGTGCTAAGCCCTTTAAGGCCGGTTGGCCTCAACAGTTGGAAAAATGAGAATTGCAAGGACTGTCATTTGATTGAGTTGAGGATTGGCAATTGTCCATCTCTTGGACCCTATCAGTTCTTTCACATGAGACTTCCTCATACTCTAAAGAAGCTTCAAATTGATCGCTGTAAGGGACTCGAGTCGCTCGAACGTCTAGGAACTGAAGAACACCACTGTCATTCACTTCAGGAACTACGTATCCGGTCATGCGAAAATTTCAAGAAGTTGCCGGACCAATTGTCACACTTCATGAGCCTCACTTTGCTTGCGATTGAGGATTGCCCAGATTTAGAGCTTGATCAGTTCCCTCCTCTTCCCTGCAACTTGTCGACGTTCCTGTTATGTAAATGCCCAGGTGTCCAGTGTTTGCCTCCAGGCATGAACAACCTCAGATCGCTGAAAAGGCTGGCTATTTTGAGTTGTCCAAGCATCGCATGCTTATCACAAGGAGGTCTGCCACCTAATTTGGAATCCCTTGCCATAGGATTCTGTGAGAAGCTAAAGACACCATTGGGTGAGTGGGGCCTGCACGGTCTCAAAACTTTACGCACCTTAGAAGTAGGGGGAGGCATGGAATGTGTGAATAGCATGGTGGGATTTCCATCTGCTGACAGCGGCTCCTGGGCCCTTCTGCTTCCTTCGTCCCTGGTTAATTTGTCTATCAACGGAATGGAGAGCGTCAAATGGCTGGTCGACGGTCTTTGCATCCACCTCACTTCCCTCGAGTCATTACACATAAGAAAGTGTCCAAATCTGTTGTATTTGCCCAGAGAGGGACTCCCTGCCTCACTGGAAGCCTTGTGGATCCTCGAGAGTGAGATGCTACAGGCGAAATGCTTGGAACCAAAAGGGAAATACTGGAGTGTCGTCCAACAAATCCCCGACCTCAGATTTAGGTGAGTTGAGGAATTCAGATTCCCTTGCTTATGGTCTGGCGTGCATTGTTTTGAATTTTCAGCGGTCATCTGCCCTTGTTAAAATGTTTGCTATTTGGATATGTGCTCCGCAGGGAAGAACTCGAATTCAAAGAAGCTCTGCCTCCTCCAGACTTGTAACAACCCGTTCTTGTTAAAAGAACCCAGCTAGATGACCAATCGTGATGTTGTGGGTACTGTCTTACTGTGTCTCCCTTGATCCATCTTATCAGTTTAGTTGGACCAGCCATGGTCATGTCCAGTTGACAAGTTTTTATTTTCTTGTGAACGTTCATGAAAGCTTCCTAAAGGATTTTCGAAAATTGGCCACTGATTCTGAATATGTCACTTGGATTCCAATGTAATCGGATCCAATTTAGTTCAGTTGAAAGTTTTAGTTCCAACACTTAATTTCATCCGAAGGAAACAAATTCGTTTGGTGTATGGCTGCCGCCAAATCATCCCCGAATTTACATCCTCGCTTAACTGTTATCTGAAGATGATTTCATGAGCCATTGGCCTTCAAGGAAGACGAACTTCAGTTTGTGGTGGTTGGAAGCATGGCCTCGTTGTTGGTTCAAAGGTGCGACGCAGAGATCAGCCATCCGCAAGTCCGATGCCCCACTATTAGAAAAATCATTCTGACATCAATAGTCAGTATGCTAAGAGACTCCAGAAATGGATCCTCCTCATTTGTCAAACCGATCCATGGTTGATCCAGCTATGCTCGTGATGGTCTGGCTTGCACGCTTGTCTCCTACTACCCTCTGGCTGGAAGACAAAGGGATTAGAGGTGGAACGCAATGGAGCGGGTGCTGTTTTAGTCGAACGCAGTGATGATTTTTCTGTCGAGGCGATACAATGAGCCCCATAGTTCTGCCCCCAACCACTGTTAGCTAAATTACAATTTACCAGGATCGGAAGGGATTATCAGATCTCCTCCTCTCAAATGCAGTGGCTTCACTGCTGGAGTACAGGTCGTCGACGTTTTGATGGATGCACCTGAAAAAGGCCAGTTTCGGAAGGCATAGGCTGAGATGGCTCAAATCAGATAATATTTCCTTCAATTTTCGAATATTGGCGGCATCAACAGCAGAGTCACACCCTCGGGCAGACTAATGCACATTCCTAATAATACACGAGGTTTTATCCTGAAATAGACGAGACAATGCCAGACATCCCTCAATGCTTAACCGTCGAGGACGGGCATGTAACTTGGACAAAAGAAATTGAAACTGTTGACGGCCATAAATAGGGGGTCCCTCTCGTCCCATTCTTCCACAAGGTGGCGATCCATGTTTCTTTAAAGGGGTTGTGGGAGTTTAGAATTAGAGAGTGTCGACTTCAACATCTGTCATCAAAGCAGGTCGGTCGACTTCGGTACGGCTGATTCAACATCGTCAGAATGTTGGACGTGCGTAAAGTCCTGTCCCCAATGCCAAGACATTTAGAAAATTATTGGTAGAAGTGAGACGATCCTACCAAAGGAGGATGCTACAGCAACGTGGAAATGACGGATTAAAGGGAGGAAGGCTATGTTCTCCTCACCACCATCGAGGTGCAGATTTTAGAACATATGAAGTATGTCGTCACATCGAAGTATGCTCAATATATTTTAGCAACTAGGTAGGTTATCAAAGGAATATGATATGAGTCCAGTTGTTGAAAAATGCTTTGCTTGCAGTTAGAAAATGAGAATTAAGAATTCATCAATTTTTCACTAAAGTAAAATATATTTGCCTAGAGATTTTAGAGTTAGACACAGGATCACGGATTATTAGTTTTAAGATGAGGATGATTATTACCGATGGATTAAGGCCTCGATATAAAGGATTCATTGAGACGGAGCAAGGATGGCCGACACCACCTTCCTTAGAAGATTTAGAAAATTTGTTGGCTAATCGGAAGACAATAGCAAAGTAGTTGATGGGCATTTCTTTGAAAAATAGAAAAAAAAAACATTATATAATCATAAAGAAAGAAGTTAGGTAAGAAATAAGGATGGGGAATGTTGATTCCTATAAGATTGTAGAAGTGGCCGATGAGAATATAGCCGAACCGACCGCATCATCATATGAGACATAACAAGCAAATTCAACAAAATAATGAAGAATGTTTCAACTAAGGTAAGAAGGTACACTATGAAAGAGACTATTGGTTCAAGAAAAAGAACGTGAAAGGGAATGATGTCACATTCAACGGTCCGGATGGAGACAAGTCAAAAGAAGAGTACAATCAAAAATCTATGTTTCATAGTGTTAGAAGAAGAAAGATTACTAGAAGATCAAGCTCTCGTGGTGGTGCACACTAACGTTACAGATTATGCCGGAAACTGTATATTTGACTCTGGATGCTCTTGTCAAACATAATTCAATAATAGAATTTGTAAAAAAATGGTTGATGGACAAAACAAAATCCAGACCAATATTTGTTGACAACAAAAGTGCAATGAAAAAAGAAGTTACAAAAACTAGAAGAAAATTTTTTTGCAACTAAAACTAAAACATTAAAGCCTTCTTAAAATCTCTAATATTTAGTTTTACTAATTCAAACTTATTCAACTAATAAATCGATTTCAAAAAACCTTAGTTAACTAACACTCATCCTCAAGGTTCTTTAGGAAATACTCTAAGTTTTTGTCTCGGGTAATGAAATCGGTCTTTTGCTAGAAGATTGGTCAAAATATCTTCAATTTGATCTTGAGATAGACAATACTATAGGTTAACTTCACCATTTTTCTCAGTTTCTCAAATCACATAATACGATCGAAATATGCTTCGTCTTACCATGTTGAACTAGACTTTGAGATATAGTAATAGCTGACTTGTCGTCAACATATATGATGGTAGAAACAACTGGCTTCCAATCCATATCCTTGAACACTATAGTTAATTGATAGATCCATAACTTATGCCAGGGGTATTATTAAAGGTCTACTTGTTAAGGTGGATAAGTTTATTTTTCCAGCAAATTGTAGTTCTAGATTTTGAAGAAGATAAGGATATCCCTATCATTTTACGGAGGCCATCTCAGCTACAAGTAGAGCCCTCGTTGATGTTCAAAAAGGTGAATTAACCATTCGGGTTAATGATCATGAGGTACATTTAACGTTTTTAAATCAATGAAATGTCCAAGTGAACATGATGAATGCTTTTAAATGATGTTTTGAATAGGTAATCTACTGAAATGGTATTCCATTAGGACACTGAGGATCCACTCAAAGCAACGTTAAATTTAACATTATCTAGCGATGAAGAAGCACAAGAAGCGATAAACTAGCTGGAAGCCACACCATGGATGCCGAAGTTCACACACTTTGAACCATTGGAGACGCCACATAATCCGATGAAACCATCAATTGAAGAGTCGTTGCAATTAAAATTAAAGCCATTAACTAAACACCTAGGGTATGCATATCTTGGAAGTGCTGAAACTTTGCCTATTATTATTTCTTCGGCACTAACAAAGGTGCATGAAGAAACGTTACTTCGGGTACTAAGGGAGCACAACTGAGCCTTGTGGTGGAAAATTGCTGACATTCATGGCATCAATCCGTCAATATTTATGCATAGAAAACAACCAAAAAGTCTCAGTGGAGAACCAACGGCGACTCAACCCAAACATGAAAGAAGCAATTAAGAAGGAATCATGAATAGGTTGATGCAGGTATAATCTACCATATATCTGACAGTTTTTGGGTGAGTCCTTTGCGGTGTATACCAAAGAAAGGTGGGATGATCATGGTCCCGTTGAAAAGAACAAGCTTATTCCCCATGCACAGTAACTGATTGGTGAGTTTGCATGGATTACTGGAAGTCGAATAAAGCAATGAGAAAAGATCATTTTCCACTACCTTTTATCGATCAAATGTTAGATCGTCTGGTAGATAAAAAATTTTATTGTTCCTTGATGGTTGAGTAGCTAAGGGCATGTTTGTTTGAAAAAACTTTCTATTTTTCTGAAAAAAAAAACATTAAAAGTTTCTATTTTTTATTTTTTTAGAATAAAAAACGTGTTTGATAGAGCATTCAGAAAATTATCATCAAAAAAATTTTAAAAATTATAGCACTCACAAAACAATTAAATAAATGTATGATTTCATTAAAAGTAATATATGCTTCAATTTTAATTATACATGTGAATTTAGTGAAATCGCTAAATGTGTAATTATTACGGATGAGCTTTATTATAAAGTGATTTATTCTATTATATGCGTATAACTAATAAAAAAACCATATTTTACAAATTGAATGATGAAACCATTTTCGAATAAGAAGAAGATTAACCAATAAAAACACATTAAATTTTTCAAACTAAAACTATTTTACTTATAACTTCAACGAATCTTTATCAAAATTTAACACATTATTGTTGCAACTAATTATACGTGGATCTAATTCAGTTTGACTCAAGATATAACAATAAAGTAAACTACTACTTAATTGATTTTATTTTAATTAAAATTACAGCAAGCGGAAAAATCGCGCAAAAAGTAGATAGAAGTGAAAAAAGTGGGTACCGAATATGCAGAGGAATAGTTTGCCCAAAAGTAAATAAAAGTGAGGAAGAAGAGATAAATGGAAGAAAATCAAATAAGGATGAAAGAAGTCGGTAGAAAAAAAAAAGTAGCTTGAAACAAAAAGTTAAAAAAATATTTTTATTCTTTTCTTGTCATTTTTTAGGATGAAAAACTTACAATGGACCAATTTTCAAAAGTTATAAAGGATTTGAAAAATATTTTCATAGTTTCTATTTTCTTTTATTTTTCTTTTTTAATAAACCGAACACAGAGTTTTCTTACAAACAAAAGAAAACTAAAAACTAAAAAGTTTTCTGTAAACAAACAGCCACTAACATATCTATCATCTAATCAAGTCAACTGTGTTTAGCAACTGAAATTCTAGGTCATATGTCATATATGGATGAACGGTTCAGAATAGAGGCCCAAAGTACGAGAAGCCCAGTAAGGAGATAGCTGTGAAAACACACCGGGCGAAGGCTTACGGGCAAAGCAGTTACCAAGCGACGGGGCTACTAGGCGATGAAGGGCAAGGTGCTCGATAAAGCGACGGTCAACTGGATGAGCGAGGAAACTCTGCGGCGAAGGCTAGTGGACGATCTGGTCAATCAGTGGGGAAGATTTCGGACGATCTCAAGATATGGAAGGGAATTGTTGCCAATATTTCTCAAATGAAAAGGAGATATTCATGACCGGCAATAAGGACACGTAATATATGTACAATATTACATTTCCGTACATATATAGATATAACTTAGTATAAATAATCGTTTTTAGATATGGTCCCAAAATACCTCTCTACATGTGGACATATTATCTTTTTATTTTAAAACCAGACTTGTTCAGGGATCACCAAGTAAGTGGATAATCCCCCTTTACTTGATGCGTGTGAAGACTTTCTTTCCATTTCAGCCGCCGTTGGTCAGTTAAAAACCCCAGCCGCCCAGGAAAGAAGGTTCTATGGCAGCACGACATTTTGTTGCTCTCAACATCCAAGAGAGAAAAAGTAAGGTGGCAATTTGCAAATTTGCTACTCTTTCTTGAGCCATGACTAGGGGTGTAAATGATCAGAACGGTTCGAGAACGGTTCGCAAACGGCTCGAGAAAAGTTCGAGCTCGGCTCCATTATAAACGAGCCGAGCTCCAGCTCGAGCTCGACTTGAATGTAAACGAGCTCGAGCTCGAGCCTTAAAATTATTATTAGAACTATTCGTGAGCTTATATGAACAAAAAATATTTAATAATATAGATGGTAGAAGTTTTGTTACCTAACCAATAGGTAAGGGGTTCGATATCCAAGTGATGGTAATTCAAGAGGCTAGGCAACCATGACTTGTTCGTGAAATTTCAAGAAACTATGTTGGAACACTACTTTAATACTTGGTTTTGCTTACGTTCTCATATATTGAAGATTATTAAGATTATTTGGGACTTTCATAGTTATTCAGAGATGTTATATGCTTAATCATGCCACTTTAATCTATTGTTATATGGCTTTATGAGGTAATTTTGAGTTTCATTTTGGTTACCAATTAATATCGAGCTTAAAAAGAGCTCGAGCTCGAGTTCTAATCGAGCCCTAAACGAGCCCCAGCTCCAAAAAAATAAACGAGCTCGAGCTCGAGCTCGTATATACGAATTTTATCGAGCTCGAGCTCGAGCTCGTATATACGAGTTTTTATCGAGCTCGAGCCTAGGAGTTCTCTGACGAGCCCGAGCCCGAGCCCACCACTGTTCGGGCTCGGCTCGGCTCGTTTACGCCCCTAGCCATGACCGAGTCAATAATACGTCATGCAAAATGCGGGCTGTTATCCGATTACACTATATTAACTGAGAAACATTTTCCATTTGTTAGTTTCTCATCATCTAGTCTAAACTCTGAGTGTAGGGATAAGCAAAAGTCCTGCACTGCCCATTCACGTCCTCCTTCCCCTCTCTATAAATTCTGGAGAAAGATTCACAAAAGATGGCAGGAGAGGGAAAGGGAGTAGTGCTTTTGGGCTTCTGGCCTAGCCTCTTTGCTATCAAGGTCAAGATCGCCCTTTCGGAGAAGCATGTTGACTACGAGGACCGAGAAGAAGATCTCAGCAACAAGAGCGACTTGTTGTTGAAGATGAACCCCGTACACAAGCTGATCCCCGTCCTCATCCATGATGGGAGGCCCGTCTGTGAGTCTCACATCATCATCGAGTACGTTGATGAAGTTTGGAATCACGGACCCACCCTCTTACCGGCTGACCCTCACGAGCGAGCACGCTCCAGGTTCTGGGCTGATTTCGCCGACAAGAAAGTTTGTCTTCTTCTCTCATCCAATATTTGGTCACCTCCCCGCGAAACGGTTACTTTATTGTCCTATGTTGCGGCGCTTTTTCTCCTGTAGGTAATTTCTTCGATACGCTCAGTGTGGTATGGCAAGGCAGAAGCCCAGGAAACAGCCAAGAAGGAGCTGGCAGAATGGGTGAAGCTGCTGGAATCAGAGATTGGGGAGAAGGCCTACTTCGGGGGAGAGACCTTCGGGCTTCTGGACCTGTCGCTCGTCCCCTACTACTGGTGGTTCCTCGCATTGAAGAAGTCCCTCGACCTTGGGCCAGTGTGTGAGCTCGAGCTCCCTAAACTGGAGGAATGGCTGAAGAGGTGCTTGCTCAGGGATAGTGTCAACACAGCGCTTCCTGACCTGGATAAGCTCTGCAAATACATTGTGCAGAAGAGGGAGAAGAGACTCGCGGCGGCAGCCCCAGCCAACTAAGAAACTAAAATAAATGGAATTCCCATCCGTAATTTGTCTTCTGCGATTTTATCCTCGTCAGTTTGTTTCCACTTCAGAATTCATAAAAGACAAAGGGAAGTGGGGTTGTGGTAAAGTTACATTATTCACTTCCAAGGAAAGTGCAGGCCGAATCATGCCTGCAAATGTGTAAGCATTTGAAGGCAGAAGAAGGTAATAACAATGCTTCGCCTGCCTGCCGCCGGCCCATGTTCCCGGTTCCACACAACTCTTTCCCAAAACTAATTACAAAATGGCCAGGCTGACCTTTCGCATTCCTGCTCCGGCGTGGGCAGGGCAGCACTCTTCCCGCCTTGGCCTTCACCAGAATTTGGGAAGAGGAGACAGGGGCGTCACCTTTGCTTGTGATATTACCCTGCCCTGGTATGGAAAACATACACACGTTGCTTGTTACAACAAGGAATGGTATTTACAATTTGATCCCTACTTCCTCCAGAGCAGCCGCCATTGATGCAGATGCTTCCTCCAGCGTCCGCCTTTTCTCCACCATGTTATATGCCTCCACTACGTCCCCTTCCTCCCAGTCATCAAATTCCTCCGACGCGATGCCACACTCTAGCCCAGCATTAACCTGTCAGGCAGAAACAGAAGTTTCCAGTGAACCATAAGCGACCTAGGGAGAGTTCAAATCTTAAAACAGCATACACCCGACTCATGCAAGTTAGCCATTCGCCATACCTCTTTCATCACTTCCTTTACACGTCTCAAGGAATCCAGCACACCCGTGAAGACAGTTTTACCATTCCGGAGGACTCGTATTCCACAGTCCTTTACCACCTTTCCCTTCGTCACCATACATCCAGCAACACGACCACTACCACTGCTAAATATCGCACGCACTTCAGCAAATCCAATTGTTTCTTGTTCCTGCAAGACGAACCCAAGTTGCGATTGATTTTACACCAACCAAATCCAATAATCAGAAATGGATACCATTGACACAATCCCAACAATGTGCTGAAGGGTCTCACTCACCTCTACTGACTCAAGGAGTCCCTCCATTGCATTCCTAACATCATCAATCAACTCATATATTACTCTGTAAGTACGTATTTCCACACCCTTGTTGTCGGCGTAGCTTCGAACAGAGCTGGGTACTTTAACATTAAACCCAATAATTATCGCTTTACTAGCAACGGCAAGATCAACATCACTGGCACTGATATCACCCGGGGCTTGCAAGAGGAACTTTAAACTGACATTCTCTTGTGGAAGGACCTGCAAGGCTTGTCTTATGGCCTCGATTGATCCCTGTCAAGTAAATGATTCTCAGAATGCATTAGAAGGGCAGATTCTTCCAGATCTTTGTGTAAAATGGAAGAAAATGCAAAATTCGCTATGTCAAATAACCAAAGAAATATATTTGCCAGCACTTCTTTTATTATATTCAAAAAATGTACTCTTTTAGTAGGTTAACAGTTTTCAAAATTGAATTAATCATCTCAGATACCTGCACATCGACCTTCATGATTATATTCAGCTGGTGCAAGTCCAGGCCAGAAAGTTTCCCCGATGAGACGGCAGAAGCTAGAGAAGAAAGTGTGACTTTTCCGTCACCGGCCTTGGCCGAGATACGTTCATTTCGCAGAGACTCTGCACGCGCTTCTGCCTTTTCTCGGGCTACATCGAGCGAGTTCACGACTTCAAATTCATCACCGGCTATAGGCACATTATTAAGTCCAATAACCTACAAAATCTTGATTTGAGACAAACCATCTTAAGGCAGAAAGGTAACAAAATATTAAATCCTAAAAAGCAACAAAAATATTTGTTTTCACCAAATTTTGTATTAGATTACATGGAGACCACCAAAAACAGTAGCACAATATTTCCCTGAAAGATTAATAACTTAACTACCAGGCAGTAAAACTATGTACAGCTGGCAAAATCTACCTAGTGGTCATATTTGCAATCAATGTCAGCCTCAATGACTATTATAGGACTATTCCTTGTGGGAGAAAGCCCTGAACTACCAAATGACTGAAAAATTGAGCAATTATTCCTAGATGGAAAGGGCATTCGGTACTCACTTCCACATGAGAAAGACATTTACATATGCATTAGCATTGACCTTAAGTTGAAATTATTAACAACATAGAGTTAGAAACAGACAGGAACCAAGAAAGAGGAAAACCTGCACAGCTATGGAGGGGCCAGCCTTATCAACTCGCTTTCCACCATCGTCAAACAATGCACGGACCTGCAACCATCCAGAAGAATTAAGCATGCCATTTCATAGGGTTAAAATAAGGATGGTCCACCTAGAAGGGTAAAGAAGAAAATGATTGAGCTGCTACTTTGTCAAACAATCATATTCCGGCAAAATGAATTAAAACCACCCGCCTCCTTTCCTACCTTTCCAAAAGCTTCACCACAGACTACCACATCTCCCTTCTTCAGAGTTCCATTTTGCACAATAAATGTTGCCGTAGGTCCCTTTGCCTTCTGAAGACCAGCATCTATCACAGTTCCTTTTGCATTTCTATGAGGATTAGCCTTCAATTCTTGCAGCTTCACCAAAAGGACACGATTACAATGATATTTAACAGCAATCGTCACAGAATGATTTGCAGAAACAAAAGAAAAACTCCATAAAATAACATTAAATGTACAGTCTATTGTGACAGCGTGGTTCCAATTGGGTTGCACCAATTCATCTCATGACCTTGGTTTGTAATATATCAGAACTCGATTCTAAGGTTGGGTTGGGACAGTACTAAGGACCATGACAATCACGTTTAATTGTAATAAGGATGAGCATAAACAAGTGACTGACCAACCTTCATACATTATATTTAGTTAAGATGAAGACAATCACATGATAGGACCAATTTGAACAAATGTTGGAATTAAACTAGTTCACTTCATCTGCAAATGGTCAGCTTGTGGACCTACCTCGGCGACAAGCATGGTGGTTTCTAGCAATTCATCGATATTTTCCCCTTTAAGGGCACTGATCTGTCAGAGTAATGATATGAAATCAGAGACTGAAATATTCACAAACCAAAAAGGTCAAATTCCACTAAAGAAGATGTGAACCTGAACCATTGGGATGTCACCACCCCAATCTTCGGGCATCAGACCAATTGAAGAAAGTTCTTGCATAACTCGCTCGGGACTAGCACCATCTTTATCAATCTGACCAGAAAGTACACAACAGCTGAGTAGAAGCCGGAGAAGCAATTTGCATGTGCTGACTAGCTACTCACTTGACAGAGTACCTTTTCCTATATCTTTCTCACCCAAAGATAAAGAAGTTCCAAGTAGCAAACCTTATTAATAGCAATGATTATTGGCACTCCAGCAGCTTTTGCATGAGCAATGGCCTCATTGGTCTGTGGGCGGATACCATCATCAGCAGCCACCACAATAATTGCAATATCAGTGACCCTTGCTCCCCGAGCTCTCATTGCTCCAAATGCCTACATAACAGCAGAGATAGTTGACAGCATTCACTATAAGCACCACTTTGTACCAAAACATAGATCGGGGTATAAATCTGAGCAAAGAATGAGCCATACAGGCACAATTACCTCATGTCCAGGGGTATCAAGGAAGACACATGGTTGCAAGTTTCCATCAACAGGTACCAGTACTTTATATGCTCCAATCCCTTGTGTTATTCCCCCAGCTTCTGATGCAGCGACCTGTGTGCAGCGACTAACCAAATGAATTAACAGATACAATGCCAGAAATATAATAACTAGGCAAACATAAATAAATTAATCTGAGGTAGAAAAACCATTGCATAGAAGTGGCGTTCCATTATTAGTTAGCAGCTTTCAAACAGGAAAAGCACCGTGAAAGGACATCTATTTGTACCTTGCTCTTACGTATATGATCTAGCAACGTGGTCTGCAAAACAAAATGGCCCAAGGACGGCATCAGAACAAATTCATCAACAAAGAGGCAGAGAAGAATGTACCTAAACTCTGAAAAGACTGTCTAGAGTTAATTTCTTACCTTGCCATGATCCACGTGACCCATGATAGTAAGAACAGGTGGCCTGTCCTCGAGTTTGTCCAAGTCCTCCTCATCGAATATTTCTTTCTTTTTGGCCATTTCTTCAACTTTGAGGGGGTCGGCTTCTATTACCTCAACTTCATACTGCTTACAGACCATCTTCACCATGTCTTTATCCAAAGTTTGCACCCCATCAGGTCTAATTCCTTTCGAGTACAGAAGCCCCAAAATTTCACCTTCGCTTGTGGCCAAGTTGTAGGCCAGATCTTCTATCAGCATACCTTTTTCACCAACTTCAAGTATTTCAACTTTAACTGGAGCAGCATCCTTGGCAGCCTGAAGCCTAGCCGCCTTCCGAGAAGCCTTACTCCACTTCCTACCTTTTCTTCCAGCCACAGCACCAGGAATAGCAACATTCAGTTCCGAAGCCTCCTCATCATGAATTTCGACATCGTCGTTATCAGCAAGTAGTCTCCTCCGGGCCACACCGGCTGACGCGTTCTTTTTACGGTAATCGTCCTTAAACTTTCCAGGGCCCTTTGGAGGCTTGGTAGGGGCTAGGACGGCTTGAGCGATCAAAGGATCCATGACAGTCTTCTTCTTGGTAGCGAATTTATCTACCAATATTGGCTTCCTTTCTTTACCTTTCCCTGGCGCATCAGGATCGCCTACAGGAGGCAGCTTGGTCGCCGCACCCACGTCCTTCAATATAACAGGCCGCTTTAGCGGTGGTGGAGCCACGGAAGGTCTCGCTTGTAACTGGGGCTGGGGTCTTGAAGGCAGATCGGCCTGTCTAACCGAACCCCGAGGATCTAACTCCACCCTTCTGGTTTCCTCCACCTTATTACTAGCAGGTGCATTCTTAACAAACTTCACCTTCTGAACAGAACCTACAGTGTCCCCTTTCCTCCAAACGCTCTTCATGGTTTTAGCCTTCTTCCCTTCCTCCTGATTCTGAGGCTTCCCCCTTCTCGTATCAGCACTCGCCCCGGACTGTGCTTGCCTATTCACAGGCCCGTTTTCCATCTTTCCAGATCCCTCACCGACCTTAGACTTCTCGAGCCTCTCAGCCTTCTCCAAAACATCATCAAGGGACTCGATCAAACTATTCCTATCCTCTAAATTATCAAGCCTATCACTAGTCAAGACACCACGGCGAGCAGGAGCGGGAGGGGTCTTGGGGGGAGGCGGTTTAACAACGGGCCTGGGGGCGGGCTTCAAAGAAATCCCGGAGTCGGCGGGGCCGGTGCCGCTGCCACCGAAACCAGAGGAGTCGAGGGAAGCGGCCTTGGTGTGCTCGGACAAGAAGTCGGTAGGGGTGGTGATAGAGTACCGACATTGCCACCGGTGGTGGAAGACGCCCCTGAAAGACCTGGCCTTTGGGAAGGGGACGGAGTGGGAAGGAGGGTCGGGGGAATTCCAGGAAGGGGAAGGAGAAGACAAGGAGAGAAGGAGGGTGGCCCCTTGGATTCCAGAAGCGAGTATCATCGCCATAGAGAGAGAGTCAGACAGGAGCAGGCAGAATCCGACACAAACTTGGAAGTTCGGTCAAGGAGCGGGGGGGTCCGGGCGAATGGTTGGTCTAGGGGTTGGGGAGGGGGTTGGCATATCCAAAGGCCCCCTCCGAGGGGATTCAGGCGAGGAATTCCGGTTGCCGTGGGAGGTGGAGGAGGAAGGAAGGAGAAGAAGATAGAGAGGGAGTTAATTGTCTGTCTGAATGTGGTGGCTGAGGGAGGAAAGGAGATTGGGGGGTGTGGGTGAGCTGAGCCTGTGGTGTTCCCAAATTTTGTCATCCTCAAAAATATTTTCCGCTCTTTCATTTTCCCATTTTCTTTTCTTTTATATATATATTATATATATATAACAATTGAAAGGGAAAATACACACGCACGTTTGTTTCGTAATTATTCGTTTTAATTTTTTTCTTATTTTACGCGTATCAAAGTTTAAAATTATTTTTTTAAAAAAATTATATTTTTAAAATTTTTTAATATTAATTACAAAAATATGAGTTCACGTATTTAAATAATAAAATATACGTGGGATTTACTGACGTGGATTCCATAAGGAGTTATGTTCCGAAATAGTGTTAAGCTGAAAAATAATTTGTTAAATTTTTTATATAATTTCGAAATTTCGAAAATAATACTCCGAAATCGGACTTAACGAGTGAGAATTCTAAAAACCCCATTAAGGAAGTCACGGAATTACAAAGTTGAACTTCCTTTAAGATTTCTTGAAAGACGAAAATTAATAATAGAATTGGACTTATAAAATTCAATTTTAAGATATTATTTCCAAATTTTAAAATTATACCCGATTTCACAAATTTATTTTTCGCGTTACGTACAAACCCCGTTTGGTTAGAGGGTTGGTAGAGAAATCTTGGTCTCACTCCCGACTTCCTTTAAAAATAATACGGTAATGTAATATCGTAATTATTATTTTGTAGGGGGACGGGGGGAATACGTAGGCCTCGTCCCTGCCTATCAAAACATGTGTTTGTTTCATCACCGATGGATAATAACTTCCTATCTTCCTCTTCTTCTGCTTCTTCCTTGGCCAGTCCAGGCCAACAACATCATCATCATTACACCTCTGCATATGACACTCAAAAAATGTCCTTTTCTACTAATTTAACTACATTTGCAGATGTAATTATTAGCCATAATACCAACTCTTCATCTCCCATCTCTTCATCTCCCCGTGTCCCTTCGTTTCACCATTGTTGTAATTAGAAACGTTTTCTGTCTGCTGATCTTTCACATTGTGCCTATTAGTAAGGCACACACTATTGTAACTCATATGCATGATTTGAGTTTCCTTTTCTCAAAATACTCAACATGGTATCCAGAGCACCTTCCGATTTTGTGCCTATTAATAAGGCACACACTATTGTATCGCTTGCTGCAGGAGACATCTTGCCTCCTGATCTTGTGCCTTCGGCCACTTCCGATCTGGTCGACCACTCTCTTCCTGCGGTCACGTCTACTTTGCCCGATGTCAATACCATTGTTACGGTCAAATTATCGGCTGATAACTACCAACTTTGGCTGTCCTTGATGGCATCCTACTTGGTCTCTGTCGACTTTACGGGTACATTGACGGCACGATTCGTGCCCCACCGACTACCGTCACTCTTCCGACTGGTGTGGTTGTGCCAAATCCTCAACTCCCGCTGTGGCATCGGACTAATCATTCTGTCCGTGCTCTTCTTCTTGCCACTATGACCCCAGAGATCATGGTTGAAGTTTATGACGTGTTTCCCGCCTACGAAATCTGGTCGATGATCAATCGTCGCTTTCTCGAGAGTACACTGGCTCGGGAACTTGAACTTCAGGAGACTCTCATCACCCATCATCTTACGACGCAATCAATGGCTGAATATCTTCGCGCCATGAAATCAACAGCCGACTAGCTAGCCTCCATCGGCCGCCCAGTCCCTTTGTCAGAGTTGCTGTTGTACACACTTCAGGGACTTCCTTCACAATATGAGCACTTGGTCACGACCTTCTCGTATGCTATACTGAATCTTACTTTTGATCAGGTTCGAGCCAACTTGCTTAACTACAAGCAACGCTTGAAGCATCGCGAGTCACTTGATACTACTTCTTCCGCCACGGGACTGTACTCTATGGCTACTGCTCCATCTAAGAGAGAATCATCAGGAGCCAGCAGACGTTACAATGGTTGTGGTTCCCCACGCTCGGGGTCTCGCGGTTCTCAGAGATCTGTTGACAAAAGCAGGCGTCTCACGTCTTCTATTGAATCTCAAGGCACTTCTTCTTCAAGTTGATCCCCACTCATCTGTCAAATTTGTGACAAGCGGGGGCATTCTGCCTCGAGTTGTTATCAAAGGTACAATCGAGTTGCTGATGTTCCAGATCAATTTGCAGGGCTCTCCTTATCTGAAGATCCAGCTGATGTTTGGTACCCCGACTCCGGCGCTACTCATCATATGACATTATAGCCGGGTAATCTCTTATCCCCTCGCATTGTCGGAAACAGTTCTTCTCTCCCAATAACACATTCTGGTCATATTAACATTTGCATACAGTCATCGGTTTTCAACCTTCGTGATGTGCTTTGTGCTCCTTCTCTCTCTCGTAATTTAATCTTTGCCTTGATAATAATTGTTCTCTCATAATTATTTTACTTAAACGCAAATCCGATGTCTTTGATGTTTTTCTGTGTTTCTATCATTTTATCCGACAACAATTTTCGCTGCCGATACTAACCTTGCAGTGTGATGGTGGAAGAGAATTTGTCAATACTGCTTTATCTGAATTTCTTCAAGATAATGGGATTCGGCTCCACCTTTCATGTCCACACACACCTCAGCAAAATGGAGTTGCGGTGCGTTGTCATCGATATCTCTATGCTCTTGCTGGAACGATACGACTACATGGTCTGCTTGAGAATTTTTGGGCTGATGCCGCACTCACAGCCAACGTTACTCTCAACTTGCTACCATCCTCTGTCATTGGAAATCGGATACCTCCTGAGCTCTTGTTTCGAGCCCCTACGAAATTCGCCGACTTGCGTGTTTTCGGATATCTCTGTTATCCGTACTTTGATCATCTGGTTACGTCAAAGCTTACTGCTCGTTCCACTGCATGTATCTTTCTTGGCTACTCCTCGCAGCACAAAGGGTATCGGTGTTATGATACCGTGACTTCTCGCATCCACATTAGTCGGCACGTTCGTTTTCATGAAGACCGGTTCCCGTTTGCTGACTTGCACAAGGACTCCTCCACATCAACTCTTATCCGGAATACGGACACCATTTCCTTGCTTATGCCGTTGTCAAGTGCATCAACTTTTACTAGGGTGCCCGAAGATCTTGCCTCTTCTAGGGCTCCTCCACTCTCGTCTCTAGCAGCTTCACCGCAATCACTTCCGCAACACCTCTCGCCTGGGGTCTCCTCTCCCGATTTGCCAACTCTTGTGTCCTCTCCTGCATGCCCTCACGGCTCAAGCTCCTCCACTCATTTTGCACCTCTTGAATCTGCTCCAGTTTGGGTGGCACCACCCTCTCTTCATCCGATGGTTACTCGCAGTCAAACAGGACACCTTCGACCTCGTAACATTCTCAACCTTTTATCTCAAGCGCACTCCTACCTCAGTACGACAAGCGCTGCTTCTCCCTGAATGGCGACAAGCAATGCATGACGAGTTTCATTCGCTTCTTGCTAACCGAACTTGGGTTCTTGTTCCTCTAGCCGCTTCCCAAAATCTCATTGGCAGCAAATGGTCTTCAAGGTCAAACATCATCCAGATGGCTCCATCGAACGCTATAAAGCTCGACTCATTGCTCAAGGCTTCAAACAACGAGTAAGTGTTGACTATTCAGAGACATTCAGCCCAGTCGTGAAACCCATCACCATACGACTTGTTCTCTCTTTAGCCGTGTCTCATCGATGGCATCTCCATCAACTTGACGTTCTCAATGCCTTTCTTCATGGAGAGCTTCGCGAATCTGTCTATATGCGATAGCCACGTGGCTTCGAGCATCCTCGCTACCCGGATTATGTCTGCAAGTTGGTTAAGTCCCTTTATGGTCTAAAGCAGGCACCCCGAGCATGGTTTGAAGCATTTCGTTCAGCTCTTCTTCAACTTGGATTCACTCAAACAGCCTCCGAAAGCTCTCTCTTTGTCTGTCACTTACGTGGCCAGATTATGCTCCTCTTGCTCTATGTGGATGACGTCCTTTTTACTGGATCATACTCGCAAATGGTGGACGATCTAGTGCAAGAACTCTGGCAAAGGTTTGCCTTGAAAGATCTCGGTTTTCCCGCTCATTTCCTCAACATTCGCCTTCAGCAGACCTCCGATGGGTTATTTCTTTCTCAAACCCACTACGTCAAAAGACTCTTGGAGCAGTTCCATCTGCAAGACTGCAAATAGCTCCCTTGCCGCTCTCCATGAAAGATCCTCGCAAGCTACCGATGATCCCTTTGCCAAATGCTACCCTTTTTCGAGAGATCGTTGGAGCCCTCCAATACGTCACCTTAACAAGACCCGACAACTCCTTCTCGTAAATTTTTTGAGCCAATTTTTACATGCTCCTACATATCATCATTTACAACAGGCGAAGAGGATTCTTCATCATCTCAAGGGGACATTACACTATGGATTGCCCCTACGCCCAGCAAACACAACGACACTTGTTACATTTGCTGATTCTGATTGGGCAAGCTGTCCTTTGACTCGTCGTTCCACCGCGGGGTATGCTATTTTTCTTGGGCGTAATCTCATCTCATGGCTTTTAAAGAAGCAACCCACTGTGTCGAGAAGCTGAGTATCGTGCCTTGGCCTATGCTATTACCGAGGTACTATGGATCTCCTCCATGATTCGTGAGCTGCGACTTCCGATCCAACGACCTCTATTGATTTGCTGTGACAATCTCGGTGCCACGTTTCTTGCGGCTAACCCGGTTCAACATCATCGCACTAAGCATGTCGACATTGATTATCATTTTGTTTGAGAACAAGTTCGTGCAGGTGGTATCCTCTTCAATTATGTTCATGCCAATGCGCAAAAGGCCGACATTCTAACCAAGCGCCTCGGTGGTCGTCACTTGATTGCACAGCGTGCCAATCTCCTGACTTGCTCTCAGCAAGGAATTGCGGGGGTGTTAGCCATAATATCAACTCTTCATCTCCTATCTCTACATCTCCCCGTGTCCCTTCGTTTCACTTTTCTTTATTGTAATTAGAAACGTTTTCTGTCCGTTGATCTTTCATATTGTGCCTGTAACTCGTATGCATAATTTGAGTTTCCTTTTCTCAAAATACTCAACAGTAATAAGCTCTGACGTGACCTTTCCATTAACTTGTTTCTACTCCTACTCTCCCTAAGATGTCCCTCCTTCCAGCTTCTTCAGGACTAACCTCTCCTTCTCCACCACTGCTTCTTCCTCTTCACCTCGCCCCACCTGAATGCCCTCCATCTCTTCCTACTGCTACTGGACTTCTCCCCGAATACGCCCAAGGCCGTCACCTGCCGCAGCCACTTCTCGAATTCCTCTTCCTCCTCTTCCTCCGTCATCATCGTCTCCATGCCCCCCTCCTGTGTGTATCTGCTTAAGTTGGACCTCCTTGTTTCCTCCACCACGCCCACCATATTCACGTGGAAGCTGGGTCGGTGAGTGTTTGGTCGATGTGCCATCCCCTGCATCCCCCAGTTTTATCGTTGTTGATTTACAATGCTGGGCAGATCATTTCAGGGAGTTTCCTGGAGATGAAAAACACGACTATGTGTATGATCTTATGGGAAACATTCTAACCTGGCAAACAGCCCATTCCGACACGTCGAAGATCTTGCTCCCGGCACAGACAAAGGCTTGAGGTATTTCCATCTGATCAAGAAAAACAAGCAAGAATGAATCGCTTAATTTGGAGCAGAATGGGCTTCCCTATCAGCCATAGGGAAGTACAAACTGCAACATCTCACGATTCAATGACAAGAGGAAACACTTACCCTTTGTCGCTGGTCGAAGGCCAGAGACCCTTCTTTATACTCCACCCAACCATCTCCATCTTCGGCAGCGTGGTGCAGACAACAACCCTGAAGCAAAGAGACAGCCGGTTCAATGGCGAGAAATCATTTATACATCCTTAGAAAGGATAATTTCCACCTTTGAGGGAATCAAAATCTGATCATACTACCCCAAACTAACCTGACACCATCTTGCAGTAGTCTTGATCCTGCCGGTACACACCCATACATGAGAATATCCACATATTGTGCACTCAATGCGCCTTGACTCCTGGGCGCAATAATCACGACTCTCCTGTAAATCATGCTCATGGAGATGCAAAGATATCGCTTGTCAGTATTTATGGACATTGGTAAAATCAGCAAACTTGAAAGGTCCTACGACCTTTTATTAGCTCGCAGATGCTGCAAAGACAGCACAAGTTCCATGTACTTACCTGATGAGAATAGGAATGCTCACAGACCCTCCTGCTTTCTTCTTTCCTAAGCTGCTCATCATAATCTCTCCTCTTAGTGGAATCAGAAAGGACCTAACATCAGGTGTTCGATGCAAAAAAGAAAAAAAATGCGATAATAATCATAGATGCAAAGCCAACAACTAAATGGCTTCTTGGAAAGACTCGCTAGACAAGAAGCACCTCGTATGCACATTGAAGTTTTTTAAAAGACTCACTAGCCAGGGGGCTTCCCATGTTTTTATCAGGATGCACCAGCATAGCCTGCAGGCAACAAAGTAGGGGAGCTGTAACATCTTAAAACGGGTACGTAAAATGCGAAAGGAACGCTCGGGCGGATACATTAGGGGAGAGCAACCTTTTTCCGATACTCCCTTTTGAGGATCACCGCATCGATATTCTGGCGAGGAAGGCCAAGAGCTTCGTAATGATCTGAACTGCTCAATATTCTTTTCATTTCGTCGGAGGAAGTCGGTTCTTGCCTAACCGCTGCCGTGCTGCTAGCCAACTCCCTAGTCCTTCCAGACACTGTACTAGGAGAAGACGACTGCTCGCAGGAAGGGGAAACTGACGCTTTACACGGTTGTGGCTTTTCAGGCTCGTCTTTGATACCAGAAAAAACACTCTCTCCAGAAGATACATCCTCAGTTTTGAATATTTCGTCGGCCTCTGATTCTTCAGCTGGTGGCTTGTCGGAAATATTGTCCCAATGCTGAACTAGATATTTCAGGAGATCGTTGGAAAGGAAGGCGAGGCTGATGGAAAGGAATATGCCGTGCCATCCAACCTGGACTGTAACGCAGTAAACAGCGTACATGGTGGCCATCAACACGAGGGGTCTAGCATGGGTTCTGCAGAACAGAACACCTGCATTTTTCCATGGTAATGTCTCCTGGGATTAGGATGAAACTGGTGTATACATGAAACATGATAGACAAAGGGAAAAGACGCACCAGCACCGCCTATGACAAACAACATCCAGGTAATCCGAAAGTTGGCGTACATCCACAGGACGAGCATCGCAAATAGTCCTACCAAGAACAACAGCCTGGGAGTGAAAACCAGGCAACGAACGGCAGCCGCAGCAGTGCCCTGAAAGAAATTACGGAACCCACGTTTCAGCATGAACAAGGAAAGAAGACGGAAGGGGGAGGGAAGGAAACAAGGTTACCATGAAGGCAAGGAGGGAGAGAAGGGAAGTGCAGGAAGAGAGACAGAGGAAGGAGCTGCAGAGGATGAGGAGGAGGAGGAGGAGAGAGGAGGAAGCGAAACTGGAAGCAGGAGGAGAACTGGAGGCCTGGGAGGGGGGCGACGAGAAGGAGTTGACAAGACGGAAGCAACGACTAAGCACTGCTTCTTTACCATCCACCATGTTTCGTGAAGGAAGGGATTGAGAAGTAGTTGAATAGACAAACAACCAAACCAAATGGAGGGAGGAATTGGGAGGATTATATTAGCTTAGCCTGTTTCTTAAAACTCTCGTTGTTGCACGCACACATGTTAGCTCCTCCTCTTTGGAGGGATTTTTGAGATTTCTTGCTTCTTGTTCAACTGAACTCCCAGTTTGTTTTGCTCTTTATTTCCCAATTTTCTCATGGACACCCCCCACCCCCCCCCCCCCCCCCCCCCAGTTGACACCAAAAAAAGACCACCGGGGCAGAAGTCCACACGTTCTCCTGTTCTGACATTCACTGACTGTAAGACCAACATCACAAAACATTTATTTTCTTTTATTTATTAATTAATAGGTGTTCGTGTTTTTTTTATACGAAAATTTCGGGCACGATCACTTCTAATATATGAACAATTAATCTGTAATAAAAAGGATAGATTCATTGGTTTTATATGCTAGTTTAAAAAGTATTTTCTATTTAATGTGAAATTTGGAGATAATACTTTAACATTTCTCTTTAATTTAGGCACATTTTATTCTGAACTTTGATATAATGTGAAATACCAGGCCGGTCACTGCTCAAGCTCAGCATATAAGCCCAATGAAATGCATTTAAAAATAATTCCATTGAACTTCTTGGATGATGCAGTTTCTTTGGACTTGGACTTTTTTAACACTTCAACATACCTAATGAATTACATCAATATTATAGAGGAAGCCGGGGAGGTTGGGGGAATGGTATGGTGGGTCAACCGAATCGATCGGTTGAAGAAGACGAAAATTGTTTGGTTCAACCGAATGGCCAGCCTCCCACTTTCCTCACTTACTTCAACTTGTAACCTTTCCCACCGATGCCCCCTCCTTTACAAAGGGGAAGGAGGCTCTATCAAAAAACAGAGACGTCCAACACTCCGCCCAACCCAACCACCTGCAAATCAAGTGATGGGAAGCTGAGCACCCCAACTCACCCTTGTCCATTGCATTGGAAGGCTAAAACATCATCCTTCGGCAGTAGATCCCAGCCCAATACCACGGACACTTCCTCCGCTCCTCTCTCACCCACTACTGAATCTCCTCGAGAGCGTCATCGTCTTGGATGGGCAGCTCCGATGAGTTTTTGTAGGTTTTCGAAAAGCCCATGCTACTGATCCCCTCGTGCATCATCGACCTCACGGCCTGGAAATGTAAGCATACACACTCTCCCATAAGTTACAGGATGCATGGAACCTCCCACCCACCACCCCCAACAAGATATAATCGCTTTTTTACAACCATCAGAGAATGGCCAAAATGTTGTAGATGGTCCACACACAGAAGATTTGATTTCCCCAAATAAGAAGTCAAATCCGACAAAAAAGGAGATATAACCTTTTAGGTAAGCAAAGAGAGCACAGTGAAAAGCGGTTATAACACCCACGAAGGACAGCAATTTTACTTCGGCAAGTGGTTTGGTTTAGTCAATGAAAGCTAAAGGAACATGCTAAAACAACACCTTTTCTATCTCCTCGTTTAGTGTCGGGTTGTCCATCAAATACTGCAATGCTCTAATCTCGTCCCTGTCCCAACCTGTGATCAGCCCCACCTATTTTGTGTATACCACAAGTTGAATACACGTCTCCTCATAGACTATTATACCCACAGTTGTTAAAGCGCCAAAGCACACCAGAAACGCAATCATCTTAAATCACTTTAAGCGCAATGCGCGATGCGCGCTTTTGACATATAGGCACTAATTTTAAAGGAAAAATAAAATTTATCCAAATAATTTTAAGATAAGATCAATTCAACTTTGAAGGCTAGGAAACAAAAAATTTGAAAGATTATGATAAATCCATAATTAATATCAGTCAATCAACCATCAATACGTTTCTAATATCACCATAATCCTCATAATATAATAAAAAAATCAAAAGCTGATAAAAACGAAAGGGAAGGAGAAGGAGACTGGCGACAACGGATGGAGGAGGAGGAGGATGAACGGCGGCGACGGGGAGGGCTGTTCGTCGTTGGAGGGGAGGGCTTCCCGAATCGGTTTAGGGTCAAGGCGCAGGCGTTAAGCGCTCTGCGCTTTGGGCTTTGGGTCAAGGCGCGCGCTTTAAGCGCTCTGCGCTTTGGGCTTTGGTCAAGGCGTGTGCTTTAAGCGCGCCTGGGATTTGGGCTTTGGTCAAGGCGTGTGCTTTAAGCGCGCCTAGGATTTGAGCCCTCTGTCCGCGCTCCACTGCACTTCAGGGCTTAAAGCGTGCTTTTGACAACTATGATTATACCTATGATATAAATGAATTATAAAACTAGAAATAATGAGGTCCACAATGAACATACTTATCGTGATGCAAAATCAATTTACGCAAGCTTGAAAAGTAGTAATTACATGACTTTACATTACCAAAGGACAGAAATAAGCACATCTCATAAAGTGGAGGGGTGAGGAAAAATCCAAGGTAAAAGAAAATGCAACAGAATGAGATGGAAAATCCATTATTCATCAAAAGTAATTCCAGTAACAATGTGCTTCGGGGCTAGTCACAGTGAAATGTTGTTTATCTCACTTAACCAGATTTGAACGCTTGGCATAATTCATACCTGTGGTCCTCATAGCTGTACCAAGAGCCTTTCTTTACCACAACATCAAGTGCCTCAGCACAATCTAAAACACACCCTGCATACAAAGGAATATGACACTACTGTCAAAGCCCTGAAACAACAGGTCATGCTCATTCAAAGAGAGAAAATATAACAAATTATACTAACCAGCTTACTCACTCCTTCCTTCCCCAAAAATTATTTCAAATTCTGCCTGCTTGTAAGGCCTTGACACCTAACAATTTGTATCTTCAGATCAATGATCGGTCTTTACAGAAAAATAGCATCAACTGACCTTGAGTGGAAGGTATTGCTCACACACACCCAGATCATGAATCTAGGTGCTGCTGAGCATGTGTAATGTGCTTTTGTGTGTACTGCGTAAATACAAGTGAATTCACAAATGGTCCTAGGATACCTTACTCTTTTGCACTCTAACACGAACTCGCAGTTCAATATCTTCATCTCCCTTTGCCTCGAAGACCACATTTTTAGCACTTCCATTACATCAGAAGACCACACAAAAACCAATACCGAGGAGGCAGCATCGTTTGGCACTCACAGACTTTATCTTTCCTGTGGGACGAATTTCAAGGCAAACTGAGGCAAAGAACTTCAGAGCTATACCTCTACTGGTCACTTCTGGGTTCCCATAATATACACCAATCTAACATGGACACGGCCAAAAGACATGTTGAAAAGACATGCACTGCATCAGAAACCACAGGGCAACAGAACTAATCACAGACTATAATGTTCTTATGGACCTGCTTCATTGTAAAACCCACCAATCCGTTGTTCATGGCACCATAAGAACATATCAGTTCAACGAAATTTACCTTGTAACGGATCTGATTTAGAAATATCAAAGTGCAGCCAGCATTCGATACATTTCAGGACATTTTACGCAATGCTTGACTCATAAGACGTGCCTGCAAACCCATTTGTTTCATCCCAATCTCACCCTGAGCAATCAGAAAAAGGTATTGAGCAACCTATTGGTCATAAACATAAGAACTGCTGCAAAACATTACCTCAATTTCTGCTCGTAGGGTAAGGGCAGAGACAGAATCAACACATATAAGGTCAACGGCTCCCGACCGGCACATACGATCCGCAACTGCAAGTTGTGCTAATATCAGTCACAAGCCCAAGTAAAGACAGGTAATTTATGGAGTGAATAGGAGGATGTAGTTATATGAAAATCCACCCCAAGTTTCAATAGTATATATTACTCTCTAAAGCCATCTCCACATTATCGGGCTGGCAAACTATTAGATTTTCCACATCCACGCCCAAGGCTTTTGTGTATGCAGGATCAAATGCATGTTCGGTGTCGACAAGCATCGCATTGCCTCCTAACTTCTGCATCACAAAGAACAAGAAAAAACCATTGATTGTCACAGAAAAGCATATAACGTTCGTTCCCCATGAGGGAGGAGAATAATAGCTCAGCAGCAGCAGCACCTGAACTTCTGCGATCACATGGAGTGCCAACGTGGTCTTTCCACTACTTTCAGGTCCAAAAATCAGCAAAGAACAAAAGCCCGGATGTCAAAACCCACTTCAGCTGCAAATCCGCCGAGTCGTGGCGATCCGACACGACGATGGTACCGTAAGCAAAGGAGGTGCTAACCTCAACGATTCTTCTTCCTCTGGGGATACCGAGAGCAAAATCTAAAGTCAAGCAGCCACTCGGAAAGGTTTCCCTGCAAGGCTGAGAAAAGAGAAACGAAACCACTCAAAAGGAAGATGATCGCGGATCGCTATCTGTAGGAGGGAAGGAAGGCGAAAGACTCACTCGAGGCGCTGCCTAATCGGGTGACGCTTGCTTTACCAAAGGAGCTGTTGATGTCATTCATAGCGGCCTCCAATGCTTTTTGCTGATGAGGTAACGCACGAAAGAAAGAACGAAAGAAAGAGAGTAGGTTGAGAGGGTAAGCACCTTCGGAAGGAGAAACGCCCAATCCAGGAAAGACGAGGACGGGGGGGGGGGGGGGGGGGGAACCCGGTCGAGGAAGCGAGAGGAGTCGGCGGGAATGTGGAGCCGTTCGCTCTGACATCGAACTCGCACTTGAATCGGAGGTTGGCGTGACAGGCGTGACGAAGGTGGGGAAGGACACTGGGAGGAGAGGAGAAGGGGGATTAAACCCTAGACGCCGGAGAGCATACGCCTGAGGGTGGAGCAGTAGCTCCATCATCCCGGCCGCCGAACCACGTTTTTGGCGGGGAGGCAAGAGGGAGGAGAGAGGGGGACGTTGAAAAACAAAGATTGTTTTGCGTTGGTACGGGAGAATATCCAATTTTTCATTGTATGATTCTCTACTTAATAATTCCTATAAAATAGTGTTTTTTAAGTACATTTATTGTGAATCCCATTTACCTATAATTAGAGTTAGATATTTTTTTAGTTACAATTATAATTTAATTTTCTTCTCATATAAGTTCTTTATAAATAGAAGAATATATTTTGTACATTGTTTATTATTAAATCTTAATATTTTTATTTTATTTCAGGAAGAAAATAGAAGTTTCCGAAGTGAATTCGGACAAATGAACTTATCTCATAGTCAGCACATCAACACATACTATTTTGAAAGGCGAGAAATGTTTTACCCTCTTGGTAATGAACGAAACAAGTGTCAACACGATATGTGGAAGTACAAAAATCATTGAGGGCTCCGGAAGAGCAAATATCTTATTATCCAGATAAACAAATATTTGTATCGATAATGCGTTGTATTTCTTTAAGTTTCAGATAAATTTATTGAGTTTTAAAGATATATGCATAAATGGATATCACATTGAGGCTTCAAATGAAAATGACAAAGAATATTTGTGTATTACAAGTATCATCTCGGGTAAGAAATGTATATTAGAAAAATTACCCGCGGTTTCCTCTGGACATTGCTATACAAAATATAAGTGTTTGTGAAATACATGCCATTACAAACCAGAAGTTTGTAGGTCAAAATAATGTTATCACTTTGCATGAATGATTAGAGCATCCTGGAGCTATAACGATGCGAAGAATAATTAATCATTCTTGGGGCATACATTGAAAAACCAGAAGATTTTTCTACCCAATAAATTTTCATATGTCGCTTGTTCCCAAGAGAAGTTAATTATAAGGCCATCACGATAAAAAATCAGGGTTGAACCATTAAAATTTCTTGAAAGAGTACGAGGTGATATATGTGGGCCTGCCTATTCATCCACCATGTGCACCATTCAGATATTTTATGGTATTAATTGACGCATCGACTAGATGGTCCCATGTGTGTTTATTATCAACTTGTAATCAAGCATTTGCAAGATTGCTTGATTAAATTGTCAAATTACGAGCTCATTCCCCGGATTATCCAATAAAATGTATTCACCTTGATAATGCCGGAGAATTTACTTCCTAAGCTTTCACTGATTATTGTATGTCAATTGGGATAAGTGTTGAACATCCAGTAGCACATGTTCACACACAAAATGGCATTGCAGAGTCATTGATAAAACGTCTTCAATTAATTGCAAGATCGTTGCTTATGAGAACAAAACTCCCAATACATGCTTGGGGACATGCTATTTTGCACATGCCAACGTTAATTCGCATCATGCCTACAAATTATAATGAGGTCTCCCCTTTGCAAATGGTTTATGGTGAGGAACCACATATATCTTCATCTAAGAATTTTCGGGTACGCAGTATATATGCCTATTGCTCCACCACAACACACAAAGATGGGACCCCAAAAGAGATTGGGGATATATGTCGGATATGAATCACCGTCTATAATTAAATATTTAGAACCGTTGACGAAAGATATATTTACGACACGTTTTGTCGATTGTAAATTTGATGAAATGACATTTTCGACATTGAAAGGGGAACATAAGAAGTTGGAAAATGAAATAATCTGGCGTGAGTTATCATTGGCTCACTATGATCCTCATACAAAACAATCTGAACTCGAAGTTCAGAAAATTATTCACTTACAGAATTTAGCTAATCAATTGCCAGATGCTTTTACTGACCCTAAGTGAGTAACTAAATCATGTATTCAAGCTGCAAATGCTCCCATTAGAATTGTACCACCTGCACCAACGCTGTGTCGAGGATGATGGTCGGAAAGCTTAAGTTGCCTATCGAAGCTCATCCTCATCCGTATCGACTATAAAGGCTTAACAAGGAGAGTGATGTTCGAGTGACCCAGAGAGTGGGAGTTCCATTTTCTATTGGGAAAAGTTAAAAGGATGAAGCCGTTTGCGATGTTATTCCGATGGACGCGTGCCACTTGAACCTAGGAAGACCGTGGCAGTTTGATCGATGCCCACAACACGACGGGTATCGCAATACCTATTTCATCAGCATTGACGAGAAGAAGGTCACCTTGATGCCCCTGACCACTCAGCCTATGATAGCACCACAAGATCGATCTACCGATCAGCCTCACAAGAGGGTACAATTGGTTCGAGCAATTCACGAAGGTGAGAAGGCTTACTTTGTGGTTCTTGTCGAAGCAGCCTCGGGTCAAGCGACGAGCCATCCCTCAGCCCTATCCATACTCGATGAGTTCAAGGATGTGTTTCCGGAGAGCTGCTAGTCGAACTACCACCTATGCGAAGCATTCAACACCAGATTGACTTGGTTCCAAGAACGTCTCTACCTAATCGACCAACTTATTGATGCAATCCAGAAGAAGCTAAGGAGCTGCAGAAGCAGGTTGATGAGTTAGTTAAGAAGGGCTTGGTTCGAGAGAGTTTGAGCCCTTGTTCAGTCCTAGCCATATTGGTGCCGAAGAAGGATAACACTTGGCGAATGTGTATGGATAGTCGAGTGATCAACAAGATCACGGTGAAGTATCGTTTCATATCCCTCGACTAGATGATATGTTGGATGAGTTGCATGGAGCACATGTATTTTCGAAAATGGATTTGCGAAGTGGCTACCACCAGACTCGAATGAAAGAAGGCGACAAGTAGAAGACAGCCTTCAAACGAACCTAGCACGTTCATGCGACTGATGACCCATGTCTTACGACCTTTTATGGGGAAGTTTGTTGGCGTCTACTTCAACGACATCCTCATCTACAGTCGAAATGGCGAGGAGCATGTCGACCGTTTAAGGGTTTCGTTCTGCATACTTCAGGAGGAGAAGCTGTATTGAAATCTTAAAAAGTGTGGTTCTTTCAGCCGAGTGTAATATTTCTTGGTTTTGTAGTATCTGTTGAAGGAATCAAGGTCGATGAAAGCAAGATCGAAGTGATTAAGGAGTGGTCGACGCCAAAGAATTTCCATGACGTTAGTAGCTTCCATGGCTTAACGTCGTTCTATGGTTCATTCAAGGTTTCAACTCGATTGCAACCCCACTCGCCAAATGTTTGAAGGGAGACAAGTTCGAGTGGACTTCAGTCGCACAAGCTAGTTTCGAGCGACTGAATGAGTGTCTAAGCGAAGCACCCGTTCTCGCCTTACCTGACTTTGCGAAGATGTTCGAAGTCGAATGTGATGCATCTGGAGTTGGGATCGGATGAGTCTTGTTGCAGGAAGGGAGACCCATTGGATACTTCAGCGAGAAGCTCAATGGTGCCAAACTCAATTAGTGGACGTACAACAAGGAGTTCCTAGCCATCGTTCGAGTACTCGAGACGTGGAGCCATTACTTGCTGTCCTTAGAGTTCGTGTTACACACCGACCATAAAGCTCTCAAATACATCAAGGGTCAGCACAAGCTCAGTCGACGACATGCGAAGTGGGTCGAGTTTCTACTAGCTTTCACATTTGTCTTGAAGCACATACCAGAAGCGAAGAATGTAGTCACTGATACTCTCTCGAGAAAGATGACTCTACTATCGCAATGGCGTCAAAGCCGATTGGATTTGAGTACCTGAAGGATTTGTATAAGGACGATGAAGACTTTAGAGAGATTTTCGTCCAATGCACCAATCAGGCCGTCGATCGATTCCATTAGGTGAATGGATTCTTATTTCAAGATTCTAAGTTGTGTATCCCTCGGAGTTTTACTCGAGAGCTGCTTATTCATGAAGTTCATGGAGGGAGAATAACCGGACATTTTGGAGTCGATAAGGCTTTGTCAATGCTCTAAGAGAACTTTTATTGGCCACAAATGGGGAAGCAAGTGCGAGGTTTTATCCCGAGATGTGCTATTTGCCAACAGGCGAACAGCCGAATCCAGCCCCAAGGATTGTATACTCCACTTTTAGCCCCTAAGCGACCATGGGAGCATCTAAGTATGTATTTCGTGTTAGGACTACCAAGGACGCAGCGGAGGAAGGATTTGATCATGGTGGTGGTCGATAGATTCTCTAAGATGGCACATTTCATTCCATGCCAGAAGCCGGATGATTCAACCAATGTAGCGGATTTGTATTTTCGAAAAGCCTTGAGATTGCATGGGGTGCCGAAGACGAAAGTGTCAGATCGAGACGTCAAGTTCCTTAGTTACTTTTGGAAGACGTTATGGCACAAGTTGGGAACAAAACTCGTCTTCCGTACAACCTATTATCCGCAAACCGATGGTCAGACAGAGGTTGTTAATCGTACAATGGCTGCAATTCTTCGAACTCTAGTCTCAAAGAATTAGAAGGATTGGGACATTAAGCTTACTCATGTGGAGTTTGCATACAACAGGGCTCCGAGTTTGACAACGAAGTCATCACCTTTCGAGGTAGTTTATGGACTCAATCCTTTAATCCCTGTCAAAATAATGCCTATGAGTGATTCGAGATCAGTTAGTCGAGATGCTGAAGAGCGAGCAAAGGAGATGAGAATGGTTCATGAGAATATTCACATCCAGATCAAGAAAGCCAACAAATGCTATGAAGAGAGGGCCAATCGATGACGTAGGGAGAAGATTTTCCAACTTGGAGACTTGGTTTGGATCAATCTGAGGAAGGAGAGATTTCCCGCCAAAAGGAAGAACAAGTTGATGCCTCCAGCAGAAGATCCTTTCAAGGTCATTGAGCGCATCAATAATAACACCTACAAAATTGATCTCCAAGAGAGTTTGGAGTTTCAGTCACCTTCAATGTCAAGGACTTATTCCATTTGTCGAAGACAATGATCCTGTGAGTTTGATGACAAACTCTTTTCAACAAGGGGAGGATGATACAAGGACCATCGATGCACCATCGAATAGAGCTGTCAGCTTGCTCATCATCGACTAACTTACACTTCTGTCGAAGCAAGGGATACGTATTGGAATCATCATTTCCTTGTCATCCCCGTATCATCTTGCTTCGAGGGATCCCTTGCTTCGACTAAGTGTAAGTTAGTACCTACACTATTTGAAAAAGTATTGTCAGATGCTTGAATCTGTGAAGCAGACAACCGGAATGTTTTTCTGAGAAGGGAAGACACATGTTGCAGCAGGTGAATTAGACTGTTCTTTCTGATCATTTAGCATATCCACGAGTTTATGAACCTGCTCCTTTACTTCATAGAAACCTGAACTCGTCAAATCACCATTTGGGTCAACTCCAGTTACCACAGCCACACGAGAATTAGTGGCATTTCCAGAAAACTTTCCTCTCATCATTCCTGCTGGAAAACCAATGAGATGAAAACGTTTGTTTTTGGGATGTCCCTTCTTCCCACATTGTGCACAGAATAAATCTTGCCTTCTCATCTTCCTTCTAAGATTATATGCTTCATTTACAACAGGCGCTGCCAAGGCCATGTTTTCCATTTTGTTCCCAGTATTCTCCACAGTAACTCCTTTACCTTTTCTATAAGACTCTTCTTGAATCACCATATTATACACTTCACCCAACATAGAAAAAGGCTTCATAGCTAAGATTCTGGTTTTCAATGCATCAAATTCATCATTCAATCCATATAAGAATCTAAACACATAATCTGTCATTTGTGTGTCAACATAGCTTCTAAAACATTCATCATTGCAACGACCACATTTGCAACACAGTAGTGGCCTAAAGTTCTTTAGCTCTTCCCATATGGCATTAAGTTCTGTGTAATAGACATCAACAGATCTATCTCCTTGCATTACAACCATAAGCAAATGCTGTAAGCGACTAATCTTCGATTTGTCAGGTTGCGCACATCTTTTCTTGAGCACTTCCCAAATATCTACTATAGTGTTCATATAAAAACTATTGCTTGTGATTGATTCAATGACGGACCTCAACAGCCACGCTACCACTAAGGTATGGCACCTTTTCCATAGTGATACATTCCATCATCTGGATTAGGAACTTTGATACTTCCATCAACGCCATTTTGTTCCTAAATGCCAAAGACTTTACAAATGAATAACTCCGACTAAAGTAATTCTATCCATTGAGCGGCGGAGTCACTACTACTTAACTAAGTGTATCTGACGCATGTAAATGAATAGTGAAGTCGGATCATCCACCACACTTATGGTTCGCCCCGGACTCATCTCAGAATATGATGAACTGAAATTCACGGGTTCAACTTATGGATTGCTCAATCCGATCGGATCTCCTTACTGTTCAACATCTCCGGCAACTACAGCAGCAAACGATCGCCAGCGATGCTTTGATACCAAGTCAACAGACTCAAGCGATCAAATACTAGAACAGAGAGGGAAACCAGAACGACGAGGAGAAACATTTTCTATTTTTCATTAACTGTCGGTCCCACTCTGTTACACAAGTTTAATATTTATAGTTACAACATTTTGGGCTTCTATCTCAACTACACTACACGATGGGATTCAGCCCATATGCCTTGTCAACCCAATTCCCCTTTCTACTTGTCTGCAAACTCCACTTCTTCACGCCGTTGGTTTCGCTGGCTTTCACAAAGGGGAGGTCATTTGAGGGAGCGCCTAACGTCCGGTTCACGGGACGGTAGCAACAATGTACAAAATTTAAGCAAAAAATTAGTCATAATGTACAAAAAAAGAAGCATTTTTAGTAATGACTTAATACAAATATGTTTTGTAAAAAAGTACAACTTCGTACAGTGAAATTATTTGTACATTTTGTACATTTCATAGTTTAGTAATGAACAAATAATTTCACCGTACAAAGTTGTACTTTTTACAAAGTATATACAAAAACAGTTTTGCAAAAGAGTATAATTTTGTACAGTGAAATTTTTTGTACATTACTAAACGACGGTGTCTTAGTAATGTACAAACAATTGCACCATACAAAGTTGTTTACTTTGTACGGCGAAATTCTTTGTACAGGCATTATTAAAAATGCTTTTTTTTTTTACATTATGATTAATTTTGAATTAAATTTTGTACATTGCAGCTACCGATCGTCCCGTGAACCGAACATTAGCCGCTACCCGTCATTTGGTAACTAACTATATACGTTGAGTTGTTGCTCGGGCAAATTATACTAATGCATTACTAATGCATTACTAAAAATACTTTTTTTTACATTATGATGAATTTTGAATTAAATTTTGTACATTGCAGCTACCATCCCGTGAACTGAAAATTAGCCGCTATCCGTCATTTGGTAACTAACTATATATGTGGAGTTGTTGCTCGGGCAAATTATACTTTGCGTTGATATAAGAAATTAGTTAGTTATATTGAGATTTGGAGAAGTGGATATTTCTTAAAAAACAACCTTTTTTGGATTGTGTTTTCAGTTTCATGTGTTCACCAATACCCTGTATATCTTCCTTGAGAGAATTTCCAAATGGACGACACTTCAAAAGGACATTTTGCCGCATAAACAATGTAAACCTAGAAGAAGAGATTATGATCATGAATTCTTGCGTCGAAAAGTCACTTCCAAACACCATTACTCCCTTCCTTTGGGTAGCCAACACTATACATCTTATTTCTCAATTATGGTATATTGTTTCATTTTAAGATAAGTTTGAAGTAAGCCTCTCCAACTACCATAATTTGGGTGGCATGAGGTTTGTCCCCATCGATCTCTCTCTAGATTCTATTTAACTAGGCGACACACACATTACTACCCCCATCCCATACACCACTCAAAAAATTGTTCAAATTCTCTCCATGCATGAAGTTACTGTAATTCTATTTCCCATGTGTTTCTATGTTTACCGAACAAAGTAATTTATCAGGGATCACATTTAACTCCTCTCTCTATATATGACGTCACCGGCTCATGAGAATAAAGAGGGGGAGGGTGGGTTACCCATGCATAAAAGAGCATCTTTTGCTTCTAAGCAATGTCTACATGAACTAGGAAGGAGGCTTTGGGAAGTTCTATCCTTTCCTTATTCTTCTTCTTCATCTTTCCCGTCCTCTTGTTGAGTTCGACGGCTTTGATTTAGGAAGCCCATCATCACTGAAGTCATTGTAGACAATATCTCCGATCCAAAGAAGATACCACGGCACGGCGGCGTCCCCGTTTCCCTTCTCATTTCCCACCCTTTGAAGTTTTTAACGTCGTCACTTATTTGGACAATCCAATCATTTACTTTATTATATATAAAACCCACACTAAATTTTCGAAGAATATTTGTTGGGTAGGGAGGAGGAACCCCCACAAGGATCACAACCACGCCCGGTTGGCAGCCCCGACGACGTCCCACCTAATTTTAGATCGGAGGAGGAGGAGGGTGGGCTCCTCCAAGTTTGATTGATCGGTTTGATTGATCTCCCCTTCCCCCTTATTTTAATGTCGCGATCTTCATCCCCTTTGCTGACATCTCCCTCCATCCACCACCCCCCTCGAGGAGGACACGAGAGAGTATGAAGAAGGTTAATCTCCTCCTCCGGAAATGCAGGAGCGTATCCAGGCATCTAGGCAGGACTCCCTCCTACGCCTGCCTCAGATCCATGTCCATCAGGGACTATCCTGGCCTCCCGCATGACGGAGGAATCGGAGCCCCACCTCCGTCGGCGGACCAAGAGGAACCCGGCACGGCCGTGTACGTCGGGAGCACGAGGAAGCGCTACCTCATTCGCCCCGAGTACTTGAGCCATCCGCTGTTGCGCGCCCTCGTCGACGGGCCCGTGGAGGGGGGAGTCATCGTGGTCAGGTGTGAGGTGGTCTTGTTCGAACACCTCTTGTGGACGCTGGAGACCGCTGATTCGAACATCACCCCGGATTCCTCAAAGGAACTCGCGGAGCTCTACTCGTTGTAATGTGGACCCGAGTCTCAGTTCGTACAAGGCCAGCCAGCCATTCGGGCATTGCAGGTTTTATTTTACTTACAAGTCTGCGGCAAAAGCCATGCCAAATCAGTAAAAAAATACTGCTCTATGAGCAATAATACCATTCATGAGAGAGCCCCCCCGTATTCCTTCTATATGTGAACCGTAGCCGACGTTGGCAACATGGCTGATGCTCCGGCGCTCGGCCATGGAAGGTGACCGGCTGCCGCAAACGCAGAAAAGCTCGAGTTTACCATGCCGTGCAATCTTAATATAAATACACAAATATTAACTTTAAAGTTAAACACATCAAAATAAATTAATAAAAGGCAAGCCACGCAGCTAAATTTTTATACATTGAAGTTCCGCATCATCCTGAACACACTTAGCTCATATAATAATTATATTATCCACGAAAAACAGGTTTAATAATTTATTATTATTATTATTATTATTTTAGTAAGGAAGGGGAGGAGGAGAGGCGGCGTCCCCCACCTTTGGGTAAAAGTGTCGGCGACGGTGGTTAACAAAAAAACCGTAAGCGAGTAAAACCGACAGCAGCCAAATCACAGAGTAAGTTCGTTGTCCCCCTCTCGCTTTCTTCTCGTTGTAGCTAGGGTTTGGTTTCCTGTCTCCTGCTGCTGTAATTGGACGTTCTGAGCGGGGGATTTTGGGGGGGGGGGGGGGGGTGGTGTTCCACAATCATCCCTGTCAATTCGATTGTTGATACTGGCCACTGGAGATGTAACGGATTGTCGAACTTTTTGTTAGGAAACTAGCTTTGGAGACGGTGGTTTTCATCGTCGTGTCCAAAGATGGGCGAGGGTGATACTATTGAGGAATTCTTAGCCAAGAAACCCAGGAACAAGGGGAAACACGACAAGCCCAAGCCTTGGGACGAGGACCCCAGTATTGATCATTGGAAGATCGACAGGTTTGACCCCTCTTGGAACGAAACTGGCCTGCTGGAGGTCAGCTCCTTCTCCACCCTCTTCCCCAAGTACAGGGAGAAGTACTTGCAGGAGGCTTGGCCCTCGGTTAAATCCGCTCTCAGTGAATATGGGGTGGCTTGCGAACTCAACCTCGTATGTATTCCCTGCCTGTTGTTCCCTTCCCCCTTGTCAGGTTTAATATTTTTCCTGTTGCCGCTGATAGTTCTTATCTGGTAACTCTTTGAAGGTTGATGGCTCTATGACCGTTTCAACCACCAGAAAGACCAGGGATCCTTATATCATTGTGAAAGCCCGGGATCTTATCCAGCTTTTGGCAAGAAGTGTTCCTGCTCCTCAGGTATCAGTAACTCATCCGGCTTTCTTTGTCTTTTTTTTGGTTCATGAAATTTTTTTGACTGTTGGTTGTTGCTCAGTGGTAATTATTCTGCTCCTTTTCTTTCTACTGGCAGGCCATAAAAATTCTAGATGATGAATGGCAGTGTGACATTATTAAGATCGGCAACCTCATCCGCAATAAGGTGCTGAGTTATTTCTGGAATTGTTGATTTTATCGTAATGCCAAAAAACCACTTGTGCACGTATTATGTCTGTGTCCCATCAGTGGTATGGCTCCAGATCCTCTCAACTTACTTGAATGATGGATCGATAATTACGGAAATGAAATTCTTCTCCGTTGTACCAATTCTTTCGCCTGGCGGGTTGGCAAATGATTGGATGCTTTTGTTGATCGTTTTGTCAATCTGAATCCTCATGTTAATGCAGGAGCGGTTTGTTAAGAGGAGACAACAACTTGTTGGTCCCAATTCATCCACACTGAAGGTGAGTGAAATTTTTCAGTTGTTGATGACCTCTATAGTCTTCCGATATTAGGACATAGAATTATGGTAAATATAGTAAACTGATCATCGCTAAAGAGTAAAGCTAGACTGAGTAATATAGCACACTAGATTTTTTGTGCCATTAGAGTTACAGATATTATTTGGCTGATGGAACGTAATTTGTATCCTCCTCAGGCACTTGAAATTTTGACTGGCTGCTATATACTTGTTCAGGTGATTGTTTTGTTGCACAGCTAGTTGTTTTATTCCTTTATGTGCTCTCTCCTACAGAACCCAAGGAATGAACTATACCTTTCCACGCACTATATCTTTTTTATGTAGGGCAACACAGTGGCTGCTATGGGTCCCTACAAAGGCCTAAAGCAAGTCAGAAGAATTGTTGAAGACTGCATAAAAAACAAAATGCATCCAGTTTACCATATTAAGGTACATCGCTGCTTCCTGGGACCAGGTGATCACTGTTAGAGAAGGTTTGCTTTGGGGATTGGAGGGTGGAATATGAATGGAATTGCGATTCCATTCCATATATAACCAAATAAAGGGATGGTTGTAATGTAATAAAAGTCATTCCATTCCACTTATTTTGGATGGAATGGCCATTCGTTTGGTAGGGAAGGGGGATGGCCATTCCCTTTCCCTTTCCCCTTCCCCTTCCCATTCCATTCAAATTCTACCCTCCTATCGTCAACCCGAACATACCATTATTGAAAATGTTTGATTTCTAACCATTATTTATCCTTAGATACTTATGATGAGGAAGGAGCTCGAAAAGGATCCAGCACTTGCTAATGAGAGTTGGGATAGGTTTCTCCCGAAGTTCAAAAAGTAATATCTCATTATATAAGATCTCCTATATTTATGTACATGTGTTCTTAGTGGTAAACCTTTTGTTGTATAACTATGATCGTAACTGTGTCGTGTATGTGACATTTTTTCAGGAAGAACATCCAGCAAAAGAAGGTTAAGAAAAAGGAAAAGAAACCATACACACCATTCCCTCCTCCTCCACAGCCTAGCAAGGTAAGATGGACTTTTGTAATGTATGACAATTTTGATGTTGCAACCTCTTTCATGTGCCCGTTTCTATAAGGGTTTACTTGGTATTATTGATGCATATGTGGAGCATTGCATGCATATTCCTAGGTAATGTTTGTGTACTTCCTAGATTTGTGTTCTTGTGATTATTTTGCTAGTGTGATTGATAACTGCAGACTACCATGTGAGTGTAATGCCAGTGACTTCTCCCTCAGTGGATTATCCTTCAATACTTATGACTGCATTTATTACTCCAATTTGGAAATGATTCCGTTGCACGAGTTGAATTTTAACCTCCTGGATATTTTAAAATACTTTCAGATCGATTTACAACTGGAAAGTGGAGAATATTTCCTAAGCGACAAGAAGAAGCTAGAAAAGAAATGGAATGAGAAGCGGGAGAAGCAGGTTGAGAAAACCGCTGAGGGCAAGAGGAAAAGAGAAGCTGCATTTATTCCTCCAGAGGTGATCCCTACGATCCTTCACTTTCAAATATCATCCCTTCTTCAAATGTATTAATATAACACGAGTGTAACACCGCTTTTTTAACCAGGAACCGGCCAAGCGGGATGCTGATCAAGATTTATCGGTCCGTGATCACAGTGATGTTGCTGCCATGGCAGCATCTTTGAAGGTATGTATATATATTGCTCTTTATCAGCATTATTTTCATTCTTCTGTGAAAACAGTTGAAGACCTGGCAGTTCTTGAGGAGTACTGTGAACTCATAACTGAAGCATATTCCTTATTTCTCTCCCTCTTTCTGATTGTGACGCCCATTTCTGTTATTGTTGACATGTTTGCAGAAAAAGGCAAAGCAGTTTGACAAGCAGAGAGACGCCGGTAATGTAGACCCACAAAACTACTTGGCCTAATCTTATGTTACACGCTGCAATAAGAAAAAGTCCTGGTGAAAGAGAATTTCATATGTCAAAACACAACATCGCAAGAGTTTTTTTTTTTCTAGCCATTACCTGTCAGAAATTTTTGGGTCTTAAAATGCATGAAATGCTTCTTTCAGACATACTGAATATTGTGGAACAAATCAGTTCACATGTCCATAATGGCTTAAAATTTTAAATGGAAGCGTCAAGTTCCGGTATCTCTTTGACGACGCAGTAAATGCACAAGTTCTACTTCTGGCCCTGATTTTGTGGTCGGCGGTGGTCGAAAGCGCATCCAACAACATAATGGAGCCCGTCCCAGCCATCATATGCGAAGCCATGATAGTCAGGGCTGATGCGGACCAGCCTATCATGTATGTGTTCAGGTTGTTGCCCGTGGCTTCAGCAGCTGTTTCTTGATCAGGTGCCTGCATTGCGTTGCGTGAGTATGCTGCCAAAGCTGGTGTAGCAAGTCGACCCCGTTGCCACATCACATGTATTAGTTCATTGTTCTTTGCAAGCTGTTGCCCACCCGAGGCATATCTCTTTTGCATAGCGCCACGTTTGAATATCTTCCACACGGTCAACACTTCCTTAAACCATCACACAACATATTATACAGGCAAACAAATAGCAGGCTGTCGTTTAGATGGATGTTCTTGGGGAGATGTCCTAGGAATCGTGATTATTGGGTGGGGGAAGGCGGTCGGTTTTGATTCCCTTGGCTGCGGAGCCACAGTAGTCCACCAGAGTTTTCTTGAGTCCAATGACAAGAGGATCTCCTTCAGGGGGGTCGTGGTAAACAAGTTTGTCGATGATGGATGACCGTGGCGTGGCTTTCCAGAACCCCGTGCCGGTCACTCAGTCGGGTCTTACGCTGTTGTCGTACTTTCTAGCCCTCTTGCAGAAAAAGTACAGGCACTCCGTGTCGAGTTTTGTACGAAAATACGGTTAGTTTTAAGAAAAAATTTGCGAAATATGGTCCCAGTTTCGTAAAATACGGTTTTACCGTCGATGGGGCCCGTTCTGAAAACGCGCCCCTTGGATTACAAAGAGGGCACGGTCCGAAAACGCGCCCTCCGTGTGCTTATTGAGGGGCGGGTCCTGCAAACCCGCCCCTTACGCAGGACCATTTCAATGCTAAGTTTACAAGGGGCGCGGTTTCAAAACGCGCCCCTTGAAGAGGCCGTTCCCCCACGGCCCCCCCGGTCCCCCTCTCTCGTTTTTGACCCCCCCGTCCCCCCTTCCCCCCCGTCCCCCCTTTAACAGATGCGGGAGTCCCCCGGTCCCCCCGGTCCCTCCCAATCTTTGGGCTGCCCCCCTTCCAGGGGCGGGTTTTGGAAACCCGTCCCTCAGTGCGTCAGACGGGGAAACCCGCCCCTTCATTAAAACAATAAGGGGCGGGTTTTCGGAACCCGCCCCTCCGACGAACATAAACGCCGCAGTCAGGACGGAAGCCCTATTCCGCCGACCCCAAACCCCCTAAATCGTCCGAATCCGGCGTCCGACCTCCAAATCTTCCGACCCCTGGCCCCCGAGCTCCATCCTCCCCGCCTCCGACCCCCGTTCGTGCCGTCCCCCGTCCTCCCCTCGTCTGGCGTCCTCTCCTCATCCGCCCGTTCGACCTCCGACCTCCGACCTCCGACCTCCGCCCGTTCGACCTCCGACCTCGGCCCGTTTGACCTCCGATCTCCGCCCGTCCGACGTCCGATTATCATTCGTAAGTTAAATTATTTAAGTTAGATATTGTAGGTTAGAAAATCTAGGTTAGAAAATTAGGTTAGTTAGAAATTTAGTTTTGAAATTTAGGTTAGATTTTTATGCTAGAACATTTGGTTAGAAATTTAGGATTGAATAATTGGTATATAAATTTATAAATTAATTTGATTATTTAATATAGAAATTTATAAATTGTTGTTTGGTATTACAGTTATTATGATTAATTATACGTTGTTTGAATTGTTGTAGGTATTATTAAGTTCGAGAGGGGAGCTAATTCACGTAAGTTTTCCCTTACGTTTGAATGACGCAAGTTAATTTGTTATTGTATGGTCATAGGAAAGTTATTCATGGTAGTTAGGGAGTAGGTTATAATAGGGGTCCACTTAAACGTATAAAGATACCTGCTGATGTGGACTATGTCCAATTCGAAAGTGTCATTGCTAATGCAATGAGATTAAGCGAAGGAAGTAAGCTGGAAATTTGTCATAGATATCCCGTTCCTTCGTATGGTCCTTCAGGCATAAATTTTGTGCTAGTACCGATTGGTGATGATGAAGATGTTAGGTTGTTGTGTGAGTTTGCGATGTCAAATGGTGACCGCATTCAAGAAGTATATGTGATATCAGTTTCTGGGAATTCTAGCAATGAAGGGAGGCGGACAAATTCAAGAAGTAAGCACGGTAGTAACATGCAAGCCGTAGGAGTGAATGTGGATGAGGGTTTAAATGTTGTGCAAGAGCGAATGGAAAATTTTGAAGTTAGTAGAAATTTTCGTCGATTTGTACCGGTGAATGAAGGGTGTAGCGGATATGGTGGTAATGTGGGGAATGAGGAGGATGGTGATATGGATGGTGATGGTGGTAATTATTACGGAGACGATTATGAAGAGGGTGATCCCTTTGAAGATCTAGAACGTGATGTGGTCGATGAAGCAGCTGCAAACGAAACTATTTATCGGCGATATGAGAATCATATCGTTGATTCAATAGTCAATTCCGATGAGGCGGATACTGATGATGAAATATTTAATGGTATTGATTTAGGGAAAGATGATAACAATGTGGGGGTTAATGAGGCTGGTTCCTCTAGGAAGAAACGGTTGGAAAAACCTCTACCATTCTATCTAGATAGTGGCGATACTGGGAAGGTCATTTTCGAGGATGATGAGGAAGTTAGGATGACGGACGATCCGAATGCTGTGGTTGAATTTCGTAAAGGGATGCGTTTCAAGCATAAGAACCATCTCATTCATACGATTAATATGTTTCATATCAACAACCATTATAACTACGAAATTGTGGAGTCAGATAAGACGACATGATCTGTGTTTTGTTCTGAGGTTGGTTCTGGTTGCAAGTGGAGATTACGCGCGATTCAACGTGCTTGTGATGATGAGTTTGAAATAACCATCGTGGGTGAGGCGCATACATGTTTAAATGCAGTGCTTTCCGAAGATCATGATCGACTTGACTGCAACTTTATGGTTCCCTACTTCCGTACTTTTGTTAGAGAATCTCTTGAAGTGAAAGTGTCGTTCCTACGGAATGTAATAAAGGAGAGATTTGGGTACGAAGTAACTCGCCGACGAGTATGGGATGCAAAGAGGAAGGCAATTGAAGTTGAATATGGCGAATGAGATGAATCTTATAACGAGTTACCGCATCTAATGAATGTAATTAGAATTGCCAACCCCGGAACAATTGTTGATTGGGGTGCAACTTATAGTCTTGGCGATGTGGAAGTATTACAGTTTCAGAGACTTTTTTGGGCGTTTGGACAGTGTATTCAGGCATTTACTCATTGTCGGCCAGTTGTGAGTATAGATGGCACATTTTTATACGGTAAGTATAGGCATAAACTCTTAATTGCCTGTGCTATGGATGGAGATAACCATATTGTGCCGCTTGCATTTGCACTGGTTGATGAGGAAAGCTATGATTCTTGGAGTTGGTTCTTGAGATGTCTGAAGGGATATGTCGTTGGTGATAGGACGGGAGGAGTATGCTTGATTTCCGACAGACATGCAGGCATTCAGGCGGCTGTGAATGCTCCGCAGGTTGGCTGGCAGCCGCCATTTGCGCATTGGCGGTTCTGTCTTCGACATGTGGCAAGCAATTTCAATACTATATATAAAAATGTTGCTTGTAAAAGGAAGTTGATAGCCGCAGCGAGGAAATCGATGACTATGAAGCAGAAAAACATTATGAGAAGCTTGTTTGAATCAATGCCAGAAACTGGTGAGTTCTTCGCCGAGATGAACGAAGAGCAGTGGTGTTTGAGTCGGGATGGCTTTTATAGATATGGTCTTATGACTACGAATTTGAGCGAGAGTTACAACGCCGTTATAAGAGGTGCCAGAAATCTTCCTGTTTCGGCTCTTGTTCGAAAAATTTGGTATAATTGCATGGCATACTGGATAGCCAGAAGGGATGATGCTGACTCCACGTTGAGAATTGGCGAAAGTTTTACAAGTGTTTGTATTAATCGGTTGTTTAAATGTATGGAGAAGGCCAAACGGTATGAAGTAGTGCTTCTCGATCGACAGGAGGGTAGATTTGACGTGAAAACTAAAGGAAAACATCGATTGAAGTATGTGTTTCTTCAAGCGCGGAAATGCAGCTGCAAGAAGTGGCAAATCTATCGCATTCCGTGTTCGCACGCTTTGGCATGTTATGCACACATGCCGGATACCTAGGGGTGACAACATCCGGTCTGGTCGTATTAGACTTAGCTGGCTGGCTGCGAATTTTGGTGAGATCCCTATAGATGCCCCTGAGGAGTTAGTGCAGATGCATACCAGGGCATATATTCTGCAGCTGATTGGTGGGATGTTGTTCACGACGAAGTCAGATAGTTTAGTGCATGTTTTCTGGTTGCCTTTGCTAGCTGACTTTGAGAGGGCTGGCAATTATAGTTGGGGAAGTGCATGCCTAGCGTGGCTTTACAGGAGTTTGTGTAAGGCGGCGCACCATAAGGCATCTCAGATAGAGGGTCCATTGATACTGCTACAGATTTGGGCATGGGATAGATTCCCTCATATAGCACATCTGAGACTCCGTACCCCCTTTGTGGAAGATATGCCTTTGAGCCATAGATGGGCCGTTGTGAAGGATGTACGCACGGTGTCCACCCATGTTATTTCCTCCTACAGAGAGGCATTCGATAGGCAGAGCATGGATCAGGTAAAGTACTATAGCTAACAAATTCATTTGATTAAATCGAACTCTTCTCACACATTCACATTCACATATGCAGATTATTTGGCATCCTTACCCGGATGAGTTGGTAGCCATGCTTCCCGATTACTGTCGATCTGGTGAGGCTTTCTGGCGTGCAAGACTTCCCCTTATTTGCTTCTACATCGTGGAGTGGCAGTACCCGGATAGAGTGATTCGTCAGTTTGGCGATCATCAGCTGGTGCCGCAAGATTGTGACACAAGCAAGGTACTCCACAAGATAGATTTACGCGGGAAGACGATGAACAACTGGAGAGAGATCCACCGAGTGTTTGTGGACCAGTGGGAAGATCGTCTCAACATGGTCGTGCCGCTCTTTTGGGAGTCTCCCACTCCCATTAGATATTCAAAATGGTATGCAAAGCACACCAGGCAGCACATCTCGCACACCGGCTCCATGCTAGGCACATTGGTAAGTACTTAATGAATATGACTATGTCATAACATTTTCTCATTCATTGTTCAACTTTAACCTATACTTCTGATGTAGTTGAAGAACTTACGAAAGATAAAGCTTCGGTCTGACCAGCCGGAACTCGTTACTCTTGCCGCAGAGTCCATGGAAATGATGCAGGAGTATGCACCGATGAGATTATATGGTCGACCAGGCGGGTTGGAAGATCAACCTGCATACGAGTTCATCCCACAAGGTGGACAACAAATGGAGGAGGAAGATCATATGGAGGAAGAAGATCCTAATCATATGGACGTTGCGGAAGAGGATTATGATCATGGAGAGGAGCCACGGACATACGACGACCCCGTATTTAACGAGGAGGGCCATGAAGTGCGAGAAGGGATGCTCATCTCTCAAGTTTCTCATGTTTATGGCGATCCAAATCAGGTTTGGAGTGGTAAGGATCCCTATGATCACTTGAAAGTTTTTTGATGCTAAAAAAAAAAGTTACTATTTAGTAATTTTTACTAACTGATTGATGAAATTTAGTAAACGATTACTAACGCTGATGATGTGTATTATTAACTAATACTTTAAGCTTTAAACGAGGAGAATATCAACCTTTACGACGGCTAGCCGGTTTTAGTTGCTTTTCATCAACCAGCTTTATGTATGGGTTTTGTTGATGTTAATGATAGAAAAGTTTGGCAAGCTCAGCTTGGTGTCAAATATTTATATTTGAGATGAACTTTATCTTTTGCCGCAGTTGGATCAGCTCCAGCGCCAAGCAACATCCGAACAAGTTGTCTGTTTTGATATGGTGCTTCGGGGGGGGGGGGGGGGGAGGCATCATCGATGTCCTTTTGACTTTGCAAAAATCCCACTTTGTACAAAAGTTCGCATTTGGATAAAAGCAAATCATAGATTTGGGTAAAGATGATAGAATAATGTCATAAACAATTCAAAATATACCCGATTTCAGGTTGGTTTGCGGTCTACTTCCGTGTCGGGTTGTTTTTTAGTTGAAAAGATTCAGTCTCCCCATAGTACATGAGGCCTAGTAAGGAGGTGATTGTGGAAACATACCAGGCGAAGGCTTGCAGTTCATTATTTATGTTCGAGATAAAGTGTTTTTCAGTGCATTCTGGAAGGAATTACGAAATTATAATCTATCCGAAGATATGGTAAACATATTTAATCTCAAAGGATGTGATTTGATTTAATCTCAAGTGAGATTATAACGATTAAAAGAAACAAGAACATAAAAGGATCGAACTGATGCAGTAAGCCTCAAACAAAATGAAACCTACCGTCTTATGACTGATAAAGCTGTCTGCAAGTGGTCAACATGTTCTGCAGCAGACTTACTGTAGATAAGTATGTCATCATGTTCTCAGAGCTTGCTTAAGTCTGTAGAAAGCTTTAGATAGCTTGTAGACATGATTACAGAAATCGGAGAGGAAGAAGCTGTGATTCATTTATATAATTTTATTAGACTGACGGTGAATGCACACGAGAGGCATGATCTATTTTATTGAAATTTCAATACTTCATTTTAAATTGCAAATTGATTTGTTCCTTGGGCATATGAATGACGCTTCAGACAAATCTGAGGAAAAACGAAATCCCTTAAATTGTGGCTTGATCTTAACTTCTCTCCAGGGATCTCGGAGTTTGTTTTTCTCATAGATTCTTCTAACCTCCACTTAATGAGATCGTGCGTGGGACGTGTTCAGATGAGTTGTAGATCTTAACTAGGGCAATAACCTTTTGGTCGGTTCGGTTCCTACTGCGATCGCGAAACTATCTGCACTTAGAAGAATCAACCTTGCTGGCAACAACCTCAGTGGTTCAATTCCTCGACAAAAGTATTGAATATTTTGTCCTTTTTAACATGACAACATTTCTTCAAAGTTTATATTGTTGGAACCCGCTCTGATACCAATTGTTACACTAAGAGGGGGGTGAATTAGTGTTAAAGTTCAATTAAGGATTTTTAACTCTTTTTCGATTAACCCCGCAGCGGAAGGAAGGTTCTGTGTTACTCGGAGCTGGAAAATAAGATTTGATGAAGCGGTTAAGGATTTTGGCTTCATCAAGAATCCAGATGAACCAGAAACGACTTCCAAACCATGTTTTCCCCACAGTAGAAGTTCTTGGTGAAGAGTAGAGGGTATGGCGCCCACTTTATGGACGCGAGCTGCCGCATCTGGAGAGGAGTCCTCATGGCTATTAAGTTGATTCCAGACACCGTATATGATCCTTCTGGCAGTTTCAAAGGTGATATATTTGATTACCTGTTCCCAAAATCCCAATTAACTAAGCATTGAGGGCTGCCTTCGAAACGATGTAAGCCAAACCCAATGGTGGCCAACCTTCGATGTCTATCCTGTCATTCTTCCAGCTCATCCCGCTTCTCGTTAAAGAAGTCTAAAAAAAAAGGCTACAAAAGACTTGCTAATTCTCGACCTGTCGGGAAGTGCCATTACAGAAGACTGGAAAGGTTGGGAAAAAATCACCTTGATAAATGTTAAAGTCCTGAATTTCATCTGTTAAAAGAATATTCACTTTCTATCAACAGAAAGAACAAATAATAATATTTGTTTCCAAACCCAATCGTCAATAGTGAAAGAAAGTTAATGTCGTAAGAGGTGTTCCGAATTTTCTTTTTTTATGAAAATAAAAATGATATTGCAAATTAATACGTCATTTAACACGACATTTAACATAAGATCCCACTTGACATATTAATAATTTTGAAGTAAATCCCAGCTTAAACGCGCTCCGGGCACGCCATCCTTCTTCCTTGGCTTTCCGATAGTATATATCCTGGCCCGCACACAAGTTACGCAAACTTGTGCATCCCGCATGCTCTGAACTTTCGTGCTTCCGAACTTACATTTTTTGACGCCAAAACGATCCACAAATGTTTCCCAGACTATCGAAAAGAATAGTATGAAAATATTGTATCCCTACGTGGAATCTAGTGTCGTCATCACGAAAACAGCGTTAAGAAGATTCGGAGAGATCCCCGCATCAAGTTTTAAGACATGAAACACGGGGAGGGTTGTTACTACACGAATTATTATGGCATCGTATCTTTATCCTACCGAGGTCTTTCTTTCAAGGAATCAGAAGGATTGAGACATCAAGCTCGACCAAGTTGAGTTCGTTTATAATCGAGCTCTGCATTCGACTACTCGCTCACTTTCTTTCTTATTGGGACATACCTTCTTGGAGTGCCCCTCTTGCTTGCATTCCCAGCAAATCTTCCTCTTCGAAAGACAAAGGCGATACAGAGATTTAGGGAGAGATAGAGTTGAAGAAAGAGATAAAGTTAAAACAGATGTTTGTCTGGGTCTGTTAGCCAATAATAATAATAATAATAATAATAATAAATATAAAAACTAAGTAAAAGTAGATCCAGCGAATGAATGTATCCAAATATCTACCCATGTTTTATAAATAAGTCGGTGGCGACTCCGTAATAGCTTACCTAGGTTAATCATCATTAGCCATTTTCTTACGGAGCCATTATGGATGTATCTTCCAAGCCGACTCTATGTTCCTCTACATACATTGTCCGCCGGCTATGTAATAAGGATTAGCACGATTATCCGCTGATTCCGCCAAGCCCGTTCCCTTGGCTGTGGTTTGGCTGGATAGTAGACAGGGACAGTGGGAATCTCGTTAATCCATTCATGCGCGTCACTAATTAGATGTGACATCGTTGTGGAGAATATCTGCTGTATTTCCTTTTCAACTCTAGACAGCTCCTCCTCACCTGAAGCCATAATCGATAGCCTATACTCCAGGTCTTTTTTGGTCTATTGATTAACATTCTCTACAGAGGATGGTAAGAAATGACAAAGAAAGAAGAAGAAGATGGATCTGTGGAATAGAGCACTTACGATATAGAACCCTAAGGAACAACCACGATCGTGTTCCCGTGAAAATTTTTGCCGGTCTGATGGTGATCCAGAAGGCCAAGCACAATCCTCAAATGCTTTAAATGATCGCTCAAGGAACCACTGTATATCAAAATAGAATGGTACAAAAATCCTATGACGAAGGCGAGGGTGGCAGGGTGGCAAAGCTTCAAGCCAAAGATAGTTCTTTTCTTTGAAGAGTTGGATAGGTTTAGGATATCTTGTTAAGGGACAGATGGTGGATTTCCTGGTTTTGGCTGTGAATCAAAGTTCCGAATGGGGGAAAATAATTAGCTAATTACTTTAAACTCGTAATTGTTTAAATTCAAATATTGATGAAATCACGGCTACTACTGAGATGGATGCAAACGTTAATTCTAAAAGGACGTTAGTGGTGTTTAACGTGTGTGTAAGTGTGCAGGACAGATTCTCGAGGCGAGAGTTCTCGCAGGAGGTAACTACAGCGGGTTGGGTGAAGCCGCTATCGACCTAGAAGGCGCACTGCATCCAAAGGCAATCATGACCACAGAATACTTTTACACAGTCGTGACATTTTTCGAATCACGCCCTTTACCCAAACCAAACCCAAGAAAGCAGTGATTGCTACAGAAATTTTGTAATTGTAATTATGTGAATGTAAGATGTGGTTGAACATTTAGATAACCTCGTCCCTGCTTTTTCAGGGTCAGAAGGGGTAGAGAAAATGCCTCGAGCCACACCACCACCACTGCCAATTGTGGTGAATGCCTTGTTCACAGCTTGGCCCCTGGTTGGATCCGTGAGACCAAACAAGCCATAAATGAACAAGAAAATAATCGGTAAATGGAATGTGCAAATTAATATTCTAAATTAATTCCCCATTCCATTCCAAAATCTTGCTCATTTCATTTCCATTCCATCATAATCCAATCCAATCCATGATCTACACGTACATAAATGTAGACACGTACGCCACTCCTTACTACGAGGTTGGGTCCAGTTCTACACCGGATGCTCCGATTAAAGGCCCAAGAGAATTCGGGTAAGTCCTTCGATTTAAGATTCATTTAAACTTTCATAACTTAACTAATATAACTTCTTCAGGTACGACCATTTACAACAAGGAGAAGGAACTTCTCAAATTACACAACTGTACCCGGATGTTCCATCTGAGCAGCCTGAAGTTCCATAAGTCCCCGTCGTGAGGCCTTATGTTAGGAGGAAATCTACGAGGCGTAGGGGACATTACTGATTTGCACATTTGGACGTTTAACTTTGTACGTTAGATGTTAGACGATATGAAATTCTCTCGTTTCACTTGGTACGTTAGATTGGCTTTGTTATTGAATGTTGGGTGTTAGATTATTCCGAAGTTTGGTGTTCGATGTATGGATGTTACCTATGAAATGTTTCTGTTTGTTCAAACAGGGTTGGTTTCTAAAGTTATTGATAGGTGTGTTGCATTGCCAGACGGGGGGCGGGTTTCCAAAACCCGGCCCTTATGTTATTACAACAAGGGGCGCAGTCTCAAATCGCACCCCTTGTATGCCACAGGGAGGGGCGGTTTTTCAAAACCCGCCCCTTGTAGGGGGACAGGGGGGGCCGGGGGGCACAGGAGGGGCGGGGGGAGGGCCCCCTCAAGGGGCGCGTTTTGAGATCGCGCCCCTTGAACACTTAAGCTTTTCATCTGTGCAAAACCCGCCCCTGCAGGTAATAGGAGCGGGTTTTGGAAACCCGCCCCTCAATAAGCACACGGAGGACGCGTTTTCGGATCGCACCCTCTTTGTAATCCAAGGGGCGCGTTTTCAGAACGCGTTCCATCGACGGTAAAACCGTATTTTACGAAACTGTGACCGTATTTCGTAAATTTTTTTTAAAACTAACCGTATTTTCGTACAAAACTCCTCCGTGTCTCCAGCCTCCTCGTTGGCCTCTGCATATCATCCAACCTATATTTCTAATGCCCCAGGCAGGGGTGGTGGTCGAAATTCAGCCGAAGAACATACAAGTTACGATGGTGGATGGTAAAATGGAGGGGAACAACAAAAAGGACACGGAACGTTTGAGGGAAAAGAACGCATCTCGGGAGATCCCAGGGATGCTGACTCCTCTCACAAAAAGCCTAATACCCTCTTTTTCTACACGTTACTATTAATTACGTTTTAAGGAGGAGGAGGAGGGAGGAGGAGGAGGAGGTGGGAAATGGTTTGTCGTTTTGTTGGCCAATTATTGATTAACAACAAGCGACTGACATCGCTCACCCGGGTGTGGGGGTTAGTATTGGGAGATTGAAAACCCTAAGAAATCCAAAATCAAGTAGGAGCAAAAGAGAAGAAAGGGGATTCATCCTCACAACAACTCCAACCGACGGAACCACAACAATGGTGACCGGTTTCTTCCTTTTCTTTTTTGGATCCACCTGAATCCTTTGATGAAATCGAATTTTCCTGACCGGATTCTTGTCGTTCTTTTTGCTGCCGGAACAGCACAAGTTGGGGAGGGGACACCGTGATAAACTCCAGCAATTCATGGTCATCACCGGCTCCAGGTACCCTCCTCCCCTCCCCTTTCCCCTTCTCCTTTTTCTTTGCCTGGGGATGACGACTGATTTCCATGGCTTTCTGCCCTTTTCTTCTTACGTCTTGTTCGGTTGTAGCGAGAAAGTCGCCCTTCAGGCTTTGAAGACCAGCGATTGGAATCTTGAGGGCGCCTTCGATATATTCTACAGCCAGCCCCATGTCCGAGCACACACCGACACCAAGCGTTTGGAGGAGCTTTTCTCTCGATACCGAGGCAAGTCCTTACCGTTTATTTATTTATTTATTTATTTATATATATGTACCTGTATCGATTAGAAATGGGCAGACTTCTTCAATTCCCTGCTAAAATCATCCTGTTCATGAAAAGCGTTTCGTCTACGGGAGTTTACAGTGTAACTTCATCGCTCATAGTTCGTTCTTTTTTTGTTTATGCTGTGCAGACCTCAACACTGATATGATATTAGTCGATGGGATAACGCTCCTTTGCAATGATCTTCAGGTGACCCACCTGTTCACATTTTTTATTTTTGTCCGACTATCGATGTTTAAATTTGCGTGCAATGAAATGTTCCCAAGTTCCAATTTCTTAAAATAGCCCTGCAAATGTGGCTAAGCTTATATGATGTTCTTTCCATCTTTTAATATCTCCTCCAGCTGATTTTCCGTCTAATTCACAGTTTTATCTTTTAAATTTTCAGGTGGATCCCCAGGATATAGTGATGGTTAGTTGCTTTTCGAGTTATCAAGATAATACTTTTCTGTTTTTCCTAACATGATCTGGTTACGACAAACTTGTTGGCATTGCTGTTTTTGGATAGTTAGATGCATCTGCAAAATTTCGTATTTATGGTTTGCATTTAGCCTCTTGAGCTTGCTCTCTGTAGTAAACTCTCGTCCTTTCTTTTTTAATTTAACCGGGCTTTCCATTAGGTTGTGTGGTATTTTCTAAAAAATATTATTATTCTAAGAATTTACACAATACTCACTCAAAAATCAGATGACTTGTTCGTATGAAAGTTTTGCCTCTTGGGTCTGGATGACGATGGTGATGCCACGACATTTATCGTTTGTGATTCTTCAGCCTCATACATTTTAGTTTTCCGGAAATGTCTTGTGCCATGCATGTGAAAGCCAACTTTGGATGGACTGCTTTGAACTCATCTTTCCTGGCCTAGCCAGCATGTTGAGAGACAAAGACGAGAGAATGTCTTCCACTTCCTTGAACAGTCCTAATAAAACTGGAGTTCATGTAGAGCTATTCCTCTGGCTTAAGCTTGATTGAAATATGTTTTTTTTTTTTTTTGTTTCAGCTGGTTCTGTCCTGGCACATGAAGGCTGTCACCATGTGTGAATTTTCAAAGCAAGAGTTCATAAGTGGATTGCAAGCTCTTGGGTCTGTATTGTTGCTCCATTTCTCTGCCTTCACTTTGGTTGATTCTGAGTTCCCTAGCCTACTTATTTACTGTAATTAACTCGTCATACCAAGTGACATGGCATAAGTTTTGATTACTAGTGCTTGCTTATTGCAGAATTGATACATTGGAGAGATTTCGTGAAAGGATACAATACATGCGTTCCGAATTGAACGATGAACGTAAGGGATTTGATTGCCGTTTACGGATTTTTGTATGTTCTAGGTAAATGAGTTCTCTCATCCATCCGGTTGTGTTTGACCAGAAAAATTCAGGGATATTTATAACTTCGCCTTTGGCTGGGCTAAAGAGAAGGTATGGTCATTGGGCTTTGGACCAGCTCTTTATACATGATTCTTGGATGAGTTTATGTGCTCCAACATGCTCTTTGAGTTCTTCAAGGATGGAACAGCCAATAGCTTAAGTTTTTAAGTCTTCTATAATATCCAGTTAATCAATTCATCCTGCAGCATATAATGGAACATAAGGGTAAAAAAGAGCCCTCTCTCATTGTTGGGTGCTTACCAACTAGTATGGGCGTGAGGGAATGATGGTACATTTATAAGAACCATTCCCAAATCAAAATGATCTTACAGAGAGAGTCAAATTGTTGAGAAAAATAATGGGCATGGAGTTTGTCATGAAACTTGACTAAATACAATTGAACATAGACAAATTTTGTTATTTATTTATTTTTGGAAAGAAGACAAGCATAAAATCTCTTTACATAATTAACTATTTGTCACCTACTACACTTGGGAATAATCAGTTCTAATCTGATAATGAATTGAGAATAGATCTGTGATATTTGCTCAATAATTCCTTTGCCTGCCTTTAATATGATTGGCAACTGAGAACTGCCCCATCTTTTATGTTTTCTTTAAAATGAGGCATTTCCATGAGCTTTACATATCTGTCATTAGGAGGATAACCTGGAAGACTGACTCAATAGGAAATGGCTTTTTTAACTGGGGAGTTCATTTCAGCAGGGTTAAATTAGCGAGAAAAACTTTGATGTCATATTCCTTTTTACTGAAGGCGTCACATTGTTCATGTGTTCTTTTCTCGTTGTGAGGCGGTGTTTGCTGATTTTTGTCCCTTGGGGTTATGATTTTCCTTTAGCTGGTCTTTGAATGGTTTTTTCCTTCATCGTGACTTGATAAGCTTTATTGTAATACTTTTCCTTGAAGTTATTAATGTAAAAATTCTCTGAATCTTTGAAAAGAAAATCTTCTCAGTATAGTTGGGATAATAGTGAAGTGACAGGACCTCCGAAGAGTGGCTGCCTTTGTATTCTTTACTAAGGAGGTTCTGTGAATGATGTGAAGGGTGGACCTGCTTGTTTGGATTTCATTTTTCCATTTTAAAAAATCATACGACTGATTTGCCTGGTTAAACTATAGCACTCTTTAGAGATGCTCAAATATCCTGATTATCTTTGGTTGGTCCATAATACTACTTTTTTTATATATTAATGTTTGGTCACACAGGGTCAGAAATCTTTAGCACTGGATACTGCAATTGGAATGTGGCAGCTACTCTTTGCTGAAAAGCAATGGGCGCTAGTTGATGATTGGTGTCAATTTCTACAGGTACTTTATGCAGCATCTACTGTGACAAATTTTACAACCATGAAATTTGTTAATTGTGATGTTTGTTGCATGTGATGATCAACTCTCACCATAGTTGGTAGGCATGGACTCTTGATGTGCTTATCTTGCCAATCTGTTCTGGTTGTGTAAAATGAAGTTGTCTGCGCAAATGATAGCCTCACCAGTTATCGCCCCTGTAGGAAGTCCTTTTTGGGATACATTTCTAAGTTAAATTTAATTTATCCTGTGGCCTCTATTAAGCCATTGTTTTTCTCGTTTGATTTTGCTCAGGCACGGCATAACAAAGCCATATCAAGGGACACATGGTCTCAGCTGTTGGAATTTGCTAGGGTAATAAAAAAGTATTTGCTCTTGGAGTTTTTGTTGTGATACTGATTCTGACACAATTATCTTCTAAAAGTAATCATCACAAGGCTTATTATGAGTTTTGGAATGATAGAGAACCTCAAGCCCCTGAATTGCATTTTCATTTTTAAAAAAATTGGGCAAAAAGAGCAGTAACGGAGAGTTCGAGTGAAACATTTAGTCTGGTTACGTCATTGGCGGATCTTGATAAAAAAGACTTGATGAGATGGAACTGGAAATAGCTAGCAATCAGGGAAACTATTCTTGTGTGGAGAACATTCCATAGGTTTTTGAACCGATGATAAAGAAGAAGCTACCTTTCTTGATTAAGGGAAGAGAAGACAGATCTGGATCTAACGTGCCATTGCCTTGTCTTGCAGAGCGTGGATCCAGAACTTTCTAATTATGATGCCGAAGGTGCTTGGCCTTATCTTATCGATGAATTTGTTGAATACCTCCACGAACATGGAAGAACTAAGAAGGTGGATGGCTGGGCGAAATCAGGTAGTTAGACGCTGTCAGGGGAGATAAAAAATTCGATTGTTACTCTGCTCCAACTACATTAAGGAGGAGAAACGCCCTCGGGTGCACAAGATAAAGCTGGTCAAATTGCTCTCAAATCATATACCAGGCAACGGAGTTTATAATTCCGGATCGTTTGATTGTCAAAATGTCACAAAGGCTGTTCGAGTAAACGGTGGGAAATACCGTTGTGCTTGTATCTGAGTGGAGGGAGTGAGAGGGTATTGTTTGTGCTTGTTTTATATCTGAGTGAGTGAGAGAACCTGTGAGCATATTGCTTCCTTTCTTTTGTCCATAAAAGCTGCACCATCAGAAATAAGGGGAAGAAGCATGCAGAAGAGGTAAGAGGAATATAGAATTGTTCGATCGCAATGGGGCTCGAACCCTCAAGCTACCGATTCCGGAGGCGAGCGCCTTATCCATTAGGCCACGCTGCTTTCAACCTTTGTTAAGTTTAAGTATTAATTATTCTTTAGACTTTCTTAGATTTAAAAAAAAAGTAGAGAGAGAAAATTCCGGTGAGAAAACAAAATAATTTTTTTAAAAATTTAGTTTGTAGTCAAGAATTTCTATATGGGGTTAGATTTGAATTCGAAAAAATATATATATATATATATAAAGGCCAAATTATCGATTATAATCCAAACTTTGTCCGTTTTTTCCGATCTACCCTAAACTTTTCAAAATATCGTCACGCATCCTAACGTTTGTCCGTTATCTCAATTCTAACCACCGTTAAGCCATTGTATGGACGGAATCCTACGTGGCGCACATGTGGCCATTATGTCGACTGCCCACCATTAACATGGTGACTGTGCATGACATGACGCCGACGTGGAATATGAAATCTGAACACATCACTGATGACGTGGTGTCCCCCAAATCAACTAAACCCTAATAGACAAAATTACCCGATCTGGTCGATTCCCCCAAATCAAGTAAACCCTCATTATCCAAACTCTCTCCCTGATCGATCATCCCCTTCCTCTGTGATTTCCCGCATCGTCTCTTCCCGACCTGCAACACCGGCCTCCATCGATCCCGACCTACAACATAGACGACTTCCATCATTCTCGACGTCCAAGGAAGGACGAAGTTAGTAACTTCTTACCACAAACACTGGTAATTTGTAACACTTCTTGCTCATGGGTTTGTTGTGGGTTGGTTGTGGGGATTAAGGTTGTTTGTGGGATGTTGTGGGGATTAGGATTGTTGTTTACGAAGTAACTTTTGACTACTAACACTGGTAATTAGGCTTAAGCTTGTTTGTTTATTGTTTATGCTTGGTTTGTGGATTGTTGTGGATTGTTCTGTATTAGTCTGTATTGGCTGGCGATTGACTGTTAAGGCTAAGTTTTACCTGGTTATTTGTCTTTAGAAATGGAAGAAGGATGCGGTAATATTGTTCTACATGTTGGTGGTAAACTCAATCTTTCTGGTCGGGTATGTTATGTTGATGGTAAGACAAAAACATTTAACAAAGTTGATGTGGATAAGATATGATATTTCACTATCAAGAGTTTTGTGAGAATGTGTGCATACGAGGCAACTAGGATGTGGTTCGCAAAACCTGGGAAGAGTCTAGCCAAGGGTTTGGTTGAGTTTTGCACTAATGCTCATGTGTCTGAGATGGTGAATTTGTTATTGCAATATAAGAGCATTGACATTTATGTTGAAGGAGATGAAATCCATGAAAGTGATCCCGAAAAAGATGAGGATGTTAGTGAGTTGGTAGGGGAAGATGAATCTGTTGATGATGATGTAGGTGTTGATGATATTAATGAAGTTAATATCGATCTTGGTGATGCTGTAGAGTCTGATTATATTAATTCTGAGGCTGAGCTTGTAGAGGAGAACCCCGATGGTGATAATGTTGTTTTTAGACCTGTTGAAAAGATGTATGACCCTCAATGTGATCAAAGGACACTGAATTTTAAGGTTGAGGTTGGATTAAGATTTGACACACTACCGCAGTCTAAAGAAGCTGTGCAAGATTATGGAATTGTAAATGGAGTTAATTTGCGATTTGCTAGAATAGAACCGAGGAGAATGGAAGTAGTGTATGAAAATGGGTGTCCTTGGAGAGTATATGCTAGCTGGTTACAAAGATATTTGACTGTTGCTGTTAAGGCATGTTAGTTAGAGCATAAATGTACTAGATCTTTGAAAAGCAGAGAGGCTACTGTGAAGTAGTTAGCTCAGGAATTTATTAGAATGAACAGACAATTGGATACTATGAGAGCTAGGGATGTCATGGTTGACTTGATGGAGAAATATAGTATTCAGGTAAACAAGTTGCAGGTGTATCGTACAAAATGGCATGCCCAGAGAATTGTCAATGGATCTATTGAGGAGCACTATACGAAAATCAGGTCGTATGTAGCTTATTTCGGCAAGAAATGTCCTGATAGTACTTTCAAGCTTGATCTGGAAGTAACACCTGGTTTAGGTCTCTTTAATACTTTCAAAAGATTCTATGTAGGCTTTAGTGAGCCGAGGAAGGGGTTGAGGCTTGGTTGTAGGAAGGTGGTGGGTTTTTTGAAACATTTTTAAGACAAATGCTGGAGGAATTTTGTTGTCTGTGGTTGGTAGATATGAGAACAACCATATGTTTCCCATTGCATGGGCAGTTGTGGAGGGTGAGAACACCCAAAGTTGGATGTGGTTTTTGTCTCTTCTGTTTAAAGACCTAGCAGTCAATGATGGACGTGGATGGACCTTATAAGCGATAAACAAAAGGTAAACAATGCTCACTTTTTGTTTGTTGGATGTTGGTTTTGTCTCTACTGTTTTCATCTCGCTGTCTTCATCTCACTTTTTGATTGTCTCTAATGTTCAGGGATTGATACATGCTGTTGCTGATTTAGCTCCGTTGGCTGAGCACATAAATTATGCAAGGCATATCTATTCCAATTGGAAAATTAATCACCGAGGACAACTATTGAAGAAATGTTTTTGGAGTGCTGTGAAAAGCACTTATGAGGCAGCCTATAAGAAAGTATTAGACAACATGGAACTGCTGTCTCCTAAAGCGGCTCTGGACTTTATCAAACAAGGACTAGAACATTTCTGCAAGGTGAATACTCCTGTTTGCTCAAGTTGTTTCCAATCCAAGTATTTTGTCCCTTGAACGTACCTGTTGTATTATGTACAGGTACTCTTTAATACATCGGCGAAGTGTGATGCAACTGACAACAACTTATGTGAGACTTTCAACAGTTATATTGCAGTTGCTAGGACAAAACCTATTGTAGACATATTGGATGATATAAGATCAACTTTGATGGAGAGAATGTTCCATAAGTTCAAATTATTTGATGGTAGGGAAGATGAGGTATGTCCAGAGATTAGGAAAAAGATTGAGAGCTTGAAAGTTTATACTGGTTTATGGGTTCTTAAGCCTGCTATTGGTGATAAATTTGAGGTGGTTCGTAGACAGGAAAAGTTCGTTGTTGACTTGAAAGCATGTACATGTAGTTGTAGGGAATGGGAGTTGACGGAATCCCTTGTTGTCATGGTATTGCATGCATCAACTTCATGAAGCATGATGTTGAGGCATATGTGCATGAATTTTTCAAGAAATCAGTTTATTTGGCTGCATTTTAGCACCCATTGATACCTATGGAGGGAGAAAACACATGGCCAGAGGATACAGGTGAGCCTATTCAACCTCCTCCATTTAACATAAGGCCAGGGAGACCAAAGAAGAATCGCAAGAAGGGACTTGAAGAGGAGCCAAAGAATGCAACAAGACTGTCTAAAAAAGGAGGGGAGATTAGGTGCAGTAGGTGCAAGCTGTATAGGCACAACAAGAGGAGTTGTAAAACAGCAATTGGTGCTGAAACTCAACCCGTGGTCTCTCTAGAAGGAGTTTACCCTGGTGGCCAGGTAGGTATGGAGTTTGATGTTTTGTAAGTGTTTGTTTTTCCATTAATGATGCAAGACAATTTCTTGTTTCAACAGGATACATCTGCAAGGGGATCTGGTAAAAGTGTAATATGAGGAAGAATGGTACCTCTGGAAGGGGACCATAGAGGATCTGTTGGAAGAGGAGGAGTTGGAAGAGCAGGCATTGCAAGAAGAGATAGGGGAAGGGGACGCAGGGGAAGAGGAACAACCTTCTGTGCCACATCTAACCTGGAAGTGGGCACAAGCAGTCATGCTCAAAGCAGCTAAAATATGGGGACATCTGCAACACAGGAATCTTCTGTGGCTGGAACAAGCATCGAGGTGTCTACCAATGTGCAACCTTAGTTTTAAGCTGCTGCGAGTTTGAGGCTGTTTTGCCTCCACTTCTGTAATACTGGAAATTGGGAATCTGGTTTGTCTCTAGATTCTGGTTTGTCTGGTTTGTCTCCACTTTTGTAATGTTAGGAACACTGGGAATCTGTACTGGAATGCAACTGGGGTACATTTGTTCTGTTTGAGGTACATTGGTTCTGTTCTGTAATTGATTTTTTCAGTTTGAGGTACATTGGTTCTGGGAACACTAATGTTGGGAACACCAGTTCTTTGGTTCTGTAATTTTCTGAACACCAGTAACTGAGGCTGGTTTACTAGTTTTATCATCATATTACTGGTTACTGGTCATATTCTGTAGTGGTTTGTAACACTGGGAATCAATGGACACATAACACTGGACAGATAAAACTGGTCAGAAAAATAGATACATAACACTGGTCATCATATTTAGGGGTGAGCAGGTTCCAGGTTTCCAGGTTCCGGACGGGGAACCTGGAACCTATCCTAAAATGTCCGGTTCTTAATTTTTAAAACACAGAACCTGCCCGATTAATCAAAGACCCACCCAAGAACCTACCCTACCAGTTCTGGTACAGGTTTCGGTTCTGTTTCGGTTCCGTTAGCGGCGTCGCCCTTTGAGTTTCAATTTTGGTTCGGTCAACGGCGTCGCCCTACGAGCGGTTCGTGTTTCGATTCTGATTAAGACACCCCTACGCCAACAACGTTAATGAACAAATCATTTCTATTCAAATTTATCAACATTTAATTCTTGTCCACGTTTGTTTAATATTTGTACATATGCCCAGTAAATAAACTTCATAGAAAGAGCCGATACCATTTCCGAGAATGAAATTGCTTTACAAATTACATTTTAAAGGGGATATATTATCATTTACCACATGATCATTGTTCTCTGATGGCCAGATGAAATATAAAAATTCTTAGCAAAATATCATAGGATAAGATGATAGACAATTAACACGAAACATAGCTTTAATCAAGGCACGGCGGGGAAGAAGGGAAATAGCATATTAGGAGCTGACTTACCGTAAGAAATCGTAACCCCTGGAACCATTTGACGAAGACGATATTGTGAATAGGGGGGAGAGACTGGGGACAAAAGGGTGATGAACCGGGACAATTGTTTGTGGTAGGGTAAAGTTTAAGTTAGGTTATTGGGTTGGATAAGATTTAGGGTAGGTTATTGGGTTGGGTTGGGTAAAATTTAGGTTAGGTTCCAGGTTCTCCGGGTTGGTTCCGAGGGGAGAACCTGGAACCGTACTTGGTACCGTCGGTTTTGTAAAATTTAGAACCTAGAACCTACTTAATCTACTTGAGAACCTGTACTGACACCGACCCTATGGTACCGTTCCGACAGGTTTCCGGTTTTATCCGGAACCTGTGCTCACCCCTAATCATATTACTGGTTAGAAAAATAGATACATAACATTAGACAGATAAAACTGTCTGTTAACATCATAATGGATACATAAAACTGGAAAGATAAAACTACATATGACAACCTACTTTCCATAACACAAGCACTAAACCTAGGCACATAACAACACCAATAACAACAACTGCACTATAGCATTTCAAAATCTTCAAATTCTCTTCAACTTTAGCCAATCTTATTTCCACTGTCCTTAATCGTGCCTCAATACTTGCGTTTTCAGCAATTGAATCTGATGTCCGTTGTCCTCTATCCTCTGTTCTTGGCCCACTTTCAGCAAACCTATTACCACTATCCACTGTCCTCAACCAGGGCGTATCAACCCACATAAAGAAACCGCACCTTCCATCAATCTTATAACGACAGAATCCAAAGAACCTTCTCTCACTGTTCATTTCTGTTTGAGCTGTCCTAACAATGCATTGAAGCCACAATAACACTTCACAGCAATCTTTTTCTCCATGTAGGTCGAACTATCCGTTCTGCTAGTGCTTCTACTCTTTCGTCTACTAGACATACCTGGAAAAGAACAACGATAACAACCTCATATCCAGTAACTGACCTAACACTAACAAGCTAATTCACTTACAACAGCAATAATACCTATGGACTAATGGACTAAACAACAATAACAACAGCAATAACACTAATGGACTAACAACAACAATAACAACAACAATAACAATGGACCAATACTCTCCTCCTTTATGGACTGAAATGTAATCAACCTATGGGAATGGGCAACGAGGTGAAGTTGGGTTAACGGATAGGTCGGGGAGGAAGCCCGAGAGATCAAGGATGGGAGATGGAGGAAGGACGGGGGTGTCGGGGAGGAAGGACGGGGGTGTCGGGGAGGTCCTGGAAGAAGGGGAGAATCGGGGGAATTTTGAGGTTAGGGCTTCAGATTTTGGGAATTTTTTCGATTTGGGGTTCAATCAGGGGTGTTACCCGAAGATAACGGTGGGCATACGGCATTAATAGCCATGTGCGTCACGTAGGATCCCGTCCATACAATGGCTTAACGGTTATTAGAATTGAGATAACAGACAAACGTTAGGATACGTGATGATATTTTTAAAAATTTAGGGTAGAGCGAAAAAACGGAGAAAGTTCGAGGTAGAATTGATTATTTGGTTTTTATAAAAGAACACTGGAATTCGCTGACCCGAAAAAAACGGGAGGAGTTTGATGTCATGAACAATTAATTAATTACGGTTACGCAATGCTATTGGTCTGAGAAGATGGACCTCTCGTCAACGATAAAGCCCGGCCCCACCACGATCCAATCACCCCCGTCCACCTCATCCTTTGTTTGTTCGGCCATCGATATTCCCGTCCACACAACACAATCCCCCCCCCCTCCCCCCTCCTCCTTCAATCCCAGTTCATTCTTATTCACAGTAGGTGAGTGAGTGGACTGGACTCCCCCACCTGTTTACCTATCAACAGCCCAGCCATGTCAGCATCGGCTCCCTCCACCGTTTCCCTCCTCCACTCCGCCTCCTCCTCCTCCTCCTCCTCCTCCTCCGCCTCCCCCACCGCCCCCGCCGTCTCCTCCTTCCTCCATTTCCCTGCCACCAACACCGGTCTCCGCCTCCGCGGTCCCCGCCGCCTTGGCTTCTCCGCCTCCGACCCCCTCCTCTCCCTCCACGTCGCCTCCAGGCTCCGTTCCCTTGGCAGCAAGTCCGCCTGCAGAGGGGTCATCTCCATGGCCAAGAAGAGCGTCGGTGATCTGACCGCCGCTGACCTCAAGGGCAAGAAAGTGTTCGTCCGGGTTGACCTCAACGTCCCCCTCGACGACAGCCAGAACATCACCGACGACACCAGGGTTCGAGCCGCCATCCCCACCATCAAGTACCTCACCCAGAACGGCGCCAAAGTCATCCTCTCCAGCCACTTGGTCCCTATCCCTCTGCGGTTTCTCTCATTGATTCCTTTTACTTGTGTGGCTGACCTAACTGACATCTCTTCCTTTGTTCGTGTTTCCAGGGACGACCCAAGGGCGTCACCCCCAAATACAGCCTCGCTCCTCTTGTCCCCAGGCTATCCGAACTCCTCGGGTTTCAGGTAGGAACCCGATATTTGCTGCCGCAGTTGGATTCCTGGGGTTTCATTCACCCATCTCTGTTGATGCAGGTCATAAAAGCAGATGATTGCATCGGCCCTGAGGTGGAGAAGCTGGTGGCTTCCCTCCCAGAAGGCGGGGTGCTCCTTCTTGAGAATGTCAGGTTCTACAAGGAGGAGGAGAAGAACGACCCCGAGTTCGCGAAGAAGCTCTCTGCATTGGCTGATCTGTACGTTAACGATGCGTTCGGGACTGCACACCGGGCCCATGCTTCCACCGAGGGTGTCACAAAGTTCTTGAAGCCCTCTGTTGCTGGGTTCCTCTTGCAAAAGGTCCCACATTCCAGCTCCTATATGCTTTTTCTTCTGTACGATAAAGAAATGTTTTGTTTGCGACTTTGCATCTCAAGGAGTTCATACTCACCAACTGCTTGGCAATTCAAATAACGTAATCTCAGGACCAGAGATAGAGTGGCAGTTCCACACAGTAGTTAGATGAGAAGATTGTCTGCAAATTATTTCCCTGAAGGCTACCCCATAGAACATATGGTTGTGTAGGATACGAGAGGGTGGCACTAATTGGGGGTTCATGTCGGATTTTGTGCTGTCTACAATTACATTGAGAATGATGGCTTTTTGATTAGTTGGATGAGGCAATGACTCTCTACCCGAGATAGTCTCACGCTGTTCGCCCGTTTAAAATTGTGGAAATATGTGCCATAGTATTATTCCTAGAAGGGCGAAGTCTATACATGTGAATCTTCCTCCCTCTCGTGTGTTCTGTTAAAACATTTCTTGTTATATACCAATTTTGACCTTTCTCCTTCTTCTATCAGGAACTAGACTACCTTGTTGGTGCTGTCTCAAGTCCAAATAAGCCATTTGCGGCGATCGTTGGTGGTTCAAAGGTCTCCTCCAAGATTGGAGTGATTGAATCGCTTCTGGAGAAATGTGATATTCTGCTTTTGGGTGGAGGCATGATCTTCACATTTTACAAGGCACAAGGTTTGTCTGTGGGTTCATCTTTGGTGGAAGAAGATAAGCTGGAGTTGGCCACCTCGCTCCTCAAAAAAGCTAAGGCGAAGGGAGTTTCTCTGTTGCTTCCCACTGATGTGGTCGTTGCTGACAAGTTTGCACCCGATGCCAATAGCAAGGTAATATGATAATTTTGTGTAAACATGTTGGATACGGAACAACGCATTTGTGTTATCAGCAGTGATATTCTTCTCTTTCTTTTTTTTCTAATTATGCGCCTCTAACTTAAGGTTGAAAGCCTTATCATCTTCTTTGAAATCTGTTTCTGAAATTCGGTTGTATATTCCAGATTGTGCCAGCATCTGGTATCCCTGAAGGCTGGATGGGATTGGATATTGGTCCAGACTCTGTTAAACTGTTCAATGATGCTCTGGAGACCACCAAAACTGTTATCTGGAATGGACCCATGGGCGTGTTTGAGTTCGATAAGTTTGCTGTTGGAACTGAGGTGAGATTGCTTTCGGTTCATTTAGTTTCAGTTTCTAGCTTATCCCCTAATTTTCATTAAATTCCCTCACCGCTTCATATGGAATGAAGGAGGATTGATAAATATGTGAAGTACTACTATCTCGTATGATTTTATAGCACATGCAGTGTTTACAATGTGAGTGTGGGTTTCGAATAGTTCACTATTGGATGAACTGAGATATGTATGCTTGGGTGTGGGGGAACAGGCGGTCGCGAAGAAGCTGGCGGAGCTTAGCGGGAAAGGGGTGACGACGATCATCGGAGGGGGTGACTCAGTGGCAGCAGTTGAGAAAGTGGGGGTGGCGGACGTAATGAGCCACATATCGACAGGAGGGGGCGCGAGCCTGGAGTTGTTGGAAGGGAAACAGCTTCCAGGGGTGATTGCCCTGGATGAGGCAGTCCCTGTAGCCGTCTGAGATACCCCCAGATACGCTTCCTATATCTATCTCTATATTTATGTACTCTCCTTAATAAAATTTGATTTTGATTATTGACCCCTGTTTTGGTGTCCACCCGAAACCTTGAGGAGGGAGGGAGGGGAGAGGGTGAGAAATAGAGTGTTGTAGCATCCCTCTAAATCGGTTCTTCTTTTTCTTGAGAAAGGAAGTTGGTGAAGGTTTTGAATCAAATGTTGTGATATGTGGAAATACAATTATTTGAAGAAAAAATCTAACTAACCTTGAGGGTACAAGGCATGAATGCCCGCGATATCGTCAGGTTGAAGGTCCCTCTTAATATTCCCTGAATGAAAAGAGGCAAACATCACGGCGCTTTCGTCCGCGCTGTGGCCGAGCCCAAGAAGGTGCCCTATCTCGTGCAACGAGACTGATTCCAGGTCATACTCATCCTTACCCGGGTTACTGCTCCATTTCTCTTCCGCATCGTAATGGAACCACCCTTTCGTCGGAGGGAAGGAGTGTGCTAGGATGCCATGGGGCCCATCAAATGGATGGCCATCCCCATGATCACGTTCGTAGAACCCTATGAGCAAATCCGGCTGCGGCGCCTTCTCCGCCGCTTGGAAAGTGAATTTTGTCACCGCGGACCATTTCGCGAATGCACTCGAGAGGATTGTCGTTAGGGTATCCTTCGGGACAAGCAGTGGGGTGCTGAACCAGTACGTGAGTTGTCTCTTGGAAGGTGGCCAAGTGGTTCCCGCCGGCATGAAAGTGTACCGCGGCGTGACGCTGTGAGATGTGTCCTCGGAGAGGAAGTCGGGAACACCACAACGAGCCTGCATCATGCTCGCCAACATGTCTGCCTCCAATCTTCCTGTCACGTTCAATCTGTAGAACGTTTGGTACGTCCTCACGGCAGACACCAAGGCCTCGTCGTAGGCATCGTCGTCGGGTGAGGTATAATTTGCAGACAAGTATCCAAAGGCCTTGAGATGATTCCTTGCAAACCTAAGGACATCGGATTGAAGACTAGGCTTTATCGACAGAAAGAGAAGGAAAACGATCGGAAGTATGATGGAGTTCGGGGCCATGTTTTTGATACAATGAATTCATCGAGCTTATAATAATTTATATATAACACGACGGGTTAGGAGAAGACGTATTCAAAGTACAGAAATATATGTAAAAATATTAAATTCCGATATGATGAATATGGGATGAATATAACTATAAATGCGAAAGAAATAAATACCGGTTGATGGAAAGCAAGGATTTCTGAATCGATTTAGGCTAATTTTATGCGTTTGGGTTTGATTCCTGCCAATATTTCGTTTATAATTTTTATGTATAGAAACTTTGGTTCAATGAAGTATTATTATTAGTCACAAAATATCCTTTTTTCCCTTAATGTAAATGAATCATTAGTTATTATTTATCAGGGGATGATTTCATCGTATTCTTTGAAACATTTTCATATCGGGCTCTCAAATTCTTAATAGTTTAAAATATGGGAAACTATTTCAATTCCTAGAATTATGATTATGTATCAAGGGATATTAAAAAGAACAAGGGTTGTCGTATTTAGAATTTATATTTAAATATCTTCCCAGGAAATCAAAGTTTAAAAGTATCAATTTTTTTTTCTTACTATTTCTATTGTTGTTTTAACATGTCCCTACATTTCTCCAAATTTCATTTGTATGCTTTTCTTATATCACCACCACAATCATTTCAATACACTAAAAAACACGATACAAATTTGTGAAGGTAAGTTTCTGCCCCTACTTTTGAGGCTAAGTTTGAACGATAATATACTTACACGCAATACAATTTTTTTTTAATATTTAGAAAAACTAATTCTTCTCCTAAATTTCAAATGATTTTTAATTTTGGATTTCAGTCTAAATAATTTTACGAAATCCCAAAACACATCCAAGCCTAAACATAAGAAGAGACATTAAAAAAAAAAACAATCGACACCTGAGAGATGAAAATACAGCAGATTATGAAGCAATCGTTCGTTATGTGCCCATCCAACGCATTACAACCATGCTGATGCCTTCCTAAGCAAATTATCTCCTCGTGCAAAAGCAAGATCGATACGAAGGGATGGTCGCGCATACCTTATGCTTAAGCAACTGCCCGTGTCTACAAGTAGGCCGGATATATTGCCCATAATCTACCGTCACAGTTTGACAGTAGGGAAGATAGAAGCAGCCACTGGAAAGTATGAGGGGTGTTGTTCCAGACGATTGCCGCCGCCGCCGCCGCAGAAGAAGACGACACAGTTCCAAACCATGGGGAAACTAAAGGCCCACTTTTGATGGATGTATTCTTTTTTACTCCTTAAACATTTGGATTTGGGATTTGAAAAACACAACAATCTTGCTTGTATTATATGATCTATTGGTTCATGTTACATCCATAATCAAGATTTGTCTCTGCCCATAAAAATTCCAAAAGATATTGGCCCAAGTTTACGCAACACACTCGAATACTAATCAAGAGGACGCCTAACCGGAGACCTCGATGGTCTTGGCCTCTGCCTTCTTTGCCTCCTCCTTCGGGACCGTCACCGTCAGCACCCCATTCTCCAGGCTCGCCTTCACCTCGTCCACCCTTGCGTTCTCTGGGAGCCTGAACCTCCTCGTGAACTTTCCGCTGCTCCTCTCCACCCTGTGCCACTTGTCGTTCTTGTCCTCCTTCTCAACCCTCCTCTCCCCGCTGATCTGGAGCACCTTCCCTTCCTCCACCTCCACCTTTACCTCCTCCTTCTTCAGACCCGGGAGGTCCGCTTTGAACACGTGAGCCTCCGGGGTCTCCTTCCAGTCGATGCGTGCCTGGGCAAACGCCGCAGTCTCCTGCGGGGCGGCGAGGGAGCCCTTGTTTAGGAAAACGTCAAAGGGGTCCCACAGGTCAAGGGAGAAGGGGTCGAAGACATTGGTCGTTCGGCCACCGAAGATTCTTGGAACGAGCGACATTGTGATTACTTTGCCCGAGAGACAGAAAACGGCGCAGTAAGATGTCGAGAGGGGTTGATCTTGATCTCTTATTGCGTTAGATGTTTCGTAATCGTTCTGGGATGTTGGAAATCAGCATGTGTCTCGGGGGAGAATTTATAGATTATGTCCGAAAGTGGGCAATGGAAAATACGAGAAGGTTGGGGAAACTTCTGGCAGACTCCGAAGTTTGGGCTGACCTGAATGTCCACCTCACCATATCATTGGCTCTAAAAACTTCTTTCGGAGTTGGATGAAGGTCATGAACGTCCCCGAAGGATACGCCCAAAGTCATTTGGGCCATGGAACTATACTAACCCACCATAAGTAGTTATGATCCAAGTCCATGGAGTTTTTCATCCACGATGATGATGATGATGAAGGGCTCGGCCCAAGAAAATCTGAAGACAATGTCAGGTTCCTTAAACTTGTAAAAATGTATCTGAAGATGCGTGTAAGTATTTCGGCATTTATGTGTTTATTATCCCAGTTTCTCCATTCGTAAATGCCGGAAGAATTGTGAATGTCTAATGCAGACACGAGAAGGCTTCGATCATCCGAAGCCCCAATTTGCAATCTCAACAAAGTACATAACGTTCACTCTTATCAGGTGTTTTTCTTCGGGTCTGCAAATAAATATGGTTGGTACCAAGCACTGGATTGTAGATTACATTTAGCTATCGCACAATCATAAGCTAGTGCCAGATGCTCTAAGTTGTTTTATGAAGGATAGACAATGTGCTTCATAGTTTAATAGAAATGTCGTGAATATCGTGATGTGTGTTGATATTCGACAATGTGACTTAACGCGCTTATTTGTGCATGTTACTGATGGTAATAGTTGGGGGGGCCTAACATTCCTTTGGAGATGTAATCGCATGCAGTTTCATGTTCTAAGACATGGGACTAATTGTGCTTTGTTCTCTCAAGTTAATATGTTAATAGATTCAAACAATAGTTAATAGATTCAAAATGGAAGTCTCCTTGTATGTTAATAGATTCAAACAATAGTTATATTAATAGGTTCATAGAATTGCTCCCCGGCAAGGCACAAATTCTTACAAGAACAACATAATCCATACGACAACCAAAATATTCAACGTGTTTGGATTTACCACTTTTCTTTTTCTCAATAGCTTCTTCTAACCTATCCGAATCTGAAAATGGATTTGAATGAGCTTGCAATGAATGATCAAGCACACACACAAGGACAAGAAGAAATTGCCAAATTCCCACTCTCTTTGTATTGCAATGAAGCTGACAATCCATTGAAAGTTTAAATGTTTGTAATGTAAAATAAAAAATGTATAGAAGGAAATTTAACTTTTCTTGTGAAATGCACATGATCATCATCAAATAGAAAGATAAATGTCCTTAATTTGAATGTCTTAAGCATTAGAGCTCATTCTTGGTGTTATTTTTATACAAACCGACACCTTTCATTTAACTGAAATGATCTGCAGCCTCCATTGGAAATAGAGTGAGAAATAGAGTGTTGTACCATCCCTCTAAATCGGTTCTTCTTTTTCTTGAGAAAGGAATTTGGTGAAGGTTTTTTTGAATCAAATGTTGTGATATGTGGAAATACAATTATTTGAAGAAGAAAAAATCTAACTAACCTTGAGGGTACAAGGCATGAATGCCAGCGATATCGTCAGGTTGAAGGTCCCTCTTAATTTCCCCTGAATGAAAAGCGGCAAACATCACAGCTCTTACGTCCGCGCTGTGGCCGAGCCCAAGAAGGTGCCCTATCTCGTGCAACGAGATTGATTCCAGGTCATATTCACCATTCTCCGGGGGAGTGCTCCATTTCTCTTCCGCGTCGTAATGGAACAACCCTTCCGTCGGAGGGAAGGAGTGTGCTAGGATGCCATTGGGCCCATCAAATGGACTGCCATCCCCATGATCACGTTCGTAGAACCCTATGAGCAAATCCGGCTCCGGCGCATTCTCCGCCGCTCGGAAAGTGAATTTTGTCACCGCGGACCATTTCGCGAATGCACTCGAGAGGATTGTCGTCAGGGTATCCTTCGGGACAAGCAGTGGGGTGCTGAACCAGTACGTGAGTTCTCTCTTGGAAGGTGGCCAAGTGGTTCCCATCGGACTGAAAGCGTACCGCGGCGTGATGCTGTGAGCTGTGTCCTCGGAGAGGAAGTCGGGAACACCACAACGAGCCTGCATCATGCTCGCCAACATGTCTGCCTCCAATCTTCCCGTCACGTTCAATCTGTAGAACGTTTGGTACGTCCTCACGGCAGACACCAAGGCCTCGTCGTAGGCATCGTCGTTGGGTGAGGTATAATTTGCCGACAAGTATCCAAAGGCCTTGAGATGATTCCTTGCAAACCTAAGGACATCGGATTGAAGACTAGGCTTTATCGACAGAAAGAGAAGGAAAACGATCGGAAGTATGATGGAGTTCGGGGCCATGCTTTTGATACAGTGAATTCATCGAGCTTATAATAATTTATATATAACACGACGGGTTAGGATAAG